>JBAMNC010000763.1:835000-1435000 GCA_037902135.1 Cetoscarus ocellatus
ACATTTTCCATGTTGATATTAAATCCAAAACGTGCTGCTAGCTGATGCGTTATGTTGGTAGGCTCCATGACATTTATGACACATTTACATAACTTAAAACTAAAATAATCTAAAGCCTACACGTTCATTGGCACTTTAAAACATCTGTACAAACTTTAACATATATATAACTGTTTATTTTACCTGAAGGGGAGAAGTTAAAAAGAAGGAAACAGATGCGTTGTTGTAAGCTTGCATTCAATAGTGAAATGGAAGGCGCAGGCAGGGTTGCCAAACACGCTCCCCCTGGTGGCGTAACTGGTGAATTGCAAAATAATACTGAACAAAATCAAATACATTATTTATGAACTAAAAATCAACCCAACTGAAATATTAAAATGCTATATTTATAATATATTTATTATTATTTAAACCTCCATGTTTTTAACCTTTTAAACACTGCTTTTTAACATGTCCATCCAATATTTATAACATATTTATTCATTTTTATCCATTACACGTGTCACATGTCCACTTCTTAGTGGCAACCAAGTTTTAAAACATGCATCACCAAAGGGCGAATTTTGATGGTTGTGTATGGACATGTGAGTAATCTGGGCTAAATTGACAAGGATATATTTAAATGTAGCTTTTTCCCAAAGGTTGTAGCTATATAGCATGCGTGCTTAATCAAGTTAATAATAGAACTGCCATAGTTGTCTGTTTGCCAGTCTGATCACAAGTCAGTCATACTATCAGTGTCTCCAAATATATGTTCTGTATTTTTTCTTAAGGTTCTAATCTTGTTAAATGTAAAAGCACTGAAGGTTTCTGAGCATTTGTTTGCCCAATTGCTGGTACAGTTACAGATAGATTAGAATGAGATGAAATTATATGATAAGCAGAGGTGATTTTCCTGCTGTCTCATGTTTGCAACATGAGCTGAACCAGTCATCAGCAAACAGGAGGCAGTACCAAAAAATACAGGCAGTGGAAAAAAAAAAAAAAGATCCTTGTCAGCTGCAAGTGTTGTGACCTCTACTGAGGTCCGACAGTTTTTGCGCTGTAGTTGCGCTGCAATGTGTGCGATGCTGCTGCTGCTGTTGATTTGTCAGGGTTTTTTTTTTTGCATTTTTTAGAAAGTGAGTTGATGTTTTGTTCCTGTTATTTTCGGAGAGTGAGTGTGTGAAATCCGAAAGCTGCTCAAAAATTTATTTTATCTTCTTACACTTTTTTGTATCTGTTATTCAGTTACATTATATTGGAATAGCAGTTAAATCTCACCAATCTGTTTAAATTACTTCTACACATGCTTTATACATCATTATGCATTTTTTATTTTGAAATGTGAAGTTTGCAGTTACTGCTTACTGTAAGATGCTGCAGCCTGCATCGAAATTGATTTACTATAGAAATGAAGTTGACAAGAAGTAATAAAGTATATTAGTAAGTTTACGATTAAGATAACACATGTAATGAACTCTGATTAAACAATTTATAAAATATATTGTGTTGAAAAAGCTTTTGTGGAAGTTCAATTTAGTATTAGTTAAATTTATCTAACTGAAACTTTTAAGTTACCGCAGCAGTAGCACCGGCGTACCACGTTATCTGATTAGCCCATAATGAATCTGATTGATGGAACGATTGTCACCTGCCAGATAGTCTTTGTAAGGCTCTGCTCATTGCAAATTACTTTCTATGGGCTCTTTCCCAGATGGACTTGTGAAACATATTGATCTTGCCATCATTTAGTGTGTCTGGGATTACAGGAAGAGACGGATGAGTTCTAGCCATCCTACATCCACACAAGATATGGAAAATAGTATATGTTCTGACAGGATATGGAGTCAGGATGGCTAACATGCATTCCATTGTTAAAGAGCTAATCCTGAGCTAACCCACCACTGCTGACAGCCAGCTGATGGCCACCATGCTGCCGTTGGCTAAATGCACTCAGACCACCTTATTTAAGCTGCTCTGGCTTGCCTACTCTCCACTGGTCCTGCTGCAAACTGCTTTGCAACCCTCCTCCATCCAACTTCTCCTTTATACTATTCTTTGACTTATCTGTCAGCTGACATTGTTGCTTGCTCTGGGGTGATTTGGCTGCTTCTCCCCCTGCCCCACTTTCCTTTTTCTCTGTAACAGTACGTTCACACCAGAAGTGGCAAAATCGCCTGTCGACGCTCTGGTCGCTCACATCGCGCCACCTGTCAGTTGAAAACACACAGCAGCACACAGGCAGGCGACGCGATGTGAGCGGCCGAAGGGGCAGGGCTTTCAAGCTGCGGTGCAGATGTGCTCTGGATGACCATATACTGTCATTCTTGTTTTCACACTAATATATCTATATATATAAAGATTGCACTAAAATTACACAAATAAACAAACACAAGCACAGGCTTGTGACCTTTTAACAGTAGCCTGCTTGATTGTTATGACTTTACCCCCCTTTTTTATGGAACGTTCGCACAAAGCGGGAGGTTATTTGGGAGGTTAGAAAGTGTACATATGATGCACATAGGACTTTGGTTCCCTCTTTCACCATGGATCACACTTGGGAAGCTGGAGACAGCAATAATAAGATTTTCCTCCGCTGTTTTCTCATCCTCATTCTCAAAATCTTCCGCCTGGGTATCCAGATCGGCCTGCAATTGGCTGACGCCTCAGTCGTGCCACTGCTCATTTGCATAAAGTTCAGCTTCTCCCAAATTCAGCTCGTTGCTCGCAACACTTCGACTGCGCCGCTTGAGGTCTCTCGTGATGCTCGCATCGAGCCGCTCGCCGCCGCCGTAGCCTCAATCGGCCCTCGACACCAGCGCTCATTGAAAATGAATAGCAGCTGGACGCCGCCGACGCTCAGATCGCTTCTGGTGTGAATGTACAGTAAGGTGGGCAGGAATGTGTGTGCTAATCCTGCTGAGGTCGTCCATTGTTGCCATGTAAAAAGACCGGGAGAGTCACCATCAGAGCCATACCACCAAATTCAAAATATTCTAATAAATGCAAATAAAGTTATGTCAAATAACTTTGTGTGTTTCCTTGACAAAGTAGTCCTGACAGAAATGTGTTTGGTTCTCCAAGACGTTTGAAGGCAAACAATGATCACACCAAATATTTGTTTCAGATTTTATTTGCTTTGCATTTTTTTAATGAATAAGAATAAACCATTAACACTTCTATCACTAAAGGAATTCTGACTTTAGAGCATTTTTCGCACACCCCTGAAACTTGAGCACAGTATAGTTGTCCCCTACTATCCACTCATTGTACAATCATTATAATCAGCTAATTCAAAGACAATAAAAGTGATTGTTCTCATGTGAGAAATAAGAGAATGACATTAGGAATCCTACTCTTTTGGCTTTTGTAGTTATCCACTGGAGGATCTCCTGCACGCAGACAGTGAAGGTTAATGTCTTAAAGTTTTCATTGACGTCTATGTGTGATTTGCAGGCCAGATTCCCTGAGCAGCAGTTGAACACTGAATGTCTTAAAATGATCTGGTACACATCCAAAAGACCAAGCTATTAATAATGGAGAGCACATTAGAGCGTATGGCCCCTATTATCTCACTGGACAGTCCTGTGGGGATAATGTCAAGGGGACTGGATGAGGGTCTCCTGTGCAGCTCAATATTCATAAGAGCGTGCAGTGATATTAGCCTGAAGCAACTTAACATAATTTAGACAAGATCCAGCTGCAACAGACTCCCACTGCAGAGACAGGGGGGTTGATGTTAGCCCAAATACATTCAGTTTTACTGAGAAAGACACTGAGCTTTTTCTCTCTTAAAATAAGCAGAAGAGGAAACAAGCCCTTGTGTATTTGTACTGCAGGCTATGTGTTGATCAGTCATGTGACCTCCTTGGAAAATATTTTAATATTTAAAATTTAAAATTAATATTTAAATTAATGATGGTAAATGTTGAACCTACTTTTACCTTCAGAGCTGCCTTAATTCACCATGGCATAGTTTTAACAGGGTGCTGGAAACATTCATCAGATATTTTGGTTCATATTGACATAATGGCATCACACAGTGGCTTTAGACTGCACATCTGTGTGTGAATCTTCTGTCCCACCACATCCAAAAGGTGCTCTGTCGTAATGATATCTGGTGAGTACTGGATTATAGTGAGCTAACTGTCATGTTTAAGACACTAGTTTGAGATCCAATGATTGTTGTGACATAGCCCATTACTCAATTGAGAACAGCCATCAGAATATGGACACACTGTAGTCATAAAAGGATGGATATGATCAGAAACAATATTCAAGTAGACTGTGGCATTAAAAAAATACTCAATTGGTTTCTACGGGGCCCACAGCTTTGCACCTCAGGTGTCAGCCTGTACCACTGAAGGCAGCATGGATCCATGCTATTTTGTGAGATTAAGACTCATTAAACCAAGAAATGTTTCCTTTTTGAATCTTCTGTTGCCAAGTTTTAGTAAGTCTGTGCAAACTGTAACCTCAGTTTCCTGTTCTTAGCTGACAGGAGTGGTACCCAATATGGTCTTCATCTGCTGAGGACCATCTTTTTCAAGATACAGTGTGGTCTTCTCCATACCTTTGTTGCAACAAGTTGTTGCTATTACCTTTCTATCATCACAAACCACTCTGACTATTCTGACCTTTGGCATCAACAAGGCATTATTCACCACTCACAGGATATTTTGTCTTTTTCTGACCACTTTCTATAAACTCAAGAGATGCTTTTGTGTGAAAATCCAAGCAGAACAGCAGTTTCTGAAATACTCAGCCAAGACCATTGGACCAAACCACATCCAGAGTCACTTTAATCACCTTTCTTGAACATTCTGGTGCTTGACTAGAACTTTAGCAGGTGTACATTTTATAGTGTGTACCATTTGTCTGTACACAGTATCATGATTTTCCTGAACTTTGTATTTTCAAAATTCCTGTCTTGTAAATTTGTCATATGTTTGCCACAATTTCAAGCATCCTGTCTTAGGCATATTTTATTCTCAAAGCACGTGTTTGAACACAGCCTGACTGTCTGTTGTGAGATGATGCCCTGTTCTGTGTTTTCTTGTTTCTTTCAACTTTCTATCTGCTCTCACAAAACTGTTAAAAAATCATCTAAATAACAGAACTGGAATCAGTGGGTAGATCTTTGAACTCCTAGCTGATTTAAAATTTGGATATCCAGATTAAAAAACTGCATATGGATCCTTTCTTGTAGTTATAATTAAGAAGCCTGAAGCTCCCAGAACCTCAGAAATATCTGCTTCAACATTCCCTTAAGCTTGAGGATGGTCTTCTAATCATGGGTCAAAACATTGCAAAGTTTGGCTGAATTTTAAAAGCAAAAAGTGGTGCTTAATGAAAAGCTGTCTTAGAGCAGGAGGAGCCAGCTCATATAGCTCTGCTGAGCCAAATGATCTGGCCGACTACAAAGGGCCTGAATTCCCATTACTAAAATCTTGTAAAGTTAATTAGGAGTCATGTCGTCTGGCCTCATTTTTTTGCCAACTTAACAGAGGAATTCACATTCTGTGGCTATTTTGTGATGATACGTCAGAAATGGGCAAAAGTTTGGGATTTCTCCTTGCCTAAAATGTTTTTCTTATTACCCCCTTTAATCTGAGTCCTAGTTGTGTGGTATGCGGTGTTTTTCTGCCACTTTCTCTGCAACTTCTACCCCTGGGATCCGGCTGTCTTTGGGCAATCATGTTGGGTAACTGTTGTTATCCTTTCCTTCCTGCTGGGAAAACCAAGAGCCGCTCATGTGTATTAGAGCTCCACGCCAATTTCTCTCTCTGCCTCTCTCTCTTAAGCGATTTAAGAGTTTGGAGGAAGCAGAGCAAAACAAAAAGATCAAGTGGTGAAAACGGCTCGGCAGTATGAAGCGCTGGTTTGGTCACATTTGGTATGATACCTAATAGCTGTGACAAGGAATTCCTTTATGGTGCCCACGCAGAAGAGTTGAGCTGAGGTGAGGCGATCGCTTTCTCCTCTCCAAACTGTTTCCATCTTCTAAAACCAACATCAGTGTTTCACCATCCACAAAAGAAACAAGCCTCCACCCAGGCATGTCATATAGAAGCTGTGAGCTGTGGGCACTGCAGTGATATTGTTTTATTTGGCTGCTACTGAGATATCCTCATGGTGTGTTTTAATGGATGGATCTGTAAAATCCTCCAAAATTTTTTAATCAGCAGCGTTTGGATGATAAAATAATGCATTAGAGCAGGGGTACCCAACATGGTAGCCCACAAGGAGCCAGTGTGGTGCCCCAGGGACATTTTAAAAATAATACCAGCTACCACCAGATAACTAAAAGTAAAATAGGCGTTTTTAATTTCAATTTGATGTTTTGGTTATATATCATACTTAATAAATACAAAAATAACAAATATAACATGTGCAACAAATTTCATCTGTTTTTTCCTAAATTTTTACCTGCATGGGGTCAAGGTTTACAGTGATGATGATGCCACATCTCCATCACCACTGGTATTAACCAGAGCCCTTATATTTTACTTGTTAAAAAAAACAAAAACACAAAAGTGTGACTGTTACACATCGCCGTGACGTTTAACAGAGTGATAAATAGCTCATTGTGCACACAAGTATAATGTTCTAATATAATTTATAATCTGTGGTAATAATTATTGTTAGGAATCATTAAGAGTAAAAAAGTGAACATACAGTGTCATTTGTAGCCTATTATTTTAAGGTAAATCATAAAATTTAAAAAGATTTAAGAACATTAAATCACACAAGTAGCCCTCCACACTACTCTTCAACTTTAGGGTACCTCTCAGGCTCAAAAAGGCTAGAGTAATCAGATTAGATTTTCTTGTTTTGACTTTCACATTAGTTTTGCACTTCAATAACTTGTAATCAAATACTGTGTCTATGGAGTTACAGAGTTTCTCAGAGAACACCCACCAGCCACTTTATTAAGTAAACCTGCTCCACTGCTTTTTAAAATAGCTAATTAGCCAGTCACATGGTAGTATCTCAATAGATTTAGGCATTTAGACAACCCCTTGATGTTTGAACCCAGTATCAGAGTGTTTGTTGAAACAAGATAGGTTTGTCTGAGAATGGCCTACTGAGATTTCCTCACACAACTATCTCTGGGGTTTGGAGAAAATAGTCCAAAAGAAAGAAAATATCCAGTTAGCAGCGGTTCTTTGAGGGAAAGGTGCCTTGTTTGTGCCAGAGGTGTCAGGGAATTTCTTCCTGGTTGTGTAGCGAGGACCCAAAAGCAGAACTGGAGTCAATATAAAGGTGTAACAATAATCATTTATTGAGGGGAATCTGGAGGAAGCAAGGAGGAATCCAGGGTCCGAGGAATGAGGGAGAATCCGAGGAGAGTGAGGGCTGAAGGGGGTCAGAAGTCCAGAGAGTGTGGCAGTGATTTTGGGGGTAAGGGGTGTGAAGTGATGGGGCTCGTGGAGACACTTGAAAAGAGGGAGTAAATACACAAGTAAGTCACAAAGGCAAGGAGCACAAAATACAAACTTCATCCAAAAAACTATTGAACACTGGAGAACACAAGAGTCTGCCAACAATACCACGTATAGATGCAGGAATCATCTGGCACTGGAGATGAGTCAGAGCAGCGCCTAAATAGTACAGGTGATTGCCGGGATGAGAATCAGGTGTGAGAATGCAGAGTGCCTCAGCGTCTGGAAGACACGTTCCCTCTCTGAGAGAGAGAGACAGACACAGAAAAACACACAAGGCAGGAGCAACAGGAGTCTCAAAACTCTATAAAATGTCAGAGTCGTCACAAGAGGGCAGAGAGAATGGCCAAAGAAAGGCAACAGTAACTCAGATGACCACTTGTTACAATGAGGGTATGCAGAAGACCTCTCTGAAAGCATAACACCTCATAGGTTCAGATGGACTACAGCAGCAGAGAACCATACAAGGGGCCACTTCTGTCACCTAATAAAGCCCCGTTTCCATTGAGTTGTCTGGTTTGGTTCAGTACAGCTCGGTATGGTTTGGAGCAGTTAACCCTGATCTTATTTGCGTTTCTACTGCCGGTTATACCTTCGTATCAGCTTCGTAAATGCATGATGTCACAGCAGCACGACACAGTGAAGCAGTCTGAGGTCGACCAAGATTGTTAACAAAGAGAAAGGGAGGGCTTACGCAACTCCAGTAATCTGTGGAGCATTGCTTCGTGCAGACAGTCTTTACAGTGACAGCAAAGGACAAATCACTCTGAACATTCAAGCTATGTGTTTTCGTTTGAGCTGCTGTTGCCAGAGAATTGGCAGTTTTTGTGATCAATCAACTGCATGCCAGCACCCCTTTAGAAGGGGAAAGCATGGGTCGAGTATTTGGCATCTATTCTCCTCATTTGACCATGGAAACACCATTAATTGCATGCTGCACCGAGCAAAACTGAACCAGACTGCTTGGAGGAAACGCAGCTGAATTGAAACTGGATCACCAAAGTTGGACAACAAAACATTGTGAAAATACAAGGATACAAGATACAAGGAAGTTTGTCATTGTGCAACAAAACTAAAAAAAGAAAACATTAGAGATGGATGAGTGCAGATGGTGAATTCAGAAATCTCACAGCCTGAGGGAAGAAGCTGCTCTGCAGTCTGGTGGTACGACAGCAGAAACTTCTGTACCTCTTGCCTGATGGCAGTAGGTGAACAGGCTGTGGCTGGGGTGGGTGTTGTCCTTCAGAATCCTCTTGGTTCTGCACAGGCACCTCACCTCCCTGATATCACTGATGCTCAGTAGATGGGTATCAATGATGTTTTGGGCCAGGTTTAATCACTCTCAGAGTCCCCCTTTCATGGGCCCGTGCACATCCCATGCCAGTTTGGGATGTTTCCAGTCAGTGCTTTTAACCGCTCCTTTGTAAAAGTTGACAAGAACTTGGCACAGGAATCTTGCTTTTTTAAGTTTCCTTAAGAAACACAGCCATTTCTGGGCTTTTTTAGCCAGGGCAGATACATCCAAGTCAGGTTCTCTGTTATGGTGATTCCCAGGTACTTAAAACTGCTCACCTGCTCCTGCTTTGTCAGTCATGATTTCTGCTTCAACATTTAGGCAGCAGGGCTGAAAATAACAACAACTACAGAAGCTCTCAGAGAGCGCAGACCTCTGCCAAGCAGCTCAGTTACGGCAGTGGTTTTTCGCTGTCCATGTGGAGAATGATGCGTGCCATTTACATCGGAACTGGGAAGAGGGGAGTGTGAATGACGTGATCTCCGAGTTATCAGTGTTCCAGTTACAAAGTCAGAAAAAACATGGCAATCTACCAGGCTATTGTTAGCCGTTGTGTTAGCAGAACTCCTCCGCTGGCATTGCCAGGGAAGCTGGGAAATGTGGTGACATAGGCATGAAAAACGTTGACATCAGTTTGCAAATAAACTACAATTCCCATACTGACGTAAATGAATGGGATTTGCCATTATAGACTTCAGTGTTTTTTTGTGAAGTCAATCTGGATCGAATCAGCACCAAAATGTAATGGCGTCTTCCTTGGACCAAACCACACCTCTGGCAAAATTGCCATGTACATCCATCCAGTAGTTTTTGCGTTATCTTGCTAACAGACAAATAACCAGACAAACAGACAGAGTCTGGCAACAACATAACCTCCTTGGCAGAGGTAATAATGGTTATAATATTAGACAACATGAAAGCATGATCCGATCCTGGGGTCATGCTGTAGGGGATATTTTCTTGTCACATTTTTGGCCCTTTAGTACCAACTGAGCATTTAAATCTCCCAGCCTATCTGGGCACTGTTGTTTCCGTGTTCATCCTCCAATGACCACAGTGTACCCATCTTCTGCTGGTCCCTCCCAGCAGGATGATGTGCCATGTCACAAAGCTCAGATCATCTCAAACTGATGTCTTGAACATGTCCACTCAGGGCGGCCCACATATTTGTTTTTCTTTTTATTTCTTTTTTGGAGGGAATATGCAATGGTGATAATCTTGAATGACACGTGGGGGACAGGCATACTACCTGAATGACCCATCGCATTCCCTGTTAAGAAAGTGCAGCGTAATCAATCACCAGGAAATTGTTTTTTGTTTGTTTTACCTTTTGACACAACTGACTGTCATGGCTGCTCCAAAACTAGAAATAAACATTGGTTTATAATGACCAGTTGCAGGCCAATCAGGGTTTACCTTATACATGCCTATGAAAATGGAAAGCCATCCATCAAACATTGCACAAACTTCATCTTTTAACATTCTGTTTTTACCAACCCAAAGTAGCAAGCAGCATCTCAGAAAACAACTTAATTAATCCACAGTGGACTGAGGGGACTTGTTACTTTGTCGTGGCTAATTTGCTAAGTTTAAAGCACAAATGAGGACATGTTTTAAGATGCAGACAAGAAGCAGATCCAAATGAGGCAGAAGTTCACTTTGGTTAGCCCCAATGAGACATTAGCTTTCTTTGATTTAACACCCTGCTTTGATTATATGTTAAAGAGGGATTTAAAGACAGACTTTGTAGAGCCTTCACAGGAGTGAAAATACTTAAATCGATATCTTGGGCACAACTTGCAAAGAAATATGGCATGCTTATACCCACTGTGACTGTTTTCTTTGGCCACGCAGGGAAAGCAGGAAGAAGTTGTATACTTACACAAAGAGTGGTAACAAAGTGACTTATCAATACTTTAAAGTCCTGTTTCTGGCCAGCTGACAAATATCCTTTTTTCTGTTCCAGAAGTGAAAGATTTCAAAACAGATATTTCGCCTTTAAGTAACAAAATGCTTCACACTGTTCCCTAGTCCTTGTCTAACTCTGTCTGACTGCCGTTTGCTGAAGAGTAGGTGGATGCTCGACAAACGAAGGACAACCTGCAGGAGAAAACATCCTATTTTTCATCTTATTTTTCTTCACTTAGATCTTTATTGGCAGTGGACTGAGGAGAAAGAACACCATGTTTGGAAAACTTCTTTGAGCCAAGTTTCTTCATCTTGACAGTTTAAAGTGTTTTAAAAAATCACCTTTTTACTTCAAGTTTTGCTCCTTCAAGATTTATAATATGCAAGTTATGGGGTGGTGGGGGGGTAAGTCAAATTATCCATTGATTCTGTTATAATGGTGCAGCCCTGCTCAAAATTACTGCAACAGGTTTGGACTTACTTCTTTTTCATGTTAGCCCTCTGATTTAAAACTGTCTTAATGATCAATTTTTTAATTATTCACTTCTGTGGGCAGGTTTTTAATGTTGTTCATGTGTTATTAATGACTAGTTTCTACATCAAGCTTTTAAATTTGTTTTGGGTTTCCTCTGTGATAAATGCTTAATGGCACATATTTAATGGTGTGTAAGGTAGTGTTATTTATCTCACATTTTGGCATTTGCTAGAGCCAAAATAAGTATTTCACTTGGGGATGTTGGGGCTTATATGTGTATCACTTTGTCGTTAGTTATCAATGTTTTGAGAGATTGGGGTAATTGGGGAACTGCTGCTGCATCAGTGGCATGTAAATGGGTATGAAAGGGTGTGGATGTGTAAGCAAATACTGAAGGATTACTTACACAGAAATTCTGAACCACCAGTAAGTGAATTTGAGAGTAAAAAGGAGTGAATGGTGTACAATAATCATACCTTTCTTGTGCACACAGCTTGCATCTTATATTAATTCTGGACAATGTGCACAATCGACATGCTGAACCAAGTCAGGGTGATGCATGGCAGCCGTCATTCATCTGCATCTTCATTGGCATATTTTACAGCAAGTTTATCTCCGACCTTAGACCTCCTCTCTCCTCTAAGTCAAAGGATTAATTTAACTGTTAGCTTAGCTCATGAACTACCTTCCTATTATGCAGTGTGTGACCAGCAGTCCTGACAATGCTTACTTGCACAGTAGGAAGAGCAAGCTGTGACTTCATGACGCAAGGATAGCTCTGCCTTTATGTTTGCACTCTGGCTAACTCTACAACGCTGCAGTGTGAACATGAAACAACAACTAAAATGCTAACTTGTATTTTTATCAACTAAATCAGAATAAAGCAACCAAGCTGAAGGACTTAAAGTCAGCTTAAAGGGATGATTCAGGGTTTTTTTTTTAGTGGAGTAGCTTGAGGCCCATGACACTAGTAAATATAATTGCTAATAAAGCAATTAAGTCACTCTCTCCCTGAGAAAAGTTGACTGAGAATAAGTCAGTTGTGCCATCAAAAGCCTTGTACCCCACTTCTAGGGTAAAGCTGCACAAAAAAAACAATGGCTTGACCAGACACTAGAGTAAGATTCTTTACAGCATTTCACTTTCCTCAACAAAGTAAAATGCTGGAGTGTGACTCCAGTGTTTGGATCTACTTTATAATTCAACGTATGGGCTACACAGCCTTCCATCAGCAACATGCCCTCATCAGCTGTTCAGGTATTTGGTCTGTTCAAGAAACAAACACTGACTTCACTAAAACTAAGTAGAAAAGCACTCAGAGAGCGCAGACCTCTGCCAAGCAGCTTTGGTCCACTTTGGCGAAAATGGTCCTATCTGGCAATGTTAAAGAATCCTTTAAAATATTCCTGGATCCAGACGGTGTTCCGGATCACTCCCAAAATTTAATCAGTTCTTCCATATCCCATTTCCAACAATTCCTGAAAATTTCGTCCAAATCCGTTCAGAACTTTTCAAGTTATTTTGAACACAAACAAACACACAGACAGACAGACAGACAGACAGACAGACAGATAAACGCCGGCAAAAACATAACCTCCTTGGCGGAGGTAATTATTAGGTTTTTGATGGCACCATTTGACCATGTGTTAGCTAACATCCATACCTACGTCCATAGCTAACTTGCCTCGAGGGGGTTAACTGGCAAGTTGCTTTCTTGGCAATTATATTTAATAGTGTCATAGACCTTGAGCACCCTTACTTCAATAAACTTGAATTATCCCTTTAAGAAAGAAGACATACTGTGGATGACAGTGGTGCTTATGCTATTTAGACTAATGAGCAGAGTACACTTGTGAAGCACATATGAAATCAAGGCTTTTCCACAGCAGTCCATACTAAGTAATTATCAGTTACTCAAACAAACAAATGATGCACTGGTACAATGTTTGCATAATTTAAATACAGGAGTTTTACATAAAACTTTACCAATTAAAGCTGACAACTGATGTTTCAGGCAACACCAAAATCCAAACATAACAGGTACAACACAAATTTAATTTCTGACATTGCATCTCAGTCTTCCAGGGTATTATTTCTGTGTTTGCAGAGTTTTGGCTAAATTAATCAGAGATAAGCAAGAATTTAATTTCTTTATCCCTGCAAATGATGGGATTTTAGAAATAAAACCTCTTTCATGGGAGTGCAGAAATGCAAAACATAAGCATTCAAAACAAATGCATTGCCTGTTCCACATAGTTAAAGATAAGCAGAAATCAAGGGCAGTGCAAACACTTTGGTCAAAGCTCCTGAAAGATCATTCCTCTCTTGTTTTGGGACTGTTACTGTAGATTTAAGGGTAGTTGAACAAAAGGAGAGCTTCTTCCAGCACATCTGAGGCTGTTTATCACAAATGATGGCCTCTGATTTTTGAGCCTGAAAAAGACTTATGTAACCATAAATATTTTTTATATGAAGTGGTCTATAACAATATAAGATATGTACATTAAAATGTGTTTTGAAATGTTTTCTGTTTTGTTTCCATCAAATGGACAGTGCAAGGTGACAGTGCTCTCTGAGATAAATGTGTGTTGATGTCACACTTCTCTCTCTTTTGTCCTCTAACATCAATGCTGTCTGCAGCTGTCATCACAATACACACACAGTGCATACTTTATCCTGCTAAAAAAAAGAGAAATAAAGTACAGAGACTTAGAGCTGTCAGTCATTTAAATGATTCAGAGGCCTGGAGGGTGAGGAAAAACTCAGGAAAAGTGGCAAACACTTTTGATCATTAAATGGAGCTACAGCACAGGATTTTTAATTCTGTGTCTCATTAAGAAACAAAGATATCTGTGGTACTTGCATTCTCTGAAGCATATGCAAAAATGCCTTATATGCTGGTCTGGTGGTGGTCCCTGAAATGACTTGACATCATCTAATAAAATAAATCGTTAACTGTTGTGAGGAAATAAACTTCAGATGCCAAATTTGGAGCTCATCTTTGACATCTTTAGTCGGTCAACCTCTCCTGCTACTTCTTGCTCTTAAATGTTAAAGCAAAAGTTTAATACCCCCTGGCACTGATTTTTTTTTCAACCAAAATGATGCTCAAAAGTGGGAACAAGGCAGACTGTGGTAACCCCGTTCTCCTAAAAATAAATCTTCACAGTTATCAGTCCATCCACATCAGTAGCTCCTCAGTTTGCTTTCCAAACTGCTGATAAATCAGCCTCATGACGTAACCCCTCTGTAACTAAATCTGCAAACTGTGCCGCTCCATGAAAAATCTTTACATGAGCGTCTATCTGTACATCTTGCCATCTAAAAAGGCAAAATAGACTTTGATCTTAATTAAATCAGTTTAATTTCTCAAACAGTAATTTTCCTTCAGCATCAGAGCTGGCTGCACTATTGACTTCTCCTCGGCTGGTTGGCTTGTCAATTAATGATTTGATTGCTCTGAATAACATGCATAGAATCAGACTATTACAAGAGACTAATTGAGCAAAGTTTCTGTCAGACCTCCCAAACACTGGTGTTGATAGAACAGCAGGAACAGTCCTGAGATTGTGCTGTCCCATAAAAACAAGCATTTTAGTTTCAGTGGGTCTCCCTCAACCACAACCTGGCAAAGTTACACCACCTGGAGAAGCACAGAGAAGGAATTTTGTACCAAACACATTAACCTGTCTGTGCTAAATCAGGACCTACTCTTGAACTCACATTTTCTCAAGCTGAATTTTAAAAGGCATTTTGGCACAGATCAAGGTCCTGGAGCATTTTACTGAGGGTACGGTCAACTCACTTGTTTTTGTTTTCAGCGCTGGCTGAATGTGGGGTGCTGATAACAGCTATAAATTGTGGTCAGGGAAAAAAACTCAATAGACCAAATCATATAATACAGTTCTTTAGTTTTTTGGGGGGTTTTTTAGTAAAACTTAGATCTAAAGCTTCAATGGAATAATTTCAATTAGGGATGTGACAATACTATAAACTCTTAAAAACAATAGGCCCAACATATCATAAAACTGGGTTACAATATAACTTCATCACATTTTTTTTTCAGCCTGCTAATTTTTGCAAAAGCATTTTGAGGTGCAGCATTGGTGTCTTTCCTATTTTCCACTTGACATAGTCATCAAGTGTGTTTCAAAAACAAATGACCATTTACATCCAGGTGTATTTTTCTTTCTGAGTTGTGATCAGGAGACCTGGTAAATACCTATCTTAAGCATGCACAAGACATTTGTGCCCAACAAATACCTAGTTTGCAGTTTACTGTTTATGGTGCAGTATATTCCTTATGCAAAGAGGCAGCATGAAAAATATGGACATACCCAAAAGTTCAAAACACACTCCATAGTGTTTTTTCCTTATCCACCAGGCACAACAGCATTAGGCAGATACCCGTTTGTTCTCAGGCGTGTGTGTGTGTGTGTCTATACTCCAAGAAACATACAAAATGCTCACACATTGACAGGTTTGCATGCAACAAGGAGTAATATATGTATAAAATGAGTGTGATATTTATCATGAGAGTGCCACCAACAGGTGTGTTAACATGCTGACACATGTATTATAGAATAAAACACAAGAACATGAATAAATAAAACGATTTGCCAGACACAGCAAGGAAAATAGCTGTTCAAATTAGCCCTTTACTTCCTAAGCCTCAATCAATGACCTAAGAAACATAAAGCAACAATCAAATACGGTCATTTAAATCATAAACAACAAGAAAAACACTTTTGCCTTAAACAATGCCACTTTAAATTTTCAGTGATATTTGACTGTACTTTGCACAGTCTACATGAGAATGTCTGCTGTCAGAGCACTTGTCAGTATATTGGTTCCTCAGTCATTCTGATGTTAAAAGGTTGGAATGGGATTTTTGAAGTGGGGTTGCTTTAGGTCCATATCACTAGAAAATATGATTACCATAAAGGAATTTGCAAGCTTTGTCCCTGAGGGGATATATCTATGCTAGCCTTTACATAGCAGTACGTGGTCCCACAAAAAAACCCCTCATAATTACCCAACTTTTAGGATTAAACTACAAAAGAAACATCATTGACTTGACTAGATGCTACTGTGCTTTTTTTTTCAGTGTATAACTTTTCCTCGACTCTGTGCCCCTCATGGGCACAAAATGTAAAGACTGCCTGTAAAATCATTGGTGAAAAATTACCTGATCTGTCTGAAACTTTCTGTGACAGAGTGGACACTGGCATGACTAGGTGTCGCTGCTCCCCGGCACTTTTAAATTGTTTTTATGGTTTCACGGCCTGTACGGGCTAACTGCTAGCCTGCTGGTTTGTGCACTGCTCCCGGTACTGTCTACATGCCTTCGCTGTAGTGGTCAAGTGTGGGCCAGCAAGTTCAACTTCTGGCCCACACTTGTCTGGACATTCCTGTCGTCCTGTCATCATCCTGTGGCAGGACTTTACCAGTACACTGCAGCTCCTCTGGATCTGCTGGCACCTGCCTCAGCCCTCACTGCTTGTGCTGCACCAACACCCCAGACATCGCTCTCCCACCTCGCCAAAAATATACCCACCATGGGTCTCACAGGAACGTCCATCAGGATACCGCCACATCAATAAAATCCTTTTGGTCCATCTGGCGCTGCCCTCCCAAACCTCTGACTGGACTGTTGATCACAGCGCGTTAGCCAGCCTAGCTCGGTCAGCTAACGCAGCTGTCAAACATGACAAAACCGCTGTTAACCTCAGTCTCCTCAACATCTGCTCGCTCACGGGCAAGGGTCATCTCATCCAGGATGTCCTTTCTGATCGTAACCTTGATTTCCTTTGTTTGACAGAAACCTGGCAACATCTAAATGACTTTTCACAACTCAATGGATCCTTTCCTCCTGGTTTTGTTTACATCTGCCGTCCCCGTGGCAACAGACACGGAGGAGTTCTCACAATAATTCATCGCAAGAAGTGGAAAGTCCTGCCTGTGTCAGTGCCACTAGTTAGTTCATTTGAATGCTTGGTGTTTAAGCTGCCTGGACCCTCTCCCACGATTGTTGCAACCGTTTACCGTCCACCTAAACCACACTGACTTTTCAATTACTTTTCTACCCTGCTTACCAATCTGTCCACTCTCTCCCCTCATGACTTTAATATACACATGGACAATATTAATCTACCCCTCACCCGAGATTTTTCATCATGCCTGGAGAGTTTCAGTTTTCAACAATTCAGATTTCCCTTCCCATAGAAAAGGACATCACTTGAACTTAATCTTCTGTTCTGGCCTCACCCCTTCCAATTGCACTATTGATGAACTCCCTATAACAGACCACTTCCTCCTCACTTTCAATGCCACTCTCTCTTTTCACCATCAAGTCCCCCC
Source organism: Cetoscarus ocellatus (assembly GCA_037902135.1). NCBI lineage: Eukaryota > Metazoa > Chordata > Actinopteri > Labriformes > Labridae > Cetoscarus > Cetoscarus ocellatus. The sequence goes on from JBAMNC010000763.1 coordinate 852,465, forward strand.
ATCTCATTTCATTCGGGAAAATCAAGGACATCAACATAGATACTCTTTGCACCGATATTGACAGTATTCTTATCCCGGACTCTCTCCAGCCCCAATGATGTGGTCTCTTTTTATAATAATGCCTAACATGACATCTCAACTCCCTCGCCCCAGTTAAATCACAATCAGTCTCCTTCCTAACATCCGCTCCCTGGTATACCCCTGAACTCAAAGCCATGAGGGCTAAAGGTCAACAACTCGAGTGTCTACATAAAAAACTGGTCTCACTATTCCCAAGGAAATATACAATAACCATAAACTTCTCTACAAGATCTCTATTGCTCTCACCAAATCACTACTACTCCAGTCCAATCACCTCCAATGATGGAAACTCCAAAACCCTTTTCAATCTGTTTCATAAAATCATCCAGCCACCTAACTCCCTCCTACCCCATCTGTATTCCACCTGTACTTCAATAATGCAGTTCTTTAATAACAACACTATCCACCAGCATCGATGCTTGACCGGGCCATCTCTCTCGCAACCACCCCCTCTCCTTCACTCCAAGCACCTTTCCAGTTTTCAACTCCCCGCTCCATCCAAAATCTCAGAACTCATCCATAAATCCAGGCCCTTTACTTGCCAGCTTGATCCCCTTCCAGCAACCCTGGTCAAATTCTCTCTCTCCTCTTCACTCCCTCTTATTTCTGCTGTCATCCACTCCTCACTCTCCACTGGGATTGTTCTGTCATCTTTCAAAACCACAGCTGTGACCCCCATATCCAAGAAACCTGGTTCAGTTCCCTACAACTTCAATAATCTCCACCCAATTTCTCACTTACCCTTCATCTCCAAAATGCTTGAGAAAATTGTTGCCAGCCAACTCCACTCTCACCTAACCCACAATAGCCTTTATGAGCCGTTCAGTCAGGTGTCTGCCCCCGTCAAAGCACTGAAACAGCACTGATAAAAATCTCCTTTGACCTCCTCACTGCAACTGGCTCTGGTTCCCTCTCCATCCTCATCCTCCTTGACCTGAGTGTGGCCTTTGACACCATCTCACACCCCATCCTCCTCAGTCGACTCTCCTCCATTGGCATCACTCACACCCCCCTCTGCTGGTTCCACTCCTATCTCAAAGGTCACACTCAGTTCATACAGTTACAGTCCTTCAAATCTGACCCCTCCCCAGTCACTACCAGTGTGCTCCAAGGCTCCGTCCTGGGGCCGCTCCTTTTCATCACTTGCCTCCTCTCCCTTGGCCATATCTTCCGTGAATTCAATATTAATTTCCACTGCTTCGCTAATGACAGCTCTACCTTTCTTGCAAACACAATTCCACACTCCCGTCCCCTTCCCTCATCTCCTGCCTACCTGACATAAAATCCTGGTTCATCTCAAATTTCCACAAATTAAACAGTGACAAAACTGAAGTTCTCCTCATTGGCACCAAATCTACACTATCAGAAGATGACAGCTTCTCCCTCTCTATTGACAGCTCCTCTGTCTCCGATCCTCCCCTCAGGTTAAGAGTGTGGGCGTCATCCTCGACAGCACAGTTTCCTTCCAATCACATATCAATAACATCACCCGATTTGCTTACTTCCACCTCTGTGATATCAACCGTCTCCGCCCCTCCCTCAGCCCCCACAGTGCCTCGATGCTTGTTCACAACCTCGTCACCTCCCATATATATATAATCGTCGGCCTCCCCCTAAAGTCCCTCCATAAACTCCAATTGGTCCAAAATTCAGCTGCCCACATCATCACCGGAAGCCCCTCACACCATCACATCACCCCCATCCTACAGCACCTGAACTGGCTCCTGGTCAAGCATACAATACAGTTCAAACTCCTCCTGTACACCTTCAAAGCCATCCACAACCTCGCCCCTCCATATCTGTACAACCTCCTCCACATCGCCACTCCTGCCCGCTCCCTCAGATCCTCCTCCTCCACCCACCTCACTGTGCCCTCTGCCCGCCTACCCTAACCCTGACCCACCATGGGGAGCGGGGCGTTCACTCGCTGCTCCCCAGCTCTGGAACTCTCTCCCCCAGGGCCTCTGAAACTTAAACTCCCTGCCCCTCTTCAAATCCAGACTCAAAACCCACCTGTTCAGGACTGCATACTCCACTTAACATCACCCTGCCATTTACATCGCTTTTCCTGTCATTGTCTGTTATGTTTAGCTGATTTTATTGTTCTGTTGTTGATTTTATTATTTTGTTTTATTTCTTGTATAGTGTCCTTGAGTGTCATGACAGGCGCTTTTAAATAAGGAAAAAATGTATTAAAATACATTGCTTGGGACATCATACAGTGTCCTGACCATCCTCTCCATGCAGAATTTGCTCTCCTATCTTAGGGCAGAAGATTCAGGTTACCAAAGGCTAAATAAAACAGGATAAAACAACTTTTATATCTTCCAAGCCATAACTGAACTGAATGTAAAAATGATTCAGCTGGAATGACTTCATTACTGTGTTGCTGTTGGTCGTATTTGTTAGTGATGGCTTTATTCCTGGTTTGCCCACTAATGTTTTCCTTGGTTAATGTACTCCAGTGTTTTTTGTTTTTCTTGTGACTAAGTTGGTGTGACATTGTTTTAATGTCTCTTCTACCTGGCTGCAAAGCAAATTTCCCTGAAGGGACAATAAAGTTGAAGTTGAAGGATATTTTTATGAGAAGGAGTGCACAGTGCAGATGGATGAATTGTGAGTCCATGTCCATGAACCTGGAATCCTGTTGGTGTCACTAGTGGGACTTTCTAACAATGTCCTGTACTTTTCAGCAGGGCACTTTACTGTTTTGGTAAGTCTTTATTACTGCTGATGTGGTGTTGTGCCCATCGATAAATTGGGCACTGCAAACATCACGCTCTGTTGCAGTGGGATGAGTCCAGATATTCATATTCAAAACAACAAGCCTAAGTTGGCAAAAGCCCATGTCACACAAAGTGATGCACTAAAATCAGCATTTGACCATTTCTTTTGCATTTTTAGGCATTCGGGATACAGTAAATTCAGGGGCATACCATCTTTGTATTATGCAGAGAGTTAGATTTAATTTGTGCTCCAGAGACCGCTACCTGACCACACTGCAGCACTCGGACTTGAAAATCTAATGAGAGGAGTTGCTGGCGAAGGATACGTCACCCTACACTGCATCACAAAATACGAGTTGTGAGCCTCATATTTAAGGGTTTGACTTTTGGCAGACATTTTGCATTATTTTTCAACATAATCCCCTTCAGTATCTACACACTTTTGCCAGCGATGTTTAAGGGCCTCAATGCTACTTCTAAAGAAGTCTTGACCGTTCAGAAAGTCCTCCACTGCATTTATGACGCCATCATCTGACTGAAAGTGGGTACCGGAAATGGCCTTTTTAAATTTTGGAAATAGATGAAAGTCTGATGGAGCGAGATCAGGCGAATAAGGCGGATGATCAATCAATTCAAAGCTACAATCTTTAATGGCAGCCATGGCAATGACAGACTTGTGAACAGGGGCATTTTGTCCATTTTGCAAAAGTCACTTGCCTTGTTTACTTTAGAGTGCTACCGCTTCGACATAAACTGACCAAATGACACCAGTCTTCGGGGGTAAACAGCCTTAAAAAGTCAGGGAATAGTAGAGCTGAAAAAGGACATCCCTGCATATCTTCTTCAATACAAGGCTCACAACTTATCAGTCAGCCTTTGTAGTTCAAAACACAGGGGCTTTGTCATGCAAATTTCCAATTATTGTAAAGTAAATGGCTGTAAAATAAGTCTTACTGTAGCTTCAAGTAGAGCCACCTTAGTTTTTTGTGTAGTTGATGCTCTAAGTGGGTTAATTCCAATGCTTTTGGTGGCAACATGCACACCTGCGTGAAGCTGGGCCCCCACCCCACGCAAAATTTCAGGAAAATAGTCGGTTTCATTTGTGCTTCATTTGTGCTGGTTTGTGACGTAAAAATTGTGGTTTGTGCTGCTACAGTTTTAAAGTTATTAAATATTATTTTTTAGGTTATCCAGAGTTCACCCAGCCCCCCATTTTCTCCAAATGGACCTGAAATGGTACCATTCGTTTGTGCTTCGTTTGTGCTGGCTTGTGCCATAAAAACTTTAATTTGTGCTGCTACAGTTTTACAGATATTACACACTTTAATTTCTGGTGATGACGTCACCACCAGAAATGCTCTCATGCTGGGGTTACCCTCTTCAGTTGTTTTGGATCCAGTAAATCAATGTTTGTCTAGCGCTGGTGGAGTGTTTTTTTGTTTTTTTGTTTTTTTTTTAATTTATCCCACAGTTAAACTAGCCTATATGGGTGCACCTTAATGACAAAAAAGGTGCAGGGCATGATCCTTCTTTCAAATGAAGAACAAAACGCTGGCTGTGGAGTGCAATATTTTTATTGGTATTTCAGACATGTTTTTAGTTGACCGGGCTGCAGGTAATCAAGGAAGATATATTAAGAAATGATGACCAGGTAAGGCACCATCACTGAGATGCAATCATTGGAATAACAACAATGCTAATCCAGTACATGTGTACTACCTTTTTTTAATTAAGAAATAAAAGGGGAAAAAAGACATGGCAGGGGCTTAATGGAGTTGCATGATAATTAAACAATATCAGTAAACCGTGATAGCACAAAGTGTTTTAAGGCCCCGTGAAGGAGGGGTTTGATGTCCTCCTGAAATTAAAGTGTGTAATATCTATAGAACCATTGCAGCAAAAAAGAAAGTTTTTACGGCACAAACCGGCACAAAAGAAGCACAAACGAAGCACAAACAAAACAGAGTATTTTCCTGAAATTTTGCATGGGGTGGGGGGCCAGCTTCACGCGGTTATAATGCACTACTATGTATCCGCTAGAGTTCGCCCCTGGATACCTTCCCTCAGTGACAAAACTCACAAGTTCCTTTGTTGGCAATCATATAGTATTTAATAGTGCTATTGGCCTTGAGCAATCCCACCTCAAAACACCTGAACTAGCCCTTTAAGAGGTGGCTGCAGAAGTCTTGAAATCACAAACATAAAAGTTGCAGTAGGAAAAGGAGTAGCTTAGGCAAAAACAAAATGCAGACAAACTTACTGTGCTAGAATAGTAGGGAGAAGAGCTACCATAGTCTACTACTATTCAATAGTTCAACAGTGTGAGCGGCTCCAGGGTTTGAGTCACAGCAGAAGTCATTTTAGTGGAAGTACCCGCAGTCAGTCAATCCAACATTGATATACAGAAAGAAATAGCAGTAGTTTGAGCAAAAGTGGCAGTAGTAGCAGCTGCCACATATGAATTAACAGTACAAATGACTGCAGCAGTATTGGTAGTCAGCTATTCAAAGCATCACTATAAAGATAATACTGCTTTCGCCTTTGAAAACTGTCATCAGTGAAAAGCCTGTTTGATTGTGTCACCTTCACAATGATGCCAGATATGAAAGAAACAACACAAACACAGGAGAGAGAGAGAGGCAGAGCTGGTGGCACTCAGAGATGTTTTGCGCGCTGCAGCAGATGTTGTGCCATGCCGCCATTGGCCAGTAGAGGCAAGGCGAACCAATACTGCGACTAGTCACACTCACACACATGTGGGGAAACACACACACATTCACACTCCTCCTTCTTATGTAAATAAAAGATTGTGCAGTGGTGTGAGAGAGGGAGACAGATAGAACCACATGATGTTACAGGGAGCACACAGTGAGCCTTTTCAATACTTCCAAAACAGAGGGGAAAAGGATCAGACTGTAGGGAATAACCACACTGCCCTCTAGTGCTTAAAAACGGAACTGCAAGTGAGACATTGTGGATGACTTTATCTCAACGAAAACAACCAGATCACAAGTGGTTGCCTCATTTTCATTAGTTAATACCTTTATATTCAATCTTGATGAAAGAATATATAATAAAAAAGGATAAATGATGAAAATAAAGCAACTGTATATATGTTGAATAATCCTAAACACCATTTTGTTAGCATCCAATCATCCTACCACTTATCCCTTTAGGGGTTGCAGGGAGCCAGAGTCTATCCAAAAGCAGTCGGCAAAACCAGCTCATCTTCTGAAAAATACAATTTTGACTGGAATACTCCAGCTGTGAAAGACTCACCCTTGATTTGGCCGACAGCCCTGAATTTTTTAAGCATTATTTTCTTTGAGTAAAATATAATTCACCTTTATTGATATCTTGTTAATTTATTTATTTTTACCCTCTCAATCTGTTTTAATTCTCAATTTCAGCTCGGATTTATTTTTTGGAATTTTATTCTCTGTTCATCGATTTCCTTTCCAGTATTCTACTTCAGTAGTTTTTATGATGCATTTGGTGTTTGGCTATCTCATTTACCATTTTATAATTTAAAATTTTATTTTATTTACTTATTTATCTTTCATAATATTTTTTTTAATCAAATTTCTTATCATGATTTGTTATTTTCATTTTAGTCTTGGCTCCTGTGTTTCCTCATTTTTAATTCAAGATAGCGTTTCATCAGTCCTCTAATTCTGTTTTTGTGTGTGTGTGTGTGTGGATTGTGTGGGTGGGTGGAGTTCTGTATTTTTCATTGTATTCAATTTTCGTTGTATGAAAAGTGCTATCCAAATAACGTCTGATTGATTGATCTTGGCCTGAATATCTTGTGCCATGATTTTCTATAGTTAAATCAGAACATAACTGAAATCCTTGTCTTTAGCCAAAAGGATGAAAGACTCCAAGTTAGTGCCTACCTCAACTCAGTGACACTAAAACCTTCAAGTCAAGTCAGAAATCTTGGTGTGATAATGGACTAAGATCCTAACTTTACCAGCCTTATCACAATGGTTGCTGTCAGGAGGTCGGGGATTGGAACACAACTGCAGACCCGGGTTTCTTAGTTATCCCAGAGGAATAACCACTAGGATTGCAAACAATTTTTTTTTTACCCTTGTCTGCATTATCTTTCTAGCTGAGCACTGTGCCGATGACAGCGTTGAAAAGACCAATGCATTTTTTTTTTTTTTTGCAGTGACAGATATGTAAGTATGATTCACTGCTACCAGTGACCATCACCAGCCTCCCTGAAGGCTACTCCATCTAATCAAATTTTATTTAACCCCCGTTGTGAGCTGAAGGGGAGGGCTGTGTTACACCACAGTGTGAAAGAAGGGGAAATCGTGACAGATAGGACGAGACAAGACAAACGGGGAGGAGGACAAACAAGTAATGCTATTAATTTGAGATAGCAGGCCAAGTGCTGTGCTGATCTAAGTCCATACAGGAAGTAAAGGCTGTAAGAAACCCAGGACACCAGAGATGTGGGGTCTTGTTGTAGGGGGTGGGCCCACAGGGATGGGATAAGGAGGGAACCTGCATCACAGGACGTGAGAAAATGTGTGAGAGTGCCCAACTCTCAGGAGCTTGAGTATCTGTACAGGCATGCATGTGAGGTGATCACTGAATACCAAGGTAGTTGCTCATACCCAGGGAGACCATGGCCAAGGGCCTCCCCCAAGCCACCAGGGCACCCGAGACCCACCACACAGGCCCCCAAAGCTACCGGACCAAGGAACAGACCCAGGACCAAAAGGGGCACTTACCGAGCTCCCCAAAGGCACCAAGGACAACACCAGGGGGTCGGCGGCCCCCTGCAGACAGCACCCACCCCCACCAACCACCCGTCCACCTGGCCCCAAGCCACCCCCAACCCCTGTACAGAGCCACCCTTCTCCTGATTTTTTAGCACTTAATGGTCTTGGGTCTGAATACCTTTTAAACCTTATAGTCCCTTATGAGGCATCCAGACCCTTATGTTCACTGTTCCCATTGTCAGGACTAAAGAGGGTGAGGTAGCCTTATTTTCTACACTCCTCACCTGTGAAACGAACTACCAGAAAACCTGAGACTCTCTTCATCCGTCACCTGTTAAATCAGGTCTGAAACATTTTTATTTTCCACAGCCTTCTCATAAGTTCAGCTTCCTTTTAATTTTATATATATATATATATGTATATATTGCTACACAACATAGCCTTTCGCCATGGATGCCACTTTCACCTCATGGAGGAGACATTACAGGACCTTAGACGGAGAGAGGCAAAACTGCATGTGCCGTTTCAACAAGAATAGCAGCAGAGCACACGGGAGAGGTCACATTACAGATACACAAAATCATTCATGAGAAAAATTAATTTTATTTGAACGCGTCTCCTTCCTCTTCCTCCTCGCGCGCTTGGACTGCTGGTTTGGGAAGGAAAGACGGAGCCTGAGGAGAGCCGTCCTCCCCTGGCCCAGGGTCTCAACAGCCTCGGTCGGCTGCATCCGCCAGCCTACCGAGGCTGGAGTCAGTGGAGGAGAGATTAAAATTGGCACTGCACCTTGCCCACAGCGCCTTTAAAGACAAGGAGAGGTGTTCATTTGATTGGTGAAGATTACACTCAGCTGTGCTAAACCCACTCACGCCTCCCTCTCTGCCACTTGCGCTAGTGAGAGGGACAGAGGCTTGGGTGCGCCTCGCTGCGCCGTGCACGAAAATTGCAAAATGCCCTGGACACACCCTATTGGCACGGTGCAGGCACGGCGCAGGGCAGGTGCACCGCGCCTGCACCTGGTCTACGAAATTAGAGCCCTATAAATAACTCTATGTATGAACAGTGCTCTATAAATAAAGTTGTCTTGCCTTGAATTCAGAAGAATTCAGAAAGCCAAACAATGAGAAACTTCTGCGGAAACAATGTTTACAGGTGGAAGAACACATGGCCATTTTTTCATCTCTGTCTTTATATAATTTTTTGTGCCTGTTTCTTTTTTATTATGACTGTTTCTATTTAAAGATGAGCGCTGTAGAATCTGTTTGCTTAGGTTGTGATTCTCAGAATGTGAAGTTTTCTGGTTTCTGTTTGTTCTATTTGTAGTTTGAGATGGATCCTCAATGACATAGTTAGCAAGTCTTTCTATATACAGGTGAATCAATCAATGTGGAAAACATTAAATAGATGGACCTTTATCATCACACCAAGCTGACAGCAGTGCCTGGCTGTCTTCCTGCTTGTCATCTTGTTCTGTAAAAATATCTGACTTGGGCGATTGCAGTACAATACCTTTACACGTATGATTATGCTTTCCTTGAGGATGGTTTTTATGTTTTGCTAACAGCTAGCCCTCCATTCAGCTCTACTGGCTGCTGTAAAACTTCAGTCAAAATCCTTCCCTGTTTTTTTTTTTTTCCACATGAAGTAGACAGATCAGTGTTAGCGTACCAGCTAATTCTGCTTATTTTAGTCATTTATTTCTCCTCTTAAATAATACCAAGTGGCATTGTATTTGACATCATTGTGTTAGTCACCTTTACAACAAGGGTAACTTGTAATGACTGTTCATTGTGGAATGAGCAACACAGCTTAACATGCGGGAAACCCCCAAAAGCATGTTCCTAAATCCCCTGCAACTGGAAGAAGGTGTCCCACTATGCGCAGTGGCAGCTTTATTTGGTGTCAGCCCTGGTACCATTTCCAAACTTAGGACCAAGTACTGTGATTCTGGTGAACTCAAAGATAGACTGGCAGACAACACCCCAACAAGACTGGTTCCTCACCCTTGCTTCACTGAGGAACTGTGGCTTTCTTCCAGGGAAAGAGGGGATTTTAGGACATATTTGGGTACTTTCCACACATTTCATGAATGTGCAACTATTATCTCATTTCAAAAGTGACTAATCAGGCTTTCCAACAATAAAAAATACAATAGCTGGATTGTATTGGATTGTGGATACTACTTGGTTAGATATTTCTACTTGTATAATAAAAGGGAGAAATAATCAACCAAGTAGTATCCATTTAAGCAGCATTTGTTGTCCTCTTTCTGATCAAAATGAGGTTGAAATGACATTTATTTACAATGAGATTTTGTAAACTACTGAATTTGACTCTTGTCTGAGATCAGCTCGGTTTTCTAACAGTATTTCTTTTTTTGCACTTATGATTAAACCAGGAGAGTCTTATTCCTATTCTAGCCATAAAAATGCTGCAACTACGCATTACATAACACGGTCTATGGGGATGAATGAAACTTTTATTTCTGGAAGCAGGGATGCCAAAAATAGCTTCTCTCACTTTTCAGCTCCATAGGGTAAGAAGATGCTGGTGCTTTGTTTCAAGCTGTGTCTGCTGTTTCCCAAGTGATTTAAAAATACCAGGAAGTGCAACTTTTGTTCAAAACTACTGTATATGACACCTTTAAATCAAAGTCATTACATGCTCATAACCCTCCAACTATGTAAATATACTAAATGCACTGCTTCTAATTACAGTTCTTAATTAGACCAACATAATGTAAAAATCCAGACCAAGACTAAAAACGAACCATGGTTTCTTTTATTTTTTTTATTTTTTACAAGAAAAGCTTTGAACTTTTCAAACTCCTAAAAATAAATCAAAACTTTTCACTTTAAAGCCCACGTCTTGTCAGTTTTGTGGTTGAGCTCTATCCCCAGGTACCTCTTGATGGTTCCACTAAATCTCCAGAGAACTGACTTTCTAATAAGGAACAGAGAATGCATTTTAATTACTCTCCACAGTGCTTTGCATCAGCAGCCTGGAGCAGAATTTACAGACGTTAGTGTCAATTTAAAGGTAAACAGACTGGGATCTGGCTGCTCTAACTGCAGTCAAATTAATGTCAGTGCGGTAATTAAACCCAAAATACCTCTGCAAACTTCACACTGAGGGCTCCCTTCACCTCACCGCTACTCAATCAGGGCTTTATTAATGAAGACATCTTTATTTACCTGTCAATAAAAGCAAAGAAACATGACTTCAAACTTTTAGAGGCTGTAGACCATACACAGTGTTTGAGTCAAACTGCTTTTTTATCCCTCCCTAAATAATTCAATACACCCAGGCCTCTTTAACGCAACAACCATCCACCGAAACAAACACTGTGGTTTATTTTAACTTTTAAAAAGTGTCACATTCAGACAACAACTTTCTGGAAACAACCCCTCCCCACAGATATTCTAAGGCTAGAGATATACTTGCTGTCAACTACCCGAATGATGGCCACCACGTGTTCCCTGCAGCATTTCAACATGTCTGTTGTGCACATCATCAAGAATTAATGCAACCAGGGGCCCTGCATGTAAAGCTCTACTGGGGCCCAGGCCTCCTACCACATATCCCCTTCCTCCCACACATACACACACACACCCACACACACCCACACACACACATCAAACTGTCAACAAGCAGCACCTAAACAAATCTGAATATGCTACAAAACTTGAAAATATACAATCCTTTATGCATTAATATAAAAGCATCTGACTTAAAAATAAGGACTACTTTTTTTTTTTTAAACTAGTAAACTACTTTAAACTACTTTCTCCCTCAATGTCCATTAATGTGCATCTATTTAAATAAATAGAAAAAATTAATCAATAAATCTATAACATCAAACTCAAAGTAATAATATCCGACACAAACAAATTTATAAGTCCGGACATTAATATCTCACTAGTGAAATCTAAAATAGTGTAATACTTGTGCCATAAATGAAAGGATGAGGATGTCAGACTCTCTGGGCTCTAATTTCGAAGACCAGGTGGGCAGGTGCGCCGCGCCTGCGCCGTGCCAACGGGGTGTGTCCAGGGCATTTTGCAAGGGAGGCACCCACGCCTCTGTCCTTCCCACTGGCACAAGTAGCAGAGAGGGAGGAGAGAAGGCGTGAGTGGGTTTAACACAGCCGAGTGTAATCTTCACCAATCAAATGAACGCCTCTCCTCGCCTTTAAATGCGCCGCGGGCAAGGCGCAGTGACAGTTTCACCTCAGTGGCGAAGAAGGTCAGAGCCACTGCTACTTTTGCAGCAACTGGGAGAGTGCAGGGGCCACAATGCGCGTCACTGTGTGGACCACCTCGCGGGACAGATGTAATCTGTTCCTGTCTCATAAATATGAGTACAAAATTAGGTGATAATTACATTTAAACACAGCAGCAGGCTAATCCATTCATCATGCTTGTGATCCACCTGCATTCCTGGTCTGTCATCGCCAAATAGTAGAACCTTTGGCGAAATATTCCCCCCAATATCTCCTCCTCATCCTCCTTGCAGTAATGTACTCCATCTTTTTAGATCACGCTAAGAACAAAGATTAAAACAGAGAAATATGGGCAATCACAGGTAAATCCTTAAGACACTGAGTGACTTACATTTCTTCAGCGAGCGTCTCTCTCTTCTTTTCTTTTCTTTTGAATTTCATGAGATGAGAGAAGCTGGATACTCCGTATTGGATGATGTGGCTGTTTGTGGTTGGCTGAGAGATGTGAACTCGTTAGTTTGCATCACTCTTCCAGCTGCCGTCAGGTTGAGTTTCCATTATGGCAAACGTCTTTGATCTGACATCAGACGTGATGGGACAATTAATATAGATACAAATGTATATAATGGTTCAGACGATTACATTAAATAGTGGTTGCTGTGATTGTTTATTGCATTGAAATGTGCCTGACACTCTGGATACCTGCCTGTGAGGTTTTGGTGACATGTGCGCACTGTGTGCCTGTCAGCCAAATTACCACTGCACGGGTGCGCCTTGCCTGCGCCGAGAATAGACCATGTTGGAGCTGGCGAGCTTTCAGCGCACCTTCTGCGCGTTTTTTTGGTACGAAATTGTGAAAAACTCTGGACATTTTGCAGGCTCATTGTAAACCAAGATGAACAGCTGTGCTATATACAGTGAAAATTCTGTTTTATCTTAACAATTAACACCCTGCTAATTAGCTTAACCAGCGTTCTGTGTTTATAGACATCAGACAAAGGGGTTGAAATGTTGCTTTTCATGTTCTGTGTGTGCTTGTTGAACAAATGGAGTGATAAAGAACTTATTAACTGCTCAGTGTTTGAATATACTTAGTTAATCGCGATCCTTGGCACTCTCTGAATGAATCTCAGTGTGTGTGCGTGTGCACAGCAGCCCCACAGGGAGAAAAAGTTGAACCCAAACCACTGCGAGGATCGTGGGGGGAGGTAATCTTTCAATAGATAAAATTTTCAGACATGTTTATAAGTAGCATGACTTGTATTGTACCGTCATCAAACGCTACTATGCCATTATACAGTTTTTATTTGTGTTTGCAATGGGATTTGGGAGTTGAAAAAATTATGGAGGTTGGGGGGGACACGACCCCCGAGTCCCCCAGAGGATTATACAGGGGCATGTGCCCCAGTAAAGGGGGTCTGGTGACACCCATGAATGCAAAGCTGACGGGAGCTGCTGTCTTTTAACTACTTCAAGTCTGGGCAGCCTTGATCCTCTTCCTCAGCCTACAGCATAATCAGGTAAGATAATCTTGAGGACCACCAGATAATCAGGCCTTTGCTGCCTTTGATCAGAAGTGGAGATCCGAGCCGAAACTTGGGCTGAAAATCGTGTAGGGTGTACCCCACCTAACAGGGTTCTTGATTGTAGTCTGCTGTGGCCTCATTATATATCAAATCACTGTCTCACTCTAACTGTAAATCAGCATAGGGGCAGATAAAGAGAAGTTTGGGCATGTCTAAGCAATCTGACTCATGTAGGCTCATAGACGCTAAACTTTGTCCATCTATTAAAAATGTGTCAGCAAATATTTTTACACATAATCATTCAGAAAAAAACTACCCAAACATGACCTCTTATATTGGCAGGGTCAGAGTAGCTTTCAGCAATGGAGATCCTCTGCTTCAACATCAACCAATCCCCTTATTTGACCAGAACTTCAAATCTCTAACTTAACTTCTTGATGATAAAAAAAACAGATGGGTTATGTAAAAAGTCACTCATGTTTGTATAGGCAGATTTGGTCCAAAGATAGATGGTGGGCTGAAGTATCCCTTTATCCCTGAAGCATCTCAGCCCCCCTAAAATAGTCATTTGTATTGCAAGTTCTCCTTAAGCATTTCCGTAAGGTTTCTGTAAGAGCTAACCACCTGCCATTTGACTTTATGTGCTTTTGCTGTTCGCCTCACCTGGACAGTTAAGGAAGTTAACTGTATTTTTCAACCCAAAAAGATGCTGCTTAGCACATTATCGTCTTTCTATTGAGCAGCATGGTGCAAGCATTTAAGAATGGCCAATGCACAAATGATTGTGTGAACTGACGGGGAGGTTATGTGGCCACTCTTTGTGTCCCTAAATAGCAAAGTGAGAAGATTGGAGGAAACTATTGACTAAAAATAAGCAACACGAACAGAAGTTTGTAATCCACTATTGTTGTTGGAGTAAATGGTAAATGGTGGGGTTGGGAATCTTAAGTATAATGCTGATATGATACGCATCTCGATACAATGTCTCCAATCCGATATATTAAAGATACATGTGTGGCATTTTACGATGCAATACGATACGATTCACACCCAAATCACGAGACAGAGCAATTAAGCACGACCTAATTAGACAAAGTGCATGTGGAGATGTAAAAGAGGATGCTGTGCAATTCAATGACTTTGATTATTTATTTACTAAGTAAAACCAAGACTTTTCACAAACTGGCTTCTCTCTAAGAGCCTGTTTTAAGTTTACAGAGCAGTGCCATTTTCAAACATATGACACATATTTAAGTATCCTCAAGATAAACAGGAAAATATAAGTGCAATATATATATATATATATATATATATATATATATATATATACATATATATATATATATATATATATATATACACATATATGTATATATATACATATATATACATATATGTTTTTTTTTTAAACAATTTGCACACATTTAGCAGAAAGAAGGCTCGCCAGTGAGCAGCTGAAAGTGATTTCTTTCATAAACTATTAATACAAAGATGTCTTTTAGTGCTTGCAATACTTTTGTGATACTTTGCTCACCAAATTTGGAGCTTGCAGCTGCAGGTGAATCCAAGCTGGAAGCAGGGGAGGCGGGGGAGCAGACGCCTCCACGACAACACCGTGGCACTGCTTCAACTGAGTTATTAGATTAGTCGTGCTGCCTGTGTATTTTACAGCGGCGCGGCACATTGTGCAAATTGCATCTGTCTTGTCAAGTCGTCCATCTCTCTTGTAAAATCCGTAGTGTTGCCAAACTTTAGGTTTAAAACTCAGCAGAGGATAAAATCGCTCAGCATCCGGCATGTTTGTTTACCTTACTCCTCACGCTCCCCTGACTACTAGTATTCATCCGTGCTGCATGTCTCACAGTGCATCAGCCGAGCTGATAGTTTGTAGTGTACGCATCCGCAAGTCTGTTGCTTACATTATGTGGGTTGAATAAATAATGCACCCAAAATGGGTTGGTCACACTTATTAATAAATGCAGAAATACAAATTATGTATTAAATGGATCGGATTGTTATTTAATAACCGATGCATCTCAATATGCTTCCAAATTGCATTCATTCTCAGCTGCTCTACCGGTGCACTCGCATCATGACCACGCATCGATTTGTATCGGTTAATCTTCTCATCCCTAGTAAATAGGCTTGAGCTTATAAAGCATTTTTCTAATATTTCTGACAACTGGAACTGCAACTAAACTGCAGGTCACACCTACTCATTCACACCCATTCACTCACTGATGGTTGTAAGTTGGCCATCAGTTCATAGATAATACATTTACTCTCTGTAATACTTATTTATATGCCACTGACACCTTAGAGGAAGCAACTTGGTTTAAGTGTGTTGCCCAAGGACACATCAACATGTGACCGCCAGAGCTGAACTCAAACCTTTGACCTTGCAGTCAGTGGTAGTAAGGGCTACAGCTCACATTAAAACCAGTGCTGACCAAAGAATCAAACTCTTCTCTACCAAAAAATGGTATTTGTTCACTTCTAAGCAAACTTGGTGGCTTGGATTTGGCCAAATATCACAACAATAAGCAAGCTAATGTTACATTCACTGACAATATACAGCAGGGCGCTGCTAATGTTAGCATTGCTAGCACCACCAGCCTCTGGTCCACCTAACAGAACATCTACAAATCTCTGCTGAATATGTTTATGCATCACTCCAGTCAATATGTAAATGACACCTGGTGCAGTCTAAATGCAGCTTTATCTGTATTTATGATACTGAATACTTCTAAATTGCTTTGAGATAAACAATGTTATTACTGGAAGCCGGTTGTATATTTCTGGGTCAACAAAGGACCGGATTGCAGGAACAAATACTGCAGCTACAGCCCTAAACAGTGGCAGGAGGCTAGATTACACAACATTTGACAGGCTTTGGTCTACCTGACTAAATGCAGTGTGAAAGTAACCCAAACTAAGTTAAAAAAAAAATGTACCCCTTAATTTTAGGTGTAAAAGCAACCTAAGCCACTGATGCCCCCACCCACACACATGGCTATGGACCGAAACCATGTCGATGAGCAAAAAACTCTTTTCAGATGAAACACCACTTTTTCAGTTTACTTAACAAAAACCATACAAGTTTTCACTGTTGAGCCCGTCTTCAAAACTTTTTGAAATTTTCATGTACAGTTTATGTGGCCTAATATGAAGGAACCCAAAGCATTTATCTAGACTGCTTACATTTCTGTCCAATAAAGCAGAGGCTGCAGTTTCCCATGCTCTACTCCCTGTGTGGTATAAAGTGTCTGGATGTGTTTGCAGCATTTTTCATTTTCCGCAATATTACTTTCTAACTAAAGGCGATGGCATCACTTGTAGTGAAACTGTATTACAGCCGAAAATGCATTTCATTAATAACACATCATGCTAAATGGATGGTGATAGGCAATTTATGAAACACTTCATCTGAAGGAGGTGTGTTCAGGGGAAGTGGGAAAAGAAATAATTATCTCGCTTAATCACAAACTAACTTGTAGTTCATGTTTAGCATCATAAACGGATGAGTGATAAAGGCATTAACACTCCACTGGCTGCCTGCCAGCAGCTTGTAACATTTAATGGGACATATTGATCTGATTGTATATGAATATGTATGAATGTGCTTCATTATGAGAGCTTGTTTCATGAGTTGGAGGGGTGGTGGTCATCAAAATTAAATAAATGTAATACTTTCATAAGTAATAGCAACTAGGGGTCTTGTAAAGGTTTCGGAGTTCATCTTCAGTCAGCTTCAGCCAACTCAGCAAAACTGCAGTAACTGCACCTCCATTACACGACAAACAAGACATGTCCCAGCTGATTAGAGACTTTTTTTAAAAAACAAGTTATAGTATATTACACTCAAGCATATGGTGGAATGTAAAAGCTTATTCAAGAAACATTTTAAAGAGCAAGTCTTAGTCTAAATGTAATTGTATATTGCAGATACCTAAATGAAAGGTGTTACTGCCATAAACAATTAAGTTATAATGAAAACTGTTAAGTTAAAGCCCAATTTATCTTTTCTTTTTTAAACAATAATTGTGGTATATCACCTCACCTGTCTTGTAACTTGGGCGGCACGGTGGCGCAGCAGGTAGTGCACGTGCCTCACAGCAAGAAGGTGGCTGGTTCGATTCCCGGGTCGGGCAGGGCCTTTCTGTGTGAAGTTTGCATGTTCTTCCCGTGCATGCGTGGGTTCTCTCCGGGCACTCTGGCTTCCTCCCACAGACCAAAAACATGCTCATTAGGTTGATTGGTCACTCTAAACTGCCCTTAGGTGTGAGTGTGAGCGTGAATGGTTGTCTGTCTCTATATGTTGCCCTGCAATCGACTG
The DNA here is from genome assembly GCA_037902135.1 of Cetoscarus ocellatus. NCBI lineage: Eukaryota > Metazoa > Chordata > Actinopteri > Labriformes > Labridae > Cetoscarus > Cetoscarus ocellatus. Next base: position 870,092 of record JBAMNC010000763.1, read on the forward strand.
GCGACCGGTTCAGCGTGTACCCCGCCTCTTGCCCAATGACAGCTGGGATAGGCTCCAGCACCCTCCGCAACCCCGAAAGGGATAGTCGGTATAGAAAATGAATGAATGAATGAATGTCTTGTAACTTACTGTTTTGAGTTATTTAGTGCTCAGTTTTAATTAAGTCATGTCATGCTTTTCAATTTCAGGGGCCACTTATTTATCAATCTGACTTTGAAACGTGCAGTTTATGCAGAAATCATGTTACAGTTCTTAAGTGTGATGGAACCTGCGTATTTGGCCTATCCTATGAAGTTTGGAGGTTGTGAAAAACATAGATTAAATCAGATTAAAATGATTTACAAATCCCTTTCAACCTTTATTAAATTTAATACACAGCAAATACAAGATATTTAAGTTTCAAACTGAAAAACTTAATTTATTTGGCAAATATTCACTCATTTTGAATTTGATGCCTGCAACATATTGCAAAAAAGATGGGGCAGGGCCATGTTTACCTCCATGTTACATCAACTTTCCTTTTAGCAACACTCAATAAGCTTCGGTAACCGAGGACAGTAACAGTTGAAGCTTTGTAGGTGAAATTATTTTCTGTTTTTGCTTGTTGTATGACGTCCATCGCTTAGCAGTCCTGGGTCTCCAATGTTGTATTTCGTGTTACATTATGAAACCAAATATGGCCCATAATTCAAACTAGAAAAATTGCATTTCCTTGCAGCAAATGTGTTGAAATGCTGAGTCTGAATGCTGGAACTGTGAAATGAAATGGCTAAAAGCAATGCAAACAAAGCTGAAAATGTGAAAATGTGACATAAAATAGTTGGAAGCAGTGAAGCACAGCTGCAAATGTGGGAAATGTGTAATAAAAATGGTTACAGTTGTGAAAGAAAGCTGAAAATGAATAAATGTGAAAGGAAATTGCAGAAAGCTGTATAAATGTTTGGCCACCATGAAGAAGTTGTAATCTATGATTAAAAGAGTAAAATTTGTTAGTGCTAAAATGACAAAGACTATAATCAGTAGCAGAAGTGTGAAATACGTTAACAAATGTGCATTCTAAAGAAAGGAAAATAATAACAATATTATAATAATAATATTGTGTGGAAGTGAAAGGTTGAATGACTGACAACCTGTGACATCCAGACTGAGAGGACAGCAGCCAGATGCATACAGCAAGGAGCTGTAGTAATCAGCAGTCTGTATTGGACACACAGTTGAAAAGTACAACTGCCTTCGCCAGAATTTGAACCCGGGCCCCTGGAAGGAGAGTCAGCAACTTTACCGCTAAAAATATATATGTTAAATGTTGTGGAACTTGTGATTTTGTTGGATCTCAGTAGACAGTGAAATAAACATTTCAGCTCCAAAAAAAAGAATGTTCTGGCTATTATTTATGCATTCAGGCTTTAATTAATTTTAATTATGAAGTGCAATTGAATATGCATAATAAGCCTAGATTAAATTTTCCTTAAGTAAATGAAAAATGTTTTGGCATCAATTTGTAGGTAGCAAGTCCACAACACTATGAACTATCCAGGATAAAAGCATCTGACTTGAAAATTAATGTAAACAGTGGTGATTTTCATTGGAGGACAATAAGGAGTGGACATTAACGGTCAGAACGTCATTAGAAACAGGATCTGCTCAAGTTAACATCTAAGTCAAAGTTGTCACTACTTCATTTTTAAATCAACAAATGTATACTTGAACATCAAACTCAAAGTAATAATAGCCTGAATTTGTAAATCTGGACAGGAATATCTGAGTAGAGAAATGTAAAACAGTGTAATATTTGTGTGTAGTCTGGTTTATTCTAGTGGGTATAATCTGACATACTCTGATGATGTTTGTCCTCTTAGGGCCTCCATACACTGAAAAACATTTTTACCACAATTTGACCAGATTAATACACTGTCCACTGAAAACAGCTCTGAGACCCACAGTCGGCCTCCACCTACAGGTTGGGAACCGCTCAATTAGTAGACTGTATTTGAAGCTTGATCCTTCAAAGATTGTTCTGATATTATGGAGAATAAGTGATGGAGGATCCCTCAGGGTGAATTTATTATTTAGAAAACAGTGAGTGAGTGAAAACAAGAGCTGGACTGCTGAAGAATGTAGAGTTTTGATTAATGAAAGGCTCACTCGTCAGTTTTTGAAGTCTTTGTGTTCACTTAAACCGGGCACATGAGCTGTCAAGACACCGTGTGAATGATAAAATCACACAGAGTGACTGATGATCCCTCACTGTCCCTGCGATGCGCGTCTATCTGCGTCTTTACGCTCACCGGCAGACGGAGGAGCGCACACACACACACGCTGAGAGAAAGTGAAAGTCACACAAGCATGCTGCTATACGTATCCTTGCGCATTTTGTTGAGGTTATATGGTACTAGTGGGTATATGGTGTATACCCGCGTATGCAGCCAGAGTCTGGCGGACTGTAGAGCAGACTCCGCGCAGAATGTCTGCAGGCGTCAGAGCTGTCAGAGTCGAGCGCACTGCCGCGTAGTATTTTCTTGTGAAATGAATGTGAAAGCCTACATTTCCCACTAACCTTGCACATTGTTTTCCATTTCTCTGTCATGACACTGTAGACTGAGGTCGAGGAAGAGGAGCTGCTCTGCCTGCTGACTTTGCAAAGCACTAACATGAAGAGGCGGAGGCAGTGTGACATTTAATGTGGGTCATGATAAAGCTGGGGACTTCCGGGTATACAACCTAATGCTGTGCCAAAACCGTGATAGCTATCAAAAAAAGGACTGCACCGTGAGCATCACAAGAATCAGCTGAAACGATTGATGTAAGCTTCGTGTCTGTACTGTAGAAAATGTTGACACGAAAGGAGTTTAAGAACGGGCTTGAAAGTGAAGCTGTCGCCTACGTTAGCCTACATTTCCCACAATCCTTTGCACATGTCTGTGTTATTAAACTGTACAGTGAGGACGAGGGCCAGCTGACTTTGCAAAGCAGTAACATGAAGAAACGGAGCTCGTGTCACATTGAATGTCGATGTGAAAATACATGGCGAGCAGTGTTTTGTGTGACAGCAGTGCTTGGAGCGGACTCGGTGCTATCGTATGGTGTCGGCGTACATCCGCCTACATTTCCCAGAATCCTTTTCGCATGTCTGTGTCATGACGCTGTACACTGAGAAGATAAGCAGATGAAGGTGGTGATATGCCAATGAAATGTGTGGGTCTCACGAGCAATGCGTGACAGCTGGCAGGCGTGAATTTTAAGGACTAAAATGGCAAAGACTGTAATGAGTAGCATGCGTGTTTACGTATTTTCTGAAATATGCATGATAGTATAAAACAGTCTATAAAATAGTCTATACCAGGAATCGAGCCCCAGTCTCCAGATAAAATGACAGCTGTGCTAACCACTCAGCCAACAACTCATATATCCCACAAGGACACACCCACCCTTACAGCAGCAGACTATGTAATGATGCTGTAAGCTTGTACATAGCGGTGAAGTTAAGCTGGGTACTTCCGGGTATACGGGCTAATGCTGTGCCAAAACCGTGATAGCTATCAAAAAAAGCACTGCACCGTGAGCATCCCAAGAATCTCCTGAAAAGATTGATGTAAGTTTCATGTCTGTACTGTAGAAAATGTTGACGGGAGAGCAGTTTAAAAACTGGCCTTCAAAGTGAAGCGATCAGCTCTCTGGGGAAGACAATTTCAATTGGAGCAGATGGGGGACTTTGCGGGATACCTGTGGCTCTGAAGCTCACTGAGACAAAACGATGTCAATGTCGAGGTTGAAACAAATTTCAGCTGAAAGAGGAGAAGTGTACCTTTATTTTGATGTATAAATCATATCTGTGAATTAAAGCTTGAGGCTTTTATTGCAGTTTACCCGCTAGAAATTTTGGAATTTTTAGGCGAAGCTCACGCTCCAACAGGTCACGTGACACGCTCTAAGAACAGAGAAATCCTCCAAACTTAGTGTTGCTTAAACAGTGATATCTCAAAAACTGTACAAGACAGCAAAAAGCCGAACACATGTAAAAGTAGTTGAGAGATCAGTGAATCTGTCAAAGCAAGAATGAAGTCTGTAGGTTGAAGTATGCCGAAGCTGTACAGCCTGAAACTTGAAGCACTTTTCAGCAGATCTGCAAAAATCTCCCATTGACTTCAATGCAAAAAAATCTGCCGAAAATGATTTTTACTGTAAAACTGTAACAGTTACACATGTGAAAAATACAAGCACAAATCTCCTGAACATGCTGCACTACTCAATTTTTTTCTGTGAAAATCTGTGCAAATTTGAAAGCTGTGAAAAGTTCCAAATAGTTGAGGGAAGAATAAGAAGAAGAAGAAGAAAAAGAAGAAGAAGAATAAAGTCGGATAACAATATGTTGAAATGCTGACTCAGCATTTCAACATAATTATAATAAGTCATCCAAACTGCATTTTCGTTTTCTTGTTGAAGACTGCTCATTCTGTGACTTAATTGGATAGAAAAAGAAAAGGGCGTTTAAGACTTAATTTTCAAAAGATGCCCCAGCAAATACTTACCAAAATTCAACCTGAATTGTCAAATTTGAAATTAAAAGGCAGTAGCACAAATGCTTTTTCATTTCATATTTACGGCTGCAATTTCTGACTCACAACTGAAATTAATAATAAGTCACCCAAACTGCATTTTCATTTTCTTGTTGTGAAATAACTTTTTAACTTTTCAAGGATAGACTCTTGCATCTCCAGCTCTAACCCCTTTCTCATCATTTCACCTCTTCAACTCTCTGAGAGGACTGTTTACAGACTTCATCCCCCACTACCTCTCAATTTGGACCAGAGATAGGAAGAGCTAGGGACAAAGGCCATTTCTTTAAGACTTTTATTCTTTGGGAGGACCCTAAAACAGAACACTGTTTGACTGAAATCATGATTTATTAACCAAAGGACTCCATTAAAGTCATTTGTGGCAGAAAATGCTTCAGCCACTAATCTCCTACAACTTTTAATGCTCACTCTTTTCATGGTCCACCGCGCCCTCGTGTGGAATAACTTGTGACAGTTGCGTCTCAGAAATATATATGTAACGCTGGTATATATTAAATGCTTTTGTTTTATTTCATGTTTAGAATAAGATCTTTAGTCGGATAACAATATGTTGAAATGCTGACTCAGCATTTCAACATAATTACAATGGATTAACAGAAATGAATTTTCCTCTTCAGAATAAAGTTGCATTTATTGACTCATAAATAGAATGAATAATAAATAATCCACAGTCTTCATGACAGTGATTAAAAAGAGGGGCCATGTTTGTAACTACGTTGTTTTATTGATGAGTTATTGACACAGAAAGTCAGAATCTGTCAATATCTTTCTAACTTTACCCCAGTGAGCAGTTGTTGTTGTTGACATGGTGGGAGACAGACTTGAGTTGAAACCTGCTGTTTGCGGCTGATTTTGTTGCTGTTTGAGGTCAGCTGCGGCCTCCCCCAGCAGCTCTGGCACAAATATGGACATGGTGGTGATATTCTTGCTGTTTCTGAAAACATGTACCACAGTCTATGGTACCAACACAACCTTCACACTCTCTTCTTGTCTCTTTGCCTCTAACATATGTTGTGTAGCATGGTCAGAAGAAGAAGAGCAGCCACTGACGTCACTCTCCTGCGCTGCTTGGGACTGACAATTCAATCAAATTATGGAGCCCTTTTTGTGGGGCAGGCATGAAAATGAAAAAGCAAGGTCCTCTTTGTTTCTTTTTTAGTTGTGTCATAAAATGTGCAACCTAAAGAAGAAAACGAAAATGCAGTTTGGATGATTTAGTATTATTTTAATTTACGAGTCAATTAATGCAGCCATAACCTTGAAATGAAAAAGAATTACTGCTAATGCATTCTAATTTTCCAATATGACATTTCACATTGAATTTTGGTAACTACTTGCTGGGGCTTATTTTGAAAATTAAATCTTAAATGTCCTTTCTGTTTCTTTTTAATTAAGTTACAGGATGAGCAGTCTTGAAGAAGAAAATGAGAATGCAGTTTGGATCATTTTTTATTCACTTTACTTATGAGTCAAAAAAATGTAGCTTCATCCTGAAAATGAAAAAGAATTTCTGTTAATCCATTTTAATTTTGATTATGCGCCATATTTGCTTCCATACTACATAGTGTGCCACACATCTTCAATGGAAGACAGGTCTAGACTGCAAGCAGGCCAGTCTAGTATGTGCACTGTTTAATTACCAAGCCACACTGGTGTGACAGGTGGAGAAGGTGGCTTGGCATGGTCTTTCTGAAATAAGCAGAAATGTCCCGGTGAAAACACAATGCTTGTTTGGCAGCACGTTGGACCAAAACCTGTATGTATCATTCAGCATTAATGGTGCCCTCACAGATATGCAGGTTACCCATGTCATGGGCACCAACACCTCATACCATCACAGATGCTATTGAACTTTGCACCGGTCCTTTTCCTCTTTAACCTGGAGGACACGGTGTCCATATTTCCCAAAATAATTTTAAATGTGGACTCGGTAGACCACAGCAGACTTTTTCACTTTGCATCAGTCCATCTCAGATGAGCTTGTGACCAGAGAAGAGGGTGGAGTTTCTGGGTGTTGTTGATGTACGACTTTCACTTTGCATGATAGAGTTTTAAGTTGCATTTGTAGATGTAGCAACAAACTATGTTGACTGACAGTTGTTCCCAAAGTGTACCTGAGCCCTCGTGGTAATGTCCTTAACAGAATAGTGTTGGTTTTAATGTAATTCCACCTAGGGATGAAAGGTCACAGGCATTCAGTGCTGGTTTTCAGTCTTGCCCTGCAGATATTTCTATGGAATCTCTGAATCTTTTGGTAATATTATGGACAGTAGATGATGAAGCCCCTCTATTTCCTGCATTTTTAAGTTGAGAAACATTGTTCTTAAACTGCTAGTCTATTTGCTCACTATCCCCTCTGTCCCAGCTTTTTTGAAATATGTTTCAGGCATCAAATTCAGTGATTTATTCAATTAAATATAGTTATCATAGGATTAGCAAATTATTGTATTCTGTTTTTATTTACATTTTATAGATAGACGGATAGATATTCTGAACATGAAGTAAACAGATGTTTTAAAACATGAGAAGAGCAGTTGCTAGTAATTTCAAAATGTTTAAAACAATTATAAGGATCTTTATCAATATCTTTATTTACTACTAAGGCTGTATAATTTTATTATTATTATTTTGTCTGCCACTCAGTCTACACCTGACCTCCATGTATCTCCCTACAGGTAGGATCTTACAAATGGACTTGAGCTTATATGTCGCTTTTCTAATCTTTCAAAGCTGCTTTATACCACAAGTCACATCTACCCATTCACACCCATTCGCGCTCACATTCACTCGCTGATGGTTCTGAGTTTCTATGTTAGTTGTCCATCAGTATCAAGTAACACATTCACGCACCTTCATGCCCATTTATACCCCACTGACGCAGCAGTGGGAGCAACTTGGGGTTAAGTGTCTTGCCCAAGGACACATTGCCATCGGAGCCGGACTCAAACCTGCAACCTCTCAATTACTGACCAAGGACACTATTGAACTGCGCCACCAACGCCCCGGCAGTGGCTTATTCCCCCATAATTCATATTTCATTGTCTTATTTTTATTTTATTTTTTAACATCCTTAATGGTCTTAATGTCAAAAATTTGTTCTTTTTAACTCTGCAAAACACTTTGAATTACTGTGTTTGAATGCTGCTCTACAAATATTTGCCTTGTCCTCTTCTATTTAACTCTGAACCAGAAACAGGCCAATATAGCTCCATAGCCTTTCTCTCTAAAGACACACACACGGAGAGAGAAGGAACTTTTCACCAAGAAATTAAAAAAAGAAGACAGCTTCTGGAGATAACACCAGAATACTTCCACTTTGACCAGTTACTGACTGCACGCTGAGCGGGGCTTTATAAATGTCTTCAGCTGCTCTCAGAGGAGAATGGCTTCTTCTTGTTCAGAGGACGATCTGTGCTGCTCTGTCTGCCATCACATCCTCAAACATCCTGTGGTTCTGTCATGCAGCCACAGCTTCTGTAAAGCCTGTCTGCAGAGCTGGTGGGCAGAAAAACAGACCCAAGACTGTCCCATCTGTGAAAGAAGATCTTCACGGTCAGACCCTCCATGTAGTTTAGTGTCAAAGAACCTGTGTGAGGTCTTTTTACTGCACAGAGAGCAGAGAGCTTCATCAGAGGATCTCTGCGGCCTGCACTCAGAGAAACTCAGAGGCTGTTTACACGACTCCGTTTCCACCAGAAACGCAAAGGTTTTTCCTTTGCGTCTTCAAAAACGATCTACATTCAGACTGAGACTCGAGAATGACTGAAAACGCTGTAGGGTGCATGCCAGTCTAGTAGATGGCGATGTAGGCTTGCAGAAAAACAGCACAGTTACAACACACTTATGAAGAAGAAAAATTTTCCACAAACAACAATGGCGAGTGGACGCACGAAGACGCAGGAGTCTCTTGTCTGGACAACAAATCTGTTGGGACAACAAATCTGTCTGCATAGTTTTGTCTGGATAACAAACCGAGCACGGGAAGTAGCACACATGTTACTCGGGAGACGGCCGAAGCTGTTGTTGTTCCTGGTATGTGCGCGCAGCCTTCATGTGAAAGAGTACTGCGCATGCAGTGACGTCAGCGTTTCCCCCTGAAACGCTGAATCGTGTTTACATGAGACCGGGTGGCGGGGCGTTTTGAAAACTCTCCACCTTGGACCCTGGTTTCAAAAGTTTGCGGATTCAGGTGCTCCAGGCACCGTTCTCATCTAAACGGGAGGCTAAAACGCAATGAAAATTCTTCGGATTCAGCCGAAAACGGAGTCGTGTAAACACCACCTCAAACTGTTCTGTCTGGATCATCAGCAGCCAGCATGTCTCGTCTGTAGGGACTCTAAAACACACATCAACCACACGTTCAGACCTGTCGATGAAGCTACCCAAGATCTCAGGGACGAGCTCAAGAATATACTGAAGACCTTAAAGCACAAACTGAGGGACCTCAATGAAATCCAAGACAACTGGGATGTAACAGGACACATCAAGTCCCAGGCAGCAAACACAGAGCATCAGATTAAGGAGCAGTTCAAGAAGCTTCAGCAGTTTCTTTCAGAGGAAGAGGAGGCCAGAATCTCTGCTCTGAGGAGGGAAGAGGAGCAGAAGAGCTGAAGGATGAAGGAGAAGATGGAGGCCCTGAGTGCAGAGATAGCAGCTCTTTCAGAAACAGTCAGAGCCACAGAGGATGAGCTGACAGCTGCAGACGTCTCATTCCTGAAAACTACGAGGAGAGCCCAGCAGCGCCCCCTGCTGGATTTACAGCTGCCTGAAGGAGCTCTGATTGATGTGGCTAAACACCTGGGCAGTCTGGAGTTCAACATCTGGAACAAGATGAAGGACCTGGTCTCCTACACACCAGTCATTCTGGACCCAAACACTGCTAGTTCAGACCTCGTTCTGTCTGAAGATCTGACCAGAGTCGGAAGAATTATGGAGCAGCAGCTTCTTAAAAATCCAGAGAGGATAACCAATTATTTTTCTAACCTGGGCTCTGAGGGCTTTAACTCTGCAAGTCACAGTTGGGACGTAGAGATCAGTAATAACAGAAACTGGATGGTGGCTGTGTGTGAGGAGTCTGCACTTAGGAAGAAAGTCATTGACCCTGGATTATGGAGAATAAGTTTTAATAATGATGAATACACAGCATGGAGCCCTGTACATAAATGGACTGATCTGTCAGTGAGAGGATGTCCTTGGAGGATCAGGGTGAATCTGGACTGAGACAGAGGACAGCTGTCATTCTCTGATCCTGGTACTAACAAACTCATACACACACACTTTCACTGAAAAGCTCTTTCCTTACTTTTACTTTGGTGGTTATTATCCTCTGAACATTTTACCAGCAAAGGTCTCTGTAGCAATTGGACAGTAAAGGTAGAGATGATGATGATGATGATGGTGGTTTAATATCTGTTCCATGTGGGACATAAATTGTCTCTCTCACATCTTACCATCTATCTCATAGCCGGAAAAATATTTGTTTCAGAATTCCACCTACAAAGTTTTAACAATTATTGTTTAATGCTTGTTGAGTGTTGTTAAATGGAAAGGTGATGTAACAGTGGTAAGCACACAGCTTTTTTTTGGAATTCGTAATGAGTAAATATTTCCAACAAAAACATTTAAGGTTATTAGTGTATTTTACTGAATACAGGTTGAAAAATATTTGCACTCCATTGTATTTAGTTTTCATTTATGTTTTACGCAATGTCCCAACCTCCTCGGCACTGGGTTTGCAAGTCTGTTAAAAAAAAAATCCTTCCATAAAAGAACTCGGCTGAGAGCTCACCTTTTAAAAAAAAAAAAAAAGATATATTTCATTTAAATGTAGTGTAATATTAAATACTTTTTATCCACAGTGAGCAGGGTAGTTAAGATAAGTCAAGATCAAGTATGAGGCAAAGAGCAGAAACCAGAAAAAAGGCCCCTCAACCTGCTGGTCCAAAGGCGTCTCCCAAATCACATGAACCGGCCTGGCCAGAACCACAGCGACTAGCCGATACAACGTAATCAAACTCAGGACCCTAACTCCCCTCAATTAGGCCACATCAAGTTACTAGCCAACAAAATGAAATTTATTTGGAATACTAGGAAGAAATGACCCAAAAAAGGTTACTTAGAATGCTATTTTGTGCTAAAAATAGAGCATAGTATGGCAGATTACATGAGCACCCTTAAAGATCCTTGATGGAGAAAAGTCCTGATGAAGTACAGACTCAGTGACCACAGATGAGTTTAGAGATGGGTCGTCACAAAATGAGCTGGCTCCCAGAAGAGGACAGGCTCTGTCCCTGTGAAATCCAACAGGAAGACACAAAGCTCCACTTCCTCACATCCTGCCATTCAAATCAGACTGTGAGAGAGGAATGCTACCCTCATATAACACACACTCACCCAGAGTTTAAGCGATATTCAAAAAAATCCCAAATTTTCTGGGAAAAATGCAAAACTGGGGGATTATTGTGGCCAAATATATCAGAGCGTGTAATTATAACCCTCTTTTGTCTTCATTTTTTAACCTTGATTATTGCAATACTACATTGCCATTGTTTCATTATAATGAACTATTTTGCTTTTCTTTGAATATATGTGTGATTTTTTTTCCTTTTGTTTTATTTTTTAATGAAAGGCTCTGGCAATATTGCCTTACCTTCATGCCAATGAAGCTATGCAACTTTTATTCTGAAATTTGACTGACACAAAGATTCTTCATGTTCACAGACAGATTTTATTTGTTGCAGAGTGAAGCAATGAATGTGAGCTTGTCAATGTAAATGTAAATGTTCTGTATTTATACAGTTCTGGTGAACCAAAGTGGTTTACAATACATAGTAAATAAAATGGAATAAATAACAACAATAAAAAAAGCAATAAAACAATAAAAGCAGTAAAATAGAATAAAATATAATACAATAAAATACAATAAAGTAAAACTGTCACCACGCTACTGGGTATTAAAAACCATCCTAAATAAGTAGCTTTTCGGTCTATATTTGAAGAGGCCCGGGACAGAAATGAGATTCAGCAGGGAGCTTATTCCAGAGACTGGGAGCAACAACAGAAAAGGCTTTGTCACCCCAGTGTTTGTATTTTGACCTGGGCACTTCCAGCAGAAGATGGTTAGATGACCTCAGAGCTCTACCACACTCCCGATTCGTTAAAAGCTCAGTTAAATACACTGGGGCAAGACCATAAAGAGCTAAAAACAAACATTAAAAGTTTAAAATCAATCCTGTAATGGACGGGAAGCCAATGATGGGAGTTAAGGACAAGAGTGATGTGCTCTTGTCTGTTCGTGCTGGTTAAGAGACGGGCCACAGCGTTTTGCACAAGTTGAAGGCGACCAAGAGAAGACTGGGAGACGCCAACATAAAGTGCATTGCAATAGTCTAATCTTAAACTTATTAGAGTATGGATGAGTTTCTCAAGGTATACACAAATTTATGTTCAAGTCAGGCTCAGATTGATACATGCTGATGTGGGCATGGTCATGACCATCGGGGGAGCACATGACTTTATTATATTACATACTACAACCAAATACAGTAAAACAATCTGCAGCACATACTGCAGTCATATGATTTATGTAGTAGGTGGTTTTGAAAACAGCCTTAATCTTGTCCTCCTAAGTTGTTAGCAAGATGCATTTGCACAGTCGAGGTCTGAGGTAGACTAAAACCTTTTTTCTTTAAATAAAGGGAGAAACTGATTGATATACTTGATGAGTTACAGATTATAATCGGCCTATTTTCTTAATAAAATACATATTTGGTATGTATGAATAAATGTTTCCAGTCAATCTGTGGTTAACTCAGGTCCCTGTTGCTGGGAGAAGCCTTGTGTGTGCACTGTGTGTTTACACAGCTAAATGGGAGCAGCTGCAAATATGTATTAAGCACATTAGCAGGAATTACAGTAAGTTAAACAAAGATGCTGGACCTTTGACAGTTGGCTAAAAGGAATAAATGTAATACTCATTTTGGCCTTATCAAGGGCCTCGTATTTCACTGGGTGTTGTGAGTCCCATGAAAAAATATCTCAAACAATTGCTCAGAGTGAAAATACAAGTCAAGTGTGTATTTCAATGCAGCAACAAATAATTAATGGTATGATTTGTTTGAAAATCTCCTGACTGCTCTGGTAAAAGTTTTTACTCAAAATACAGTGAGATGTAAGGCGTCTTCCAATGTTTTAGTTTTGACAGAGAAGAGTCTTTAAAAAATAACTGGAGAGTTTGCTTCTATACCAACAAAGTTAGAGCGGGTTTTAGCAATAGACTCTCTCTGCTTCATTACAAAAACTAGTGGATAAAAGAATCCTTTTTTTCTCAGACATGATATACAGAACAGAACTTTCCTTTCTGATGAAAAACTCACTAACAGACAGAGAATAAAAGTCTCACAGATAAACTGATTAAATGATATCTGCAGATATGATGCTTACTGTATGAATTTATTAAACTGACATCACATTAACATCACCGTGTTGTCAATGTTGATACAGCCTGTCGCTTTTACATAATGAGGAACATCTGAACAATAGTGCAATCAACCAGCATAAAACAAATGCAAACTTATTGTGAAATTACCATCAGCAACATAAACACTCTTCAGCACGGTTGTCAGTGGCACGGTCTGATGGTGCACTTGGTTGGTAACCAAAAGGTTGCAGGTCTGAGCCCAGCTCCAGCCATGTCACATGACAATGTGTCCTTGAACAAGACACTTAACCCCAAGTTGCTCCCACTGCTGCGTTGGTGGCATATAAATGGGTATGAAAGGGCGTAAATGTGTTAGTTGATGGACAACTGATACAGAAACTATAACCATCAGTGAGCGAATCCATTTACCATCTTCTTGCCTTAAGCCCTGTAACATCCATGCTACATGATGTTCGAAATATAAAGAACTTAAAGCCTTACTAGTACGTGATTGTTAAGTGTGACCAATCAACATTAAAAAGTGAATGGCTGCCCACCCCTTCAGTATCTTCCTTAAACTTTCATGCTGTCATGGCCACTGCTCTCTCATTGTCATCTTTATAGTCAGTCAGCTCACATACAATCAAGTATAAAACTATCATGGTGCATTGGTGCATGACTACAGTGTATGGGTACAATCATTAAAAGTTTTAGATCAGGAAGAAAAAAAGAAACATATCAGAGGGCATCAGGGCCAGACCCCATTATTTTGAATCTCATTATTTCTAAATTCTGAGTCAACACCATTAAACTAAAATAGGTGTGAACCTCTTCCTGCTCTGTTTTAGGACATGAAAACCAAATAAAGCCATGCAATGTTGACAGTTGGCTGCCCACCCTGACAGTTATTAAATGTAAACTCTAATCTATGTTCCTGTGAATTTGTGGTGATCTCTCTTTTGATTTGGAGAGGTTGTGTAATCTTGTGAGGGAAGCAACATCTCATGGAGACACCCTGCAAATACATGAATGGGCACGTTTTGAGGTGAGGGGCTTCAAGTGGCTGGAAGCTGTCAGGCAGCTGGCTGGGAGGGGAAACCAAAGCAACTGGATCTGTTTATTGGGATATAATATTTGGTCCAAATTGCTCTGTCCAGACTGGAACCATATTGGAGTATATTGGCTTAATTGAAAAGAAACAGTCCAATTATGCGTGTTTCTGTCAATGATATGGGAGTTTATCCAAGTATATCTGTGTTTGAAAGGGAGATTTGTTAACATATATCAAAGATTTGTCAGTATATACAAAGGCCAGTCCTACTTTTAATCTTTTGTCTTTATCTTTTTATCTCCCAAATTCAAGTTGAGTTAAGTAGTACCAGCTGTGGGCGTGATGGTGTGGTTACTGGACATCAAAAAAGAAAAAGCAATCCTGCAGTCCTCCACTCCTCCTTCGCCTTCTTCTTCCTCTTACATCTCAGTCAGCAGAGAGATGAATAGGCAGCTGTTGCTCCTTGTACTTCAATGAATCAACCCTAATGGAGAGGAGCTGACATAGAAAGCAGGAAAATAAAACCAAGACCTGAAAGTGGGAGTAAGAGGTGGGGCAGGAGGAGGTGGCAGAGTGAGCCTGAGGAGAAGAAGGATGGGAGAAGACAGTGAGTGAGTGAAGAGGAATCAAAGGGAATTGGAGATAATGTGAGTGGGTGGGATGACAGAGTGAGGGGGCGATATCAGGGGACTGCATGCACAGCCAAACCAGGGAGATGTAAATGTTGGTTACTCATTTACATTCATATGAGCATTTCTGTCCTCTCCGGCTACTTCCTTTCTCGATCTCACACTCCTTTTGACACACAAGCACACAAAGGATGTAAACCTGGTCCTTTCTACACTGATCACATGCAGCGAGTGTGCAGATGCATGTTGAAAAAAGGTATCAAAGGCTGTCATTAACGCTGGATACATTCTATATCCATGCACATGCCTATGACGTGAGGATTCCTGCAGTATCAATGGCAAAGCTGATAACCAATGATGTCATACTGCATAGTTGTAGTTACAACACTTAGCCAGCAGATGTCACCAGAAGAACAGTCCACAGATCCTTCAGTGCAGAAAATTATTTATCTGAAAAAATGTCCCACGAAGTATGCTTCAAAAGAATAACTGACTTGTTTCTCTTTTTGTCTTGCACAGGCTGCATATAGTTTTAAAGAAGGTTTTCTAATTCAAGAGCATTTTCTTTGGTTTTCTTGATAAGTTCAAAAATGGTCAAAGCAGACTGGTCCCTAATCTGTGCAGAGAGAACCATGCCATTGTTTCTGTTACCCTAATGTTCATGGTTACATGTGCATGTTTTTTTTTGACTTGTTTCCATCATATTTGTATGAATTGCAATTTGTCAAAAATATTGAAATTTAGCTCACTTTTGTTTTACATATATAGTACTCTGTGTGATTAAAAAAATCACACTTAGCACATTTAGGATGAAATCTGATACATCTGAACCTTCTACAGCAGCTGCCCATGCAGCTTAAAAACATGTCTTTTGAAAAGCTTCACATTTTATGCCAGGGTTTCAGTTGTAGTTCTCACTTTTTCCAGCAGGTGGCCCAACTTTCTTCTTTTAGAACTTCAGGGCAATAATTTGCAATTCTCCAACGATCAATGAGGAATTCATAAGGATGATTTTATTTTTTTTAAAGATGATACAGCACAGAAAAGGAAGAATGAAGAAATCCTCATATTAATATTGTTTATAATCACTGACATAGAATAGTCTATAGTGATATAAAAAAAAAGATAGATAAAAATGATTCCATATGACATTTTGTGCATAGTAATTGTGCCACAGCTGTCCAAAATTAACCACACTGGATATTACTAAAATCTGTTTTATTTTTATGTCATGGTTAATACACCAGTATGCAGAAGCTCTTTAAAATAAATTATATTTTAAATGCTCAAATATAATTACTATTCTCATTCATGAATTTTCAAATTTACTGTTTTACAGAAAAACAGAAAAGAAACAATAAGGCACATTATTATTTCTTGATTAACATGTCAAATTGTAGGTATTTACTTGCATTCCTGATCACAAAAAAATGTTTTGGTGGCTGGATGATATGCTTGATTAATTTAATTAATTTAACTAATTTAATAACTACTCAGACAAGTCCAGCGAGCGGCTCAAATTTGGGTATAAAAGGTGAATTCAGTTTGAAAATCCTCATTCCTGTTCAGAATGGTAAAACATCACGGTGCTCAGTGAGAATGAAATAGTCCACATTTAAGCACTTCATGATGCTGGACGGTTTTCTTGTTTTGAATTAATTTAGTTTTATTAAGCATTGTGTGTGGGTGTGTGTGTGGTGTGTGTACATTGTTAGAAATAATAATGAATTAAAAAAGGCATCATTTACAAAAACAGATCAGATAAACATATAAAGGTTTGAAGTTCTTCCTTTTTCAAAATTGAGAATGGACCAAAGGTCATTCATGAAATATCGGATGAAGTGAAAAGGTGCATGATTCATGGTAATTTTCATGTAAGTCCATGTTTGGGATGAAATTATCTTTAATTTCTTTTTCCTTTTCTTGTCTTTTCTTTCTTTTTTCAAGCTTACACAGCGCAACACAACAATGTACCTCAGTCAGTTTTGTTAATTATTGTGGACATGTCCCAGACTATGTTTATTTTGTTTTGTTTTGTTTGTTTTTTTCGCCATTTTAAAAATGTAATGTATCATTTTTGCATTTTTTTTTTTTTGTAATGAAAAACCTCACCGGGGATATATTTCATATAAGCTGGCATATAAAGGGTTAAAGTTTCATGAACACAAGAATGTTTTGGTGAGAATATGTAAAACAGTCAAAGTAGATACAGTCAGTGACAAAGATGCTGACCTTAAACGGTTTTTGTTTTGGAAAGTTAATGTTTCAAAATCCAATTCCAATGTAAATTGTACAACTATACAAACCAAGGGCTGATAGGACTGCCCTGATGGGAAAATCAAATAGGCATGATCACAGATGATATGACATTATGTTCTATGCCTTATGCTTTATATAAAACAAGAAATAAAAGAAATTAAATGTTTTTTTCTCTGCTTCACTTCTGTTTTTTTATTGATTAATTCAACACTGGACATTAAATCTTGTTATTTTGCATTGATACATTGTAGGTTCATTATTTTCCAAAGTACACATTTATGTCTGAGGTTTGAATGGTTAAAATAATATTAATTCACTCAGTTTATCAGTTCAATTGTGAGTCAAATTAGGCAGTTTAATAACCCTTTTATTTCAAAATATTTAATTCAGAGTTTTACACAACAAAGACTCTCTTACTGCTCCAACACAGATTATCACTCACTGAAAATATTAGAGAACAGACTTTTTGGACAATCTGTTGTTCATACCCGGGCATGAAGCCATGCTTTTTTCTCACCAAATGGAAACTTATCCAAATCCTCGATGCCATGCTTGCTGCTGTACATGATGGTGTTAATAAGTAATGTTTCACACTAGTGGACATCTATTGTTTTGTCAGTACTTTATGTCTAATTTACATGTTTTATGTTTCTTTGCATTAATACTTTTTTCCATTTTGAAATGGATATCCATGTTTATGTGTCAGAGGGAGAGAGTTATTACTAAAGTTTATTCAAGTTCTGGTAATTGAGTAGTTTTTTCAGTTCATATCTAAAGTATGGCCCTTTCTTCCCATTAATTTTTTGTTTGTTTTGTTTTTCACTCCAGAGTTCTGTTTTTTATTGATAGAGCTGTGTTATTCATCTTTTAGGACCTTTTTCATGGTTATGTTGTTAATGAACTGAGATGTGAACTGAATTGTGATTTGTGATCCATCACCCAATAACTAATAGTTAGGGTGTTCCTGTTTTATTATTATTATTTCTAATTATTCTATTTCTACAGTTGATTATTATTTCATGAGTTTGGAAAAGCCATTAATTTTCGTTGTAGAGAAATGAACTCATAAAATCTTGACACTTACAAAAGAGTATATAATTGATAGTATAGCCATGTCTTCTACAAACCCCAATCCCAAATAAGTTCATTTTCCATCCACCCATTATGTACGGTATGCTACTTAGGCTGTAGCCTATCCCAGCTGGCATTGGCCAACAAGCAGGGTACACTCGCCAGCCAATCACAGGACCACATAGAGAGATAGACAATGGTCATGGTCATGAAAGCATGGTCTGTGGGAAGAAGCCAGAGTGCCTGGAGAGAGCCTATGCACAGGGAGATGGGTTTGAACCAGCAACCTTCTTGCATTGAGGCTGCCTGCCCCACGCTGCAGCACAGCTGAGTCACTGTGTTAAATGTAAACAAAAACAGATTTGCAAATCATTTTTGACCTGTATTCAATTTAATACACTACAAATACAAGTTATTTAGAGCCTTAAACTGATAAACTTCATTGTTTTTTGTTTGTTTGTTTGTTTGTTTGTTTGTTTTGTTGTTGTTTTTTTGTTTTTTTGCAAGTATTCTCTCATTTTGGATTTCATGCCTGCAATATGTTCCAAAAAGCTGGGACAGATGGTACAGTCATTGTATTCTGTTTTCATTTAGGCTTTGCACAACATCCCAACTTCAGTGGCATTGGGGTTTGTATAATGGTTAGTATAAAACATGGAAAGGTCCTTACCTCGCTAAGAATGTAGCAAAGATAAATTCAGTTCTTATTTCTTAGCTAATTAAAATGTCAATAAAAGGCATGAAAGAATTGAATGTTACAATAGAAAAAAAAAGCCATGATGCACTTTCAAAAGCATTTGTGCTACTAAATCATCCAGACAGGGTTTTTTAGGTGGCTCATATGTATAAAAGGTCATTTAGAGTAAAGGCTGGTGGGCTGTTTTCATTCATGTCCTGAATGTTTTGTCCTGCAGTATTTCTGCAGTCAGTCACTGAAGTGATTTTTGCAGCAGGAAGTCTTGACTCACCCGCTCTGCCTATAGACTGACGGAAGTGACTGTGGCTCTATCTCACATCAGCTGATGCTCTGTGATGGAAAATGATGCACTAGAGGATACAGAGATGTCGATAGTGACTGCGCGCGTGCCCAGAGGCGCGCGTGAGGATGACACATTCATATGCGCGCTGGTTGGTGGATGGCAGACAAGGAGGCAACAGCAGCGCACGCGAGGAGAATATCGCGCTGCCTGATTGGCTGTTAGGGATTGGTACCCAGTTGTGTCAGGGTTGAAAGATTTAACACGAAAATACAGGAAGGTACTTTCAAAATAATAGCAGTTTCTCTACTTTACATGCAGCACAGCTGTTTTCGAGATACAAAACCGGGTAATGTTAGTGATTATTATTATTACAACAACATCAACAACAACGACAATAACAACACAACAACAACAATAATAATAATAATAATAATGATAATAATAATAATAATAAACCAGTTTCATCATCTAAAACTAGAATAAAATTTACAGTCAATTACATGTTTTTAAACAAGTTCTTTTGTCTTAAACAAGCATATAAGTGACACTCATAAGTGACAGATATACTTTAAAGTTGTTTAATCTAAAGTGTATTTAAATTTTGGATGAACTTTTAGACTGCAGATGTTGAAATTTTTGTCTCTTTGTTACACAACTTAAAGAAGATTTACTTTTTACCCTTAATGGTAAAAATACAGAATAAATCTTAGGCTTCCAAAAAACTAGGCTAATAAGCGTCAGTGGGTATTTATGAGATTTTCCTATGATGCTCTTCAAAAACAAAAGTCAGCATATTAAAAAGAAGATCCAAATGTCATCAATTATATTGATATACACGTTTTCCTGGAAAAATAGTAAGAAATGTGAGAAATAAAAAGCAAAATTTCAAGAATAATTTGTCAGAATTTTAAAGTAAAGAATGAAAATATCACTTATAAAGTTGAAATACAGTTTTGTGGAAAAAAAGCTACAAGGTTGAGAGAGAATATCCAAGCCATGGCCCAGTGGGCCCCTCATACAATCATTCTGGTGTCATTTTCTGCTGCCAGCCTCAAGTGGACATTCGAGATAATACAGCTTTTGACGCCTCCACCTGTGCCTCCATTTAGCAAAGTGGCCCAGTCCTCTTTTCTCTGTCCTTGTTCATTCTTCTAATCATATCTAATGATTAGAGGAGTGACCAATAAATCGAAACCTATTTCAACATCACTAAGATTATTTCTGCTTTTTCTTTTGTCGTCTATGACATTAAAAATCTGTCCCACCTTGAATTTTGCCTTTTTTGTACCTTACCAAAATTAAATCTTTCTTAAATCCTACAGTCAAAATATTAACTCTGTCTCATAATTACAACTTTAAAAAAATCCTAAAGAATTCTTGTACACTGGACTTGAATCTATAATCTTTTTAATTTTTTAATAAATTATTTATTTATTTTTATTTTTTTGTTTTTTACCAAGCCTATCTCCTGGGGTGGGCGAGTTGGGAGAGTATGTGACCTCGTGTGCATTTGTATTGTATATTTTGTTTTATTTAATTTCTTTGATATTTATATCATCATTTCAAATGGATTTTTTGGTCTTGTTTATTTCTTTTTCCATTTTTGTCATACTTTGCTGCGTATTTCATATTGTCATAACTACTATGAATTTCATTATTATGTTTAGTAGTATTGTACATGTTAAAACTGGACAAAATGATTAGCATTTTTTGTATTTTTTCTCTTAAATAAAATTCTCATTGAAAAAAAATCATAAAGAAAAGAAATCGTTATTGATCATTATTATTATTATTATCTCTCAGCCCTGTTCCTCTTCCGGAGAGAAAATAACATGGCGCTAACCGGAAGTGCTCGTCGTGTGTTCGCTAGCTTGACGGTGGTCCAGTGAAAGAGGAGAGGATGTGACTAGCTCCTCTCCCCCCGTGCCTCGTCGGCCCTTTACTCGGTACGCTGTTTGTGTTTGTCCCATTTGCCTGTTTATTGTCGTAATGGAGCTCGGTCGGATTTAGCAGGAGTGTACCCCTTCGAGTCGTCGCCGTGACTGTGGGAGAATGATCCACCGGCAGGTCATTTTGTCTCAGGTAGGTCGTCTCCATTGTTGCTGTGTAACGGGAGGTGATGAAGCTCCATCGTGTCTCCCTCAGCAGCAGCAGCAGCAGCAGCAGCAGCGGCCCAGCGCTGCTCAGCCTGTCATTCTGGGTGACATTTCCTCCTGAGGTGGAGGAAACGACACTTTAATTCAGACTTATAATACCGTGTACAGTAGGTTAGTCTTGTTCACTGTCCAATAAACAGAAATCTAGCGGAACACATGGTTAGCTGGGCTCTCTTTCCGCAAGTGAAGGACACATCTTTAAGCAGTTCTCAAGAAAAGGTGTTTCACCTCACGTCCCAACACGGTTCTTACTGCCTTTGCTAACATACCACATCAGATATTGGAGACAGTTGTAACTAAAGCGTCAAATAAATGTTATTCTTGTTGCCAGTAACTGAATTGTTACAAACTGTTTGGTACATTTAATTGAACAACTGCTATCACAATGCAAACAGCATCTTGATGTAGTTAGTAAAACACAGAATTATAGCCTTCTTCTGCAGCTTTTACATTTAATTAAACTTACAAGGTCCATGGATTGGGCTCTGAAGCTGCCTATACTTTTTCAAAAAAATTTTCTCAAATGCATGTACCTCATATCAGAATAGTTAGGGGAGACTGGGATTTGTTGTCACACAAGTTAAAATAACCAAGCATCAGCATGCAGCTTCATTGTGTTCATATTAGTGCTGAATGATATTGAAAAATTATAACATTGCAATGTTTTTTTTCTTTCTGCGGTATATTCTGCCATGTTTTTAGTATGGATACACAAAATTATCAGCACAAAATGGGTCTGCAGATATTGTAATAAAAGGGGCATATCGGTATGGGCAGATAACAAAATATCTGCAGATACTTTCAGCCAATATTTTGGCTTTAAATATTAGCCACATTACATATATTGGCTGTAATACTCACAGAATGCATTAATGTAGCACAATGCTTCACCCTGTGCATCATTTCAGTCAGTTTTATTTTAACAGGACTAAAACTCACAGACTGATGTCCACATTTAGCCAATTTATGCAACCTGCTCTGCTGTGCTCAGCCTCACTTTAGCCTTTAGCCTCACTGCTCTGTAGAGCATCAGTACTGCTGTGTCAGTGAAATAATGCGGAGATGGATGAATATACCTGGGCTCCAGCCATGCTACAAAAGCTCTTGTATACCACAGCATGGTGGAGCCTTGAGTTTTTGTAAAAAAAAAAAAAAGTAAGTCATGTACTGACTAAGGACTGCACTATTTTCTTAGCTGGCTCTTAACTGGGAGACAGCTTTGACAAGCTAGCTTAGCATTAGCTTTGCCTGCTTTCACTTTTCCTGGGGGATGCCAAGTGAGATGAGCAGTATTTCAACAGTATTTTTTTCTCATGCATCACTCCTGACAAATCCCGTGTGTCATGTCCATCTCTTAGGTCCCTTTACAAGTCCCAAGAAAGTCCACACAGTGGATTTAAATGCAGACAGCGTATTCCTTTTGTTTTCCTCCTGAGCTACCATGTTTGATTTACTAACTTGCTTCTGCACAATCAATGTCACCTCTGTCGACCTCACCTCACCAAAAGCTTTATCAAATTTTGGAAATTAATACAACAAAAAATAATATATGGCAGCCAATAATGGATATGCTATTTTTATGCCAAATATTACAATACTGTGTTTTATCAATCCCTCCCCCCTTATCTTCATGCTGTATTTCTTAAGGGCCAAATGTGTGTCAAAAAAACATTTGGATTTAAATATTTTGCAACAGAAAATCCTGGCTGTTTATCATTTGCAGGTAAAAATAAAACAAAACCGTTCTGTTTGGTGCAAAGAAAAAAAAAATCACAATTTTATTTTTATTTCATAATTGTTCAATCCTAGTTTCCAGGGGATCTGTGATTTAACAACTGCGCGTTAACTAGAAACTGGAAGGTAGCTTCAATTAGGATCCTAGCTTCAGCTTGCTAGCTAAATCCCTTTGATAGCTAGCTAAGCTCTCATCAGAAGCAGTCTGTAAAATCAATAAGGGTTTTATTATTGGTATCGCCAAATGGCTGATGCATTAAATTGACTATTTATTCAATATACTGGCTGTGATATTTTCAGAATGTGCAAATGTACTATAATATTTTACTTCATCATCACTGAATGATGACTTTTGTGTGTTTAAATCTTATTCTAGTTTCTGAACAGGTGAATTTTACCAAAATAGTGGCTTGTTGCTCTTAATAAAAAATAACAGTTTCATTTTCTGGGATAATGAGTTCAGAAATATCAGCATATTGCATATCAGCGAATATCCAATGCTGTTCATCCCTAATTGTTATTTTTATGGTCCTATGCAAAGGCCTTTGTTGATAGTGTTTGACTTGCAACTCAGATGTAAATCTTTCATGGCAGATTTGTCATGTTTTTCATGTTTTCAATTGATATTTGGAGATTCATGGCCCTCAATGAGTTAAGAGTGGAACCACATCATCCTACATAGTCAGGGGACAAATCCTGCTAAGTTGAGTCATTGTTAGCTACTGGACATGAACAATGATCATATAAGGACATTAGTTCATACTGATTTATCTGCATAAATGTCAGTTTTTGACAGTAAGCCTCGTAACTCCAAGTGATTGAATTTTCTGATGACTGTGATGTTTGGTCCATACAGTGTGAACCTGGTTTCTCTTTATACTTGTTATGCAAATGTGAGGACAGCCCCCCCCCCCCCCCCCCCCCCCCCTTTGTGTGAGGATTCCCATCCTGAAAATCCTCTTAAATACGGGGAGCAGCACACAACAGGCACATTTTCCCTTTTGTGTCATGCAGATCAGCAGCCTACAATCACACAAATAATAGACCAGATGGAAGTTTGATACTGGAACAGCTGCTTGTGCAAGAAGTTATTAATCAAAAAGCCACATATTCATGTTTGTAGATGTGACACTGGCCAACACATTACTATTTATAACTGCTCCCACTTGACCAGATGGTGAGCAAATTTGCTCCATTGGTTGGTGTCTGTCAGGCCTAAAATTGGTATCTGGCATTTCATTTTATTGACATCTTTTAACAAAACAAACTTAGTTTCCCAGACCAATCAACTCCAGGGTGAAAATGATTCTCTGTCGTGTTTTGTTATAGTCGCATAAATAAGCAAATTATGGTTTAATTCAACTTAATGATAATTTATTAAACTGTTATATTTGCTTTTCTGCAGATATGGTTTTATTTACAAAGCCTTTGAAATGAATTGATCTCTTGTAGGGGTTGGCTGAGGCCTCGCAGGTTATTTTTAGGTTGTCATTGGGGACCCTTTATAATAATACTAACAGCCTGGTATGAGGGGTCTTTACTGATCAGGAAACAGAGGTCAGCTTGATGCTATTTTCATTATCTGGTAAACATTTTTCTATTTTTCATGGACGTTAATGTCCTGTATGCTGTGGATGTGTCTTTTGTATTGCAGCTGCCTCTCTGTTTGCAATGAGAAAATTAAACTGAGCAGCTATTTGACATTGACAAAGATTATATCCGTCCAGTGACTCAGCGTATTACACAGAAGAATCAAGTTTGTTTTGTTTCTGTCTCACCGCCTCAGAGCAGACAGATGTAGAGCCAACTCTTTTCTAGGTTAATCACACATTTTGAATCCTGAAAAACCCACTTATGTGTGTTCACCAACAAACTGGGATGAGAATTGGGCTCTTCTTAAGCCTTCTTTTTATTATTGATACACATGTTACACTTATTAAAAAAGGCCAAGATTATGGAAGGATTCTATCGATCAGTAGTATATTTGAGAGGGCTGTGCAGTTCATTGTAATTTAATTGTTAATGCACCACGAGCCTTTGCAATAAACACATCTCAACAGTCTAAAGTTTTCACAGTAAATTATGAACAACTTTTTTAAGTCAAGCAACGTTTCACAGTAAATGCCCTGCTTATTTTCAAGAGAAACATTTTCAAAAGAGTTAGATCAAACTGTCTGCAGCCCAGATAAACTTATTTTATTAACTGTTATAAACTATTTTTAATAGGTCAGGGATATAAGCATTCTACTAGATCCCCATGCAACTTATATAACAGCAGTTTACAGTTTAACAGAAACGAAAACCTCACAGCGACAGTTTAAATCAAAGGGTTATAGGTTACTGAATATTCTCACAGTCTAGGAAATATTGAAATGGTTGATGCTAGCTTAATTATTTATGGGTCTGATGTCTTCACACTTACTTGAAATATGAAAATTATCAAATCAAAGCTCAGTTCGGTTTTCTCTGTCTCTGCTTCTGACAGACACATTGCTTAATTATACCCAGATTATAGACTTAAAGCCAGATTTTCTTTCCTGTCGTCAGTATCAATCACACTACCTTATTCTTACATGGCAGCAAATAAAACAGGGCAGTCAGATGAAAGAAGACATATTGCAATGCTGGGACATAATTAGGCCAAGCTTAATGAGTTGAGTCCCTGTTTTCTTACATTATAAAACTGGAAGGTTTTTCTCTTTCAGAGGCCCTACAGGTATTAGGATGGGTATCTAAAATCAATTTCAGTTGAGAATTGATAACAATTCCCTTAAACAATCAGTATAATCAGTCTTTGCTTATCAGTTCCCCTTTCAGTTCCTTCCACTTGTTCTGCATGCTTTGCAAATAAAGGACATCACACCTTTATTCAGAGGCAACTAGCAGGAATTATATTAAAGTCAAAAATAATGGCAGACAGGGGTTAGAGGTGGTCAAAGTTGTGTCTTAATGTTTGACAAAAAATACTTACTGCACAACTTTCTGTAAATTTAGACACCAGCAACTTGCAGAGGCTTTCATCTGCAGCATGGCACGGAATAAAAGGAGCGTCATGTGTTTGACATTGTTGCCACTGGAATCCATCAAGACCAACTATTTTCCACACAGAATCGACAGGAATTGATGAAGAAATTGTTAAAGAATTGGACATATAACCAGAATTGTCAACAGCATTGTTTTTGATAAAATTTTATCAGATCCCACCCTAACAGGTGATTTAGTTTAAGTTAACATCAAAACTCCAACATAAAATAGCAAAGCAGCAGCTTTTACTGTATTTTGATGTTTCACATCATGTCAGCTTTGAGCCAAAGAGAAAATTAATCCATCAGCATATTAAGTTATTTAATTCATTTTCATTCATTTATTCAGTCTTTTAAAATCAAAATACCCCCTTCTTCTTTTGCATTGTGTTAGAAAAACACGTGCTATGTAAGAGCTATCAATAAAACAATACAAGTTATGTTGCTTGAGGTGGCAGGTATTCATGGAAGTAGTAGAGACTCAGCCCTTTGAATGTTCATAAATAAGTTACAGTAACAGGATATAAGCGTTCACTTGCACCTCCATTGGTCCTATTTAACACGTTTTGAGCTTACATCCTACGTTGCCATGAAAATGGTTAACATTTTGTTTCTGTCATGGCAGACAGGACGTCCCGTTAGACTATGAAAAATATGTATTTTTCTGCCTTTGATTATTGTAAGAGATATTTGAAGGAAGGCTTAACAATGTACTGTTTTTACTGTAAATCACAATTTCAGTGTGCACATGTGCAACCGCCACATCTCAGGACGTGAAGACAGTCACTTGACTTAGAGTCAGATAATGCCGTCATTTGTGTCTTATTTAATGTAATCCGAAAATGACAATTTTTCTGTTTTTACTTGGCTTTCTACAACCAAATCTGTTTTGTATTATGACCATACACTTTCTGCCAAAACAGACCATATTGCATGCAAGGTTTTTGTTTGTGTAAAATATACAATAGATGATACTCATTACAGATAAAATAATGTAAAAATAAGAGTTCAAACAGTGAGCAGCTAAATGGAAATATTATTTGGTTTTCCTCCTTCTTTAGCCTACAGATGCTCAGCAGCAAAACAATGTGAGCTTTAAGAAATTAAAAACACGCTGCTGCTCATTGGGGGCTTCATTTTAGACAGCATTTGTCTGAAAGTTCCTTTTAAAAAATCTTAATATAGTGTAAATAGTAGGAGGGAAAATTTTTTACAACATAATCTTTTCCTTTCTAAGTGGAAGTAATGTAAGTTCTGTGTTAATGAAAATAAAGCAATGGTTGCGAACTTCTTTTAACCCAATGGTTTCATTTTTGTGCAAAAATGAAACTATTGGTCATTTATAGTTAAAAATTCTGGCTTCTCAGTATGTTGGAAAAGAAAGCATTTTGAACTAGAAAAGCACTCAGATAGCACAGACCTCCGCCAAGTGCCCTGACCATTTTTTTGTGGAGTTATATGAACAAATGTCGAAAAATCTCGCAATGTTAAAGAATCTTTTAAAAAAATTCTTGGATCCGGATGGTGATCCGGATCAGTCCCAAAATCTAATCATTTGTTCCTTATCCCATTCCAAACATTTCCTGAAAATTTCATCAAAATCCGTCCATAACTTTTCAAGTTATTTTGAACACAAACAAACAGACAAACAAACAAACAAACCAACGCCGGCAAAAACATAACCTCCTTGGCGGAGGTAAGAGCTATTGTTGGCCCTCAAATACAGATGGACACTTTCTTTTCATTTTTCATTTTTGAATAGACCAAAAAGTGTAACGCTCTACTGAGAAAGCAGATACACCCTGAGCTATAATAAAAGCAAACACTGGAGGCATAAATTCTAAAAGAATAGCATGGAGACATTTTTAGTTTCACTATTTTAATACCAGTCCTGAACAGCAGAACATCTCCTTTTTAACTTGGTTTGTGTTACGACATCACAGGATCGTCTTCCAGAGACGGTACGTCCTGTAAATACTGGGATATGCAGCAGGCTCCAGTCATCATAACGGAGCTTTAGATAGAGTTTGTATTGATTCACTGTACAGTGCAGAGATGTACTGCAGACACTCTGGAGCACTGAGTTGAAATCCACCTGGCTTTATATTACAGAAGCTGTGGGCCATATTTGTGGGGTTTCTGCTTGATTTGTAGTAATTTAGTCCAAACTAGTTCCTTTGAAGCCATGACAGTTTATTATTAGCTTTTTAACAAACATCATAGAAATTTGATCTACACGACCTCAGAGGGTTAATGGCAACCGCCATAAACTGAGACATAGGGGCTCGGGTTTTGGTGGCATACAAGCACAAAAGCAGGATGTGTATGCCTGCTCTTTTCTGGTCTTTATCGTTTTTTTAACACTTGAATGAACAAAACTGGGACTAAACCAAATTTTATTTTCTGTGGAAGCCGAACAGGAAAACTTGAGTTGTTTTTGAGTAGTGGCTCTGTGAATAGAAATGGCACAATTGACCACAATTTTGATTCTGTCATTTCTGGCTTCACACAGCTGCCTCTTTTTGGCTCTGTAACCTGAAAAAGTTTGTCAAAGCCACCATTAGGGCTGCACTACAGTACAATATGAGAAAAAAATGTGATACACAATAACATAGTTGCCTCTGCCAAAGTGGTTATGATTTTGCTGGCATTTGTTATTTAGTTAGTTTGTTTGATTGGGGATGTTGGTCAAGGCACTTGGAAGAAGTGACTTGATTTTGGTGGTGATCTGAATACAGATGCAGATCCAGGAACTTGTGCTTTCAGGAAAAGATCTAATAACGATTTTTCTGGCAGATATTACGATTTCAAGTGCAGTATTCACTATGTTTACAATGTAGGCAACAGTAAGGAAATCAATGATCAAAAGCACATAACACATTATTTATCATCTAATATTGATGATAGATAATCTGTTTTCATTTTTTAAGGGATACTCAAAACTCTACTCCTTAACGGTTATTGCTAATATTCCGGTTATGAAAGGTTTAATGACTGCATGTAAATGTAGCCAGTGTTGGAAATGCCTTGGAGGAGGTTTGTCTTCTTGGATGGCGTCTAGTTCAATATTTCCATAATGATATTTTTGCAGTAAATTTACACAAGATGAAGAATGCACATCAGCTATATATTATAACATTCTCTCTAAATTTAGTACCTAATCCTTGGCTGTGGATACTGGATACTTTAAATTCCTCAGTCTTTTTCTCTTTCTTTGGATACCTAATAAAAATGTATTTCAAGCTGGTTTGGATCACCTGTATACCTGTGCATATTGAAAATGGCGACTCAAAAACCAATTTGTAAGTCTGAGGAAGAGCTGTACAGCTGGAAACGTCACTTTTTTTTTTTTTTTTTTATGGAAATCCTTGAAGGGAGCTACTTTCTGGTGTGCTTTTTGTGCTTTGACAGACACCCAAGACATGATGTAAATGGTCGAACACACCAGGACATGGGACCTTTAAGCTTTTTAAATTTTGCCCTAACTTGGAATGAGGCTTTAATTAGTGTAAAATCCCAGAGGCGAACACCACACACAGAGCCACATTCAGCTGGGTCAGACCCTGAGTCTTCTAGCTTCCTTGAGGACAGTGCAAACTGCTGCACAGCCATGCCATCTTCATTGGTGTTACATAAAATGTAATCTGATTTTGCTCTTCCTGCTACTAATGGCCATGTGGCTGCTCTGTCGTAAACACTGAAATAGCCTGGCTATTAACTCATTCCTCTGGACTGGTCTGCTTTTTAAAGTGCTGGTAAGAAGTGCTGACTTTCTCTGAGGTGATATTCTGATGGCTGCAAAGTGTCAGAAACAGCCTTGATAAACGTGGGGTGAAGGAAGGAGAAGTTTATGCATCTATCTTTTCAGTATTTTATCTGTCCTCCATGCTGTGAGGTTTCATGTTGTGCTGGAGGCTGTATGTTTGGCTTACATGGCCCTTACACACAATTTTTTGAAAAAAGCTGACCCATAAAGAAATGTGTGTAAAGGAAATGCTTCCTCTTTACACACAGGCCTATTTCTGAATGAGAAAGAAGCATTATTTTGGCCACTACACATCAAGATGCATACTAAACAGGACACAGCAGCATTTTAGAGGTTTGCTTTACTTTGTTCTCTACTCTGTGTTGTTACTCTTGATCAGGACTGAAGAACAAAAGTCGTTTTAGAGCAGAGGTTTACGACTGTAAATTCAACTTCCCATGAGGATTGCATAGAGTTGAATGTGTGGGCACAGAGAGCTCAAGCCCAAGGTAATGCACATAAAGAAAGTCTCTCTAGAAAAATAACAGCAAACATAGTAGAGGAAACTTTGGGTCTATAACACCACTTGTGTTTGGCTTCTGGGGCTTCAAAATGATTATTTTTGTGAGAATGATTTTACCCTAGAACTGGGCAATCAATCAAATTTTAATTAGGATTACAATTACAGCATTTCACAATCATGAAAACGGAGTAATTTAGATTAAAAGATATCAGCGCAAAGTGACATCGAAGTTTGTTTTTGTTTTCCTCAATTAGTGAGGAGTAGTAGGCAGCTCGAGCATGTCGTAAGGCTGTCATGTATTTATTATGACTTTCCTGCCAAAGTATATGCGACTCCTCCCTTTTACTGGAGCGCCACATTCTCTCTAATTTACTTGAAGCTTGTTTAAGTGCACAAGTTTCAGGACTAAACCAAGGAGCTATCCTCTGACATTTAATAGTTTAAGTCTTTGTAGGGCAATTTAGTCCAAAGTGGATCTTAACAAATCAGCAGAGTTATAGACAAGCTGATCCAGCTGGAAGGGACTATAGTTAATATAAGAGTTTTCAATTGGTCAAGAGATACTGAATTTAAAGAAGCAAATTTAGCCACATCACCATTGGACAGGATTCTACTCGTCACCATTTTATTCGAAAAAGCAAAATCCTCTAAGATGATGTTAAAAGTTCCAAAGAAATTATCAGATAGGAGAGGATTTTTGGGAAAGACTTTTAATTAATTAATATCAGGGTTCTATGCCAGAACAAGGTTGAGAGTGTGGTTAAAATGATGGGTAGCTTCACAAACAGCCTGATAAAACCAACTGAGTCTATTAAGGACATGAAAGCTGAGCTAAGGCTACCACTTTCTTCGTCAACATGTAAATTAAAGTCACCTGCAATGAGTATTTTGTCAGAGCTAAGGACCAAGATTGACGTAAACTTAGAGAGGTCTGATATGAATTCAGAATAAGGGCCTGTATGACAGTAAATTATCACAAATAAGACAGGCTGGCAGGTTCTTGAATCAGTATGATATAAGCTTCAAACAAGGCTTTCAAAAGAAGTGTAATTAGCCTTTGGTCTAGGATTGATAAGGAGACAAGAGTGATAAATAGTTGCTAAACACCACCATCACCATGGTCTGTGTCTCGTGGTATATGAGTATTTATATGACTGGGAGGAGTGGACTCATTTAAACTGACATTGTCCTCCTGGCACAGCCACGTTTCAGTTAAAAAAATAAATAAATCAATGTGATTTTCTGATATAAGGTCTTTCACCAGTAAAGCTTTGGATTTCAGTGATCTTAGACCACATCTAATTATCTGGTGTTTTGGTGTTTCTACATTTGAGGTTTTAATTTTAATCAGATTTATAGGATTGACACCTCTTTTATTTGTTTTTGTGTTAACAGCTATGCTAGGTTTGGGTCAGGGGACAGACACAGTCTCTACGGAATAATTGTTAGATTTATCATTATCATAACAGTAATTGCTGGAAAACTGTCCTAAAGCAAGCACAGAGGAGTGTGGAGGACTGCAGCTCTGCGACCTGGTCTCATCTCTGAGAGGTTATGATTTAGGGTAAATAAACTTTGACATATTTCTAGACAATAGAGCTGCACTGCCCAAAGTCTTCCTATCAGACCAGGCTTTCCCCAGAAAGATGTGAAGCCCACATCGCCTTGCATAGTAGTATGCCACTTTGTAGCCATTAAATGTGCTGCCTCTCAGAAATCAGTGGATGCCAGCTTGGATATGCAGCTAGCTTGTTAGCTTACCTTTAAAGTTGTCTGTGTAACTGGATATGTTCAACTTAAATCCTTTTTCTTAGGGATGTACGATATTGGATTTTTGCTGATGTCAGATATGCTTATATTTCAAACTTATCATTGTAGATATCAATACCAATATTTTTTGGCAAGAGTGTGAGATATCTCCTTTACTAAAATTGACCTGTTCTTCTCATTTGGAAAGCGTATATGTGTTAGAAATTGATGTCAACCAAGCAAAACAACATTTTATTCTCTAACAGAAGACACTGTTGTTTTTAAAATGTCAACATTCAGCAATAATAGGATGAAACACTGTGCCACATGCATATATTCTGTGGGTTTTACAACCAATGTGATATATGTGGCTAATATATATATTATATGCAAAATATCAATGGAATTTGGATATCAGCTGATGCTGATGTTGTGTCAATAATATCATGCAGCCCCTCTATTTTCTCTTACTTCTCAGGGCCAAGCTTGTACTTTGCTGGTGTTTTGTGGAGGCCCTGGTTGTATCATTCCTCACAGGTTTGTCTAACATGCAGAATTTTAGGGGCGGTGAGGAAGTATCCGAACCCTGAACTCCCCGCCTTTAGGTGGATGCAAGGGGGATGGAGGGTTGTAAACAAAAGCGTTGTAATGACATCTTATTCTATATTACCTTAAACTGTCCTATTATTTTGGCTGCAAGACATATAGGCTACAAATAAATCCTGACTTTACAACATTCTATCTGTAGTATTTTCCCCTTTTTCTAACAAACATCCGCTTATTAAAGGCCTATCAGCTTTCACTCGCAGTAGAAGGTAGAGTTACTACAGAGACAAATGTCATGAGGACCCTAATGATTAGTTCACAGCGATAGTTACTCATGCGTCAGTGATGTAAAAGCTATAGGACGATGTCTACAGCGTGGTCAGAGAGGTCATTACAGAGCCAGTGATGTGGAACAAGAGGAATCCCAGTCTTCCCATCATATCCTACCTCCTCTCTGTGTGCTTAATTAATTATCGTATTGTCTTGATGATAATAATAGTGGTTAATTAGGTGGGTGACAGAACAAGTGTGGAGGACAAGTGGGGATATTTCCCTGGAGATTATAAATGCATGTAAGTTAATGCAGCTTGCTAGATAGAGCACCATGCTCAGGCTATATGCAGAGACATGACTAATGAGCTCCGTGGGGATTTGGGCACAACTGTAAGACATGGATGAGTGCAGTTTTTGTTTGTAATCATATTTTTGCATATTTGTGTCACATCCTACTCAAAGCTGTATCTCCATTAGAATTCAAAGCTTTTTATGTTGCAGTTACAACAAAAACACAACACACAAAAAACATGAAGCTACTATTTTACTGCTATCTGAACAATGTTATTGAACAAATTTAGACATTTTGATCAAATTTTCCAATGATGATTTCATTGTGTGTGTCCCCTGAGCTTTTAAGTAAGTTTTAGCTATTATTATACACATTTTTTTCATTGTCATATACTTTTCTTTCGAAAGCATGCCCACAAACCTCCACCAAGGCATTTCTGACCTTCTTT
The DNA here is from genome assembly GCA_037902135.1 of Cetoscarus ocellatus. Taxonomy (NCBI): domain Eukaryota; kingdom Metazoa; phylum Chordata; class Actinopteri; order Labriformes; family Labridae; genus Cetoscarus; species Cetoscarus ocellatus. Next base: position 903,567 of record JBAMNC010000763.1, read on the forward strand.
GTAAAATTATTATTAAATGTGGAAAACTGCCGTATTCTGCAATGTTAACAAATAATTTCAAAAACATCTGGATTCAGATCACCGCCAAATTCACTTCACTTCACAATCACTTCCTTGTGCCATGAGTAACATCACCTGAATATTCATCTAAAGTCTTATGAACAAGACATTTTGAGATGTCTTGCTCACAGATGGACAGACAGACAAACTAAAAGTTTTCTGAGAATACAAACCCCATTGGCATTTCAAGCATGTCGGGTAAGTGATTGTCAAAAATGCGGAAATCTGCCCTATGTCACACTGTTTAGAAATCCTTTCATTCATTCATTCATTCATTCATTTTCTATACCGTTTATCCCTTTCGAGGTCGCAGGGGGGCTGGAGACTATCCCAGCTGTCATTGAGCGAGAGGCGGGGTACAACCTGAACCAGTCGCCAGCCAATCACCCGGGCCATTCATGCTCACATTCATACCTAAGGGCAATTTAGAGTCGCCAGTCAACCTAATTAGCATGTTTTTGGTCTGTGGGAGGAAGCTGGAGTGCCCTGAGAGAACCCACGCATGCATGGAAAGAACATGCAAACTTCACACAAACAGGCCCTGCCCGACCCGGGGATCAAACCAGCGACCTTCTTGCTGTGAGGGACGTGCCCTACCTGCTGCGCCACTGTGCTGCCCTGTTTAGAAATCACTGAAAACAATACCTGGTTCCTTATACAGATTTAGATAACCACCATAATTGTGTCACTCCTTTGTTGTGCCATGACTACCATTCCCTGGAAATATTCTGAAAATCCATTGAAAACTTAATTGCTTATCGGTGAAAATGTGGACAATTGCCCTATCCTGCACAGTTCAGAGGTCCTTCAGAAAAATCCCTGGATCCACATCCATTTTTTTATCATCACCAAAATCTTTTTTTTTCTGCCATGAAAAACATACCCTAAAAAAAAATCCTTGCATAACATTTTGAGTTATCTTGTCCACAAACAAACAAAATAACTACCTAACTAGAACCTACACCAAGGCATTGTTGATTGAGTTTTTGCCATACATGTGGAAAACTGCCCTATCACACACTGTTAACAAACCCTAGAAAAGAAAATCCTGGAACCCCATCTGGATTGGATCACCACCAAAATCTAATGACCAACATTCCCTGAAAATTCCTTCCAAATCTGTCCATGAATTTTTTGAGGTGATAAAAATATGGAGGTAAATATTTTTACTCTTGTGTTTTGGCAGTATATGGATTTTGACAGGCCTCAGATTAATTTTTTAAGTTTCAAACTGGGCCCAGAAATGCTGCTTTAGAGTGTAAACATGAGGTAAAAGCTGATGTGAAATGTCTTATATCTGTTTTCGTTGAAAGGCGTCACTGTTCAGCAGCTGTCTCTCAGATCTCAGACTGTCCTTGAGCACATCAGGAAAAGAAGAAATTCAGTTCACTCACAGAAAACTCACCATGTGGAAAGAGCAAACTTGTATTGCAGACTTGGACCATTTTTGTCCTAAAAAATCTCATGTTACTAAGAAAAACCAGCCACCCTCCCTCCAGAAGAGCTGCATGTGTGCTACTTACGATGACTATCTGTTAGGATAAATGATATTGTTTTCCTGCTGCCAATACAACATTTCAGTCCTCATCTGACCTGCATACGCATTCACAATCATAAGACATCCCACACAGCTTGTTATCCTACAGAATAAAATATGACAGACAGCGATTTCACTGCTGCTGTTTGTACAAGAGATGATGAAGAAACCAGCAAATCTGTGAGCCGAGGCAGGAAAACAAAGATGAGGATTTAAAGAGAGAGAGAGTCCAATTTCCTGTTGTGGTGTCTTGTGGAGCGATGGCCTCTTCTTTTGAGGAGAGTCACAGGCAGCCATGTAGATATAATTTCAATTTCTTCACAAAAACAGCATGACCAGGTGTTGTAGGATGTTGAAGGTGACTTTAATTTGGATCTGTTTAGATGATAGTAGTCGTCTGGCACATGGGCGAGCTTAAAATTTGCATGGATTTTGGTAGGACAGTTCAGAAGGAGTGCAGAGATAAACTTGCTGTTAAAGATGTGGACTGCATGATGGTGACTACCATGGCTCCCTCATTATCTGGTTGCTGCGCTTTGCCTTAAAAATAAACAGTGCAGACCTGAGATTTGGTAAATATAGCTGGATTTGGAGACAAAATCTGTCTGGTGTTGGCTAAAATCTTTTCAGAGCTCAATGTTTTTATCTGGAACACCAATGGAAGTTTCATGGATCAGTTCAACAACTGATGCTGCAAACTGGTGACTATTAGCTGAGCGCATCGGTGGCTGTGTTTGTGTAAATTCAGTTCTTTTTTTATCATTCAAACATTTGATGCGCTTAAAGAGTAAATAACGAATCACAAGGGCCCTCTCACTGTTAACTATTTGCATCACAACCCTGTTCCGTTCTGCGTGTTTCTTCGTATATATATACTGTATATATTTACACACACACAGACATATGTATATATATCAATCTATCTATATATATATATATATATATATATATGTGTGTGTGTATATATGTACATGTGTGTGTGTATGTCTATACATTTGGTATACTACGTGTACTGTGTGTTCCTGCATCACGTGCACAGATGATTCTAGAACCATGGACTATTGAGACCACACATTGAGCCTGTGGACTACATGAAGTGAAATTGAAATCAATTGTTCAATAAAATAATTTAAACTTAATGAAGTTCTACTAACAAATATCTGTTTAATATACTGCTTTATTAATTGTATTAATTTGCATAGATGTCTGCCTTTGGCAAAACAAAATGTTTATATTTATGGTAGGATATAATAGACTTCATTTAAGTTTAACCATTTAAAATACATTGATCTCCAGTTAATTCCCATAAATTCCCACAATTCCCATGGAAAGTTTGGAATATTTTCAAAATTCCCATGCTCAAATGGAAAGTTTCTGGAAATTTACCAGAATTTTTCTGCCCCTTTGCAACACTATTAGCAAACACCATGATTGAGTGTGTTTATTGTTTATCATTAAAAAGGTATGTGTTGATGTGTGTGGTGAGAGCTGAGGAGACTTGAAACATTTTCATGTGCCAAACTGGGCCCAGCAGAAAAGTTTGGGAACCACTGTCTTCATTTTGGATGTGCCACAGTGCTGTTTACTTGTGTCTGTGTGGAAGGAAGTTTCCAGATATCAGCTGACTGTAGAACAATGTGACAACCATGAAGTTACAGTTATTGACAAATGCAGACACTTTGAATAAAAGAAGAAAAAAGTCAACTTGAATGATTGATCGAATGTCTTGTGTTCCTCACCTTATAAACTACCAGATCTGGCTTTGTGTGTTGGTTGCTGTGTGTGTGTGTCAGTGTGTCGCTGCATGTTTGTGTGTTACTGTCAGTGCAGCTCTAAGACACCTTGACAGGCAGACAGCAGAGGAGCAGGAGAGAAACCCTGCTGTTATACCTGAGGAGCTGCAGATTTTAGTACACGACTGTTTGTGGAGAAACATTTACCCACCATGTGGTGCACAGTTCTCTGAAATTTGCTCTCCAAACTTATTATCTACTTTGATTATTATTTTGAATGCTGTGCCACAGTCTGTTTTGATAAGTTTGATTTTTGCTGCTCTTCTGGTCAGATGTTTCTCTTATTTAAGCAGTCTTCATCCGACAGATTGGTGCATTTTAATACAGCATTGAATTAATGTGCCAAAAATAATGTCTGTGCATCTTAAATGTTAGAGGTTTTCTTCAAGCCCTGCAGTTCCTAAAACATCCCTCCTAGCCATCTGAACCAGCTCATGTTTTAAACAAAAGAACATCACATTGTATTCCTGCTAACACCTTTTTCTTTGCAGGCTTTCCTTTTTGCACTTCAACAATGCAAACCATGACCATCAGTAGATGCACATGAACGTTCTGTTACCTTTCTGTGTTGACGACTGTGTTTGAAGTTAAGCATCATTTGACGCTGTGGTGTTTTGTTGCTCACTGCTGTTTATCTCTGTTCCTCACACCCCAGTGTGGAGGTCACTGTGTCTTTGTCTTTGTCTCCTGTCTATTGCTCTGTGTCTCTCCTCCTTCTTAAATATTTCATATTTCTATCTGGCAAAGATGAAGTATGAAAGTTTGAAGATGCTGTGATGTTTTGTCTTTTTATTTTCTGACATAACTGCATATGGATGCCATATTTTGAACTATCACTGGCTACATTCTGCTTTTTGTTTATGGTTTGTAACACAGCACCCTTCTCCTCCCACTTCCTTCAGGTTTTGGTCTGCTTTGGGTTGACTGGTCATTATGCTGATGCAGCTCTGTAGTATCAAGGTCAGTGCCCCCCCTTGCCTGCCATTACAACCACCCATTCCCATCTTCCATTTGACTGTCCAGCACAGTTCACCACCCAGTTTGTCTGCAGGAATATGGCTGAAACATATTCTTAAACATTTTATTTGTATTGTGTCATCCATTTTTAACTGTTATATTCATGTTAAAATGTTCTGCCTGTACTGTGTGTAGGGATTTTTACTTGGCAAATAATTTAAAATCTGTCTTGACGTTTAGTCTAATAGAATTTAGCTGAATTGTCTAACAGTTAGGGCTTACACCCTTAAGTTGTTGGGTTGTTAAGTTGGTCTGTGAGCTCTTATGCAATCAATATCTTACTGGTCAAACAATTAAACGTATTACTTTAAAAACAGGTGAAAAGGGCACCTGCATGTATTTTGTTTTTCTAGTGATATTGTGTTGGCAAGCAACAATTTTATGAAAAAGCTATGTAAATAAAGTAGAATACAGGGTGTTGGATTTCTTGCCAATGCCAAATATGCCAATGTTTCCAAAGATATCCGTTGGGGATGCACAATATTATTGGAACAATATCGCTATCAGCAGATAATTATCAAAAAAGTTTGTAACTAGCCATACATATACCATATATTGCCTGTAGTATTGGCAGAATAAGTAGAAATGTAGCATAATGGTTTACCTCCTCATCACTGGATATCCTGTTTTATAGCTCAATTACTGAAGAATGAAATAATGTTTATTGCTTCACGTCTGTTTCTAACATGAAAGACTGTCACTATGAATGGAACAGGTTAATATTAGTCAGGTGGAGGCTTTGTGCTCTTGAGAAAAAAAAATGATATTGGCAATAATAACTTCAGAAATATTGGCTTTTTATTTATTTTTATTGTAAAAATCCAATATCTTGCATCTCTAATGTCAAGCTGACAGACAGATATATTCTGTATTAGACCTACATTATATGCAAACTTCATCGTTTGATAGTAAGCTTCAAGCTTCATCTGCCCTTTTGACATCTTCAGAGAGCAATCTAACACCCTTCTATCAGAAAATGAACCTTGTTTTAATCTAGCTTGTACTTGAAATACACTGTTATTATTGTAATAAAACAAGGTATGAAAAAACTTAACTCACTTATTGCTGACATTTTCCCTATAACATTGGCTGTAAATATTGAAGGATGTTTTCATATCTTTCTGGACTGATAACAAAATTTTAAAGCAATCATTTACTAATATTGTCATCATGCCAAAAATACTTTGCATTCCCAAAATAAAGGTTGGGCTGTAAAATGGCAATACACCATCTCAAAATGTTTATACATAGCCACGGTATACATTCCTTCATTCACTGTGTCTGCTGTTTGTATATTTATGATAAATGCTTCAACAATGTGTATTGTGTTTCAGCAGCACTATTGCCCTTGTTTGAAGATGTTAAAAAAGTGACAACAAAAGTCTTGTGAATGATTTAGGACTAATGTGCTCATCGGTACAGTGATGGAGCCTTGTAGGCCCTATTTCATATTGTTGTTCTTTTAACATCTGACGCACAAACATTCATGTGTTGTTGCAGTAGGAACATAAACTCCGAACACATCAGCATTGATCATTTGGTTAAAGGACCACTCCAACTTTTTTGTTGTTTTTGTGTCTTGCCTCACTCCTGAGTCCATGACAAGCAGGTAGACACCATTCTTCAGTAACAGGAAAGAGATGGCCAAAACTTTCCCACCGCTAGTTAGCTTAGCTCAAATGCTGGGAGACAACGGGTAGTGCTAACCTGCCTACAGTCATCAGATAAACTCTTTAGCAACTCTGAACGGTCCTGTGTGCTTGTTCTCACTCATTTTTCCGCTTTATGTTATGTTATCTTTTATTATCATCATATTATTTTCTTCTACTCGTAAACAGAGGCTTTGTTTTATTGACCGAATTCCGCAGTGGTTCTCGGGAGGGATGTGACGTTTGCGAATAAGTCAAGTCTTTTTAACAGATCTTTTAAATGAACAATGAGAACCAATGCACAGTTGTGAGTGAGATTTCTTGAATTTGCAGGCAATTTACATTTAATAATGGCTCACAAACAAACGGCTCACTCAGAACTGCGAATCGGTTCTCATCATTCACTTAAAAGACCTGTTCAAATGACTTGACTCGTTCGCGAACGTCACATCTCTCATGGAAACCACCGCGGAAGTAGGTAAACAAACCAAAACCTCTGTTCATGAGTAGAAGATAATACGGAGCTATTAAAAGACAACATAACATAAAGGGGTAAAAAACAAGTCACAACAAGCACACAGAACAGTTTAGAATTGCTGAAGAGTTTATCTGATGACTGTAGGCAGAAGCAGGCTAACACTACCTGTTGACTCCCAGTGTTTGAGCTAAGCTAACTAGCAGTGGGCGAGCTTTGTTTGTCTCTTCCTTGAAACTGGACGCACAGTCAAAAGAATGGTGTCTACCTGCTTGTCATGGACCCAGGAGTGAGTCCATGACACAAAAACAACAAAAATGTTGGAGTGTTCCTTTAAGCTAAACATGTCTTACCTTCTCATTTGGTAGCTACACAACCGACCCATAACATACTGGCCCCTGCAGCTAGAAATCCTCCTCATCTGCTCAAGACAGCCAGTTTAAAGGACATCCAGATGAAAGTGTTGTTGGTTAGTAAATGTTATCCATTTTTATCACAAAAGTCAGCATCATCACCATTAGAAACAAACTTTAAGATCCTAAAATACATCAAGAAAATTGAAATTAAGTATTAGTCTAAAAACTTAAATAATTGCAGGTGTTTGCAGGAAAGTTCTATTTTGTTACTCCAGCATTACAAAATGCTGAAATATAAGCTATTAGATGGAATATACACACTTGAAAAGGTTTTTTTGTTTTCAATGTGTCTGATTTTTAATACACATATCATTAACTGTATCAAGGATGTTTTTGGAAATGTCTTTTTTCATAAAAGTAAAATGAAGTTATGAAAAAAACAGCCTTTCCTCCTCAATAACCCCTTCCAGTTCACTTCAGTTCCCAAGTTGACACAAGAAACAAACTAAAATCCATGAGTAAAAAAACAGAGGAACATGCCAAACCGTGGGCTAAGTGTGTTGCTGTTTTTCTATTAACCTCATATTCTTGTTCCTCCTAGATGCTGTCGGTGCGATCTGTTGGTTCAAAGTCTGCTTTTTACTTATGAGTTGAGGACATTTCTGCAGCATGGCATTAGTCATGAAGTGGAGCTTTAGTGGCTACAGGCAGCAAGTGCCTCCATCGCAGTTCAGGCAGTCTTTGACTATTGGGAGCCTGTATGATAAGAATATAAATAGTTAGTCCTTGACTTATAAATCTGATGAAAACTTTTAAGCCATCTTTAGTCGGCTTTTCACACAACTGTCACTAGCTGTTCACTGAAAAGAACAGTATTTCCACAATCAGTAACAGCTATAGTTCAAAATACCTTAAGGCTTAATTAAAATTGGTTTTCCACTAATATTCATATTACTTTATTAAAAGCAAGAACATCAAAATTGTACTGTCTGTTAGATACTGTACATTTTCCTCATCACACACTTCACACACAAAGAGGTTCAGCACTTAGACCAATCCATCAGAGCTGGCCGAGTCCTGCCCTGAAGCTCCTTTCTAACTGGAGCGTTCTCTGATCTGATCTGAGATCACAGCATGGAAAACTCTCACTGATAGTCAGACTTGCTGGTAATGATGCTACTTCGTGCAAAAATCACAGCACTTCTGCTGAACAGACACTAAGCTCTCCAAAAGTAGTGTTGAAAAGGTTCAAATGCAGTTTTATTCAGGGTTTCCTTTCCTAAGCTAAATCTGCTGTGAACTTTAAATATGATTACAAGCCAAGTACTGGAAACAGGCAGATTTATGTCCCTGCCTTTTCCTGCAGTAAGCTGGAAGGAGCGATCTATGTTGACACTGAATATGGAGGGTCAGTGAAAGCACTTGTGACATTTTACTACAGAAAATACAGCAGTGCTAGAAGTGCTTACCTGATAAACTTGATGGTTCCTACTCTGTAGTTGGATGTATTGATGCTGGCTTGTATCATGTCAGGAGTGTTTTTGCTAATTTGTTCATGAAAAGCTAAAAGCTAAACAACAAACACTCAGAGAAACCACTCAAGTGACCCTGCTGCATGCCTGGAGCAAAGCGTGTTAGTGTGCAGGTGTCTTTCTTATTGCCCTCCATTGGTAATTTTTACGCCATGAAATCAAATTGTAAAAGCAAATGGACGTACTCTTCTGTTAGCGCTCAGAGGTGTGTTGTATCAAAATGAGGAGTGGGAGGGCATCAAGATGGCTGTCGGGGCAATTGTTGCATGCTTATGACAGAACGCAGTGCATATATCCATGAATGCCTATCCATCTGGACAGAGATTTTTTTTGCCTGTTTTAAAACTTTTTTCCGCATTAAAGGTTTTTTTTTTTCTTCAACAGAGGATGAAAACCTCTGTTTTCCTAAAATGCTGACATTAATGAGGACAAGTCTTGCAGCTCAAACCATTTTGTGGCTGTTTGTTGACATGGAAACAAAAATAGAAATTCTAGGGACTTTTGACCAGTTTAATGTATTTTAATTATCAAATACAGCAGGCAGTCTCCTGCATACTGTTTAAATTGCAAATAAATAAGATAACCATGTAACTTAATCCTATCTCTTTGCCACTTTCACACACTTTCCCCGATGTTGCCAACATATTTTTTGCCCCTAGAACAGTGGTTCTCAAATGGTGTGGCAAGGCACACTACTGTGCCTTGAGGGAAAAGGTTTTTCTTGGGACTTTGTTCAATTAAAATTCACAACCATACAACAACTAATGGATGACTTTTGAATTAACTTTGCCATACAGCTGCAAATTCACTTTTTGGAAAAAAAAATGAAGATTGTTCAGTTTGTACAATTGTAGCGGGTGAAAGAAAAATATCTCTGGTGAATGGCTTTAGTGGCATCATCTAAGATTGTCCATTCATTTCAACAAGAGGTTATCATGATTTCTGCCAAATATTCTTTGAACACCAAATATTGTCAGTATTAAAATGTTAATCTTTACCTTTGAGTGCAGATGTGTTGTTTTTTTTTATTTTGAATGCTGAGGTAAACAAATCAAGAAAGCAATTTAACTACAATGCATTAACATAGACTCTGCCAGCACAGAGTGTCTGGCTGCTGCAACCTGACAACGGCTGTTTTGAGGAGGGGCTCTCTGATTCTTATGGGTTTACTTGCCATTAAACAAATCAGAGAGCCAGCACAGGGTCTGTTTAACACAATCAGTAAAATAAACAAAATGAGTTTTGACTTTTGGCCCACCCCTCTAAACATGTACTTTAATTTTTTTATGTTTTTTTTTTTAATCCCAATCTCTTCCCTGAAGGTAGTAACAGCTATCCTCATCTCACACCTTCTGTCAGTAATCTCTCTTCTCTTCTGTCTGTTAAATAGCTTTTGTGTTTAATGGTCCTTAAAAATGTGTTGATCCATGCGTGTTTTTTTTTTTTTTTTGTGTAGCTCTTGTCAGTATGTTAATGATTAATGTCTCAGTGGGTGTGAATCTCCATTTTGGTGGCAAGATGCAATCTGTGAAATCAGCCCCTAAAGGCCTCTAATGTCTTGATCTAGTGTCTGATACGACTACACGACAACAATAACTGTAGTTTCTATTTTTTAGACCAGCTTGTTTGAACACCTTTATTTTACATTATTCTTTTTTTCCACAACTTTTACCCTCAGCCCTTCAAATATGAGTAATCATTGTAATTGTGGCTGATTATAAGTACAGTTACACTTAGACATTAGATGCCTTTCCAGCGGAAATAAATTAACAAATACTGTTAGTACACAGTAACAGCTGTTTGGTTTTAAAGCTAAAACAAGTTCATAGTTGCCAGAGTAAAATATCATATTTGAATATTTTCTTTACTGCAACACAGAGGAGCTTTAGACGGTTTTTCAACATTTTAATATCATTTAAGTTTAACTTTGATAAGTTTGGAAAAGAGGCATTCTTTCCTGCTGGGCATAGATGTCTTGGAAGAAGTTTAGGAGCATGATCCTCAGCTGCTGGTTGCTGCTTGTGAGTGAGCTGTTAAATCATTTAGATCCACACTTCTGGCTCATTGCTTCTCTGTGGTTGAGAAGCAAAGAGCAGCTTGTGTTACTCAACAGAAGCTGCTGTGCTTTTAGCTTAAATCTCAAATATGACTTACAGGAAAGTAGCCACGGGCTTCATCAAAACTTCTTATGCTTATTTTGACCACACATATGACAAAGAGATAAGGACAAAAACATGGAGTTTATCATGTCTTACTAAGCCAACTTAGATAAATCATGTTCACTTTCATGTTGCCTTTGTGAGGATGTATTTATTTTTTATAACATAAGAGGGACAGCTGGCTCCAACCATGGTCTACCTTTCACCTAAAAGAGAAACCACTAACAAAACACTGTTTCACTAATTAAAATATATACAGTAAATGAATAAATACATTTTCGAAACATTACATTTCAAAAATCATCTCACCTTTATCCTTAGAAGATTTACATTGTATGGTTATTAATTTCCCTTCAAATATCTATCTCTTTTGCCTCACACTAACAGCAAAGAAAAAGCTGTTCAGTTGTATTTTTACAAGCGAGTTTAGAAAGGCATCAGGCCACAGATATGGTGTTTCCTATGTACAAGAAACTGGTTAGAAAAAGATATTTGTCTGGCACAGACACTGATTATTAAAAATATTAGCCCATATGATGCTTTTTTTTAGATTTATATGCATTTTAATGTGTTTTACAAGTCTCCATCCTATATTAGAGTACTTCTATACACAAGACAGAAAGTATGTGGCATCAGGGTTTCTCCCCTACCACTGTTAAATACAAATTTTTTGTCAGTAGTTTAAGCCCAATGGTCAACTGACCAATTACTCAGAGTTGACCTGTCACCCAATCAGAGCAGACTGGTCCCACAAAGGGAAGGGGGCCTTAAAGTGACAGGAGTCTTTAACAGAGTCTCAGACAGAGTGAGCATAGAGCTGGATCAGGGGTACTCTGTGAAAATTAGGCTTTTAAACACTATTGATTTCAAACATACTTTAGCAGACATCAAAATCAAAAATATGAAATATTAATGGTTCATTTTTTTATCTGACATTCTAGTTCTGTCAAATGATAGCATATTTTTATCACCAAAAGCTGGGAGGATTGGTGACAGGGGTCAAATAGTTTATACCTTGTAATATTGGGATTGAAGGTTCAAGAGTCCTTTTTTTTTTACTGTATTGGTACAAGGATCAGCAAGTAGTGTTATGCAGTGACTTGTGCTTGGAAATTCTTTTATTTTCAGCATAGGACATTTAGCAGAAGGTGCATTTAAGGCCCTGGACACCCGCACAGGTGTTAGTAAAACAGCCCTTGATTACACACCCACACCTCAGGATGGTGTGGGTGTGTAAACGTTTGACTGACAGCTCAACAACCCTCTTAAATTTATAGATGCTGTTATGGTAGGAGGACTTGATGTCCTGCTATCATCTTAAGTGGTCATCAAAACTTACAACATAATAAACTCTGACCATAGCTCCACCTGTTTAGACCTCCCCTAGTCCAGTCAACCAGAGTGATTAAAACACCTGTGAGAAGGTCCAGGGGTCCAGGGCCTTTAAACTTTATCATCAGCTGAGGGGAAAAGCTTTTTTTTTTTACAGTTGGTGGAGTAGTACTTGATGTTGCTTTCTTTTTTTGTTTCATTATTCAGACACAAATTTATTTACCTTACTTTTGACTTTGAACATTTTACTGTGTATTTTCTTGTAGAACTTGTACCAGAACCGGTTCCTGGGCCTGGCGGCCATGGCCTCCCCAACCCGCAACAGCCAGAACCGCCAGCGCTGTAAGGATGCCAACCGTCACAGCTACGGCCCGGAGAGCTTTGCTGTCAATGGGCTGAACCAGGAGGCCTTCATGCTGGGTCTGTCACGGTCCACCAGTGACACTGATCTGGTCTCCTCTGATGCTCGCTCCACCCTCACCATCAACTCCTCGCACTACACCATCGGCCAGTCGGAGGACCTGGTGATCACATGGGACATCAAGGAGGAGGTGGATGCTGGAGACTGGATTGGCATGTACCAAGTTGGTAAGGACGGTATAAGATATTGATGATGATATGTTGCTAAAAATTAAGAGGTTTCCTTTTGTCCCAGTGGCTAATAAGAGGAGGGTGCAGGACAAGTCATGCCCTCACACTTCAGTGGTGCCATATAAGAACTTGTTAATCACAATGTTCTGATCAGAGGTCACCTTTGAGTGATAATTTCACCTTAAGAAGGCCTCTTGTCAGAATGTTGTGATCATTTGTTTGGCATGAAGAAAGTGTGCTGGCATTCTCCCAAATTTTGGCTGCTTTGTTTATGGATGAACTATTTTTGAAGGACAATACCCATGTTTGTGTTTATATTCTGCAATTTGTTACACATACTAGTTTTTTAAACATATCATGGAAATTTTCTATATTTACACTGAGGGGATTTTTTTTATTTTATTTTTCTGAAAAAAAGTATTAAAAAGTGTTTCACAAAAAACATTTTCACTAAAACAGCTATTTAAATAAAATATAAGTGTTCTTATTGTACAGCATAATTTACGTTTTCACTAAAGGACCTGAAGTATCATAGTACTAAGGCTGCTTAATTATTGAAAAAATTCAGAATCACAATTATTTTGCTTTAGATTGAAATCATGATTACAGCTATCTGCATGTGCACAGCTATCTGCATGTGCTGTCACTTTATCTTCTCACATCTCTGCTATACTGTGACTAACTGGGGCTAGATTTTACTACATTATTCAGATCAGTTTATGCAAATAAATGACGAAGAAACAATAAATAATGGTCACCTAAGCTGTAAAGATGCTTATCTCATCCATCTGAGTGTTGCGTAGTATTTGTGGCAGCTGTATGATTTTCTTAATGTTTACCACCTCTAAAAAAGTCAGGTATGATATATATTTTAACTGTTGTTTTGTCATAAATTCATAAAATGACTTTTTTTTTAATACTGTGATGATGTCCTACATTTGGTATTTGATATAAGTTTTGCTTTCACAGCTGCTTGAAATGTTAGACTTTTGTGTTGTTTTCAATTATCTGTTTTTCATATTTTCAGCTCACATTTCCTCTGAACATCTTGCTAAGCACTTTGTAACCTAGTCAAGAATTATGCTTTACAAATGAAGTTTCGTGTTGTATAATATGGCATACGCTGAGCTGCCACTAGTACTGTTAATTTAATGTGTAATTGGAACTAAAGAATAAGGCTGTTTGTTTTAAGAATGTATCAGGGTTGGGTTGGCATTGTTCTTTCTTCATCTTTATGTCTTTTTGCAGATGAGAGCCTGTCTGAGAACTTTCTGGACTACAAGAACCGAGGCATCAGTGGATCTCATAAGGGACAGATCGTTTGGAAAATTGACTCCAGCGCCAACTTCAGTGACCGTGAGTAGTGAAAAACTTCTTCCTTTTGGACAACAATCAAACCTAAGCAAGTCCAAGTCCATTTAAGTCCCCATGATGGTTTTATTGACAGCTCTTGCATCCATCAGACAAACTGAACAGGCAGAGATACTTATCTGTGTGCTACAGGTTTGCACCCTGAAGTCTTAACAGCATGTGGTCGGATAATTGTGGTCATAATTATGCAATTTCTCTCTCAAGTTTTAAGAGCCATTCATCTTCACTCAGTTGCTCTCACACTGCCTCTTAAAGAACAAAGTGGATTGAGCCTTTAAGCCTTGAAGCTGTTTCAGCATGAGAAGTAGTCCCTGAAAAAGTGAAGTGGTTGTTTACAGAGGCAGATCTTGGGGGGAGGGGAGGGAAACACTGGGTGCAGAGAGACAGTCACAGATAGTGCACCATCACTGCGTTTAGGGATGCTGGGAATTGTGTTTATGGGTGAGAGACAGTGTGAGGGACTGCAGATGCATGCATGAATCAGAATAGATTTATGAGAGTAAAGCCACCCAGGTGTCTCCGTTTAGTAACACAAGGCTCTGTGCTGCAGCGAGGTGTTTTTGTTTCGACTTCAGGCTGTATGGGACTGGGACTGCTATGTAATAGTGTTTCAAGTATTTGTGTGTCTTCTTTAAACTCACCCTTTAGCATCAAAGAGGAAATATTATGCTTTCCAGGTTCTATACCTACGTCCTTATTGTGTTTTACATTCCTCCACACAATAGAGTATTTCTGTGGACAACCAATCATTCAATCAATCAATCTTTATTTGTATTGTGCTAATTCATAACAAGTGTTATCTCAAGACATTTTACAATAGAGCAGGCTGAAGCCATATTGTTCATTTTAGATACACATATAAACACGTATACTTATGTCCATAGATAAAGTACACAAAACACACTCTGCCAATCTGGTGCACTAATTGGGGCTTCAATGCATACCCTCTTATCTTTTAAATAAATAAAATGTTTTGACAAGTAGACAATAATGCATCAAATTAAATAACATTTTCCATTTTTTTCCCATTGTCTTTCTTTTCTCTCAATTTACACTCCCTCTGTTTTCAAGTCTTTAGTTTTCCAGTCCACCATCTGCCTGGACCCTCTCTCCACAGCTTTTTTAATAATACATAACAAATAATATGGTTTATTCACACAGAACATAATCCTGGCAGCAGTTCATTTAGTGCTGTAGGTGTCACAATTATTATCATTGTATATGTTTAAAAGCAGATTTTCAACCAGCAGCTGTCTTCATACCTCACTATGCATATGTTAGTTTACTTCATTTTGCTAGCAGCGTGAAAAGTAGTAGCATCCATGGATGTGGAAAAAGATTTTTGACATAATAGTGCTGAGATCACTAAGGGGGACTTGAGCTTTACACTGGATAAAATTAGTGATGTTAAGTCAATAAGGGCAGTTTTGAATTTCTAAATTCCTTATTTCTCTTTGAGACTAAACTGAAACTGCAGATACGTTCTTGGGCACTCAGTCACATAATGTCATGTGTGACCCAACTGCCTGTCAAAATATCTGAGTGCATCAGGCCAAACAAGCAGAAACAAACATAGAGCTTCAGTATGACCTTCATCTCCCTTTGTCACCCAAGCCTTTCCCTTTTGTGCTCCACATCCCGTCTTTATGTCACAGAAAAGAGAGGAGTTACCTGTCGGTTATCTGTAATAGCATCAACAATAAATAAATCAATGTAGAAGACTGATGTATTTGTTTCATTCTTCCTTATAGGCCATCACAAATATAGAGCTATTCTTTGTGATTTGCAATCAATCAAACTACTTTGGACATTTCAGATTTTTTTGTGGTTTAATGTGTTCTTAAGTGTTAAAGTTAAATAATGTAATAATGTGATAATGTTTTCCCATCACACTTACCTGACTATTACGTATTGAAGTGTACGTATATTCCCTTTTGTTTAGATATTCCTTTTCTTAAATATATAAACCATTGTTATGAGGCAGGATCTTGGTTGTTTTTTGGTGTGTGATATGAAATAGCCCCTTTTTGTGTGAGCTGGCTTTGCTTGCGTGCATGAAACATTTGTTGTGGAGATCTATGAAGACAGAACCAAAGAACTGGCCAAAATCATCTGTGACATGCTACAACCATTGACTGTTATATAACATCAACCAGGTTAATGGACAGTTAGTTTTGTCCTTTTTTCCCTAAAACGGGGTTTGATGTCTGCTCTGTTGTTTATTCTTGATATTTAGATTTTACCCCAGAAAGGTGCATCTCTGTGGTGCATCAGAGAGTTTGTTCCATATACATGGGTTTCACAAAAGTGCCCAATCTTTACAATTGAGAGAAGTGCGTTCTGTGATAAATGTGACAGATTTTCAAATGAAAAGAGGTCTTGGAGATGTAGAGTTTGTTTTTTTTATTATGCTTTTAATTTCTGGTGCAGTGTTTCTCAGTTTGTTTCTGGTGTGTCCTGCATTTTTAATACTCATATTATTTTTAGTTGAAATATTAACTCAAATTATTATTTCTATACTAATCTGTAAAAAGGTTAAAAAGAACAAAGGTGGAACATTCAAAACACTTAATTCAAAGTTCTTACAAAGTAAACAACAAAATAAATAAAGATAGCTTAAGGCAGCCTGTTGAAACACATTGCATTGGGTGGCTAATTAAATTTCCAGTGGCCCAGGCTCGAATTTGGCCGCACCCCTCCTCAACCACCCCACTTGCATACACATGAAGGGGGAAGAATGTCGTCTGTAACAGTGGTTCTCAAATGGCGTGGCGGTCACACTGGTGTGCTTTTAGGCAAATCTAGTTTGTCTTGGAAATTTGTTCAACCATGAGGTATCAATTAGGGCTGAAAGATATATCGTTATTATATCTATATCGAGATATGTACATTCAAGATATTAATATCGAAAAAAGCAACAATATAAACGATATAGATTTCCCCCGCGCTCGCCCTGCATTTACAGATCTGGAAGTCATAACAGATTTCATTTTTACGATTGCCCTTGAATGCACCGCTAAGGCCAGCCAACCACAAACCTTTTTTATTTTCAAACTGTTTTTATTTTTTTGAAAAATATGCTTGGTTTTCACCGAACCCGTAGTCATATCATATCGTAATGATATCGAGGTATCTGGCATGAATATCGAGATATGAAATTTTGTCCAAGTCATTCAGCCCTGGTATCAATACCACTCACAGATGAGTTATGAATTTACTTTAAAGAAATAAATGTTGGATTACTTTCTTACTTAAAATTTCATCAGTAAAAGAGTTGTCATAAAGTATCAGGTATTTGTGAAGTATAATGTGGAAAATCAAAGAGGTAAATTATATGGATTTAAATGAAGGGTGCCTTGAGATTTTGTCTTGGTAAGAGGTGTGCCCAATACCAAGCCATCCAAGGCAAAAACAGTCTGAAAACTACTGGTCTATAGTGTGTACATTTTATTGCAAGAACCACAAAGACTGCACCATTGTCTGTTTTCTGAGAGAGCCAATCAGCTTAGGCTCTCAGTTCACAAATGGCAGCATGTCATTGTTAAAATAATGTTGGCAACAAATGTTGACAGCCTATCTTTGTTATGCTGAGCACATAAAACATTGTCATAAATCCTTGCAAATGCTGTTGCTCTGTTTGCAGATTTCAATGATTAATACGGTTACACTTGTGCACATCATGCTGGAATGCTCACCATACAGTTATTTGTTTTGATGTTGTGGGGATGCTTTATCAAAACACAACTTAAATCCTTCTTTAGCATATTTCTTCAACCTCTCCCTGTATGCTCAGTGTGTTCTAACCTGTGACACCAGATATAAAATTCAGTATATTTCACTAGTCCATCTGGGATACAACACATAGAAAGTTTTTTGGAATGGGCAGAACCTTGCAGAAGCATATTCCATCAATCACATTAACTATATCAGGTAGTTTAGTACGTGGGCACTACTTCGGAGCAAAGTAAAAAACTCAAGCCACTTTGTAGAAAAAAGTCACCAAAACATGTCTGAAGCGGAGTGAAAATAAATTCTTCTATCGAGATTCTTTCAGTGTCATTATTGTTTTTCATTTATTAATGAAATGTGGTCTAGATCTGACAAAACTGCTACTGAGGCTGTTAGCATTCATGCTGATCTCTGTACAAGCAGTCACCTCCTGTTGTCCTGCTTGAAGCTCCCACCTCTTCCTGATTAAACCATGCTGATTCGGGCTGGCACAATCATTGTAGATTAGAGTTTGGCAAGATGGATCTGTCTTATTACAGACATTAAGTCAGCAGATCCAGCTGCGCTGCAAGGTTTGTGTGTTCAGAGGCACAATGACAGGAAAAAACTCAAATGTTCTGTGCAACGTTTGATCCACTCAGAAACAAAGACTGTTTGCTGAGACGTCATTGCTGGGGTCACAAAATGAGTTTGATTCTAATAAATTGTAGTCATAGGTGAGATTTTTGCCTATTTTAGGGTAGTTTGTCAAAACATCTATAAAATATAAGCATGCACATTAAAACCAATAATTGAGGTCTGTTGCTTCTTAAAGTTGCATACAGTGAGGGTCTGGACTCCCTGCTCATGGTATTTTTGGGCTCACTGGATAAAAAAGTTTGGAGCCTCTGGTGTAAATAGGAACAGGTAGATGGACACATTTCACTTTGTGCCATTGCATTAGAGAGCGGAGTTATGCCATCCCTAAAGGGCCCCCCGTGTTTTTCCTCAGAAACATTTTAAAACCAGGTCAAAAGGATAACGAGTGAAATGACTTTTGGAAAACGGTAACTTATTTTTGTTCTCTCTCCATCTTTTTGTCGTCCTCAGCTGAGACCCAGGTTTGCTTCAGGTACTACCACGGCATCACCGGAGCACTGAGGGCAACTACACCTAGTGTCACCATCAAGAAGGGCTCACCACCTGTGAGTATCATAACTCACACAGCTTCTGCTCTGTAGTTGTTGCTTGTCTGGTTAAAAACTGCTCCAGAAGTGTCTACACTGTGCCTTCATTATATATAAAAGCGGATTTTTTGGTGGAAACAGTTATTGAATGACATTTAGCAGACAAGAGCCCTACTTTTTGTGTGTGTTCTCAAAGAAGCTGAGCTGTAAGGAGGATTTTGTTAAGAGCTTATCCCGTTTTCTCTTATAATACAGCATCAGATATACAGACACAATGAACACAGAGCTTAGCAGCATAAGCTTAAGTGACAAAAGATGCTTTGGTTGGCTGAGGGCCCTGCAGCACCATTTAGTATGCATAACACAATGAGTAAAATTATTTTCTGAGGAACTGGCAGCATTTTATCAAAGACACCATCACTGGGGTAGGAATAGCTGTAAAAGTAATTATGATCAGGAAGTTGTTTGCAAACTTTAAGCCTTAAATCCTCTCTAACCTTCAAAACTGGTCATGACTGCAACAGGAGGTGTGAGGGCGGTTCGGCACTTAATTTGTCTTGGTTGTTTGGAAAGATGAGAAAGTTGCCAGATAAATATCACACAGGTGTAAATGGATTCTCACCTGTCAAATTACATTGAAAAAGCTATCAGCTGATTTTTCATTGACCTTCAAGGGTGTTTTGATTCTATGAGGAAGGGGATTTTTTAATAAGTTCTGTGTTTGGGAGGTCACTTCAACAAATATTAGTCTTTGAGTGTCACTGATAATTATTATGGACAAAATATAAATTGCAAGAAGTGGACTGGGTTTTTCATCTAAGTATTTTAGCTTGATGCAACACATACAGTAATTGAAACAGCCATGGATGGACTGAGTGATTCATCACTGCTTTGTGCTAGTTTTAACTGAGGAAATAATTTCCTTGACAATGCTTTATTAAATGAAATGCTAGAAAGGGATACCTAAAGTACGCCAATATGTTAGGATATTGTGCTGCAGGATACAGTATCAATGTTTTATAGTGTAATATTGATGTTTGATCAGTTAATAATTCATAGAAATGTGGGACTTAAGTTTTGTATTGTTGTTAAGAAATCAGTTTTCAATTTCATTTACAATTGCTACTTCCCCCAGTTATGAAAACGGAATAATCTAAATTAAAAGATTACCGAGCCACAAAATATGTTTCTGTTATTTAATGTAAATGTATTTTTCATATACATTTTTATCTAGACTTTGTTCTTTTATGAGTTAAATAATATTACTAGCAGTGTTTGAGGTCAGTGTGGTATGGGTTGTCATATCAGTAAGTAATCTTGTTTCCTAATTGTGATTACATTATCAACCAGAATAATCAGGATTATAATTTTACCATAATTGAGCAGCCCTATTTCAGCCCCAATCAGCTGATCGACAGCAGAGACTCAGTCATTTGACTCTGTTATGTTTAATGTTTTTTTTTCTGTCACTGGGACACAGTTTATCCAAATTGCATGGACCATGTTTTATTTAAGTAACACTTATTCCCAACGTTATTTATCATGAAACATATAATACTATGGGTTATTGATATGATAAAATTTCAAAGTAGAATTATAATAATTAGTAAAATATCTATATCACCCTGCTTATAGTTGTTACAATATGTTGTAATATATATTGTACTGTCTCCCTTGTATCATGCTATGTATCATATTGAATGTTTTGTTTGGATACACCCTGAATAGGTTTGAATTTGAGACAGTAAATGAAATCTTTAATACTTTCTATGTTCATGTCTGTTCTGGTTTTGAAGACAATTTATCATCTCAGTGCATAGACAGTGGCAGACAATTCATCGTAGGTTTTCCTAAAGTAACCAAAGCATGATTCAACTCGAAGTGCTCAAAGAGTACAAACCTCTACCAAGAAATATCTGACATTGTTAACTGAGTTATTCACACAAATGCAGAAAACTACCTATCTAGCTACGTTAACAAATCTTTAAAAAATGCCCTGGATCCGCATCCGTATTTGGATCACCTCTAAAATCCAGTCACTTCTACCTTGTGCTAAGACCTGAAATTTCATAAAAATCTTTTGAAAAGTTTTTGAAGTTATCTTACTCACAGACAGACGGACAGAAAAACACTAATGAGCAAAACTATAACCTCCTTGGCAGGGGTAATAAATACAACCACAACATAATAATGTGTTGTTTGCTGGATAATCTATGAGCCTTTTGAGAGAGTTTAATTTGTCATGGCAGGTTAAAGCTTCAGAGTTTGAGGAGAGTAAGAACAGCCAACAAGTTACATTAACAACTTTTACTCAAGAACTATGACTGTGGTGAACGAAACAAGGATCTGTGGCTTTGGTTCCTTCTTTTCTGTTTGCTTAGGCATGCTCCCAGCCATCGCTCAAACCATTATTTTAACAGCGATTGTGAGGAACTGCATAGTGTTATTAACTCACCTGCTACTGTGTCTTTAAAGCATCACAGAGGGAAAAGCAGTACTGCCAATGGAATTAAAAAAGAAGTTAAACACTTTATAATTGAATAAGGGATAATGTTGTTAATTGTATTAATTTATATGTTTGTTGTAAAGAGCCTTCACAGTGTTTATACTTCAAAAGAAAAAATAACGTGGAGATGTTTGGGATTCATCCTCATTAATGATTGGGAGAGCAAAATGCCATACATGGTGATGGGGTCTAAACATAGTTTTAAAACCTTAAATGTTCACGATATTGCAAGGAAATGCACGTTGACATGTGGAGCTGTGACATTAAGTGGATTTACTCTGCAACACTGTAAGACATCAAGATAAACTCTAAAGTTTTAAAACTCAGAAGCTTCAGTAAGGAAAACAAATAGGATGTTGTTTTTGATTTTTTAACCATCTTAAACTGCACTACCTTACTTCATTTGATATTTATACTAGGGACTTTATGACGTCTTTTGAATAGGGCAGGTTCCCTGCTTTGGTGGACCATAGCCAACATGGGATGTGACCAAGCCACTTGGCCATCTGCACCCCAGAAGTGAGATAATCTAAATTTGGGCAACATCAGGAGTGGCATTAATGCATATCAATATGCAGTGGTATGCAGGACTACAAACTTCTATCATGAAAGGAAGTACGGCGATAAAAACTTTTATAGAAATTCCTGTGTGAAAATGGCAAAACATGTGTTTAAAGATTCCAGCAGTTATCTTGATTTAAACTTAGAGTGAACTATTAAACACTAGCGAGAACATTTAGAAAATTCAGCAACCTTAAACTGGTCAGAAAACAATACATAAAGACTAATAATAGTAAATCTTATTATTATTAATAATTATTTTTATTTACTCTTAGCTGTTGTTAGAAAGGGCAAAAGTCTGTCATTTCATGATGGCGTCATGGATTTATATCAGTAGATGCACCTGTGGCCTTGATATGTTGCATTCTTCCATCATGCCTGATATTGCAGTCAGTCAAGGCTTCCAATACAAATTGGACGATGGTCACAAGAAAATTTGCCAAATGAAAAGCCTTTTTATGAGTAATAGTTCCAAATATTATTCATCATCATCTCAAAAATTCACATTGCCCTTCTAAAGCCTTTATCAGTCAGGGCCTGTTATCAGAAGGGTGTCCAGCTGGGTGATAGAATTTCACTGTTTGCCTTCCTATTCTGCTGCTGTCGGCCCCTGGAAATGCTGATGGGCCCAGAACTTGATCTGTACTTGCTTCCTGAGGACAAAGGCATAAAAATAACCGCCATAGGAAGGAAGACCAGAAGGGAGGGACTAGTAGAGATAACAGGATAGAATCCAGTCCAGGTTAGTCATTCAGGTTTTTGTTGGCAAAAGGAAGAAGTAACCCAGTGAAACTGCAGCGAGCTGATAAACCACAGGAGACAGAGGTGGAGAAGAGGGTGTAAAGGAGATGGACAGACTTGACAGCAGTGGAGGAAGACTTGTTGTCTTTGCTTGTTGTCTTCTGTAGCCGGTCAGACCTGTCAGACGCTGCGGACAGAGAAGACACAGCCTTTGGTTTTGTATGTGTGTGATGGACGGCATGTGTCTCCAGCTGGGATTGTTGTCTCCCAGTCATCCTGAGAGGAGGAGCGGGTGGAGGACGAGGCTCAGCTGGATAGCCAGGGTAACCATAGATAGTCATTCTGTACATGTCTTCTATTTCCTAACATGTACACTTTTGACAAGCCTCTGGTTTTCTGCCTTCTTTTTTACCTTCCTGTTACATTTGAGAAATATTCAAGTTGTTAAGCAAACATTTATAAATATTACTAATTTGATGTTACTCTTAAAATATAGGGTTTATGCTCATGATATACAGTACTGAGGGGGGGGATCACAAAGTAGCCTCCTGTGATACGTATGTTACAGGACACATGAACAGGGGTACCCATAATATCACCTGGATAATTAATATATATTTTGAGAGCATCATATAACAATATATTATGGTATCTGATAAACTTAGGAATATTAAATGGCTCTATTGAGGTAACCTGTACAATTAATGTATTTACTTAGCAATGTAGTGTCCTATACATAAAAAGACAAAGATTAGATAAGATTAATAACATTATATAACTGTTCCAGCAAATAAGTATAAAACTTCTTACAATTAAGACACACATAACCCTGTAAACAGTCTTACTGTATCACAATTTGATTTCAACATTTAAGGCGACTGTTTAATTCAGACCAATTCATGGTTCCTAATCAAAGCTCTTTTGTTATAAAGGATGCTTGTAACAAGGTTAACTTCAATCTGTTATGTGCTTGACATTGACAAACTGGTCAAAGTTAAACAGTTTCAATACTTCAAAGAAGAATTAGTAAAATAGTAGTTGAATAGAATTCAGCTTTTGTATTTGAAAATTGTTGTAATAAATTGTTTCCTGAATCTAAAGCGTTTGTTGTCTGCAACATTATGGGCCTGATCTACTAAGATCCAAAATAAAAAGTGCTAAATTGTGTTTGCAAACTAAAAAATTGCACGTGCAGTTAGTGGGTGTGTGATCTACTATGACTGCATGCGCAATTGATAACAGGCGCAAAGTTGGTATGGATTTCCCTCTTTAAATGAGGATTTTGCGTGTGCTACCGGCTGTCACCATGGAGAATTTGGGAGAGCAGAGTGGACTTAAATGAAAAATGAAGTTTGAAGCCATGGAGTTGGAGGCAAATAAACACACAGGCGGTAACCTTTTTTGTTGTCTGCCATTTTGACAGACAAGGTCGTCACTTTTCCCTCATGCCATATTTTTATCCGTCATTTTTAATTTTCCTTTTCTGATTCCAATTAAACATAATCTAAATGACAGCATTCACATAGTTACACAGCTTCATCACCAATAACCTCTCATGTGAAGAGCAGTCTTACAGTTATACACACACAGACCACGCAGGTATTCTCGCCTTTTTACGCAATGACAGCGTCACACTCTCCACGCACTGACAGCTCCTAAACCCGCTGTCAGTGCGTGGAGAGTGTGATGCAGTTAGCTCTGAGTGACAAACGGAGTGGTTCTCCTTCATAGCCAGCTATGGAGATCTTTTTTACAAAGGTTAAATGACCTCCTCCGTGATGTAAAGCGCAAAACAGAGAGGGTTTACTTTACGCATGTGTCTGCATGAGTATGATGGCACACTGGATCGTTTCTATTTTGCCAGTCCATCATAATTACAGACAGCCCCCAAATCTTTCTGACATGCATCAAAAAATTCAGTCAGTGTTGGAAAATATTTGGTTAATGCGACCCCTGTTTCTCGGCACAATGACCTCAGCTCTCTGTGCGTAATGCTGTGCCTGTTTTGCGACTGCCTTTCAAAGTGCTAAATTTAGACAGAGCGCAATCAGTTGCAGGTTTGATAAATCAGATTGTGAGTGCTACATGATTACATTTGCATCTCCTCCCCCCAGTATTTTGCGCTTTCTGATAATCTGCATGTTTTCTGCATATTCATGAAGGCAAACACGCTAAAAGCACGTGCTATTTTGCTCATCTGACAGACGCAATCCTCAGTGCACCCTTTTAGTAGATCAGCTTTCAGCTATCAAGTTTGCACTTGTTTTTATACATGCAAACCTTTAGTAGATTGGGCCAAATGTATGTACGTCTTAAGAAATGAAACAGGTAATGAATTTAGTAATTCTTTAGCCTATTTGGAGTTGACTGGAAGTTTGGTAAAACTGTGCTACGTGCAATAAAGTGGTGCAGGAATTAGGGCTGAAAGATTTAGGAAAAGATCTAATTGCGATTTTTCTGGCAGATATTGCGATTTCAATTCGATCACGATTTTCTTCAAATCAGGCTTCAGTGCCATATTCAATAGGTTTACAGTATAGACAACAGTAAGGAAATCAGTGATCAAAAGCACATAACACATTATTTATCATTTAATATTAATGATAAATAATCTGTTTTCATTACTTGAGGGATACTCCAACTTCTGCTCCTAAACAGAGGCTTTGTGTTGTTGACCTGCTTACCAGCACTTCCATATATGCAAATTGCCTGCAAATTTATAAAATAGTATCTGTAAAATAGTTTACACAACAGATCCTGGGTCAGTCAGGAGCGCTGCAAAAAATTGCAGCTTTGGCGATCACAAGATTGCGTTGTCTGAAATTGCGATTTCGATCTGAAAACAATTAATTGTTCAACCCTAGCAGGAATAAGTCCAAGAATGCAGAAGTGAGTTAGCATTTAGCATATCCCTGTTCTCAAGGCCGTGGCGTTCAAAATAGCTTTTTCAGTTACATATCTGAAACAAGGTCCGTGATGAACACATCCATTCAAGACTATAATGGTTGATTAGAAAAATGAAAATGCATCTGAAAATGCATTGTAGTGTGTTTAAAAGGACGACTCTTAACCATTTGCTAACAATGGTTCTTCTTCTTCTTCTTTTTGTTGACACTAATACCACAAACTAAAGGCTAACTTAAGCAGCACGACTGGCTAGTACCAACATGCACTTCACTACGTCTTTGTACTACTGAAGATTGATTGAAGCCTTGGCAGACAACTGATGTGGGCATTACATTTTAGGGTGCTGGAAAAAGGATGACAAATGTCTTTTTGATTTCTGATTTATTTTAAACTTCAATCAATTCAGAATTTTAGAGAGTAAAAATCAGGATTCTGACATGAATGGATTTTTCTCAACCCCTCTAAAACATAGGACCATATTTTTTAAGTTGAATATTGATTCTTGGGGCCAGTACATCGATAATTGTATTGCATGTGCTGGGACACTGTTATAAATTGCACTGCTGATATGTTGTTTGACTCCTTGCACTGGTGATGTGTGAATCCTGTACTTACACTGCCAAAGGGAACATATTTATGCCAGAAATTAGGGCTGAACGATTTTAGGAAAAGATCTAATTGCGATATTTCTGAAAAGTATTGCGATTTTAATTCGATGCATGATTTTCTTCAAATCAAGCTTCGGTGCAATATTCACTGTGTTTACAGTTTAGACAACAGTAAGGAAATCAGTGATCAAAAGCACATAACACATTATTCATCATCTAATATTGATGATAAATAATCTGTTTTCATTATTTAAGGGATACTTCAACTTCTATTCCTAAACAGAGGCTTTGTGTTGTTGACCTGCTTACCAGCACTTCTGTAAATGCAAATTGCCTGCAAATTTGTAAAATAGTTGACACAACAGATCCTGGGTCAGTCAGGAGCGTTGCAAAAAAAGTGCAGCTTTGGTGATCACATGATTGCATTGTCTGAAATTGCGATTTCCGTCTGAAAACCATAAATCTTTCAGCCCTACCAGAAATAGTCTGTCAGTTTTTCTGTCCTTTGGTCTGTGAGCAAGACAACTCAAAATGTTGGGAAGCAGTGATTAGATTTTGGTGATGATCCAAATGTAGATGTGGATCCAAGATTTTTTTTAAATGATCTGATAACATTTCAAAATGAGGCAGTTTTACAAATCTTTGCTAATACTGCTGGTGCAACCCATAGCTAAACAGATTCATGGAGACTCAGAGTGAGCAAGCTATTTGTGCCATTTTAAAGGCACCGAACTTTGAATAGAGAGAACATGTTTACTTGATTGCTGTGCAGCAATTAATTTTCTTTGTAACATTTACACTGAATCTGACACAAGCAGAAGGTGGGGTTGTTTGTTCATTAGTTCCTGTTGGTCCACCTGGCTTTGCTTTTTTAATATAAGAATGAAAAATGAATAAGTAAAAGAAATCAATGAAGACAGTGTTGCAGAAATCCATTTTGATGTTAATTTGATAGAATATTTGTGAAAATAAAGTGTTTTGCTCTTGAAAGTCAGTGGAATAGTTTCTTTAAGATAAGTTAATTGGGAAGGAGCACAGAAATAGACCAACAATGTCTCATTCTGATCGACACGAAGATTTTGAATAATCCCTTAACATGTTGAAATCGAATGTTTTTAGCTACATGCATTGTGTAAACCTTCCAGCTCTTTGTTGCACCATTTTTTGCCTATGACCTATGCAGGTGTTTCGCTGGTTTTCAGATTGTGACGTATTTTGCCCCCTGTCCGTAGTTAACCTCAGACATTGACCTTTAACAAACCACCCCTAGCAGACCTTTTATCCACTCTGGTCTGATAGAACCTTCACTACACTATCTTACCAGGGTAAGATTACTCCCTCTTTATGTCTTAAAAGGCCTTGGGATCTACTGAAATGACTTAAACACCCTTTTCTTTAGGTGAAGGTTGTGTTTTTTCTGACCTGTAACCAGATATAGATCCACTTTGTGGCTGTAGCGTGTCTCTTTCAGGCTTGTCATGAATGGAAAGACCGATGCTTTTATTGCGTAAGATCTCCGTCTTCTTGCATCATTTAAGATCCTTGGTGCACTTAAAGGATGCACAGGAATTGTACATACTGTTCCTTTAAGAAGCCAGTATTTGGTCTTTTCCTGCTCTCTGCAGAAGGACGGTCGATTATATAAAGAGCGGTACAGATGGATAAGGTTGTCATTGGGTGTATCTGTGAGATTAGAATCTCTGAGGAGACCTGTGCTGGCACTTTTCTCTCTGACTCTTCTCAGCGAGGCAGATAAGGATCTCATTAAAAAGAATTGGTTCAAACATCTGTCATTCCCTTTAGCCCTTTCTCTTGGTGTTTCCTTCGTCTTTTTTTTTTACCCTGTCAGGTTGTGTGAACACTCAGAGTTCATACAACAATGAGGAAAACACTGCTGTTTGTGGATGACCCTGCATCACTGGTAGTTAACATGTTTGCACCAAAATGTCATTTAACATGCTGCCTGTGATTTTAAGGTTAACATGAGATTCAATTTCTTACATATTGACTGGGATGTACATCTCATCTGTTAGTTTGGTGCTAACACATAATTGCAGTTGCCATTAACAGGCTAATAGAATTAGTATTGTGTTGTTGGCCGTCCAATCACATTAGGGGAAAACCACATTAGTACAATACACATTTGCTGCCAGTGAAAGACAGAGTGTCTGGTGCACAGAGAGCTGTTACCCCAGGGAAACTCCAGACAAACCTAAGAAAAATACATCCATTTGGCTGGCACCCATTAACAAGGAACTGTATAAATTCACATAAAGATGAACCAGCGTAATTTTGAGCCCATTTTCATGAATTCTGTCAGATACGTGAGTTTTGTGTTTGTAAAATAAGGACTAATATTTGAATTTAAGTCATTTATTCATTTATTTATTTATTTATATAGAGGACAGTGCACATTAATGAACATTGAAAGATAAATGTGCCAGAATTTCGCCCCAGGCTAATTTCCATCAGTAGTCCCTGGCAGGTTGATGTAATGCATTTGTACAAGTGTTGTCAATCTTAAAATAAATATAGTGCAAAAAACAACTGTAACAGGCAGCAGCAAGATGACAAATACACAAAACAACATGAACTTTGTAAGTGCTGATGTATTGCACACCATAATAAAAGTGCTAATTTATTATATGAATTGCCTTGTTACTGATAATGAAACCACCTCCTATTAATTTAAATTTTTTGTCTGAATGGGGATTGTCATGTTGGATGTATCACAACTCTCTTTTTCGTCAAAGACCGTCAAATACTGATTCATCTGATGATGTCACACACTGAGAGACCACTTCACTGGTGTGCTCAAAAACACACCTACATCTGCTTTACACTACGGAGCAGTGCAGGGTGACTTATTTTTGTAGACCAATGTGGAAGGTGATCACTGCGTACAATAAGTTCTGTGGCACACAAAAACGTCTGAAACTTAAGGGTTTTTCTTTGTGATAATCTTGATTAATGAATCAAACTTACATTATCGTTTAAGCTTAAAGGTAATTAGCAAGAGTAAAAATCTATTATTAAGCTTCTGGGGAATTACAACATGGCGGTTCAATTAGAGGCACTAACAATAATTCCAATATATAACGTCACGTTCCAACTTCTTGTTTTAGAATTTCTTAGAGTGGCCTGATCAGCTTTGTCCTCATGTTTGTTGCAATAGGTGTGTGAATTTTTGATTATTAAGAAATTATTGGTTATTGATTATTGTTTTTGGGACTTGCGCTGCATTTTTGGATTTATTTTTGCACCACTCTATAGAGAAATTGGTTGCAGACTGCAAAAACTTAGTTCTGTGAGGTCAATTCATAGGATGACACACCAACATTTCTATTTTGTGAATGGATTTGCCATAATGAAGAAATACAGCTCCTGCAAGTGGACTTTCTGACTTTCTGTCAAAGTCCTCAGTTTTAATCAAACGAAAAATGTGAAAGCAGGTAGAGGTGACTGTGAGGGCTTTCACACAGGCATGGCTTGGTGCCGGTTCTGGTTCCAGAACCTCATTTTGCGCCTGTTCAGACTGGAAAAAAATTTGTTGGAACCTGAAAAGTTGGTTCAAGGCGGGAACTAAAAAAAGATGGTTCCAGCTCGCAAACTGTAACGTCATTGGTGGACGTGTTGTATTCTGTGTTGTTAAAATGAGCAGGAAGTTGAGAAAGTCGAGCAAAATGGAGCAGAAGAGCATGAGGAGACGAAATGTTTGTTGGCAATTTCTTTTTCTACGTCTTCTCATCAACAATTGTTGCACACGTGATTGCTGTATAAAAACAAAAACCTTAAGTAAAGCAACAAACATTTTTAGAATATTGATGAGATCTGCCATTTTGCCTGTGTGTTGTGTACTTCTGCTTGAGTAACACGGAGTAATGCTCTCGCACTTTTCGTTCCCCTTGAATTGGAATGAAGGCTGGTTTGCTAGAAAGCACCTAGGTTCTGAGAACCCAAAATGGAACTGGTTCCAGAACCAGAACCATGTTGGTGTGAAAGCCCTCCGTGGGTCATTCCCCATCTGTTGTCTTGTTTTGGTGAAGAGCCCCCGGGAACTGATTTTTACAAACTTACAAACGGGGTGTCAGTGGCACAGCTGGATAGTGCGCTTGGTCGGTGATCGGGAGGTTGCAGGTTCGAGCCCAGCTCCGGGCAACACATGGCGATGTGTCCTTGGGCAAGACACTTAACCCCAAGTTGCTTCCACTGCTGCGTTAGTGGTATGTAAATGGGCATGAAAGGGCGTGAAAGTGTTAGCTGATACGGATGGATAACTAACATAGAAACTCTGAACCATCAGTGAGTGAATGTGAGAGCAAATGGGTGTGAATGGGTAACCTGCAGTGTAAAGCAGCTTTGAGTAGTCAAAAGACTAGAAAGGCTATATAAGCTCAAGTCCATTTACCATTTACAAATTTCGCATGCTAGGTATCGCAAAAGTTATAACATCTCAAGGTTTTTGTGCATGTTTGTGCTTAAACTATCCTGTATTTTCTAAGTAATACTTTGCCATCAGCCTGGTTGCCCGGCAGCCGTAATGGAATCATTACCACTACTCCTGCTGCTTTTACCACTACAGCAGTGTGATGAGTTAACTCATCACCCTGTTTGTGCCAGTTGCTGGGTGGATTGTGTCCTCACTGCACGCAAACCGCTCAAGAGGCTGATTAGAAGAGAGCTGAGACCACATATTTCAGACGAACTTTGTGCGGTTGTTTGTAGTCAAACAAGGATCGATTGCTGTGTTCATACATCATCAAACAAACGATGCCGACTATGGATCATCCACTGGTATCAGAACAACTCTCCCAAACGATGTTGGTGTAAATGACCTTGAAGTGTATGTATCAACAGAATTTTAAAATTTGAAATGAATATTTCTTAAACTCAAGAAAATGTGTGAGTTTAATACTTTATTCAGTCATCGTAGTGATTTTGCTATCACGTCTTCTTTTTGCTTGCTGATATTTGAGGTTTATTTTCAAAGGTTCATCAAATAAAACATTTTTACTGTCCAGTAGGGCTGACAACACAACAGTATTTACACTCTTTCTCACATCCTCCTCTTTCCATCAGCTTCTCTGTCTCACTCCTTTATCCCTCATGATCCTCCTCTTCCTGGCTGTAGAATCAATGTCAGGATAATGAAGACAGGGTATTGATTGTGGGGCGCTTTCAGGCCGGCTGAAAATGGAGTTTCAAAAGGTTGTGTTGAAATAAGATTGGACTTTTGTTTACAATAGAAAAACATGCACATCTTTGTCCACTGGAAGGTGATAGAGCATCACACATATATTTTTAATTAACGCTCTGAACAGTTTAAAACATACCCATGTCTTATTCAGCTGAATTGTTTTCCCTCTGTTCAGATTCAAGCCTTACTGTATTTTTTTATTTTGTTGTATTTTTCATCTTTCCCTTGTATACTGTTATTCGGCTGCACTGACCTATTTTCCTCATGGGCATCATTAAAGTTTCATCTTACAACAAAGGAGGGAAATGCTGGCGCAGAAGACGAGAAAGAACTGAGTGAGTTTTCGTGTTCCTTTCATTTAAGAACGGTTTTTAACGCTCCATTTCTGTTTGTGTCCTCAGGTGTTAAAGCCTGTGGTTAGTCCTGAAGTGAACCATGGACTGGGCAACAGGAGACTCATTAACTTCTCCCTGTCAGGTAGGTAATCAGCATCTACCTTAATCCTCTCTGTCCAGTCCTGTTCTTTTACTACAGCAGCCAGAACACATGGATCAATGCATCTACATGCCCTGTCCTGGCCCGACCCTCCCCTCGACCTGCTGCTCTCTCTGTCAGTGCCTGTTGTTTTTGTGTGGTCTCTTTAAAAGTAGTGGTGTGCTCAAATCAATGCCAGCTGGGTAATTATATCCTCTCAGCTGTGGGGTTTTCACAGTCTGAATCTGTGGACCCACTATCAGACAAAACTGTGTTCTCCATTGATTTAATGATTCACACTGGCACAACTAAAGCCCCTTTTTATACCCTGTAATTGCTCATATTTTGGTAAATTACAGGACTGTGTTCATACCTAGTGCTTTTCTGCTGGCAGGTCCTCATTTTCAGAGCCCATCTTCATCAGCATGTATTGTAAGGTTACAGAAGCTGATGTCTGCTTTTAGAGGTTGTGTTTGTGGTAGAGAGGGAAAGAATGTCTCTTGCTTTCTGACATTATATTATAGTTTATTTATCCATATTTATTATATTGTAACATTGTTTGGGCACATTTCCACATATCTTAAAAAACTACTAAAACTACAGAAACATTGTGTTAGATTAGCCACCTTCTCCAAATCTTTAACACCAACTTCACCTCTTTTTCTAAAACTCCAATCGTTAACTATTGTTAACATTAACATTTTCCAAACATGCATTTTTGTCTTTAAACTCTTACATCAAAAGTCAGATTTACCAGTTTGTTTATGAAATTATGTTGTCAGTAATTAAAAAGGACCTCTTTCACAATACATGTAATTTTGCCCACAGCCCAATTTTTTGTTTATTGTGTGGTATTTGTAGTACACCCAGAGACTCCCAAAAATATACCTTTAGAAAATCCAAAAGTCATCCAGGGCCTGTACTATGACCTATTTTATGATCATTGCCATAGGTGTGAGCCAGGGTGCACACTTTACCCCAAAACTTACTCAAACACAAATAATAAATCATCAAATTGGGTCAAATCACCTTCACTGAAGTCTGGTGCATCTTTTGAAATCAAATGTAAAGCTAAGTATTACAATTGAAAGAAGTTATTGAATTTTAACTGGAAAAAAATTAGGTTTTTTTATGATTTTTTCAACAAATTCAATTCTTTGGAGATGTGTCTGACCAACTTACAGTTGCTGTACACCTAAAATACTTACAAATTATTTGGCCACATATATATTCTCAAAGTGGGAAAAAAATCATCAAATTCTGAGACCGGTAAAGTTGTTCAATTAACAGGTTGGGTTACTGTGGTAGAATCAGGATACTGTTCCATGTCTTGTATATCAGGGAACCTTTAAAGATTTGTTCAGAATTCATCCTTTAAGTATGATTTCTTTTAGAATTTGAATGCTAGATTCAAAACAAACATTTCACATGAAATGTTATTCATTTTAATATTGAACAGCCACAAAGGGCCTGTATATTATGCCTTTGTGATGAGATAATAATGAGCCATTGATACAAGTAAAAACTGATGCAGTTTTGGATTGTTGTAATCAGATTGTATATATCTACAATGACAGCAATACATAAACATTACTTCTGTCAATTTCTGTTTCTAGTACTTATATATGCATGTAATCTGTTTTATGGCCTTCGTGTCTTTTTGCATAGCAACGGCTTGGACAATTTTAATTTGTAGACTGGAACTATAGTGAGGGAAAGGGGATCTGAGAAATCCATAAGATGTATGATTGGCTGGTTATTTCATAGAATGGAGTCTTTGAATTTGCTTGTGTATGGTTGGAGGGGTTTCTGATTTTGAAAATGTTTATAATATCCCAAATAATAGATTACAGATGCAACATGTGCACACATGCCAGAGGTTCTCTTTCCAGCAGGACAGAGACAATAATATGCCTTCACAGGATCATCTGATGCATTCTTGTCAAATTGGATCCAAACATTGTATTTTATATATATATACCATCATTTTTTTTTTTCAAAATATCTGCAATTGTATGAAAATATCTTGACAGTGTAGCTTGGGAAAGATTAGTAAGCATGGTCATTTGATTCCATGAAAGGTTTGAAAAATAAAAAACAAATATGTCACGTAGAGCTCGTAGTGAATGGCAGAAGCTTGAAGCATCTGATATCTCGTTCCCTCATGTGGATCTGGAATACCTTGAGACCATAACATGCGGTACATACCAAATCAAACAGTCCCCTGGCTACATTGCTGAGCATCAAAAAAATGATGGTGACTATGAGATTTGGGTTTACCAGCATGATGCTGATCTCATTAGGGGACAGATTCATTCTCGTCACAGATCTCAAATAAAATACAATGTTTGGATTCAATTTGACAAGAATGCATCAGATGATCCTGTGAAGGCATATTATTGTCTCTGTCCTGCTGGAAAGAGAACCTCTGGCATGTGTGCACATGTTGCATCTGTAATCTATTATTTGGGATATTATAAACATTTTCAAAATCAGAAACCCCTCCAACCATACACAAGCAAATTCAAAGACTCCATTCTATGAAATAACCAGCCAATCATACATCTT
This sequence comes from Cetoscarus ocellatus, assembly GCA_037902135.1. Lineage (NCBI taxonomy): Eukaryota > Metazoa > Chordata > Actinopteri > Labriformes > Labridae > Cetoscarus > Cetoscarus ocellatus. The sequence goes on from JBAMNC010000763.1 coordinate 937,896, forward strand.
ATGGATTTCTCAGATCCCCTTTCCCTCACTATAGTTCCAGTCTACAAATTAAAATTGTCCAAGCCGTTGCTATGCAAAAAGACACGAAGGCCATAAAACAGATTACATGTATATATAAGTACTAGAAACAGAAATTGACAGAAGTAATGTTTATGTATTGCTGTCATTGTAGATATATACAATCTGATTACAACAATCCAAAACTGCATCGGTTTTTACTTGTATCAATGGCTCATTATTATCTCATCACAAAGGCATAATATACAGGCCCTTTGTGGCTGTTCAATATTAAAATGAATAACATTTCATGTGAAATGTTTGTTTTGAATCTAGCATTCAAATTCTAAAAGAAATCATACTTAAAGGATGAATTCTGAACAAATCTTTAAAGGTTCCCTGATATACAAGATATGGAACAGTATCCTGATTCTACCACAGTAACCCAACCTGTTAATTGAACAACTTTACCGGTCTCAGAATTTGATGATTTTTTTCCCACTTTGAGAATATATATGTGGCCAAATAATTTGTAAGTATTTTAGGTGTACAGCAACTGTAAGTTGGTCAGACACATCTCCAAAGAATTGAATTTGTTGAAAAAATCATAAAAAAACCTAATTTTTTTCCAGTTCAAATTCAATAACTTCTTTCAATTGTAATACTTAGCTTTACATTTGATTTCAAAAGATGCACCAGACTTCAGTGAAGGTGATTTGACCCAATTTGATGATTTATTATTTGTGTTTGAGTAAGTTTTGGGGTAAAGTGTGCACCCTGGCTCACACCTATGGCAATGATCATAAAATAGGTCATAGTACAGGCCCTGGATGACTTTTGGATTTTCTAAAGGTATATTCTTGGGAGTCTCTGGGTGTACTACAAATACCACACAATAAACAAAAAATTGGGCTGTGGGCAAAATTACATGTATTGTGAAAGAGGTCCTTTCATAATTGTTGAATTAGGCAACCTAATACCTTTATGCTCCCTTATATAAAACATGTCTTTGTCAATTTTCAATTAAATGTTGGGGAGTTACCTTGGGGAACAGATACATTTATTTGAATGCCTCCTCTGTGTCATTGCTCATACAAAAAAATAGACTGAGGAATCTTTTAACGACCTCAACATGAACAGGAGCAGCAACCACGTCCCTTTAAAATGTCATTTATTTATCATTCTCAAGCACCTTCCTTGTTCTTTTTTGTCACTTATTTTATTCTTTGTTTCTTTATTTTGTTGCACTTTAAATCTGATGTTTGATATCTATTTTTGGTGGTTCAGTATTTACTTTCCATTGGCTCTTGGGTGTAGTTGTTGTTGTACGTTGTTTGCAGGCTTCTACCAGTCACACTGGTAGAAGCCTTACTGAATAAACACTGGCCTTACTGAATAAAAGCACTACTGTCCATCTAAATTTGAACCTTCCAAGTTTTGCATAAAAAACAGCCCTTGACAAAAGAATATGTTTTAATGTCAACATAAATCTAACCTGAACATCCACCTTTAAGGTGTGAAGAATGTGACCCTCAGGTCTGATTTGCTTCTTTCTGTACTTTCTTCAGAAAAGCAACTCTTGCACCAACTTCACTCTACCACCGCCCTCCATCCTTACACTGTTCGGTTTTCCTAATACATTGGTATTCAGCTGTAAGTGCAGCATAATCAGCTTGTGATAAATATTTGGCTGCCTCAGTGAAACCCTTTGACTTCTTTAAATCTCTTTTGATTCAAATTTTTGCCAGTTTGCTTGTGCATTAGAAAAGAAAAAAAAAGCTCACTCCTTCTTTGTCTCCATTTCATATAGACCTCCAGGCTGTCGGTTTAAAGAAGGGGATGTTCTTCAACCCGGACCCCTACCTGAAGCTTTCCATCCAGCCTGGAAAGCACAGCATCTTCCCCTCGCTGCCACACCATGGCCAGGAGAAACGCTCTGGGGTCGTCTGCAACACCATCAACCCCCAGTGGAGCACAGAGGTAGAGGCACAAACACACATAGTGATTGGACTCAAGATGTATTTAGACATTTAATATTTTGAGCATCCCGGTCAGGCAGGGCCTTTCTGTGTGTGAAGTTTGCATGTTCTTCCTGTGTATGCGTGGGTTCTCTCAAGGCACTCCAGCTTCCTCCCACAGACCAAAAACATGCTCATTAGGTTGATTGTTGACTCTAAATTGCTCTTAGGTATGAGTGTGAGCTTGAATGGTTGTCTGTCTCTCTATGTGGCCCTGCGATCGACTGGCGACCGGTTCAGGGTGTACCCCGCCTCTCACCCAATGTCAACTGGGATAGGCTCCAGCCCCCCCGCGACCCCGAAAGGGAGAAGCGGTATAGAAAATGAATGAATGAATAGTTTGAGCATCATTATCTGCACTGATAATTTTCATGCATCATAGATGTCCTTGACGCTGCTCTAAGCATTAAGTCACCTGCTGTGACCAAGCAAGTGGTTGTAGAGTTTTACTATGACTAAAGAACTACATCCCTGTAAGCGTGAATTAGCATCATGCATGTATGGGGCTGTGTCTCTAGTATGTAGACAAAGGCTGTGTCAAACTTTAAAGGAGAATAAAAGTAGACACAACAAATTGATGTTTTGATGCCTGCTTTAGCCTCCTGAAGAGAAAGTGTGCCATCTTACATCACAGGTTGTGGAGTCTTTGAGGTATCTTAGAATATTATGTCCTGCTGTTTGTGAGGCAGAGGATTATTGAGCTTTCAGGTGATGATGAGATTCAACTCAATATCAGCAGTAAAGGCATTGTTTTCAATAATGCACAGATAGATACTTTATTATGGCAGGGTAATTAAAGAATAAACAGCAGTTTTATCAATTGCTTTGCAAAGTTAAAGTTTATTTCTAAGTTGGTTCAATATAAGAAAATCAGATGAAAGATTAACATATAACATGGAACAGGACCTGATGTGTTTATGCTCAATTTGACTTGGGCTGTCAGAAACATGAACTAACAGAAGTCACAATTTAACTTGTCGTATTTTTTTATAAGATTCCCCAGTAGAAGTTTGTTCTGTAAGGGGCACCATTGTCAAGACAACATGCGTCGTCCTGCCTCTATTTTGATTAAACAAACAACACTGAGCCTTTAGATTGTACATGTCAAACTTGTCACTCTTTTTCAGTGTACTTCGACAATTTTACACTTTCCTCTTCATCTGCTGTGTTTTTTTTAAAGAAAATATAGTATAGAAGATTTTTTTTGTTCAGTCTTATTTTAAGCTGTAACAAACATGAAGTGATTACATAACAAACAACAGTTTCTTAATAAAAACAATATTAACAGCAGTGTGGCACAACAACTGATAATATGTTAATGTAGATGTTTTCTTGCAACCCTAATGACAAACCACATTGTTGTACTATTACTACACTCATTTAAGAAAATGAGTTCAAGGACATGTAATAAATCTTTTTCCATTGAACTGGTTCACAAAATACAATTTAAGTATTGTTTAAGTATTGACCTCTTTTTTTGTTCATATATGGAAATGGTGATCCCTAAACAATCTAATTCTTGTTCAAAATACAGCGCTTAACAAATATATTAGACCACAATAATAAGAATCTTGTTAAAATTTGTAGATTTTTTAACTGCTCAACAGATTCTATAACACACAAAGCCCGAGGTAGGGTTCCTCTCTGCTTTCAGCTATACAGTAATAGGATCACTATAATCCATGACAATCAGGTTTACTCCGTGAAAAACAAGATCATACAATTGATTTTCTCATTTAGTGAGTTTTTCTTGGAAACTGTACATTTCTGGAATGTTCCTTACCAATCTATTCTCTTATGGATGCTGCAGATTAGTGTCACAGGCAAACTGATTTGAAGTAACATGTAATACATCACACTGCCTGACTGTTTGAAAAAAGTGTTAATTGATGTTTTTAGATTTTACATCAGATTTTTTTTAGCTTTAAACTGAAAATCTGCTGCTGGAGAACATGCTTAAACTTGTAGTGAAGGTGAAAGCTCTAAGCATGTCCTGATATCTTAACTGAATTGTGAAAATAGCACAACAGCCTAAAGATGCTACTTTTTGAATTTCCTGCTGATAATGTAAACCCCTGCACATCCTCAGGGATAGTTTGAGCCAGTGGCTCTTTATGCCTCTTCTCCAGTGATCTTCTTTCTCTTAGTACTTTTATAGGAAAGGCAATATGAAGGAAGACCAAAAAGTAGATTCTACACATTGTTAAACTTCCTTTTTCTTTTGAACTTTATACTTTTATTTGCCTTTAGAAGACAAATAATGTCGACTATGAACAACTTTTACATTTTCACTCACCGAATGAAAAGTTCGACCCGTCCAAAATCTGAGCCTTAAAAAAAAGCTGTTATAACTGTTCATCCACAATAAATCAAGATTTCAAGATGCTCAAAATGTGCTGAAACTGTGACTTTTGAGTGATGACTAAAGTGCTTTCAGAGTAGATGAATGACGGACATGGTCATCCTTCCTGTTGGCGTTCAGCCTGCACTTCCTTGTCTGTGTTACTTAATTTGACTCATTTTGGCTGACCTCCAACATTCCCTAAACATCCATTTTGATAATAAATAATATTTTTACAGTTAAAGGCTAAACCTAATGAGAATGGCATTTAAGGTGAGTAACATCACAAATGTCAGCTTCAGTCACATCACTTTAAGAAAAGTTCCTCCAGACTTTCCAGCACATGCCAAATTGTCATTTATGGTCACTCATCTGCTGAGTTTGCCCTGCTTAGACTGTTATTATACTGAAATAGGATAACTTCCAGGGGAAAATGCTAACTATAAAATCTTACCAGAGATTGCTGTTTGTAATACTTAATTGATTTCAGTTTGGTTTTAATCAGATTTGATTTAATGATTTGAATGATGCCATATTAGGTTGAGGTAAATATAATAAAATACAAAATATTAAGAGCAAGTTACAGGTACCATGCCCTGCAAAATCCATATTCTTTGTTTTAATTTTGTTAGAAGAGGCTTGGGGAGCAGATAAACATGACGACTTTTACTAAACTCCCAGTTCACAGAGAAATGTGTTATGTCTCTTTAAATGCACCTTCAAATGCTCTGTTTTTACTTTCTAGGGTTTATTTTGTCAAAACTAGACAGCCTCCATCTACATTTGTGATTTCTGCCCATCATAGGCAGAGCGTGAATGTGTTTGCTGATACTGATGAACAACTGACAGAAACTCCAACCACCAGTGAGTGAATGAGTGTGAATGGGTGGATGTGACCTGCAGTGTAAAGGTGCTTTGAATAGTCAGAGGCAGTTTATAAGCTCAAGTCTATTTACCATTTATCTTTAAAACAAAATACATGAATTCAATAAAAAAAATGCAATCAAAACATGAAGACCTTGATCAGTTTGCAACCCAGTCTTCTTGTTTTGTTTTGTTTTGTTTGTTTTTTAATCTAAATGTTTTCCAGGTTCTATAAGTGTGCTGTAACATTATGTTGATGTGCAACCTGTGATGGCAGTAATTAGTGACTGGCATAAACATTATGGATTCGAGATTACAGTTTATTCAGTACATAAGTACTCATTTTTTCTTATGATCAAGTATCAGAGTCCCTGAAGAGACAGACCTTCTGATGGATCACTATGTTTGCTGTGGTGGTCCACCAGTACACCAGTTTAGTGGAATTTTGGGCCAAAAAATTAGAAAGTTTTTACTGTTTATAATTAAACAACAACCAAAGGTAATGATAATGAGGGATCTAAGATGTCCTTTGACACAAAACATCAGCAGTCTTGTAGTTTGAGCAGTTTGCTGCCATTCCTTTTCATTTCTTGATAGTGCAGTAAGCGCAAAACTTCTTTCTTAACCCTTCAGAATTACAGGCCTTATTGTACATAGTCTGAGTTTGAACCCAGTTTGTCCAAGTCCATCCAATGTCCTTTTATTTCTAATAGAGGCGGAAACATCCAGAAATAAATGAACCTTAAAAGAAAATGAGAGAGATGAATACTACTTCTAACTTGTTTTTATGCTGAACTTGCCAGGAGACATAAACATGACTCCTGGCAACTCTAAGCTGTTTTGCTAGCTGCAATGCTTTACATTCGCTAATGATCAGCAGTTAGGCCAGTGTGCTTAACACTGGCATGCTGTTCAATTGTCTTATCCAATGTGGTGTAATTGTGGAATAAACATGCAAGAGAATGAAGAACTTCATAACCATGTGATTCTGACCTTAAGTTATTCTTGTCATAGCATTCACAGTTGGGCTTATCTATTTTGATTTCCAAGTCTGGTTTCATTGGATCAACACATTGGACTTTTTCTAGCTGAGCATGGCAGCACTACATGAAGCCCCCCTATACTGACCACTGTCAGTGTCAAGCTCTGCCCCTGCTACACAGCAGGTTGAAGCTAGATCACTTAATTTTGGCCTCAAGGTAAACAGTGACTCTTAAACAAACTGTCAGACTCACAAAGCATCTACCATTTCTGTAAATTGTGGCTGATTTGTTGGCAAACCTTTGATCATCTCAAATGACAGACCAATACTAGCATCTTGAGCTGCTGGTCCTGAAAACAAATGCAACCTTTTGGCTGTTTCTCTTTGTTCTTCATGTTTTCATTAGCTGTGTTCATTATACTTACAAAGCTTGATAGCTTTAAAAAAATCTTCGACTTTTAAGTATGAAGAATAGATGGAGATCATTGATTTGCCGTGAGATTCTTTCTTCTGCAGTTTCTTTTCTCTAAACTGTTGCAGAAGAAGTGTCCAGAACTTCATCGTTATGACCAATTAGAGCTTTTCCTTCTTTTGTATGTCATTCTTCACCTTTATTTTCCCAATTCAGTCAATTTTAGAGCACAAATAAAAGCTTTTATTTGAAGAAAAATGGCCTGAAGCTTATAGACAGTCAAAAACTAATAGGGATGCCACTGAAGATGTCCCAGATTTTTACACAGCTGTTGACTGAAACAAGCCAACTTTACTTTGTCTGATGTACGGGGTTCTCTCAGGATCTGCTGCAGCTTATCATGGGAGCTGTCATCTTTCTGTCAAGTTATTGTTTATATAACATTTAAAGGTACAATAGACCAACATTTCTGTGTTTTTTAAATGTCTTGAGTTCGGAGTGATTGTTGAAATTAACATACTGCATCTCCCGTAAGAGCATAAGTGCAAAATCTGGAGCTGTTTTTTTGTCTTACTCCAGTAAAGCACAGCCTCTATCCTCCCTTTTCTCCCTTGAGGGACACCAAACACGGATATAATGCAGTGTGTCTCTTGGCAGCATCCTCTCAGCTCAAAGCCATTCTCATTTTCCAAACAGCTCCCATGCTGATTGGTGCTCAGCTTGCTTGGCAGTAACTGTATCTCTCTAATGCAGCTCTATAGTATGCTACCTGCAGGTACTCTTTCCATACTGTAGTGCAGTATTCCAGTGCAGTGCAGATTAAAGAATAATACTGTAGGAAAAAATATGATTTATAAATGTACCCTAAGCAGCTCTTGACAGACTTGATCTTTAGAAGTTAGAAGAATAATAGAAAATCATTCTAGCCTCTGCTGAAGCCAAATAATTATGGTAGACGTGTTTATATATCTGTTCTCAGATCTTTGACAGTTGTTTTGTCTTAAGTATTTCTTAAGATTGACGCTCATGTATATTTTAGTTTGTTTGTGCTGACGTGTACTGGAAATTGCTGTGTTGGGTCAACAGAGTAACTGTTCTTTCACGTTTGTAAATCAATCTCAATGTTGCACATTTTAAAGCTTCCAAAAGTCTGGTGCTGTATTTTCTTTATTTCCGACCAAAAAGCTGTAACATTGGAGATAATTTTAGACACAGTCACATTTGAAGATGGTTTCACTCATTACACTTCTTAAATACTGACTGCTCCTCTTCTTACCTTATGTAATCCCCTTAAAATAAAAATATGTGTATTTTTTCTCTCCTGTGCCACCACACAGATCCTTTCTTGCTTGTCTCTCTCTCAGTGTCTCCCCTCACTCTCTCTACTGAGTTTGTCCCTCGTCCTGCACTCACAAACACTCTGACTGCTCTCTTCTGGCTCTTCTTGTAAATTATTCACTCTGACTCCTTTTCATCCTTTGCCTTTATCACCCTACCTGTGATTTCCCCAGCCCAGCCTCTCTCTTTCACTCCTCTCCATATTTTTCTACATCCTAAACAACAAAAATTCTTTTCATCCCAAGCAGCAACATGCTTTTTCTTTGCTTCCTTTGTTATGTCACTCACTTCCTCATTCTGTTTTCCCACAATTTTCTACTTTCAAACTTACTTACCTGTATTCTTTTTATACATTCTCAGAGAGTTATTATGTATTCTATAAAAAATATATTCAACAACCCCAGAGAGGACCAAAGCAGCCAATTTGATATGAAATACCCTTCATTTCCGCTTCAAAACTAATAAACCTGCCTGGAAACAAGCACAATTATATATGTGAAAGTTGAATTATTAACTTTATTTATTACTCTGCAAGTATTTATGTCTCTAAACTTTAGAAGAATGACTGAAACAATGCCTAAAGAATGAAGATATTGTAAAAAAAAAAAAAAAAAATCTGCAACTGGTGAAGACAAGAGTACAAAAAAAGGTTAAGGGCACTGTTACAAATCCATCCATCCATTAATCCATCCATTATCTGAACTGCTTACCTCTTTTGGAGTTGGGGGGGTGCTGGAGCCTGTCCCAGCTGTCATCGGGTGAGAGGAGGGGTACACCCTGCATGGATCGCCAGCCAATCACAGGGCTAACACATGTAGGGGGACACCATTCATACACACTCACACCAAAGGTCAATTTAAAGTTCCCAGTTCACCTTATTGGCCTAAAGTTTCTGGGGGTACCTGCAAACAGAAAGGCCCTGTCTGATTGGAGGGGGGGAGGGGGGGGGGGAGTCGAACATGCAACCTGTATTAAAATAAATTTTATACAGAATCAATGCTAAAGCTCTGAGCTTTCAGAATTAAGAGTACATTTTCATTTCCCAGAGGGAAATTCAGTAAATGCTGTTGCTCGAACACACAATATAGCAGTAAAAATGGTAATATGGGATAAAGTAAGAACTATATATATATATATATATATATATATATATATATATATATATATATATATATATATATATATATAATTGATTTTACAAGATTTTGTTGATACCAAAGCCATTATCAATTGTCCTCATTGATCCAATTCATGATTTTTTCCTGTGAATGTTTTGTGTTGATTTCCTTTTTATCGTTATTTGGTCAGGATGGAGACTTCAATCTGGTATCAAAAGATACACAGATTTGGAATTTTAACTAAAATCCAATATGCTGATATTTCTAAACAAGTTATCTCAAATACCGATTTTTGAGATCTTTTTTTTTTTTTTTCTTTTTTGTTAAGAGCTGAAATGATCCTTTAGATGGATATCCAGCATTCTATTTATAGAAAAATGAAACTTGATTTTAAAAATGTGGATATTTATTAATGCAGCAAACCAGTATGGTATATTGGTACGTTCTACCAATATTATGGACAATATCTGAAGGTCAATTAATACAGCTCAAGTATTGGTTATAAACATCTTCAAAAATGTTCATACCTGCCAGTACCAATAGTCACTATTTTAGGCAAATATCTGTTGATACAGACATTTTTCAAATAATAAGGTGCATCCTATCTGTTTCGGATGTGGTACTGATTATTAAGTGTAAAAAAGTCCAGGGTAAAACAGAGTTGAGCACCTAAAGTGAGGAGATCTACAGTCTTTATTTCTGGACTTTTCTTATTCATGAACAGATGTTCAAAAGTCCATCCATTCATCATCTATAAGACTTATCCCTTTATGGGTCACAGGGCCTGGAGCCTATCCCAGCTGACTTGGGGCGGGAGGTGGGGTACATTCTTAACCCATCGCCAGCCAATCGCAGGGCCACATAGAGAGACAACCATTCACACTCTCACTCATACCTAAGGGCAATATGGAGTCACTGATCAACCTGATGAGCATGTTTTTGGTCAGTGGGAGGAAGCTGAAGCGCCTGGATAGAATTCATGCATGCACGGTGAGAATATGCACACTCCACACAGAAAGGCCCTGACTGACACGGGGAACCAGCAACATTCTGGCTGTGAGGCACGTGCACAACTTGCTGCGCCACCATGCCGCCCTATGATCAAAAGTTTCTAATAAAAAAACTGTCATTTTGTAAAAATGTCCCCTCTGTTGGTCTTTAAGGTCTTCAGACTTCTTCTCGAGGCACCAAAAGTAATTTATCAGTAAAATATGTCAAACAGAGAAAGAATTTCACAGTGTGAACATTATTTAGACATAAAATGGGATTGTAAGTTTACTCATTATTTTTTCCTCTATCACAGAAACATTTATATTTAATATTAATCCACAAAAGGGCCTTTATTCATGTCATCTGTCATGTAATTCTTTACACTGCGTGGCTGGCTGTCAATGAAACCACTTATGAGGCATTTGGCATCTGGTCCACATAGATTTGATGTAAAATGGGCTTTGTTTGTGGTTGTTGTGTTTTTCCATTCAGCCACAAACTATCCAGAACTGACTTTTGGTTACTATCACTGAACACTACAAGAAGACCAGTGCCAAAACCATGTTAACTACCACGTGGTGATGATGAGATGTCTGCTTCAGGCTTGTTCTGTGCTACTGCAGAGTCCATCTGGTGCAGTAAATGATTTTTTCAGAAAGGTTCCCCAAAGCACCGCGCTTAGATGTTTACACATTTACGATGGTTTAAAAATACCCCTCACAAAGGTCTTTGCAGCACGACTCTATGAGGTGTGTTCAAATCTGAGCCATGTTTAAGTACGCTTTAAAAATGCTTTAAAGATAACTCTCCAGGATCATTTAGCATATGACATTGTCCCGTAATGATTTGGTTTATGCGCAGAAACAGATGGAAGCACGATGAATGTCAGTGTTCTGTGGCTTTTACTGAAGCTGATTGGCACGACCTGTCAAATTAAAAAAACAGTGTCAAAAAAGCTCTGTTTTTCTTTTAAATAAATGACTCACAATACAGGTCAACATTTAAAATGGTCGGAAATTAGAAGAAACAAACAAAAAAACACAATGAATGGTAAATCTTACAATACATAGGATCCCCCAGTTTATTGTTAAGTTTGAAATTATTCTACTAAGATGGACTTTTTTGAACTAAAGCTGCCAATAGCTTTAAAACAATAGCTTATAATAAATGTTAATATCTCTGAAAGAATCAGTAACCGGAATGTCCGAAATGTCTCAGGGCTGTTGTATTGATTTGATTGATTATTGTTTAATTCTTAAACTTGGAGTAAGCACAACAAATAATATGTCTGTGGTTGTATATTTACCTCCCCCAAGGAGGTTTTGTCTGTTTGTTTGTTTATTTGTTAGCAGTGTTAATTTTGACAGCACTTTTAATTTAGCTGTAGTTATAGTCGTTTGCCTAAAATATCTTTTAGTTTTAGTCATAATTTAGTCATCTAAATTGTCTTAATTTTAGTCTAGTTTTAGTTGATGAAATTTCACAACATTTTAGTCGACAAAATCTACTGTAAATTTAGTCGACTAAAATATGAAGTGTAAAGTGTAAGGCAGTTTTTATGTTTCCTTGAATTTCTGAAGTCATGTTTTACACTTGGATCCCGCCACCATGAAGCTAAGGCAGTTGCGATTGGATGCCTCTTAACTCATCCAGCCTTTCCACCCAACCAAAGTACCTGTGATTCCTAACTTGTCTCTACTTTTGACATGACGAAATTACGTCTGATTGGATTTAGACTCTGTCAAACATTTCAGTCTAGATTTTATTTGTTGACAAAAATGTCAGTTGATTTATTTTTAGTTTTTGTCCATGTACACTTATTTTTTTATTAGCTATAGTCTAGATTTCATCAGGAGAAAAATGGCTGTTGACCAAAACCATGACGAAAATAATTAGTCAACAAAATTATCACTGTTTGTTAGCAAGAAACTACTGGACAGATTTTGCTGAAATTTTCAGGAGATGTTGGTAATGGCCCAAATTAGAAATGATTAGATTTTGGTGGTGATACAGATATTTGTCTGGATGAAAAAAATTCCCAAAATCTCAAAAAATCCTATAAGTTAACATTGGGCGGAGTTTTAAAAAATCATATCTCTGCCATTTTTTAACAAATTCACTTCCAATCCTCCAGGATGATATGGAGTCCATGTCTCTATCATCAAGGTTAATTTCATGTGGATCCAATCCAGACTGACATTACAATAAAACATTGACCTTTATAAGACCTTTATAAGAACCAGTTTTCAGCCAACGACCCTGCTTCAGTGTGGAGGGGCCTGCGAGACATCACCACCTACAAGAGACCCTCCCCCCGCGTCGAGGCAAACAAAGACCTGGCCAACGACCTCAACGACTTTTACTGCAGGTTTGAGAGGGACAACTTCACACCCCTCACCCATCCAAGCCCACCTCTCACCCAGACCAGCACTACCACAACAACCCCCGCCACACCTCTACCTGCACTCCAACCTGCCCCCCCCGCCACACTCAGAGTGTGTGAAGAGGAGCTGAGCCGGCTGTTCCAGAAACAGAAAACCAGGAAAGCACCAGGCCCAGATGGAGTGTCACCCTCCTGTCTTAAAGCCTGTGCTGATCAGCTGGCCCCAGTCTTCACCAGGATCTTCAACCGCTCCCTGGAGCAGTGTGAAGTCCCCTCTGCCTTGAAGTGCTCCACCATCATCCCAGTCCCCAAGAAAACCTCCATCACAGGACTGAATGACTACAGACCGGTGGCTCTAACGTCTGTGGTCATGAAGTCCTTTGAAAGACTAGTGCTGAGCCATCTGAGGTCTGTAACAGGACCCCTGCTGGACCCCCTGCAGTTTGCCTATCGGGCAAACAGGTTGGTGGATGATGCTGTCAATCTCGGACTGCACTACATCCTGCAACATCTCGACAGCCCAGGGAACTATGCGAGGATCCTGTTTGTGGACTTCAGCTCGGCATTTAACACCATCATCCCGGACATCCTCTCCTCCAAACTCTCTCACCTCAACGTGTCTCCGTCCATCTGTCAGTGGATTACCAGCTTTCTGACCGACAGGAGACAGCAGGTGAGGCTGGGAGACATCACCTCTACAACCCGGACTGTCAGCACTGGCGCCCCCCAGGGGTGTGTCCTGTCCCCACTGCTCTTCTCCCTCTACACCAACGACTGCACCTCCATGCACCCAGCTGTTAAACTCCTGAAGTTTGCAGACGACACTACCATCATCGGCCTGATCCAGGATGGAGACGAGTCTGCATACCGGCTGGAGGTCGAGCGGCTGGTGTTTTGGTGCAGCCAGAACAACTTGGAGCTGAACACGCTCAAAACTGTGGAGATGACAGTGGACTTCAGGAGACAGCCTTCGTCACTGCTCCCCCTCACCATCAGCAACAGCCCTGTGTCATCCGTTGAGTCCTTCAAGTTCCTGGGAACTACGATCTCTCAGGACCTGAAGTGGGAGATGAACATCCATTGCATCCTGAAAAAGGCTCAGCAGAGGATGTACTTCCTTCGTCAGCTGAAGAGACACGGCCTGCCTCAGGAGCTGCTCATCCAGTTCTACACCGCTGTCATCGAGTCCGTCCTGTGCACCTCCATCACCTTGTGGTTCGGAGCAGCCACACAGCAGGACAGACGCAGACTACAGCGCACATTTAGGACTGCTGAAAAAATCACTGGAGCCCCCCTGCCCTCCATCCAGGAACTGTACTCCTCCAGAACCAGCAAGAGGGCAGGGAACATCATCAGAGACCCCACTCACCCTGGACATAACCTGTTCTCCCTCCTCCCCTCTGGCAGACGATACAGAGCCCTGCGCACAAGGACCTCTAGACTCAAAAACAGTTTCTTCCCTACTGCCATAACTCTCCTAAATAGCTGAATGTTGGACCTATTGCAGTGCTAAATGGTTATATATTCACCTTCACTGGCCACTGATTCAACTGCACTACAATGTGTACTCTGCACCAATTTGTACATATATTTATTTCTCTGCACAAATGTACATACATATAGCATATACACATATTTTTCTATTTTTACTGAGTGTACATATTCCTCTCCATTCAAATTAGGTGTGTATATATATACATATATATACATATATTTTTCTAGTATGTTTATGTTTATTTTTGCTGCTGTTATTCTGTGAGCGATACCACCTGCTGAAGCCAAATTCCTTGTATGTCACAAACATACTTGGCCAATAAAGATGATTCTGATTCTGATTCTGATTCTGATTCTGATTCTGATTCTGATAATGGGAAATTCCATTGACGACATTCAATAATTCACAGAAAATCAAAATATTAGGTGATGTTCCCAAAACATGTTGTGTTCATACAGGATAACAACCTCTGTGTATGTGCTGAGTTTAATCTGGATCCTGGCACTGTTCTGGATCTGGTGATCCAGAATTGTATCTTTTACAGGGGTTGTGGAAAAGCCACTACCGGAACTGAGCTGCTTGGTGGAGGTCTGCGCTCTCTCAGTGCTTTTTTAGCTTTTCTCGTAATTAAAAACAATCCAGACAGTATCCAGACGAGGCTCCAAATAAAACTCGTGCTCTACATCAAGTGCATCACTAATCAAAATGTTTGTGACATTTTAATGCCCTGCTTTTTTTACCCTCTCAGGATCTGTTTTGAGCTCTGAAAAACTGATGACATGGTCTAGCTGTTGTATATTGATGCTAGTATTGTTGTTCCAATCTTTACAATCCTCCTCTATTCTGCTATTTTTCAATCTCCAGAGGTTTAATTTCGTGTCTCTGCCCACTGACGTCCTGGAGATCGAGGTGAAAGACAAGTTTGCCAAGAGTCGACCAATCATCAAGCGTTTCCTGGGGAAGCTCTCCGTCCCTGTCCAGAGACTGCTGGAAAAACATGCCATCGGGTAAAGCACTCACATAGACGCTCACATACCTGCAGAGGAAGTTAAATGTAGTGGGACTGAGTGTGTCCTCTATCCAAATATTTCTCTAGTGCTCTATGATTCAATGCTGTGGAAGTTTTCCCACAACTAGCCCACACAGACAGGCAATAAGTGGAAGGATGTGGGTGGTTGTTGCCATTTTAAATCTTATGGGACCATCTGATTTTAGCTGAGAGATCAATGGCTTTCTGTTCAGACACCCTACAGAAACTGTAATACACACGCTTGTCAAACAAATGCTATGATGAAGCAGCACTTCCAATTGCATCTTTGCAAAATTCTCCTTGTCATTGTTTTTTACACTCTACTTTCTCCTTTTCTCTGCCTCTCCGTCTTTTCTCCACAGGGATCGAGTAGTGAGTTACACACTGGGTCGCAGGTTGCCGACAGATCATGTCTGTGGACAGCTGCAGTTCCGCTTTGAGCTGACCTCCTCTATTCACCCAGGTACACTGTGCTTCATTCAGTTTAGCACTGGAGGCAGACACACCCTCAGTCCTGCCCTCAGCCCTCAGCCCTGTGGAAATATGAGCACATATTTGAAATCAGACTTGAGCTGAGAGGTTATTTAAGAATACAGTTTCCAAAAAAAAAGCAGAAAAGACATTGAGAACAAGGTACACAGAAAGCTACGAGGAGGGTACAAACCATTTAATTTAAGGCTTCTGATAATAGTAGGAGTGTCACAGAAGAGGCTTTTTTCTGCCACCAGGCATTTCTAAAGACTGCTCAAACAGTATGGTGCTTATACACAATGCACTTACATAAAACACCACTTACTGTTGATTATGCTTCTAATACCAAGTGTATGCCAAGTGTTTTTGACAGAATAAAACCTACCCCCATAATGAGGGTATACAAAGGCCACATCACTCTTGCCTGAAATGTTCTAGTCTTTAGTTTACTGATTTTCCATCTTATAAAAATCCCTTGTCACACCTATCCACCTATGCATTGTAGACTTAATCTGTGCCATCCATCCATAGGTGACCTTTTCCCTGCCATCAAAAATTAACAAACAAGTAGTTGTTGGTATCATTTAATTTAGTAGGGATTTAATGTACATCAGAGGTCATCAACCTCTGGGCCACGGACCATAACATAATTTTCTTTTCTTCAGCTTTTTCGCTGCTTCCGCCATGATAACAACTCTCGATTAGCTTTCTTCTTCTTCTTCTTGTTTAACGGCGGGTGGCATCCAACGTCAGAGGAGCATTACCGCTACCCACTACGCAGGAGTGTGAGCCAGAGGTCCCTATTTCCATTAGGAAAATAAGTGCATATTTACTTTAAACTAAACTCTGTTCATTAAATCTGTTTTAAAAATTCATAAACTGCTTTATATTCCCCTTTTCCCAACGTTTAGCTTTCGCCTCGAGGGGGAAGTGACGTATGCCATAAAGCAGTCAAAGCAGTAAAAATTTGTAGTTTCCACACTGAAGTTACATTGTGTCAGTGAAGGTGATACAGACCCCTCAGACCATGACAGAGGTGTCATTCAACCTGTTGTAACGTGATGCACCATCACAGTGACTCTAGAAATATTATATTAGGATGGAAAAACTACATATTGTTGGTTTAAATCTTAAAAAAGTAATGCACAGGGCTTTTTACCTTTCCCTTTCTAAAAGAAGAAGAGCTTCTTTTTTATCTGAACCCTTTGTTATTTTGGGGACGTGTCCTTCACAGTCTCTTACATTGTATGATGGGATTCTTTAGCACCACAGACAGTCACGTGTAAAGGGAATTCCTCATGCTTTTCTGTTTGTGCCTGCTGGAGCTTCTATGTAACCTTGCGCAGCAGCTGGACCTGCCTGATTAAATGTCTATAATAAGGCAGATCCGTCTTGCCAATCTCCGATCTACAACCATTGTTCTCGGCCCAATCAGAGTCCTTTAGGAGGAGGTAGAGAAACGAGACAACAACAGGAAGTGGCTGCAGGTACAGAGCTTAAGTAGCAGTTTTATCAGATCTGGACCACATTTCCCTATTAATTGAAATACAAATAACGACACTACAATCTTCTCTATAGTCAGGATATTTTCACTCCATCTCTGACATGTTTTGATGGGAGTTTATTTTACAAAGCTGCTCACATTCTGTAGTGCAGTAGCTCCTGCATACAACATTATCTGATTGGCCCATAGTAATGTTGATTGACGGAAGGATCATCCAATCACCTGCTGGATATTCGTCTGAAAGGTTCAGCCATCCCCAAACACTTTCTACGAGCACTTTTCCAGATGGACCAGTGAAATATATTGAACATTCCATCTAGTGTGCCAGGTTAGGTGCTATGGTTGTCTATTAGCTGTGTGGCAGCCAACAGTCAAGATAAGAAGAGTTGTGTGTGGTGTGAGGGGATCACATGCATTATAGCTTGTATTTTCATGATCAGGGCACGTCTGAAGTCTTTGAGGGTCAAGTCCAAGTCTTGTCTCAAGTTCCCTTTGTGAACCACTTCAGTGCAAATTGAGTCTGTATCTCAAACTCAGGGCCCCTTCTCTGTTTTTTTAATCTTAATAATTGTCTGTATTTTTTAAAATGAAGTCGAAGTGCCTGACATCTTCCATCGTTCTGTGTCTTTCTCTCTCAGATGATGAGGAGGTCTCTCTGGTCATTGAAGCAGCCTGTCCTGAGGGGGAAAACGCAGCCAATGAAAACCACCTTAATGACGCCCATGATGATGATACGCTCAGTGTGGGGCCCGACATGCCTGACCTCCCTCTGGATGCTCCTCCTGAATCTGAAACCTCAGCACCACCAGCCTCCCTATCAGCGGAAGGCTCCGCACCGGAGGAGGTCACACCCGCTGATAGGGAGGAGGCTGAGGTGACACAAGAGGCAGAGCAAGGAGCGGTGGAGGAGGAGAGCACAGTGAGGGAGGAGACCCCGTTGACAGATCCCCAGGTGCAGCATGAGGAGGAGCCTGTGGCTGAACAGCAGGAGGAAAGCAGCGAAGCAGTCGAAGAGGATGGAAGAAGGACGGAGAGTCAGCAGGAGCAAAATGAGGAGACGCAGGAAGCAGCTTCAGCCACACCTGCAGAAGGAGAAGTGGCTGAAGGGGTAAAAGAGAATGGGGAGGAAACACAACCAAAGCCAGATTCAGACAATCTTGGAGCAGAAGCAACAAGCAGTGCAGCTGCTGATGAAGAAGCCCCCACAGAGGTGGCCCAGGAGGCCCCTGTAGAACCAGCCGAAGGGGCCCCGCAGGAGGTGACCGAGGGGGGAGAGGGGAGCTGCGTACCCTGCACCTGCCAATCCATTTTCTCAAATTACAACAGCCATGCTCCCTCCCGCCGTAAAAATCGTCCCTGCTCCCTCCCTGTGTCTGAACTGGAGACGGTGATTGCATCAGCCTGTGGTGAGCCTGAGACACCCCGCTCCCACTACATCCGGATACACCACCTCCTCCACAGCCTGCCCTCTGCTCAAATCAGAGCTCCCAGCCAGGAGGAGGATGAGACTGGAGAGGGAGAGAACAATAACAACACCACGTCACCCACGCTGAAGTCCTCCAAAGATGAGGAGGGGCAGGAGGACGAGGATGAGGAGGATACGACCCTGTCTCCCTCACAGGTATGACCTATACTGAAGTCAAACTGCAGAGATGGGAAAAGCAGCACAAACCTTTGCTGGAGTTTATAACCTAAGACCAAGAATTTTGGGCAAAAGTTCACAAGTGCTGATCTCTCAACAACACCGAAACTACGGTATTTTACTGCACCTCAAGTGTTCTCACTGAATTCAGTTAATACCACAAACTTTAATTAACATCAAACTGCCTTTTCTTAAGTTGACTGGCTGCTATCAGACCCACAAATGTCACAAGAGTAACTGTTTTATTTATGCATTTATGCCTATTAATAAGCTAAAGTGACTTCATTTGTACAGGTGTTTAGTTTTGGTCTACAGTGTTTCAGGGTGGATCAAAGGTGTGAAACTTGGCAAATTAACCTTTCAAAAATAATTGCCTTTAAACGAATCAAAAAGTGTGAACTGCAAAGCTATAGGGTATTAGATTTAAACAGTGCTTTTCTTGTTCGTTGCTTCAGTGAAAATGGTGCTTTGGTGCAGATAGTAAGATTAAAAGCTCTCATGTCCTGGTGTTTTTGACCATTTACAGCATGTCTTGGGTTTTTATAAAACAAGGATTTGAATTAAATTGAATGAAAAGATTTTTTGGTCTCTGTAGAGGATCAGATGCCACCTTTTTTGTCCTCCTCTTTGGAAATGCTTTGATCTGAGGGCGTGGGAGACTGCAGAGAGCTATCAAAATATGCTCTGCACTGATTGGCTGCCCAAATGATGTCTGGGGGGCGGGGGGCAACAGGATTTTGGATTTTTAAACAGTCATGGTGTCTGCCTGTGACTTGCAGAAAACACATGGTGTAGGCTGTATAGCCATTATATAAGGAACCCCCTGAACCAAAAAACAGTTTGGGGTATTTTCATAGCACATTTCTCCTCGAACGAAGAGTTTAGTAAAGGTATCATGTCCTTTTGCTCTCCAACTCCCTTCTAAAAACTTTATAAGCAAAGAAAATTGAGTTTGCAGGACATGAGACCTTCAATTTAAGGTATTTTTTAAGATTAACCTTCTTTTGTTTTGTATTTTATAGTTACTTGGATGCTGGTTTTCTATGATTGATTTTTTGCCAGAAAAATGCTATAGAGGTTAACTTATTCAACTAATTCTCTCTTGCTTTGATTTCACCCAAAATTACAGTGCTCCAGCATAGGTTATAACCAAGTTGTGTTAAGATTCAGTCTATATCAACTCTGTCTTAACTGTATCGCTAATGACACCAGTTTAAAATCAACAATACAGTGGGGTCTTAAAATGTATGAAGAGGGACTCAAATATGTCTTTAAATGTCTTTATAGACATTTCTCATTTCAAGTTGCTTTAAAACCAGCTTTAGATTTTCTTTCTCTTTCAAAGTCCAAAATAAGTCCACACAACAGATTTAAATGCCGACAGTGCATTCCTTTTGTCACTCTCTCCTGTGCAGCCATGTTTGTTTACATCTAACTCCCTTTCAAAATGAACATCAACCATCTGAACTGGCTCAACAGCGCCATCATGTGGACGTAATAATAACTGATTTTATTTCTTTTGAACCAAAAGCATTATTACATTTTGGAAATTAAACAATGAAAATTATCAATACATGGCAACTGTGAAACAATATAGTATTGCCACATTAAATATTGTGATACTACAGTGTGTTGATTTTTCCCCCTCCTCACTACCATCAAGAAGGAAAAAGTGCAGTACATGATTTGCAATTATTATCTCACAGAAGTTAAAAGAGGTGTGTAGTATTTCACTAAATTAAGTTCATATTAGTCTCAGTCCAGCTCATGACTGGAACAAATTCAATATATGTTTGAGATATGAATGTACACATCTTAGTTACATGGTGAATTAAAGCACCAACACTTTATTGTCCTTCAAATACAGTTTCATTCCTCTGACATTTCCTTTTAAGTAAAATCCACTATTTCTGTGGAAAAAGTCTTGTAAATGTTTATTCATCTATCTATCTATTTTGCTTGATACAAAAGTTTTGCTCTGTCAGATCTACTTGATCCATAGATTTTGATTCAAGCAATTTTAAAGAACAAGGGGTTAGTAGTAAAATACTGGTAATGTGTAGTTTAATGTTATATATTTTAAGAGCTTGCTGTGCAAAGAAGTTCAATTCATTTAGTTTTGAAAGATGGACTGAAAGAAAAGTATTTTTAACCCTGTTGTTGAATCATTCAACCCTCTAGCCAAGAACGTGCATGCACTGACAGGACCCTATGGACATGTGATCATTGAGACATTTTATACAAAGGAGCTGCACACAGACAGGCAGCCCAACAGTTGGGCTTAATGGCACCTCAGAGGTTCCCAGACAGAAAAATGGCTCGTCCAGCTAGCAGCAAAGTTACCTGACTTGGTCCTCATTGGGACTTGACCTGTGCCAAAACAGACTTTTTAAGTCTAAGCTAATGCTGCCCATGTTGTGTTTGTGTGTTCCTCAAGGTCCCAGAGTGTCCCGGCCCCTGCTGCCGGCGCTCGCTGCCCCGCAGTCTCTCCATTGAACGCCTCTCTGAGCTGAACCAGCTCCTCGAGGGTGAGGGTGTAGGACACCCAGTGATTAGGAGGATCTCTCCCCCCTGCTTAGAGAGCGAGGAGGGGGATTCCAGTAACAGTGGAGGAAGAAGAGTTGGGGGCAGCACCCACAGACCTCCAGGTGAGAACGAGTGTGAGTTCTGCGACACCTCCTGCTACAGCACCTCCTGCTACAGCACTTCCTGTTACAGCACTTCATGCTACAGCAACTCAGGCTATGAGGGGAGGGGCCGCTACTGCAGCCACACCCGCCTCTCTTCGGTAGACAGCAACAGACTCTCCGGCAGCACCGTGTTCTCCTCCCAGGACGAGGATGAGGACGAGGAGAGCGCCTTTGAGCCGATGCTTGATGGAAACCACATGCCAGAGGGCCAGGAGTCAGGTGGAGTAGGAGAAGGGAGGAGGGCGGGGAGGTGGAAGGAGTCCAGGAGAGGAGAGCAGGGAGAGCCAGCCGTGGCCGGGCCCAGTGACAGGAACAGCTGTGGTAAGTCAAAACATAACCTGCTTGGTGTTCTTGTTGTTCTTAGCTGCAATCAATCCTGTTTAAACCATTTGCTTGATCCTCATAACAACAGACAGAGTATTTCAACACAGGTCTGGATAGCCAAACAAGGACACATTGTATGATAGTATAACTCACCGTGATGCAGGATCAGAGGAAGCCATGTGCGAGTTTCTTACTCCCTGTAAAGATACATTCATAAGGACTCACATTGTTTTTTCAGCTTTTTAACATTGACGTTTAGAAACGCAGTCGGCTGAAATACACCAGTTGACATGGTAACTAATTAAACTATTACAGAGTGCTAAGAGATATATAAAGTTTTTGAAAAATATTGATATATCATCAAACAAGATATAGGTTTAAACAAAATTGTTTATTTCGTTTAAATGTAGTTGTTGATTCCGTAAAATAGCATTAACCAAACCACCATTTTTGGTCATTTCCTTGACTGTGTTTTCGGCCCTCCCTGCCTTTTTCTGCTCCAAAAAAGCAACATTTACAAAAACAATAGGACTCAGACTGTTTTTTTCAGCTTCTTAACATTGGCATTTAGGAACACAGTTGGCTGAAAGTCCCTAGTTGACATGGTAACTAAACTATAACAGAGGGCTGGGAGATGCACAAAGTCTTTGAAAAATATTGATATATCATCAAACAAGATTTAGGTTAAGACTGTATTGTTTATTTAATAGCATTAACCAAGCCACCTTTTTTGGTCATTCTCTCAACTGTGTTTTCGGCCCTCCCTGTCTTTTTCTGCTCCAAAAAAGCAACATTTACAAAAACTTAACAGCCCACCTCCTCCCCTGTTCACTCATAACAACAGTCCTGTCAGCAGCAAAAGACAGACAGAAAGAAAGACAGGAGTAATGCTACTGAGGAGGAGGAGGCTGGGTGATAAAATGAAAAATAGTGACTCAACGATTTTTGTTCAAGATCTCAGATGGCGGGCAGAAGGATGTTTTGTGCTGAGAATATCAAACAGGTGGCAAAAAAAAAAGTCTCGAGCAAGGTTAATTTTTTTCACCTCCACATTGGCTCCACAAAATGCTTTATGACGACTGTAAATAGTGGGCTGCAGCTCCAAACCTCCAGATTTTGTAGCCTCCTGCATCTAAACTGACTTCAGGCTTTGTTTATCTGTGCTTTTGAAAAGTATTTATCTGGAAAAAATAGGAAGATACATATTATTCATATTCAGCTAAAAATGATCAAGATACATTTTGGTCCATATTGCCTAGCTTTGCCTTTACATCCTCTGAACACTGAGGAGGATGCTGTGAAAACAACGTGCGTGCAATGCTGTGTGTTTTATCTGTTAGTCAACAGACTGTTTTTATAGATTACTGATTGGTATTTGAATAGTTCTTACCTCTGAATCGAATCCCCCCACATCAGAAAGTTCAGTGCCCATGTGCCAGTGCCTTGACTGCCTTCCGATTGCACATATCATGTTGAGTCAGTTATATATGCAACTATGTCAAAAACACAGGTGGAAAAGTGCATTAGCACAAGATTTAACAGTGAAATTATCTCAGGTTGTACTTTTTCATTGAGTAAAGCGGCGACAGGGACAAAGAGCCTGAATGTAAAGTTTGGGTAACCTCTCAAAATAAAACCCATGTTTGTATCAATTATTCAAAATGGGGTAATGAAAATAGTGATGTCTATTTTTCTACGGCCCAGTTCTGGTCCATTGCCCAGTGGTTTGGGGACCTCTGACATTTAGTAAATGTTTGTTAGCTGTTCTCACTCTTAATCTCTTAAGCGGTGTCATAAAAATTTTCTGGATGTTTTTTTCCCAACTTTCCACCTTCCCGACCAAGGACGGCAGATTATCCTGTGGTCTAAGGTGTCAAGAGTGAATTTTTCCAATAATCAGCTCCAAAACAGGTCAGGGCCGACAATCGTAAATATTATACTTGTTCAATATTTACGACCAAAAATCTTCATGTGTGTGGGGAAAGCCGAAGACTCCCGAGTCATGACTCAGTGAATTGTGACATGGAACAGAATGTAGCCAGTCAAGAAGCAAGCTGACTGAGGAACAAGGAAGCAGGCGTAAATAAAAACAAGCATGGGCAAACTGAAACATAAAGTTCGGTGGACCTCAGAAATGGAGGACCAGCTCATGTGTTCACGCTGTGTCCAGGATTTTTTCCACAGTCTTTTCCTTTTTAGTTAGGATTTTTCCATCAAAAGTAGTCCCAAGACCCCCATCATTCCATCTTCTGTTGTTTTTTCAGGTTGTTGCTATGTTTCTTATTCTTCGTTTTTGTTAGATCACATTTGATCACGCAAGATTTCTGGACTAGATTCTAGATCTGTGGTGAGACAGAATGGTTGTGTGTGTGGTGTGCTTTGTTGAGATTTCGGGGCACACCACACATGGTACGATCAAAACTGTTCAATGCCTGATTTTTATCCTCATGTGTGGGGTCTCTAACAGATAAACAATTTGTTCAGATTTAGAAAATCCTTTTGTGTGTACCTCACTTTATCGTCTGTGTCTGTGTGTCTTTCAGAATAAGTAAAATGCCTTTGTAGTCACATGTGTGTGTCCTGTCCAGCTTTGTAGTTCAGGTAGCCACCTTAACAAAACACACCCTGCACCTTAACTCCCATTGTCCCAATGATTAAGGTATTTCTGCAGCTCTAGATTTTACTGGAGCCCTGCACAAGACAGATTTCTTATTCACGCTTCCACTAAATTTTCTGGCCATTAGAGCCAACTCCCACAATCTGTGCCATCGATCACTGTCAGCTCCTACAGCATGTTTGTCCGATCTTGCCAACATCCAGCATCTGCAGAATGTCTAACTATTCATCTGAGACATTTAGAGTAACAAGCACTGTGTTCAATCGAAGGTATGATAAAGCTTATGCATGGCATTTCTGCACACTGTGCCTCAAACTATAGTGCCATCATCACCCCAGCACTTGTGAATTAGATGTTTTTTTCTGCATGAGGCTGATTTCCATATCAAGGGGACACAGTTTCCTCAATTGACTCCATAATGGCTCCGCTGATGCTCTGTGTGCGCTGAAGTACCAGCAGACAGATGCTGATTGCTCTGAAGAGACTAAAAATGGTGCGTATGAAATTCTTCTTTGTTTCGGGAATGAACTGGTTGCTTTTAGACCTATTGGTGAAAAGCTGAACAGTCCCTTTGGGAACCAGCGGGACCCCAGGCTATTGCAAGGCTTCACAATGTTTGGCTGCAGCAGAGTTAACAGACCCATGATACGTGGAATTATAGGTGCAGGACTTGACCATGAACTGACAAATAGCAATAATCTTCAAACACTGAAGTTCTTAACAAGGGTCTGTTGCAGTAAATTGAGAGCCATTTATATGTTGTGCTGGTTGATATGCACAGGGAGAACTGTTTTTCTGTCTTCTGGTACCTCTAATGTCTATTTTTTTATCAATGGGAAATATTAGGAAGGTCATTGAGCAGGGAAGGTAGAGAAGATTGAGCATCCATGGTTCTGTCATTTAGTGAATACTATCTACATCTAGCATCCTAATCTGTTGTAATCCAATTGGGTAGATACTGGATGTGTCAGTATTGCATAGTTTTTAATACTCATCGCTGAAAGGTGATGTGTGTTTTTCCAGGGATAAAATTCACACCATGGTGTCCTCTACCATGGTGATAGCCCTGTTGACTGTGCTAACAAGATAGCAAGCAGCTAAATGATTGTATTTAAATGTGCAAACTCTGTGCTTTACTTTAATTACAAATAAAATGTAACCTTACATCTTGCCTTTAGTGATATTCTGGGTTAGATGACAGTGCAAAGCTTGGCAACTAATGCTACAAGTAGCCATAGGCTGTTCAATTTTCGGAAAAAAGACAGTGGACTATGTAAGGCTGCTCAATTATGGCAAAAATTATAATCCCAATTATTTTTTAGTGATACTGAGATCATGATTAGAAAAATCAATTTCTCACTGATTTTACAATATGCAACACATACAGTGCATGCACTCAAGCACTATTTACATTGTAATAATAAACATGAAAGAACAGGCAAGAAGAAAATATATGTGGAAAAAATCCAAAAAATAATGATAGATGGAAAAAAGACAAAATGTGCAGCATGGCTAGTGGCACAGCAATCTTCGAATCTTGATCATTCAGTTTTCTAATTGTGGGGTACAGTGATTTTAATTAAGATTAAAACTGGATTAATTTTCCAGCTCTAGGATCATGCCCAAACACCTTTATCAATCAAGTCCTGTTAAGGTAAACAAATGCAAGTGAAAAATGGTCTTTAGTCACACCTTTGATCGAGTCAGATTACCATATTCACATGTATTTTCAAAGTCCAGGTTTAGTGAAGATCAGCCTTTGCGGTTAAAAAAGGGAATCCTTAAATGTCCTTTTATTTCCACCATTTAAAGAGTATTGATACTGTTTTGGTAAAGAAAAAACAAAACCTTGAGTATTTTCAA
Source organism: Cetoscarus ocellatus (assembly GCA_037902135.1). Lineage (NCBI taxonomy): Eukaryota > Metazoa > Chordata > Actinopteri > Labriformes > Labridae > Cetoscarus > Cetoscarus ocellatus. The sequence continues at coordinate 963,975 of JBAMNC010000763.1, forward strand.
AAGCCATACTTGTATTCAACATGATTTTTGTTATGTTTATATATCAAGAATTTCCTCATGTGAAATCTATTTTAGGTAGCTCACAGGATGTAAACCTAATGGTCACTTTGAGACTTCATAGCAGATCTTTCACACTAAACATGAGTTTTTTTCTCAAAGTATTAAATGCTTGAAATATGAAAAACCTTCAGATGGTAGTGTGTTTAACAGTGGTGAACAGTGGTAAGTATGACAGCAAAAAATAAAAATATTTTATTTGTGAAAAAAAATAATTTGGTTTTAAAGAATTAAGACAAAGGGCAATACAGTAAATTAAGAGAGTGCTGTTTATGCTTTTATCAATCTGCCCTGCCAGCAACTATCATCCATCCATCCTTTATCTATACCACTTATCCCAATCTGTGTCATGGGCTGGAGCCTATTCCAGCTGACGTTGGGCGAGAGGCGGGGTACACCCTGACCAGTCTCCAGCCGATAGCAGGGCCGCATAGGGAGACACCTATAAGGGCATTTCTAACACCAGTTGACCTAATGAGCAAGTTTTTGGTCTGTGGGAGGAACCCTGGAGTGAACCTCGGTATGTACAGGGAGGACATGCAAACTCCACACAGAAAGGCCCTGACCAACATGAGGATTGAACCAGCAACCTTCTTGCTGTGAGGCACGTGCACTACCTGCTGCGCCACTGTGCCGCCCTCCAGCAACTATAAGCCTGTAAAACAATCTGTGTGAAAGCTTTGCTGTGACCATGACTCTTTTAGGAATACCATCTCCACCATCAGATAGCTGTCCCAAAAATAGTCATGACCTGTAAACAACTTGACAACACCATTAACACACAGGCAGCCCTGTCCCACCTCACTCTCAGTTTCTGCCAATACCACAGATATTGATTAGTCCCTGTCACTACCAAAGCTGCTACAGTATCACCTCATTGTCTGCCTCAGCTCCAGTAAATAGAACAACTGTGCCATGGGGTGATGAACTAGAGGTACCAGCTTGAACATTAGTTGTGAAAGAAGCTGTTACAGAGGATTCAATTCAAGCAGCTTAAGATATAGCTTATAAAGTGATAAAATCACCACACTGTTTCTTGATGTTTTCCCATGTGAAGCAAGCTGGTCGGGCTGCTGGTTGAAGGAATGCGGGCTGTGCCATATAGCAAAGCAGTGTCAAAACAAAGCATCATGGTAGTGGATAATAATCAAATATATTTATATGGTCTTTTGTGACTTTTTTTCAACCACAATTCTTTTAATTATGTTGAGTCAGTGACTCTGTGGTTAATGTTCAGGCTAAAGCCATGTACCTCAAACAACCCCAATTCAAAAATCCAGAGTTATCCCTTTAAAACACCCTCTACTATCAGTAGGATTTGTTAAGATGTTGCATTTAAATCCTGGTTTTTAACTTATTTGAAATAAAACTCATGTAACCCAATTAAAAATGCTTAACATGCAGATCAAGGACTCATTCCCAGTATAAAGAAGACTTTGAAATGAACCGTTGGTTAACTGTCTCATACTGCCTGCAGTCAAATTACTCTGACCTTGTTTCACTGGATAGGTTTTGATGTTTAATGCTGCTATTTGTACATTTTACATACCGACTGATATAGACTGTTAGAAAAGTAGGTCACACACACATACACACACAAACTCTCTGGCATGGTAGTGCAGAAACAAAATGAAATTCCCTCCTCTGAAATGCAATCAGCACACTGCCAGACTCCCTGCCAGGTTTGTTCTTTTAAATGGTTTTCCTTTCTTTCCCACCTCCTGTTCAACTCAGAATGTACCAGAACACGATCCACCTGAAGGAGTTCTGGTTGTAAAACAGAAGGTTATGCTATTTTTCTAGATTATATACTATTCAGTGTAATTTGTTGAGATATTTGAGATCAAGAAAAGCAATTTAGATTTAGATTTTATGTTCATTTATTTGCATATTTGCACCAGGAATGTTCTGTGACATCTTGTTTTAGATTCATTCAACACAATATTAAACAACCCTTAACCAAGCCCAACCCCCCTTTGTTAGTGTTGCATAAAATATTTTGTTGCTGTGCTTGTTTCTATTTTAACTTCAACTTAATTATCATCCTGAAGGAAAGTAGCTTGACAGCGACCATCAGTTAACAAAGACATTGATATACAGGCACAATGAAAATCTTAAGCACAAGTGAGAAGCATAGGTACACAGTGAGGCAGAGGCTAAAAGACCAGACACAGCTCAATATGAATTCAGCTATAAAGTGCTGTGAAGTAGATAAACTAAAGAGTAATTATTAATAATTAAGGTAATGCAGATAAAAGAGAGTAAAGAAACAACTGATAAATTGACAAGCATTACAATCCAAATATCATTCTAATCCACATAATACACAAAAGAAAACAATCAGACCGTTTGAAGTGCTTGAAAATGTCCTGCACTTTTAAAAAAAACCTTTTTTCTTGTTTAATTGATTGAATTATCTTATAAAATCAGCCTCAATGGAAAAATAAGGGCAAAGATACAGCAGGATGAATGAGGATAGCTAAAAATCTTATTGAAATCTTTTGAAACATTACCAAAATGTTATTTTTGTTAGGTTGGCTGACATTAGATTTGAAAAAGGAAAAGGAAAAAGTCTGCTCCTCATTCCAGTCTGCCTTATTAAACCTGTTGAGTTATAGACTGATGCTGACATAAATCAGTAAACCTTATCAGGAGGAGTATATGAGTAGGTTTGCTACTGAGTAACATTATAGCTAATTGACAGGATTAGGACATCAGATATTGTCAGTGTTAGAATGTCTTCTCTTACCTGTAATCATATTTAGGCACTGTCTATGATTGTTAAATGGCGACACTGTGGTCATCAACACAGCAATGTTTTAAGACATTATTTTCCCAAAACAACCTCTTATTTAAGTAGCAGAATGAAAAAAAGTGAAGCTCCACAGCAGTTGCTGAAAGAGAGGGCTCCCTAATTGTTTGGTTTAATCAGAGAGCCAAAAAAAGGTCTGTTTTGTTCAGTGGGATAGTCTACGGGGAAGTCAAGTCTAAGGTTGTTTGCAACTCATAGGTGAAATAGACTTTTTAGGAGAGTTGTTCCAATACATGTGGCTGTGCCATGTTAGGCATGGTGAGTTTGAATATATACAGTGGTCCCCCCTCCATCACAGGGGTTACGTTCCAGACCCATCCGCGATAACTAAAAATCCGCAAAATAGAAATACCATATTGAAATATACCCTAGGGATGTTTTTATAACTTTTACGGTACTTTTAAAAGATTTAGTAAGGTCTTTAAACACACTTTCTGAACCTCGATATCATGGGGGTTTAATGTACTGTATGTATGTGAACTCAGCAATCGATCCCTGTTTCAATACAAACAACCATACTGAGCTCGCCTGAAAAAGGTGGTTTCCAGTCGACCCCTGCTGCAGTTTGTCTGCAGTGAGAACACAGTTGACCCAGCAAACAGGGTTTCAACTCATCACTCTGCTGTAGTAGTATAAGCAGTAATAATTAGTGGTAATCATTGTATCACAGCTACCAGGCAACCAGACTGATAAGAAAGCACAACGTAATAATAATGTTTTGGATTCTGCAGAGTCACTTTCCGTGCACAGGCAGAGCAAACCTTGAATTTAGTAGCAGGTAAACATAACTCACCATCTCTATAGCAGATTATCACTGGACTGGATAACATGACCATAGTCCGCTGTGGACACCAGCGAGGATTAAACGTTCCTCTTCTTCATAAGCAGAGTTTGATAACGTTTATATCATGAGGTATGTCACACAATGATAAATGTGCTCATCTGTTGATTTCTTCCATAGGATGTTCAAGTTTTTATTCAGTGTGTCGTTTTTTTTAGGTAGCTTATCATGCTACCTTTTCTCTCATGAAGCACAACGTGATTTATAGTCCAAGTAACGCTGGCTATGAGTTAATGGAGTAAGAGCAACTAAGGTCCTTTGTGGGACCTAGCCTGGACTTCATACCGAACACGAAACGATCCAAAGGAAATATTAGAATTTGTGCTTTATTAAACAAAATTGGTACAAAGCAAGCGAACTTTAGGTGTGAAAACCACCTTGGAGAACAGTCACTTTGAGCACTATCTATGTGTACTACAAGTGATGACAGGGTCTGTGTGTGCACAATGTAAGGTTGGTTTGCAGAGAGTGGCTGAAGTTTGCAAAGCTAGTCCATTGGGCTTCAGTTGTTAAGAGAAAATAGAAAAAGGAAGCCTACTTTTATTTAACCCTCTTGGGGAAATTCCGTTTCTTGCAGCTTATTGTTTTCGGACATGCTAAACACACAGGGGTATGAATATACATGTCCATGTACCATAAGAGAGATGTTCTCCTGCTGGTAAAGAACCACTGCTGAGCAGTTTGGTGAATTTTCTCAAGACATGGTCCATGACTTTCCACTGACAGGAGCAGACATGGTACAGTTTAGATTGAGCCATTTTTCTTATAAAAATAAATATACCAACAGACTTCTTCAGTTGGTTAGTGCCCTACTTTTTACTTTATATTCTTATTCCACTAAACACAAAATAACTGCTTTCTCTTTGTGTCTGAAATATGTTCTGTGAAGTTTGATTAGGAGCTGCTCTGCAGAGTTAAGGGTTTCCTTCAAAATCATAAAAGCAAAGAGTTGCGATGGTGGTTCAAGAAAGACCAGATAAGGGATTTCCTTTTTCTATGAAGACATTAAAATGGTTAAAGAACAAAAGGCAGCAAAATCAAGGGAGTGGGCTGCTTTTGGAAGAAGAGAGTAGTTTCTATTTGAATCCACTAAAAATTAATATATGCAGCCCTTTGAAGCATTTTTCACCACTGTTTCCTTCAACCTCTTCACAGTGACTAAGTAAAGATGCCTAAAATACCTCTGTGAAGTGTAAAAGTTTGAAGCTGTGCTATGCTGAGGTTGAAATTCCCTTTCAAATCATAAAAATCAAAGTCTTCTAAAGGTAGAGCAAAGAAAGACCAGATAAGGGATTTCCTCCCCTGCCATGACGTAAGTATGGTGGATAACCAAAACACAGCAGAGACAAGGGAGCTGGTGAGTAATGCTGTTGAAAGTGCAAGTGTTTTTCAGAGGCATTGTGTTATTTTTGTTTTTTTTTATCATTTTGTGTTTGGCCCTGTGTTTTCTGCCTGGACTGTAGCTCTGCTGTAAAACGAAAGTGATTTCAAGGTCTATATTGGTCTTAACTTCTATGGGGAATTGTTGTAATTGTGATTATTTGTCATCACAATCTCATCTGGACTGTTATTTATTCAACAGTATCCACCAAGGGCACTTGTTCCCAAAGATACTGATCCCCATGGGCCCAATTTCACTGTAAATGACCTATTTTAAAGCTAAACAAAGGGCTTCACTAAAGCATTCGGAATGCTGGGGCCTGTGTCTCCATTCTGGCCCTTTATTCTGTGTGCCTTGCTTTGGATGTTGAAAGAAAAATAAAAGAGAAAGAATCTGCTGCAACATCTGGAACCACTGTCAACAAGGCACAGGGAAAACATAAAAGAGCAGGCAGATATCTGTAAAAAATAATGCTAATTTATGAATGGGATGTGATGCTATTGCCCAGTTTATTAGTTCAGGGCCGACATTGTTTAAGCAGATAAAAAGACAACATTGCCTTAAAAGTTATTGAGTTTTTTTGACTAAACCTTGTGAACTGATATCTCCAAAGGGCTGAGGCTGTGTGAAAATAGTCTGCTCATTTCTTCACAATGTGATTTGTCTCGCACATTTCTTCATGCTGTGACTGCAGTTATTCTTCAGCATTTTGCAGCAATGGTTCCACTTTTGTTATTGCCTTTTTAAAACTTTTATGGCACTGCCTCTGCTTTGTTAGTAAGGTTTTCATCCATATGAAATGTTGCTGTGTGAAGCTCCTTTTCAAAGCCTGTTTGAGAATTTCCCCTCAGCTTTGGACACATTTCTCTTCATCCCGTTTGCACACACATATCCATGAATGGCATTTTAGAAGAAGATGGAAAAGCTGAGAAGAAAATTGTGAAGAAATATATTAATGAGATTTCCACCTATTTGAAAAACAGCTGCAAGCTGCGACTTTTTCAAAGCATGTTTGTGCACTTTTGTTAAGCATTTCACTCTTCTTTTCTTCATCTGGTTCACATACTCAACAAAAGTATAACAGGACAACTGTGGTTTACCCAAGGAAAACATAAAATAGGTCCAAAATCACAAGGCACATCAGATTCATATCCATGCAAACTGGCCTCTTTTTACACTTTATACAGACTTATTAGGCTGTACATGTGTACTTTTATTGATTCACACCTGACAAAATTTGATTCACAACTGTTTTACATCTATTTGTTTTTTTGATTACAGTATTACTTTAGAACCTTGCTAGATTTTATAAATTTAGCTCAATTACTTCTACCTTGTTAGATCATACTTTTTTTAAAGTAAGTGAAGTAATAAATAGGAGACTACAAAAATAATTCCCAAACTCACTTTTACCATTTTTGACATACACAATCAATTAATTGATTATTTAGACTTTATCATACAGTATATTTCATGAACAATTATGTCGCACATTGTTTTTTGTATGCAAACAAACAGTTCATAAAAATAATATATAGAATTATAAAACCTCACTCTACCAATCTACAGTCCATACACATCGTCAAGATTAAGAAACAACATAAATTAGGGACTGCAAAGCAGAAAAAAAAACTTTGGTTGTGTTGAAGTTTTGTGTGAAAACTTAATTTAAATGCACACCTTAACTTCAGTGTGCTCTGACTCATCAGTTTGGAAACACTGCAATACCAAATGGAAAAGCTGTCTAAGAAAATGTTTAAGAAATCACTCTATGGGTCCATTAATCACTCAAATACCAGTGATTTTTAGAGGATGGTAAAGACACAAAATTAGGTTTAGACTCATATCTGCTCCATTTTATTTTAAGCACAAATTATAGGACTGGAGTCTTCTGTAAAAGCTAGTTCATTTATATTTTAAAGAGCCAATTATAACATCATTAATTACTCACAACTTAATTGTAGGACTAGGTCATTAAGAAATGGGGGAGGACTTGGTCATTTGAAATGTTTTTTACATTTCTAAAGTGTCAAGAACATACAATATTACAAACATAAAAGCTACAGTTTCTAATCAGCATTATTTATAAAGAGCGTGGTTCATGTAACATGAATAAATATAATCGTTCATCCCAGTGACAAAAATTAAAACAATGGGCCTTATTTTATGACAGGTGCAAAGTGTTTTGGCTTGACGTGCCACAGCTGATCATGTGCATGTTTGTCAGAAAATGAGGAGTGGTCAGGCGCAAAGCTGATGTGTTCTTAAATAAATAGGGAAGAAGAGTTTGACTGTGCTTTAAACCTCCTCCTATCTGGTCTGAAATCTGTGGCACGGAGTGCTTCTGCTATTTGACAATGCATTAGAGAGACTGACACAAATCAGCAAGATCCAAACACACTTTACTCAGCTTGTTTCAATCACAGAGTGTAGAGGCACAATAAAAGGAGAGGAATTGGATAATCAATCTGAAATTCTGACCAAACAACAAACCCCCTGTGTAAATTGTAAAATGCCACTCACATGGCGTTAGTGCACGTTGATTTATAGGGAATGAAAGCTGACACACTGATTTGTTTGATCTATGTAATGACCAAAACCCACTCATGTATAATCAAGGCATATAATCATCCTCAAAATCGACCTTCAAAATAGCACACACACTTTAGACAACATGCCACAAAATAGGGCCCAATAAACTTAAAGTTAATGGCTAAATGTCTGTTGCAATCTTGGTGCTGGAGGCTGAACTACAATATGAAACAAGCTTGAATTTCAATAAATTATCAATCTACAGTATCAGTATTGCACTGTAAAATATTGATTCGGCATTACACTGTAAAATATCATGATATATCATTGTATCTATGTTTCTTACACCTCTAGCAGGGGATGTAAAGCTCATGTTCTGCCTGAAGCATGTCTAAGAAGCAGGAAGAGGTTCACATTAACACCAAAATTAGGCTACAACTTCCAATCATGCTCTGCTAAACTGCCTATTAAACTTTTAATTTGCCAAGGATCCGGAACTGGAATTATATGGTATGGTAAATTGAAGTTCCCACATCCAAAAGCTCAGATTCTCAGTCCAAATATGGTACATGATCTCATTAGTCTTATGATAATTCACACCAAAATGTCTCTCTGATGTCCTGTAGGCTCAGACCTCTCCCCTCCTGTTGGCCATCTTCCAGTCCTGCGACCCAGCCATGACCTTAACCATTTTCCTGCCGCCACTGACCCAGCCTTACCTCCAAGTAAGATCCAACACATCCCAGTCTTACTCTGGAGTCACATCCCTGCACCTTGGTTCTCTGTGTCTTTTGGTTTGTGTCTGTCAATCACTGGCATGTCACATGTATGTTTCTGCTGTACATACATTGTCCATCTCCTCTGTATCTGCCATCATCACTTCATTCCTCCCCCTTGTAACCTCTCTAGGCTCAGACGTACAGCTTCAGTATACGCTCTTCTGCTTGTTTCATGCTTGGATGTTCAATTAAAACTGGATGTTGAAAGGGTTGAAGCTTTTTGCTGATTTCTAACAACAAAATCAGCTATATCCCACTCCATAGTCATCCAACAGAAAGTCCAGAATTTGAGGCTGTCTCTGTTGGATGCAAAATATTTTAATTTTTTCCTTCACATTGAAATTTGATGAACTTGCAGTAGCTCTAAGGTCAAAAGAATTTAATATATTTTAGTTCAGTCTAGGTCCAAATTGAAATGTTAAGGACGAAAAAAGTGGTTAGCAGGAATGATGAATTGTTGAAATGTTATATTCTAGAAAAGTCTGGCACTATGTTTGAATCACCTTATAACAGTGAGTTTGCCAATACTGGATATGACCAAGACGTGTACAGAGGCATTTTACACAAGAGCATAGGACCTTTATTGAAGTGTGACCATCCGCTCGTTGGCCAAAAACTAATCAGTTTAAGGCTCTCATTTGTTTTGAAGAACCCATATTACCCTTTTTCAAGGTTTATATGCCCTTTGGTGCCTCCTCAGTGTGATAGAGTATTTCTACGCACAATACAAAAGATTTGTCACATCAGGATTTCTCCCTTTCCCTGTCATTGCAACACCAGTGGCTGTTTGAAATGGCTGTTTTCACAGCCCTCCCTTAATAAGCCAACCAGTTTGACAACTAGTTCTTTAGCAGTTAAGGCCCATTGACTTGACTATAGAATGAAGAGGTGCTGACAACAAGGCACCAAGCCTCGCTGCATTTATCATTCAAGGAGAAGACTGGACAACCAAATCAAAGTGGTCTGGAGCCACTTAGACGAGTGACAGGAGCTCTTAGAGAGCATCACAGGCATACTGAGAATAGGGGTGGATCAGGAGCTCAGTAAAATAAAATTTTAACAGTTTTGAACATAAGTGGTTGTGAAAATACCCTAGCAGCCAAACATAAGAGGTGGAATTGGGGCAAATTAAACTCGCAAGATAAAAAGTAAAGTAGCAGCACAAGTTAGCTCAATTTTAAACAGGTGAAAAATCCAACATAGCTGCTTTTCTGCGTATAGACATGAATTAGAATTGTTTAATTCCACTTAAGCAAAATAAACAGTAAAATTTTTATGCCCATTTGATGCAAACTCAATCAATGGTGCTGATGTTCATCAAATATGTGGACGTCTTTTTTTTTTTTCTTTACTTTGAACAAAAAGTTTAACCCTAACCCATATATTGACTGCGCACTGTGCCGTGCATTCTTGGTTGGGTTATCCAATAGAAATGCAGGTTTATTCTGATTGTGGTCAGTTTGTCAAGAGGTCATATAAAGTAAGCAACAGACTTTGGACAAAGAACAACAGTCATAGTTTAAATGTGGCCGAATTGGGAGAGCCTTCTACATGCAGCTTTATCTGCTGAACATGATTATTATGTTGTAAAAAAGAAAAGTCCTATTATACCTTTTAATACCATATTCTTATATATGATACCATCAAATTTTCTATTCAATATTGAAAATATGGAAGCTTAAAAACAGATCTAGAATGATATTATAATTCACACAAAACAACTTCTTAAACTTACAATGGTAAATAATTTTTGTAATTCAGTTTCAGTTTCATTTTGATGATCTTGTGATTTTCCTCTTTACTTGAACACAAAAAGTGCTTTCAGCACCTGTCCAATGTATAGTTTTTGAACATTTAGAGAAAAACACAAAATTTTAGACTAACTTTTATGACAAAGAATGTGTCAGTTTACAAAACAAAAACACCTTGAAGAATTTACTGCAAATGAGTTGTCATATGTTCAGTTAATTTTCCTGGACTTTTTTGCATTGCAGGTTGTCAATGAATAAGGGAAGATATCTTTTCTCATGGAATATCTTTCTTTTTTTTTTTTTTTTTTTTTTTTTTTCCTATTTTTCGCGGTGGTGTCAAAACAGGTATCAAATGTCAAATTTCTTTACTGGTATTGTGTCTATGTTAATAATTCTGGTATTATGATGACCTTAATGTTGACATGTTCATTTTAAGTGCAGTATTGTCAACCAGATTTTCAGGATGTTCTTTGCCATGTGTGATACTGGCTTAATTTTACTTAACCTTACTCCTGACTATCTACTTCATTTTCCATTACAGTATACGTTCTGATGGTACCTCCTCAATGTTATAACATTGGAGGACATCAAGTCAGGGTGTATCTATAACTCTTGGTCTGCTGCCTCGTCCCAGCAATCGACTAGTTTGTACCTGAGATGCTTGAAAGCATCAAGGAGTAGCAATGTTATAGGCAGAGGTAAGAGTCAGTGGTCAGCTTGTTACATTTAAGTATGTGCTTGGAAAATCTCTGGGGGTGAAACCATATATGTAGTTCTGTGTTCAATATGTAAAAACAAAATAAAACAAAGTGTATAGAATTGAGGCAAAGTGAGCCAGTAGCATATAGTGGACATGCAGCAAAAGCATAGACTCTTGAACCCAGTGTAAGTTTAGATATTTATTTGATACAATGCTGAACAGCCAGTCTAAGCAGAATGCAAAAAAGTGCTCTTGGTAGGTAAATAAATTGTCAAAACCAAAAGTGATGGACTTATAAAGTTGTTGTGTGTCCACTGATATAATGATTTCAGTGTAAAATGACCTGAACTAGACACACAAATGGTAAGCTTGAATCGCAAAATGATCACATTTACTTAAAAAGTATTTTGACAAAAACACTTTCCCTTGAAAGATCAGAAACTCCACATCCTTTGACTAACAGGCTGTCATCTTCTGCATTTTTTTTTACTCAAACAGAATCCTATGGGGCTAAAAAAAAATGGGGGCAAAGCAAAAGAACTACAATTTCTCAAGTGTCTGCTTGACGCTAGCAGCAGGAAACTTGGAAGTTACATGACTGTGTACAGGAAACTGACAGACTTTACAGCCTAAATATGTAATATATCTCAAATGTTTTCACAGTACAGGGGGATGTTTTTCTTTAAACATCACTGTAGTTTTTATTTATCAAGGATTATGGTTTAGATAGTTACAGACAAAATTGAAGTGGAAAAGAGTCTATAGTGTTGCTATTGGCTGGAATGCTGCGCTCCATTTATGTCGAAGGTCGGACACGGGAACTAGGAATGACATCATTTCCAAGTTATAGCGCATTCGAGCTTCCCCCTTGAGCAGAAGTTGGAAAGCGCTTTCAAATTAATAACGCATGGTTACATGAATAACAACTTTTCCTGTAACTTAAGCGCTTAAACACTTTTTTCTAGGATCATATTCCAGTGGGACTAAAATGAAGTTATCACATTTTGTGGCACTTTTAAAAGATCAACACCAACCCATTGGAGCTCCAGCTGTAGTTAGCATTGTTAGCTCAGAACCAATATAAACAACACGCTACAGGACAATTTTGCACAAAAGTCAACATCACAATATGTCCACATCTAGACATGTCTAATCTTGCCAATGTAATTGATTTCAATGCATAAGAACAAACCTGAGTCGTTATTTTGGTAATAATGCACTGCTTTTTCTGACAGTTTTTGCTCCGAGCAACCATGTTTGTTGATGAACTTGATGAACAGTGAGGGTCGTCCGAGTTTCCCAATAGGATCTACTAACTTTAAGGGAATTCCAGAATATGTTTTCCAACTGGGACATTGGAATTTCTGACTTCTGACATTAAGGAAATGCACCATAAGTCCCACCTCAACTCTGCGTCTCTGTCTGTCAGTAAGTTGATCCAAAGTTCGGTTGAGAGGGCGTGCACAGTTTAGCAGCATCCATGAATTGGCCTCAATAAAGTTTCAAAGACGCCTTTGAAAATAAAAAGGACTGACGTCACATCTTTCCAAAGTCAATGTTTTTTTATCTCCTTTTCTCTTGTTTGGAGGAGAGAACAAAGCTTGGGATTACTTTCTCCCTAAATATGGTGTGTACTGGCAAATAGAGGCCGTCCTGTCCTGTTGGTGTGTGTGTGTGTGTGTGTGTGTGTGTGTGTGTGTGTGTAGGCAGAGGAGTCGTGACGACTCAACAGAGGGTTTTTCTTTCCTGAGGGGGCAGCCTTCATCTTCCTCCTCCTGTACCAGTTAGTCAGAGCTAAGAGAAGCTGCTACACCACTTGTCTCACACATTCACACCAAGTCCATTTATGAGCCAATAAAAATTCGAATTCTAACCTGAAAATGTCAAAAATTACAACAGATTTTTTATTGCAATCACAAAGTACTTTTGCCCTGCCCACTGAAGATACCTGTTAAATTGAGAAACATGTCGACAGCTGTGACTTTAAACCCCAAAATCCCTCAACCAGTATGAACCAACAGCAACAGACGACATTAAATCCCTATCTATTCAGCAGCACGTGGATTTAGTCACACATTTACTTTATAAAGTAAATAGGAACTTTCACTGTGAGAGCCGCTGTAATTTCAAGTACTATTGTGAACTATTGTGAGCTGGATTGCAAGTATCATATTCATTATTTTGTCTCAAATGTATCCTCATAGTACCTTGTCTCAGTTTGGTTAAGGTTCCACTTGAAAATATTTGTTAAGAGGGTTCACATACGTGGGAGGATATTTTTCTCTCTTCTGCTAAAAGGAGGTTGCTCAAAATTATTTTGACAGAAGGTAGGACTGTTTAGTCATTAAACTAAAGTCTCTTACACTATCACTTTATCCTGACTGTCACTAACCTGGCACACCAGATGGACCCTTCGGTATATTTCACTAGTCCATCTGGGAAAGAGCCCATAGAAAGGGTTTGGGGATGGCAGAACCGTTTAGCGGCATATCCAGCAGGTGACTGGACGATCGTTCCATCTGTGACATTCATAACAGGCCAATCAGGTAATGTAGTAGGCGGGCACTACTGCACTACAGAACGTGAGCCACTTTGTAAAACAAACTCTTGTCAAATCATGTTGAAAAAAAAGTGAAAAATACCCCTTCTATTGAGAAGTTTGTAGTGCTGTTTTTTGTTTTACATTTAATAAAGAAATATGGCCCATATCTGATAAAACTGCTGCTGAAGCTGTTAGCATCTATGCTAATCTCCGTACGAGCAGTGACTTCCTGCTGTCGTCTCTCTCGTACCTTGCACCTCTTCCTGCTCTAAAGGATTCTGATTGGGCCGTCCCGCTTTGGGCCGCTCACGATTGTAGATTGGAGCTCAGCAGGATGGATCTGCCTGATTACAGATATTGAATCAGGAAAGGTCCAGCTGCTGCTCAACATTAGACTGTCACCAGAGAGAGAGAGCTGAATGACTTACTAGTATATATCTTTTTATCATTTTTTAAAATTATTGTTAAAACAACTTTGTGATTTAAATGATTCATTTGTTAAAAGCTGAAAGTGTGATCGCAAGGTTTGGAATAGTTAAAATATTTTACCAAACTTATTATGTTAAATGTACTGATGATCCATTGATTGATCCATTTCTATACCACTTTTTCCCCTCAGAGGTTGGAGGGGCTGAGGCCTCTCCCAGCTGAGGTTGGAAGAGGCTCATCCTTGATTTGGTCATAAGCCAACTACAGAACTGCCACGTAGAGACAGACAACCATCCCCACAAATTTGAATCACCATTTCCCTTAATTGAAAAGTTTTGCTCTATAGGAGGAATCATGCATTCTCCACACAGAAAGCCCTTACTCAACCAGGGGGTCGATTTAACAGGTAGTGCCGTTGTAAGGCAGCAGCACAACCAGCCCTGTGCTGATGATATTACTTACACGTAGAAATACTGTGTGCTTAACCTATGGTTGAATCAAATCTCATGTACAAGATGCACTCTGATACATTTTAACTGCCTTAATTGATATAGTAGTTCAAAATTATGTATTGGCTTGAAATGTTCATAATCCATTTTTAAGGTATCCTCATATATGCAGGTGCCTTTTATATGCCAGATTATAAAGTTTAATAAGTTTCATGCTCCCACAGTAAACCCATAGGAATGTTTTGTCATTGATGTGTAGTATAAACCCTTAAAACACAATAACAGACATGATCTGTTTCAGGATTATTTGTGGGTTTTTGTTGGGCTGCCTGTATTAGATAGTGAGGAGGAACAGCGGATAGAGATGGAGAGGATGCAAGAGAGTTGATGGAGATATGCAGCAGAAAGCCTGGGCCTTGAACCCACACCACACTCTGAGTTCTGAACACAGGGGTTGCTGGCAAACTGTTAAGCTGTCAGCATCGGCAGGAAGGACATTTTTACAAGACTCTAGTTTCAAACATAAGCTTCACAATTTTAGTAAGATGCTGATGCTGACAAGTAAAGCTTATACTTTCTTGAATCCTCAGAGGAAAATACACCAAATCTGTGTTTCTCATCAGCTCTACAGTTTTAGAGGAATGTCACAGCAAAAAAGATATTAGACTTTTTTATTGGTGGTTTAAAGTTGTGTTTGCTTGTAATGATGATGATGGCAGGTTAGTCAATTGTGGTTTTATAATTATCCTGATAAGAGCCCTGTTGTGATGAACACATCGTAACAGTCTGACTTTATTGCTGTAAATTAGAAAGAGGACAGTCTTATGAGATAAGGCAAAGTTCCTGAATGCTTGGTATTTAAAACAGTACAGTTTCCACTCTTATTGAAGCCAATATCTACATCTTTTATTCCTTTCTGGGTCACTGAGGGTCTGGAGCCTATCCCAGCTGACATTGGGCAAGACAGCTGCACTGCCATTCACCTCTCTTAAAGCTGAACCTGGCTTTAAAGCTACTTTTAGCTTTATTTTTGTCAATTTAACAAAGAATAAAATGTTTTTGTCTTAATATGTCGTGTCTTGAGATTCAGAAGACACATTTTCCATCCATTAGTGCTACATAAAACATGAAGAATAGCAAAGGCTAGGACACTAAGTCATACCCTATATACACTCTTCATCTTGTATGAGTTCATTGCAAATTATATTTCCCAAAATTGAACAATGCTGTTGCACATTACATTTTTATCTCGAATCGCACAGCCCTAATGCCGACACTCAGAGTTTAAAGGATGATGAGAGTGATTGTTTTTGTTTGGGGCTTCGTAATAAAGATTTGATGCAAAGGTTTCTGTTCTGTAATGATATTTTCTTCATGGATATTAGATGAAATCACTTGTTTTGTTCCATTTTTGTTGCCTTGAAAGTACTGTTTTGACTTGAATTGAGCTTAGATTGAATTTATTCCCCAGTTTGCAGTTTTCAGAGGCAGTGGACAGAAGCAGAGTTTCAAGGACTCCCACACTTTGAGATGCTGTATTTCCACACTTTATTTATAATTCACATTTATTTTATTCTACAGAGAAGAGATATAAGCTCATACTCTCCGATCCCACCACCAATAAGCTTGTCAGAAAAGATCTGAAAGTCAGAGTGATCTGTAAGGCAGGCATCAGACCGTGCATGAAGGGATTAGATATCCTTAGAGTTTTGGCTTTATGATGTGCGCCATCAAAGCTGTGGGAAGAGGAGAAGAAACCCCTCAACTTCTCTTTAAAGTAGAAACTCAGTCAATGTGAGTGGATGTTGTTCAAGCAGAAAGATCTTGGAATTGTGATTAGGAAACTCCAACTAAGTGATTATTCAGTGAGGATTTGTTTGCAATTTAAGTTATGTATCTATGAATGTTTCAAATCTTCTAAGTGTGGGTGATTCTTTAGTAAAGAACTCTCTCTAATTCTCCAAAACCCTCCCTTGGTGCAGACTGGGAAGCTCGTATCGACAGCCATGGCAGAGTTTTCTATGTGGACCACGTCAATCGAACCACAACCTGGCAGAGACCGAGCCACGGTAGCAAGTGTAACCATGGCATCCCCCGCTCCGGATCCACGCAGCAGATGGAGCAGCTCAACAGAAGGTCAGACTGAAATACTGAGATGGATCCAACTGTCAGGGTTATCAGATATTTGAGTATCGACCCGTGTTGTCAAACAGACTTAAGTGGAAACTGCATTATAAAAACACTTGTGAATGTTACTTCCTGCTGTTAATTTTTACTACATTGAACTTCTCTGGCCCATAAGACAAACAAGTTTATCAGATTACCAAGGCCCTTGTTTATGTTTAGAGCTCATGCATCATATTTCTTTCTCTGCAAGCCCAAAATGATCTTGGTCCTACAATGACTTTAAAACATCCATCCATTTTCTTTACCACTTATCCCTTTTGGGGTTGCAGGGTGGGGTTGGAGCCTATCACGGCTGTCATCGGGCGAGAGGCGGGGTACACCCTGAACCGGTTGCCAGCCGATTGCAGGGTTACACAGAAACCATTCATGCTCAGACTCATACCTAAGAACAATTCGGAGTCACCAATCAACCTATGAGCATGTTTTTGGTCTGTGGGAGGAAGCTGGAGGGCCCAGAGAGAACTCACACTAGCAAGATTGGTTTAACTGTTAAATTGCAGTTATTAGCCAAGTTTTGAAGATGAACTTGAATTAATCAAGCTTTTCAATGCATGATCAAAATTCTATTATTTCGCAAATGAACCAAATTCCTAATTTTCCTGTTTGATATAGAAAACAATTCTTACCACTGCCTGGGTTATCATTATCTTTAGTTTTGCATTAATTATTTAAATGAGCGCAGCACTGCTTCACCAGTGTGGTCTGAAGCCATGATCCAAAGGTAGGAGATAACTTCAGAGTGCTAATTCTGTCACGTTCACAGATAAACAGTAATATGCACTGAGAAATATGCTGTAATGCATGTACAAAAATATATTATGTAAGGCTAATACCCCTTGGTTAATAAGCAACCTCTGCACTATTCAGGAGTTCAACTCAAGTTTCTGTTTGTTTGCTTTTTCTTTTGTAATTAACCCATAAATGTTGACTGTTGAGTCTGGGAAATATTCAATAAACTTTCCATCGTTAAAGGTGAATGTACAGGTTTGAGACCCCAATGAAACAATGTGTTGTAGAACTAATCCAGAAAATATATTTTACATGAATTTTATTAATTAAAACACTGCAGTGAGCTCTGGAGTCATTTTTGTAAGTTCATTTGACTTCATTAAAAACATCCAACTTGCTGGGGAGGGAGCATCTCTGAGTTTGACAATATTTTATATGAATAAATATGGCTACTAAGAACGGTTTTGTCGATAGAGAGGACAAGTTGTTTTTTTATTCATACAGATGTCAACAGACTTCTGTTACGTGTCAAGGAGAACAGAAACAGGTCAGGATGAGGAGAAAAACGACTGAAGAGGCAAAAAATGGGTTGTATGATGTAAACCAGCGGGTACAATACTGAGTAGGTGAAGATAAGAGTGTCAGCTAGCAATATTTGACAATGTGTTCATGCTGAAGACAACTGCATTTTTACATGAATTATGTTAAACCAAAGCACAGAGTCGTCATAGACAGACAGGCTGCTCCCCCTCAAGCTTGTAGAATTTGAATTAATCAACTAATCATATTAATCTTAGTATTTTACCAGTGAGTCTATGAGAGCCAAAAAAGATGCCTGAATAAGTCTCTGTGTAAAGATAACCAGACCAGGGGAACATGTTTTTATTACTGTTAGTTTCTGTGTGAGTTTCAGCACCTAACGCTCAGAGTGACTGAAGGGCTGTGAGAGCCTCCATCTCCAGCTCGTAAGTTCAGACTGTTATGTTAAGTCGACGTGCAGCCTCACTGGAAATAACCACTTTTTCTTCAAAATTTGAGCCCTTTTCTTATGGAAAAACTTCCAAAATCAATTATTATTTTTTTATAACAGCCTCTGACAAAAAGGTTATATTAATGTAAATATGAATTTAATCTGAAAATTACACTTAAAAGCTTTTACTGCATAACCTGTTCTGTCCTTAGCTAATGGTACTTTACATCCTGGTTGGATGAGAACTTACTGTTACCCTTAAAACAGTTAGAGAAATTCTAGTAGATAAAAGTTTTGATGTTAGGCTGACCTTAGCAGAAAGAGTCAGATACAAATTAAAAAGTAAAGGTAGATAACTAAAGGTATTGTAAAGAATATTTTTGACACCACAAGGTGCTAAATATATTTGATTTGTCCTCTGAGTGCAATTTATTACAAGAGCAATGAGACATTCAGGGTATCAGTTTCTTTGCAACAAATGCGGTCACCCTTACTTCCCTCTGCTGAGAAATGTATGTTCTTGCCACACCTTTCTGTTTAATTGTTTGTGAGCTAAAAAACTCAAAAAGTTCTCAATTGATTTTCTAAATTTTCAGGGTATGTTGGCCATGACATAACAGAGAAATTGATTTTAGCACTGCTCTGTGTCCAGATATGGATCCATTGTTGTTTTTGTATTTGATAAGTTATCATTGACAGGTAGTTGTTGAAATTTTTGGTATTAACTCTGCTAATAAATGTTTGGTGTTGGTTTGTGCTCTCTAAGCAGTTCTAATTAAAATTTAATTGAGTTAAATTATTTGATAGTGGTTTCCATGTGTTTAAAACTTATTCTTATGTCCTGAAAAGGAAAAAAAGAATGTATTTTCTTCCTGTATGAATGTTAAATAATGAAGAGGGTGAGGTTATAGGATTGTTGTTTCTTACCCCCAGTCCTCTCAGCCCTCTGAGCTTCACACAGATCCTGCACTGGAGTTAGTCTGACATCTGCTGACTGTGAAGGAAACTTAAATCTTTGTATTTATTTATAAAGCAGAGCACAAAAGCTGACACAAAACGAAGCTTTATTACTTTTTTGCTTCTTATGACTCAACAAAAAATATAATTTCCAGTCAAAGTTGCGGCAGGAGTTCAGCATATTTGTATTTGTGTTTATTTCAGGTACCAAAACATCCAGAGGACGATGGCAACAGAAGAGGACGGGGGTCCAAGGTTAGAGCGGAGCAACAGCACAGAGACTGACTCTGATTGTCCTCCAACAGGTACACAACTTGACGAGCTAATCATGCAGATTAAAGAGAACGGTGCTGGTTTTGTGTATTCACATTTGTTGAACTTTTGTCCTTTCCTTTTTCCTTATTATGTGATTTTGTTCATATAGCACCACAGTCAAAACATTCCCTGTTTAAAAATGTCCAGAGACAGATTTTCTGCTCTTGTTCATCCACAGGCCCTGCCTCTCCTGTCAACCATCAGAAAATTAGTAATCTTCTCCAATCACCTGCTGTTAAGTTCATCACACACCCAGAATTCTTCACTGTGTTGCACAGCAACTATGTAAGTCCTGCACACACCATCTCACATTCAAAGCTCAGAAAAGGATTCAGTGTTGATGAGTGTTAATTAAACAGTACTGCACACAGTACTGACACAAGGTCCCATTAACTTTTAGAAATGTAGCAGTAAACCAGGATGTTGTCTTTCCAGGCAGCCTACCGGATGTTCACCAGCAGCAGCTGTGTGAAACACATGATCCTGAAGGTGCGGCGAGATGCCAGGAATTTTGAACGCTACCAACACAACCGGGACCTGGTGGTCTTTCTCAACAAGTTTGCAGACACCCAGCTGGAGCTGCCCCGAGGCTGGGAGATCAAGACTGACCCCCAGGGAAAGGTAGCTGACATACTGCCTGTAAAATGACCCTGAAACAGAACTGAGCGCATGAATGTTAGAAATGACCATCAGCACTGCTTCATACTTTAAAATTCTAACCCTGTTTGAACATCCTTACTTGTATCTTCCATTAGATAGTGTGTTTAAAAAATACTACACAAATTTCTAGATGTAACGCTTAGACAGTTTGTACCATAAGTGCAACAGCACTTTCATATATGAACCTGTTTTACTTTTTTTGTACAGTAGGTAAACATGTTTGAATTCTTATGTTGGATTCACAAAAGAAAGAAAAGAAAAAATGAAATAAATTTGTGGCCCCTCTGTTGAAGACCTACCGTAAACTGCAGCACACTGACACCAACGCAGAGTAATATTAGACTGATAACGACCTTCAGATAGAAGTGTGAGGTAGAGAATTAACTTACATATACCTCACACAAAACATACTTTTGACAGGATTCTGTAAACAGGATTCCTCCAAAAATGATATTATGTTGTCAGGCCATGTTGGTAAAGATTATTTGATTAAACAAATTATTGGTTTAAAGTTAATTACATTGAAATATTTTGTGACAATTAATTGGTAATGCAGATATCTAATTTCAAGAAGGGCATTTGCTGTTATGTTTAGGTGGTGTGATGTTTTATCCCTTGCAAAAAAGTAATATATGTTTAATGAATTAATGTAATTCCAAAATCTTTATCAAAAGAGAAAAATCATACATGAACTTCAATGCAGCACACTATAGAAATAAGAATAAAATGTATGTGCTGTAAAACTAAGCCAGCTGTTCTCTGTTTGTCAGTCTTTCTTTGTGGACCACAACAGCCGAGCAACAACCTTCATCGACCCTCGCATCCCCCTGCAGAACGGCCGGCTGCCTGGACACCTCGCCCACAGGCAACACCTGCAGAGACTACGCAGCTACAGTGCTGGAGAGGTACAGACGCCATTGTTTTGTTGATCATCATGTCATACTAGCTTCATTCAGAATTATCCACATATGTCCTAAAGTAGGACTCCAGCAGGACTTGATTCTGCTCACAGTCAGTGATTCTTGACATGTTGTAATTTCAATAGATTGCAAAAACAGTAGTATGTAGTTTAATTCCCTCCATATGCTGATGTAGGACTCAGACACAAGCCAGTTTTTCTGCGACTGACCATAAACATTAAGGGCCCTTGTCACTCGACCAAGCATTTTAATCATGCTTGGTGATCAGCTCATGGAGAGGAATCAGTTGAAATAATAACAGGTCAACTCATCGTCCTATCAACACAGGTTCTGCAAATTTCACAAGTTTTTGAAGCTGCCAATCAAACTCCACCTCCCTGAGAGGAAGTCCTATCAGGTGGTCAGCTTACAAACATGTCCATTCACAGGTTTTTAACACTTACCGCTTGTTTCTTTTTTTCAAATCGTTTTTTGATTAATTGTGCAGCCCTACCACACAGCATGGTTACTTATTACACTGTGACACTTGTAGAAGTGTCAGCAGAGAAAAACTGTCAGCGATGCGGAAAAGTTTCCTCCTCTGCTATTTGAAAAGAATAACTTCTCCTGCTCAAACAAGCTGGACCAAAGTCTGGGAGCTAAAGGAGTATTTGAATAAGTCAGTGTTGTTCAGGCCTGTGATGATCTGCTATAGAGATGGAAATCAAGACCCCCTCTTTCAGACGAGCTTGGCACAGTTGTTTTTGCCGAAAACAAGGATTAACCGCTTTGGTCATATATGTTCATACAAACTGTGCCAATCAGGGAGCACCCACTTGTATCAGACCAAAGATTTTGGTGTGAATGCTGCCTTAAACAACTTAAGTTTTTGTTAGAGGTTTCTAAAATTTAAGGGAGTGGTGCATATGCTGGGAAAGGTGTTGAATAATTTTGTTTTAGAGAGTATTAAGAACAGAACAGTTTTGGGCATTCTAGGTTTTAGTTAAACAGTAATCGGTTTGGCTTGTTGTGTTTTTAAATGTTATTTGGACGTTAGCTGAACTTTAAGGTGCTGAATAAGGCAGAGCTTATATCTGGCTTTAGACGCACATTCAGCAGTTGTTGCTTGGTGTGTGCACATGGTGCACAAGGGGCTTGTTGGAAGATGAAAAATGTTGAATGCCACCAGAATTAATAAGATTTTAATAGGAAGTGTATTAGCCACAGGAGATGCTGGTCAGCATGTTCCCCTCAATGAGGTGGAGTGCTGGCACAAAACTAGGCTATGCATCACAGTAGACAGATTCATTTACAGCACGTTATTCAATCAATCAATCTTTATTTGTATAGCACCATTTCATAACAAGTGTTATCTCAAGGCACTTCACAATAGAGCAGGCTGAAGCCATACTTTTCATTATATAGATACATAGGTTTGCCGCTTGAGATGTGGAATTTCGTTTTTAAGAGGGTCCTCATGTCTGTATGGTTGTGAAGGTATTTATTATGGAGGTATAACAATCATGATAGAGAGGCCACCCTAATATCAACATTAGCATCTGTAATAATCATAAACTGGAGAGGAATGATGTTGATTAATATAGCAGCATCTGGTTAAACTGCCATTAAATTGGGTTTAACTGGTCTAAAAGTATGAATTTATGTTAAATTACATCATTTCTGTTGATGGTTGATGCAGGATAGAGCACTTGGAGTTGAGCAAGTCCACAGCAGCAGGCCGTCCACACCAACAATGGCAGGCTGCCTACAAGACAAGAACCAGAGATGAGCACAAGGGCAAACAAAAATAGGCAAAGAGATATACATAGAGAGAACTGAGAGAGAGTGTTCTAGATAAAGAGGGAGGAGCTCAGTGTGCCAACCCCCCCAGCAGTCTAAGACAATTCTAGCTCAACCATGAGCTGGTCCAGGCCTGAGCCAGCCCTGACTGAAAGCTGTATCAAAGAGGAATGTTTAAAGTCTAACTTTAAAGGTAGAGAGGGTGTCTGCCTCCTGAACCGTGGTTCGTACATGATTCCAGAGAAGAGGAGCCTGATAACTGAAGGCTCTGCCTCCCATACTACTTTCAGAATCTGATGGTAGCACGAGCAGGCCAACATTATGGGAACATATCGTTAGTCAACGTTAATTCACACATTTATCAGGGAGAAAAGAGTTTCTCAGAGTCTCATGTCTCCATCAGGATGCTGTTCAGTTTGGTATTGTTTTTCACTGTAACACAAAGGTGTCTCCTGTGTTTGCAGGATTTCAGCTTTAATGCAAGTGGATCGTGCCACTGCTTCAATACAAACATTCATACATTTTCAACTTCTGTAAATGAAATAGGGCTAAACAATTGATCACAGTTTTTTTTAAATCACCGTATGGCCCACTGCAGTTTTTAAAAAGCAGAAGGTGCAATATGTCTTTATGGTCAAGTATGTGTAAAAAGTACAGCTTTATTTAAATATCTTGTAGCATAGGTATCCTGGCCTACATGTCATACACAGATGAAAAAAAGACATTTTTTGGGTGCAGAAATTGCAAAAAAACAAACTCATCCATCATTTTAATGATATTACAATAATCACAATAAGCAGAAAATTACACTTAAAGGCCTTTAAGTTTATAGGTATAAGGCTAATTTTAACATTTTAGTCCATAATGGAACTTGCTGAACCCATGGAAACAGTGTTCACCCAGTTTAGATGTTTTTTGTGATTGTATATGTTGAGCTAAACAGGGAGAAGAGGGAAATACAGTGCAGAGGTACAGTATTCTTGTTTCTCAGTGTCTTTTGTATCTGTGTGTGTTTGTTCTCAGGCCTCTGATGTGTCGAGGAGTCGTGGGGCGTCTCTGATGGCAAGGCCTGGAAACAGCCTGGTGGCTGCCATAAGAAGCCAGCATCAGGGTGAATCACAGCAGCTCTCTGCTCCATGTAGGCATGATTTTCACCTATATATACTATCACATTTTTAATTAGATAAGCCAATGTTAATCTGTTTTTTTTTTCACTTTTTTTTCTCATACTTGGACTGTGTTAATGGCAGCTTTCCTCTGTCTGTCTCTCCCTTCAGCGTACAATGATAAGATAGTGGCATTCCTCCGACAGCCGAACATATTTGACATGTTGCAGGAGCGACAGCCCAGCCTCAGCAGAAATCATGCACTGAGGTATGCATCTTTCTAAGATTCATAAATACAAGTTTTTCTGCTGCTGTCGCACATTGAGCCTTCTTGGTTCATTATGAATGTGCTGCTTTAACAGCCCTATCCAGACACTGTTTAGTATTGTTGTTCGTAAATGAATGGATGTAGACTTTCCTCTGTCTTCATCTCACATCCCAGAGCTCTTCTCAGTTGTTTGACATATTTTATATTTCTTATATTTCTTACCATTAATTTTAATGGTAAATGGTAAACAGACTTGAGCTTATATAGCATTTCCTAGTCTTTCACTACTCCAAGCAGCTTTACATCTCAGGTCACATCCACCCATTCACACTCATCAATCGCTGATGGGTTGGTCAGTATCAACTAACACTTTCAAGGCCTTTTTTGCCCATTTATACACCACTGATGCAGCATTGGGAGGAACTTGGGGTTTAACCCCCAAATTCCACATAACGCGAAAGCGCCACGCCGCACAGTGCTGTGGTCTTACTCCAAACTGCAAACCCCACTAGCTGCAGCGCGCAGCCCTGTAGGGAGTCACAAGCTCTTTTGCGAATAGCGATGTCACACGTCAATAAACAAACATGTTATAGACTGAGAAAAGAAATAAACAACACCTCACCTTGCTTCTCTAAGGTCCCTTAGGTCCCTTAGTCCTTCAGATTACTGACCAAGTGCACTATCAGACTGTGCTACCAATGCCCACAATAAGAAAATAACTTTGGTACAGTTTCATAAATGCTAACCAACATTTACAGCAGAATAAGTCTGTAGGTGCCGTTTGCCCTACCATCAATTTGAAGGTTGAGGGTTCAAGCCCAGCCTCAGCTGTCATCTGTCAATGTTATCTTGGGCAAAGTTTTTCCCACTGCTGCCTCATTGGCTTGTGATAGCTAAAACTGATCTACAACTCAGAACGTGGAACCATCAGTGAGTAAATGTGATTGTGAATTGGTGTGAACAGGTAAGTGTTTCCTGTGGGGCCTGGGGGCTTTGAGCAGTTACCGTGTAGGCATGTTTCTAAGTGAAAGCACATGACTTAGTTGTGCTTACTGTTTCAAGCAAGCATGTGTGTGGAACAACCAACTAAGGCTTTTGTCATGTGAACTGTTCAGGGAGAAAATCCACTACATTCGAACAGAAGGTACTCAAGGGGTGGAGAAGCTGTCTTGTGATGCAGACCTCGTCATCCTTTTGAGGTAAGAAAAGAAACAAATCCCTAATAATATTTAACCTTGCAATGCAGATGGATCCGCCTGGTGTAATGTCTGTAATCAGGCAGGTCCATCTTGCCAAACTCCAATCTACAACCATTGTGAGCGGCACGGCCCAATCAGTGTCCTCTGTGGCAGAAAGAGGGGGGAGCAGGAAGTGACTGCTTATATAGAGATTAGTGTAGGCGCTAACAGCCTCAGTAGCAGTTTTAGCAGATCTGGACTGCATTTGTTAAATGAAAGACAAATATATACAAAATGGTTCACATTCTGTCCTTTACACCGGCGGTAGCACCCACCTACTACATCATCCGACTGGCCCATAATGAATGTGATTAATGGAATAATCGTCCACTTACCTGTGGGACGTACTTCTTAAAGGTTCTACCCTCCCCAAACACCTTGTATGGGCTCTTTGCCAGATGAACTATTGAAATATATTGAATGGTCCATCTGGCGTGT
Source organism: Cetoscarus ocellatus (assembly GCA_037902135.1). NCBI lineage: Eukaryota > Metazoa > Chordata > Actinopteri > Labriformes > Labridae > Cetoscarus > Cetoscarus ocellatus. The sequence goes on from JBAMNC010000763.1 coordinate 989,815, forward strand.
CAGCTTAAATGATATCATTGTACCCTTAACACCCTAAAAATGTGCAAACGCTGTATTTGGAAGATAACAAAGTTCAGAAAATGAAAGTCTCCTTCATTCTTCAATGTCTTTATTCTGCAGCTTATATGAAGAAGAAATCATGTCTTATGTTCCACCCCACCCGATCCACCCGGGCTTCAGCTTCTCTCCTCGCTGTTCCCCAGCATCCTCTCCACAGAACTCTCCAGGTACGTCCTCCAGCTTATTAACACAACAGATTTGCTTTTACAGTTTAATGTTGATGTAAAACAACTTCAAACAGCCAGTTAAGTATGGTCTTATAAATGAGGATATGCCAATAACTTTGTCTCTGACGTTGTGTGCTAACTGAACATAAGTGTGAGATGTTGCTCCACACCATGCAGCGTCACACACTCTCCAGCCACACTGCATCCTTTGGTTCTTTGTGAGCCAAATAAAGTCTCCTCATCTGTGTTAAAAGTAAAACATGTCACTCACAGAAATAGATAAATGTTACATTATCTTCACTTTATACTGTAAACAACTAACAAGCTCTGCTGAGTGAGAAAAGCCAAAGAAAACCTAGAAATTCCTCTCAAACATTGTCCATCTCCCACATTCCTTGTTCAGTCTACATGAGAAAAAGAGAGGACAAGAAAGACCAGGTGCTGGCAAGAATGTCGTACAGCTTCACCAAGTGTTACTTAGGACGTTCACATATGATTCAACGTGATCATCCTGATTTTGCTGCTGACCCTCCCTCGGTCGTGTCGTGTTTATTTGTGACATGGTGTAAGTAGGTCAAAGAGGACCACTGAACTCTTTCACACAGAGTAAAGTGATGAGTTGGTACCTTGATATTTGTTATGAACCACAATGCTTTATCATATGCAGTATTCAAAGGTTAAAGTCTTGACTGAAATAAAACATCACTTACGTCAGTCAGAAGTCTAAAAGTAGCATCTTCAAGACACTTTTAGCAGTAAAAGAAAAAAGGAAGAAAATTTTCAGAAACACTGAGGTTTTGGGCTACCCAATGTGAGGAAAATATACTAAAATATGTTTGACGCTTGTTCCATATCACAATAATAATAAGAAATGCCACAAATAGATAATATAAAGTGCATATAGACTATAAATACTATCATAATCTTTGTTTTATTTTCTGTTTCATAAGATGTTTTTAGCTATGAGATGAATTTTCTTAATCTACAAGATATCAAGACACTTTTCCTCCACTAAACTGGCACAAATAAATGTAGAGGTTTAGCTTTAGCCTTGTCTGACTGCACAAAAAGGGCCATGAAAAGATCTGTTTTTGGTTCATGATGATAAATACAGACTGACACGATGTATGAATTGCAAAGACTCCTGTAATAAAGATAAAATTGGCCCAACTAAATTTCATCCTGAAAATACAGTGAGACAGTATCCGGTGAATAATTAGTAAACTTATCTGAACAGGGCCTGCATTCCTGTCTGCTGACGCAAACCATTTCATGGATTAGATGTTTCGATTAAACGGGTAAATAGTTTCTTTAGAGACTGGTGGAAAAACTCTTGAGCCCAGCTCACAGTGGAGATAAACACTAGCTTAACTTGCTATTATAAATTAAAACATGGATATAGACACACAGAGACCTCTAGAATAGCAGTCCTTTGTGTCTGACAGAGCCTGCTGTGCTGCATTAGGGTGCTAATGTTTTCTTAATGAGTGTAGAAAACTTCAAGCCAGCCACAGGCGTGTGTGTTTGTGTATGCATGTTTTGGGAGGTCTTTGAATAGAAAGTGGGTCGGAGAAGCCTGACTTGTTATGTGCTTCATTCATTAGTTGTTTCTTTTGTTTTCTGAGAAAACAGGAGCTGAAAAAAAATGTGAGGAATCCTGTGAGTTTAACTGAACTGCTGAACACCAGCCTCACTGTCAGAGGCTGCTCTGTTCATATGGGCTGTGTAAAAGTGATTGTGCTAAACCAGAGGTTTTCAAACTGTCTCTGCCCAAGGCAGGCACACCAAAGACTAAACCAAATCTCTGAGCACACCAAATCCATATCCATACAAAAAATCTATAGCTTTATAACTGTATCTTAGCAGTCTGTACTACAGTTGTATCTGTATCTACTTAATCCTGTGTAAAAATTGCCAAATTGCCATCTTAACAAGTAGACTTAGTTAAATAAGGAAATTAACTTTTACTCTGCGGTACAGATTTCGACATTAGCTTGATATTTTAACTAACAGGACTCACAAAGTTAGTGTTTGATTTAAGCTGACAGTCAAAGGGCAGAAGCTTTGGTTTGAGCCCCTACCCTTTTGAAAAGATGCTGAAAAGATGCAGTTTTGAAAAGATGCTGATGTGCTTTGAGCTTGTTTTCCCCTGCAACAAGGGAGGAATGTTTGTGCACAAGTGAAATGATCTGAAAACTCTGTCACTGGACTGATCAATGGCAGTATTGATAAGATCAAAAATGAATGATTTCCATGTTTTGAAAAATGTAGAAAAGGGTCTTTTAATCCAATCCCGGCCTTTTTATTCTGTTGACTCCAAAACCTTGAAGGTGTTACAGGGATTTGGTGATTTTGTAACGACAGTTTATGGTTGAACACATTCCCAAGGCACACCTGAACTTTCCTTAAAGGATAAGTTCGGTTTTCTGACACCTGGACCTTAATTGTAGGATTAAATACGCTCGTAGACTCACCCAGACAATTTTGGCGGAGCTCGGAGCCGTTTTCGAGCAATTTAGATCCATCCAACGGCATTTTTTCTCATGCCGTAGTAGAAGACGGGGCCAGAAATCAAAGCCCCTAAATTAGACATTATCTGCTGCGAAACTCGCTCATTTCAGCTACATTTTATAAATGAATGGCCAGTGTTATCACCATGTCAGCTCATCTTTGTTGTTATGGTCATCCGGGGCTTTACAAGGATGGGTAACTTTTGGTGACGTCATAGACAAGAACATGAGTAGAGCCGCTGTTGTTGCTAGGCTACACGGCTACACGGCTATTTTTGTGCAACATGGCGGAATATTTATCCGATGTAGAAGTGTCTGACGACGACTTTGAGTATAATGGATGCCCGTATCGTTTTGAGCCAGAATATACCAACGAGGAGCTATTTGAATGGAGGATGCAGAGGGAAAGAGCAGAACAGCTTGCCAGAAAACAAGCAACCACTGCACGTCCACGAATGGGGGCTAACTGGTGGCGTTGTTGTGGACATTGCACGGCGAACACAACAGAGGAGGAGTGCCTTTGCTGCTCAGAGTGGGACTTGAGACCAGAGGAAGCACGTATTGATGCCCCCCAAAATACGATTTCTGGCCCCGTCTGCTACTTTGGCATGAGAAAAAACGCCGTTGGATAGATCTAAATTGCTCGAAAACGGCTCCGAGCTCCGCCAAAATTGTCTGGGTGAGTCTACGAGCGTATTTAATTCTAAAAATAAGGTCCAGGTGTCAAAAAACCGAACTTATCCTTTAAGGCTCACCAGAGTGCCCCGGGACACCTTTTAAGAACCACTGTATTAATCGGTCTTCCTGTTTTTACCACACAGAAAATCTGCATGATTTGATAAGATTATTGATAAAGAACTGGATTGATAAGCAGAATAACTAATGGCACAAGTAACAATAATATCTGATTATTCCCCATCCTTTGCAGGACACAGAAACCCAAACTTTGCTTTTAATTATATTTTAGCACATTAATGCGTCAATGTCTTTACACGAATCCTGACAGACAACTTGTTGCTTATCATGGCTAGATGTGACATGAACTGTAAAGCTGTCAGAGTTATGAGGAAACCAACAGAATTCCTAAGACTTTAATCCTTTAAGCATTCTCCATTTATTAGGGCTTTATTTGTTAGTATTACCAATGTTACATTGTAAATGCAATGTGAGCTTGTGCAATAGTCACATCACAGGAGCTGGCCAGCTCAGAGAAAGAGGTCTATCAGCCAAATCTGTGTGGCAGCTACAAACTTCAGCACTTTGAAAAGCTGAAGCCACGTTTAGTTCTTGAGAGGGGCTTGAATGGACACAGCTCATAAGTAGTAATGTGTAAGTATAAAAACATCTAATCTGAAAAGAGGGTTATAAACATCCAGGCTGGAAAAACTGATCAGGCAGACCAGCTCTGTGGTTGGAATGAAGCTGGACTCTCTGGTGACGGTGACAGAGGAGAGGACATTAGACAAACTGCTCTATATTTTGGATGATGACAGTCACCCTGTGCACACCGTCTCATCAACCAGAGGAGCCTGTTCAGCCCATGACTGATCCTTCCCAAGTTCAGGACAAACAGACTGACAAAGTACGGGGACAGGAATTGAGATTTTATATCTGCTAATTGTTTTTTTACTTTTTTGATGTCCTGTGCTCATTTATACCTTGTACAATACAATGCTACTGGAACCTTAATTTCCCTGAAGGAGCCTTCCCAAGGGATAAAAAAGTCCTATCTAATCTAATCTAATCTAATCTAGACATGCCAGAATCCAGAGTCTGAGTGGACTTTCAGTCAAGAAGCTTAATAAATATGTTCTGTGAACTCCTGGGACCAATGTTAACCATGAAAAGGAGTGAAATGGGACATTCAAACATGTGACAATGCAAATTCATCTTTTCTGAAAATTCTTTCAATTTGCAGTCTGTAAGCACTACATAGACAGAAACACAATAACATTTGGATTTGAATTTTCCTTTTACATCTTAAGGTGTGGCTCATTTCACCCCTCATAGAGCTCATGAAGAGGACCTTAGATTTTAGCAGAGATCCACAAATGCAACGCTGCATTTTAATCAATTTTTTCTGTTTAAAGCCTTTTTTGCACTGATTCAATTCCCCTTTTATTTATTGCCTCCTTCTCCTCTTACTGAAAGAGCCTTGCTGTGTTTGTATTTTCAGGCCTGCAGAGAGCCAGGGCTCCGGCCCCTTACCGCAGAGACTTTGAAGCCAAACTAAGAAACTTCTACAGGAAATTAGAAGCAAAGGGTTATGGCCAGGGACCAGGCAAGATCAAGTAAGACCTGTAACAGATACGACATTCATTGTGCAATCCAACTGAAATAAAAGACTTGATGTTTGAGAAAATGCTCACTATTAACAATGAGACAAAGTCTAGATCTAACCAGTGATGATCGTATATGCATGTTTCATATATTCTATCAGTACATGCAGTCTGTCACACTACGGTACAGTATTGTGTAAAACTGTGTGATTTTAGGAAATGATTTTGGAATGAGCCATTCAGTGGGCCAAGTTTTTTTCCTTCTTGGTAGATAATGCCTTGAAGTGTGATTTGGACATACAGTACAGGCTGTGAATTAAATCTCATGTTGGTTGTTTTAGGTTGCTGATCAGAAGAGAACATTTACTTGAAGGAACCTTTAACCAGGTGATGGCGTATTCTAGAAAGGAGCTTCAGAGAAACAAACTTTATGTCACCTTTCTGGGAGAGGAAGGGTAAGACACACTGACACATAAATTCACCAGGGTAGCGTGATGGGTTATAATTTACTCTGTGCTATTGTGACAAGCTTTTGAGGACCAACAATTTGGATATAATCAAACATTAAGCTAACATTTAATATCCTGTACATTATCTTTAAGCTGTGCTAATAAACTGCGTACAAACTGGTGAACCCACACAAAAATGATGCCTAAATCTGCTGTCTGTACTTTAAAGACCCTCTAAGGGAAATAGTTTTGATGTGCAGCAGACAGAGACTACCTTTAACTTGGTTTTACAGAAATAGCAGACAGATTTTGTTCATCATGCAGTCTGCTCAATTCTAGGCGAGCTGATGATAAAGAAGCTGGCAAACATTTGGAGGCATTTAGTAGAAAAGGCCAGCTTATTTCACTTAAAAATGGAAACCAAAGATATATAAGACAGTGAGAGAATATTCGATTACGTTTATAAGATTAGCGTATGCATCACTTCAAGTTATGATCATTTCGATCTTGAAGAGGTATGATCAAGCTTTTACTAGCTAATAAAACACCCAAACAAAACAGATTTTTTATTCAAAAGATATTTTTTGTTTTATCTTTTATGGCAAAAAAATCTTTTGTTTTCTTTTTTGTTAAATTCAAGTTATGTTGATGTGTGTTAACCTTTTGAAACAATATTTATGAAGACTTAATTCATGCTTGAAAATTCTTACTCATGTGGCTATGATATCAGTTAGAGTTAGTAGGTTTACACATACCAAAATAATTATTTAAAACCTCATTCATCTTTCTGTCTCCTCAGTTTGGACTACAGTGGTCCGTCGAGAGAGTTCTTCTTCCTCTTGTCTCAGGAGTTGTTTAATCCGTACTACGGCCTCTTCGAATACTCTGCTAATGATACCTACACAGTTCAAATCAGCCCAATGTCTGCATTCGTTGAGAACCATCTGGAATGGTAAGCTTTGAAACATAAACAGCCTCCAAAGAATGAAACTAATAATTGTGTGGATTTTGAAACTGTAAACTGAAATGTAAGTCAACATTAGAGGTCACCTTGAATTTTTGTACTTTTCTTAATCTCTCATCATTCCTGATGGTGCGTTCTGTTTACCTCTGAACTCGAACATGGGAGCTGGGAAGTACATCACATCCCGGTTAAACGTGTCCTAGTTTCAAGCTGATAAAGTCAGGGTGTCTGAAAGTCATTTGACTTCTCAAATAGAGTATCTTCCCAGTGAATAACTAATTTGCAACTTTGACAATCTAACCTCTGAGATGAAATGCTTAGCACCATCACTTTGCCCAAAAGCATCTGTAATGTTGTTGAACATCATTTTTAACCCCATCAACACAGCATAGAGGTCAGCACTGTCCATGTGATAGAGTCAAAGTTATGTTTGACTGATTTGTCTCTGGCTCTTGTGCTCTGTGTGTGTCCAGGTTCCGTTTCAGCGGTCGTATCCTGGGTCTTGCTCTGATCCATCAGTACCTGCTCGATGCTTTCTTCACCAGACCGTTCTACAAGGCCCTGCTCAGACAGTCAGTACACACTCACACTCATCAAACTCTTAAGCAGGAGTTTTTGGTCAGAAATGTAACAGTCATTTTAGCACACAGGTGTTTTGTACATTGTATTTAAGAAGTAGGCTTAGCCACTGTAACAGTGATCCTTAACTGGACACCCCAGGGGCACATCAGACCCCCCCACAGCTTCCCATCTGGTTCCCAAATTACTATCAAATTTAGAAAAGGTAAGGGGAAAAACATTTTGGTTTTAAGGGTGTCTTTTTAAAGTCTGTTCCCAAAATATACGCAAGTAACCCCGAAAACAACTGGGGCTGGAACAGTTTTATGAGGAGGGGCCTCATGTTTGAACCATGCAACAGAAATTCATTCATTTTTTGTTTACTCACAGCCAATGTGTTATCTTATTGGAAGTGTAGTTGTGTGAAACCATGCACAGCAACCACACATCCATGGTTCTTTGTTAGTCCTCTGCGTGACAGTCGTCTTTGTTTCCCCAAGTTGTTAGGCTCAGTTCAGTTTTCTCAGACTGTGTTTGGCTAACAACTGCTTAAGTCACCTGCAGTTCAATTCACACAAAATTCTCTTACAGCCCTTGTGGAGTCTCTGCTTCAATTACTCAACACAATTTATTAGCGTCAAACTCTGTTTGACTTTTCAGGAAAAATAAAATAAATACACTCAAAACTATCGAGATCGAATTGTGATGTGGTCTGCAAAAGCAGTTTTCTCCTCTTCAAACAACTCTTAACACTACTTATCAGGAGCCTCAGGTAGCAGAGTCTGGCAGTAGCACCACACACGTATGTCAGACAGTCATAATTTTTGGATATAAAATATAATCACTTACCTCAAATTTTATCCTTTCATTTATCCATTTTAATTCAAAATCTTATCTGGCTCCAACACCAGCTCTAAGCCTTTGTTATCCAGCCAGGAGTACAGGTGTTAGTGTCAAACCCATTTATGGACAACACGACAGCCTCAGACATGAGTAGCCAAATAGCTCACTGATCTCACTTTTAAAAGCCAAAAAAAGTAAGAAGAAAGTTTGGAAGAAAATAGAAACTTATTGAACTTAAAGCAGGTTAACAAAATCAGCATATTTGAAATATCAGAATTCATTTTTTGTTTAAGCAAAACAATTGGTCCTTATACAAATGTTGATAACTCTGCACTGGACTATAATGTCATTTTAATCAGTGAGTGAGCTTCTCTGGAAAGGACATGAGAGGACAGGTAGTGCACATGCCTCACAGCAAGAAGGTCGCCGGTTTGATCCCCGGGTTGGGCAGGGCCTTTCTGTGTGAAGTTTGCATGTTCTCTCCGGGCACTCCGGCTTCTTCCCACAGACCAAAAACATGCTCATTAGGTTGATTGGTGACTCTAAATTGCCCTAGTTATGCGTGTGAGTGTGAATGGTTGTCTGTCTCTCTATGTGGCCCTGCAATCGACTGGCGACCGGTTCAGGGTGTACCCCGCCTCTTGCCCCATGACAGTTGGGATAGGCTCCAGCCCCCCCGCGACCCCAAAAGGGATAAGCGGTATAGAAATGAATGAATGAATGAATGAACTTACCTATTATTAAATGCTAAGCCAAAACAAAAATCTGCTATATCTAGTGTACTCAAACTTAAAACATAATGCAATTGTTTTCAGACCTTTTATGTTCAGGGCAAACCTAAGATCATACTAACATCTAACACCACATACACATGAAAAATAGCCTCTTTAGCTTGTGTTGCAGCACCGTGTCAGTGTTAATTTCTATCTACAAATGCCTAATAAAATGTGTCCATCAACCATATTACTCTTGAAATGTTTACTTTCTAAATAATTCATTTGGAACTTAAAATAGATTCTATCAACTGTAATTCAAGATAATTTAAGCCTGACCTTTTACATATGTAGAACTAGTTAACAAATAATAATTGAAATTGTACCACAAAAGTAAAAGTTCCCAGCTCATGCCACAATTCTGCAAACTGCCGAATCCTTAAAGTTCTTGTCTGCCGGCCGGATCTGCAGTTGTATGAAAATTTACTTAAATAACTGACAGAGTTAATCAAAAACTTATGCAGTAGTTGTCATATATTAGTAGTTGTTGCACAAATTCCCATGGCACACCTGGATTTTCTTGGAGGCACACTCATGTGTCTTGCCACAACATTTGAGAGTCACTGCTATAATGTTCCAAAAACATGTTAAACTCAGAATTGAGACAACATATTAATTCAGAAAATATTCACAGACCAAATGGATTAGATGAAGAAAGAGTCATTGTTTGGTAGTGATGCCCCCTGCTGGTCAGATTGAGAGCACCTCAACATTTACTTCACCTTTGAGACCAAGATTTTCTTTTTCCATTGTTATCCAATCCAAGCTATTCTAGAAAATCTTGCACATCAAGAAGAGTATTTTTTCTTGCATATGTACAAAGCAGTTTCTGTATTTCAACACTGTTATCACAGGGTTTTGAAATGAAAGCTGTTTTTATTCTCTTTCTCCCTCATTAAGAGTGTTAGATATAAACATGCAACTGACAATTTGAGGAATGTAATTTGACCTTCGTCACGACTTTCCTGCTGATTGTGATCTTGTTTTTGTTCGATGATCAAAAAGAGAGGTTGAGGGAATTATGGGATATTTTGAGCACAAATGAACACAACTATTGTAGGCATTGTGCCTTTAATAAAAATGGTGAACTATTGTCTATACAAAAATTTTGCAACCCTTTTATTTATTTTTTCAACATCATCACATTTTATTTCCAAAATTTTTAAGGCAAAAGCTGTGACAATATTCTTTCTTTTGACCTGATCTCAGGGTAGTCAAAGCCCTGTAGCTTTTTGATCTGTAGAGTGGCAGTGTCTTTTTAACGGCTAATATGTGACCTCTGTTTGACCTCTAGGGCGACAGACCTGTCTGATCTGGAGTACCTGGATGAGGAGTTTCATCAGTCTCTACAGTGGATGAAGGACAACGACATCACTGACATCCTGGACCTTACTTTCACCGTCAACGAGGAGGTCTTTGGTCAGGTAAATGTGGATGTGCTCATGTCAGCATATTTAAGTTGTAAAGATGCACCTGCACTTCTATATGATAGTAGTCACATGCAAATAAATATTGTTATTTTTAAACATGTTATTTATAATTTAGGGCTGTCAGCAGTAACTTGATTACTTTGTAACTTTCACTTTGTGTTTTCTGTGTTTCCAGGTGACAGAGAGGGAGCTGAAGTCGGGAGGTTCCCACCTTCAGGTCACAGAAAAGAACAAAAAAGATTATATTGAGAGGATGGCCAAGTGGAGAGTGGAGAGAGGAGTGGTGCAGCAGACAGAAGCTCTGGTCAGAGGCTTCTACGAGGTAAACGAAGATGTTAAAGTCAGTTCTTCGAAACTGTTTGAATCTTTTATTACGACATCATGTAAATGACTTCAAATTCCACTTTGCTGAACATTAGCTGATGATTTCTCACCCTGTTTTACATTGTTCTCCCTTCTGGTTGATGCTTATATGTCTTGTGAAAAGGTTTCTTTGTCCCGTTTCATGATCATTCATCAACTTTCCCTGAAAAAATAAAAATTCATATTTATTCACAGGTTGTAGACTCCAGGCTGGTGTCAGTCTTTGATGCCCGGGAGCTGGAGCTGGTTATCGCTGGAACAGTAGAGATCGACCTCGGTGACTGGAGAAGCAACACAGAGTACAGAGGAGGTGTGTTTGTCCACAAAATCAGATCCTTTATCCCAGAGAGACTCTTAGTACATATTTGTATTTTGTTTATCAAGAAAAAATATATCATAAAATGTTTATAGACTCCATAAAAAAACAAGTTATTTTTCAGTAAAAACAATACTAATGAGCTCATAGATGCAAATTTCTTTTTAAATTTTAGTTTTCAGGTAATTCTGGGTTTGTGCATGTGCTTGAAAAGTGCATGAATTATACTGCTGCATTTTCAAGGTTTGGGAGGGGCTTTATATTGAGATAGTTAATTCTTGTGATAAAATAAGCAGATTTTCAAAATTTGCATGGCCAAATGCTTAAAAAAAGACCACAAAGAAAATGCATCTGAAATTACTAATCCAAAAGATAAAACATAATTTAATATACTTTTTTTTTATTTTGAAGCATTCATTCATTCATTTTCTATATCGCTTATCCCTTTCGGAGTCACGGGGGGCTGGAGCCTATCCCAGCTGTCATTGGGCGAGAGGTGGGGTACACCCTGAACCGGTTGGAACAGGGTGCTGAAAGGTGCTTGAATTTTCAACCATATTTTTGTTTATAAAGTATATGAGTACATAATAATATAATGCAAATAAAAAAATCTAACTCATAATGAAATAACCAAAAGAATAGTCATAGGAAAAACTAGTTTCTGTTTGTAGATTATGCAGTAACCAAGTTAAACAGAGAAACTTGGTACAATTGTAACAATTTTTTTAACCTATGTGTTAGGTCAAGAATCTTTGAAAAGGAAAATAATTTCGTATTTACAGAATCATACCAGATGAATGTTTTCATGCAGGTGAAAAATTTTGATGGATACATTTTTTTAATGTAATTTTTCATCTTTCTGTGGACGATAGTTGTTGATAGTTGTGTTAAGCATAATGTTTTTTTTTAATATAATCATGTAGAAATATAATCACCCAGATTGTTGAGATATGTTTATGTTTTTTTATTTACTGTTGTCATAGGGTGCTTTAAATGTTTAAAATGCATCATAAAAGTGCTTGAATTTTCATTTGGATTAGACTGACAAACCCTGTAATTGTAAACTTTTTAATTCTAGTGCATTTCATTATAAATAAAAAATTATATCTCTGTCTTTCTTTGCTGAATGGCAATAACTGATTTGTTTCTTGCTGTTAAGATACAAGAAGTGTTTGTCATGACTTTGAGATAAGTCTTGAAAATATTAAAAGATACTGATATCTGTTTTTATAGTTTAAAACTGAAGTCCGAGGCTCCCAGTATTGGGTTATTTTCCACTTTTGATACAAAAAATATCCATCAATGTTAGACAATGTCTAAGTTGGATAAAAACACTAGTAGTATATTTTTTTTGGTTCAAATTTCTCCAAAATAGGGCAGCACAGTGGCGCAGCCGGTAGTGCACGTGCCTCACAGAAAGAAGGTTGCTGGTTCGATCCCCGGGTCAGTCAGGGCCTTTCTGTGTGAAGTTTGCATGTTCTTCCCATGCATGCGTGCGTTCCCTCCGGGCACTTCGGCTTCCTCCCACAGACCAAAAACATGCTCATTAGGTTGATTGGTGACTCTAAATTGCCCTTATGCGTGTGAGTGTGAATGGTTGTCAGTGTCTCTACGTGGCCCTGCAATCGACTGGCGACCGGTTCAGGGTGAACCCCACCTCTCGCCCAATGACAGCTGGGATAGGCTCCAGCCCCCCGTGACTCCGAAAGGGATAAGCGATATAGAGAATGAATGAATGAATGCTCCAAAATAAAAAAAGTATATTTATGCATTCTTTGTGGTCTTTATTTAAGCATTTGGCCATGCAAATTTTGAAAATCTGCTTATTTTATCACAAGAATTAACTATCTCAATATAAACAATATTGTCTTAACTTGTGTTTTACTTGAACATATCATATCTTAAGTCCTGCCCACGTCAGTTCCAGACTTGACTCTACAAACCCTTCAAACTGAGCTAACACTGATGTCCCATGTCACTAACACCAGGTTACCATGATGGACACATAGTGATGCGCTGGTTCTGGGCTGCTGTGGAGCGCTTTAACAACGAGCAGCGTCTCCGCCTGCTGCAGTTTGTCACGGGGACATCCAGCGTGCCCTACGAAGGCTTCGCTGCACTGCGGGGATCCAATGGACTCAGGCGCTTCTGCATAGAGAAGTGGGGCAAGGTCACATCTCTACCCCGGTAACTAACCTTTTTTATTAGAAACAAAACATGCTAGCATGCTTGTCTCTTGTTAGATCGTTCCACAAAGGTAAAGGCAGTGAGTAGAAAAGCTGTGGATGTTCATTCATCACCACAAACACTGAAACAACACCTTCAGTTATTGTTCAGAGAAACAGCAGCAACCAATTTTTCCAGCTTCTTAAACATGAACATCTGCTGCCTCTTAATCAACAGAGTCAACAGAGTGTCAGTTCTGGGCTGTTTGTTTGTTATAGAGGCCAAACAAAGAGGCCGTAATAGTCTATGGGAAGCTGTGATCAGCATTCAATGTTACAGATTTTTCTCAGGCTGAAAGAAATTCATGAAATGATGATAAGATAAATGAATAGATAAATAAAGCAGCTTGTGTGAAACTTAAATCTAACAAATCCAGTCAATATCAGGAAACACCTAAAGGGATAGTTTGGGTTTGGGGTGCCACCAAATTGTGTTATAGCCGTGTGACTAGACACTACAGTAAGAACCTTCACAGTGTTTTACTTTCCTTCAGCAAAAGCCCTGTGTTTGAAACTAATCTGTGATGCAGCATATGAGCAACATATCCATTCGCCACCAATGCCCTTTTTCCCTCTCAGCTGTTCAGGTCAGAGTGCTGCAGCAGGGTCAGTTACCGGTCACTACAGCACAAACTGATATTAATCTAGCTCATTGAAGATCGGTCATTCCTGGGGGTTTTTCAAGATGTAAAAACAGGCAACCAAAAACAAGTGGTCACTGTACCGATCTCCATTACGTGAGATGGGCCTTCGCCAACTTTGGCTCTTTTTGAATATGGTCACCAGGATTCCCCCCTCCACTGCAACACCAGAACATTGTGTTAGCAATTTTCCTTAAATACAGTGTTGCATGACAGCTTCTATACAAACGCTCTCTGTCTGGTAAGTATACTTTGTGTTGGTGGTAATAAGAGGAATCTGCTCTCATTTTGGGGTTTTGCGTTTATTTTCATGAAATAATTCAAGACAATGTTATCTAATTTAAACTATGCATTCAGTGCAATAACTCTGCACTGTAGTCAGTGGACTCAGCACTTGAGGGTGATGTGATCTCAGGGTAGATGTGGGACTAAAATGTTTCTTTGACACTAACATAAAAGGTGACAGGTATAAATTCTTCAGATCTGCTTGCCTTGTTTCAAGAGCTATTTTTTACTTTCCCATCTTTGTGGTGCAGATTGATCTAATGTAATGCAGGGAGTATTAGAGTGACCTTACAGAAGGACATTGATTTGGCAGACAAAGTGAAAAAGGTGAGCCTGCTCAGCAAAAACAGAGAGCGGGGCTCAGGTTTCACTGCAGAGGATGGAGCAGTGCCAGGGTTCCACTTTGTAGATATTAAGAGCTCCAGCATCAGCATTTACTCCATATGTCCAATCATAGTGGAAGTATTGGTCACAGTGCTGGTGTCCCTATGTTGGGATATTATAATACAATTTTGAGAAGCATAAAGAGAATTAAAACTTATAAAACAACAAGTTTACTTGATAATTTAACTTGGAACAGTGCTTGTTAAAAAATGAAGGTCATTCAGCCAAAGCTTTTTGGTCTAGTGTGTCCATCAGCATGTTTTTAAATTCAGACAAATTTTAAATGGTAAATGGACTTGAGTTTATGTAGCGCTTTTCTAGTCTTTGACTACTCAAAGCAGCTTTACACTGCAGGTCACACCTACCGATTCACACCTATTCACTCACTGATGGTTCAGAGCTTCTCTGTTAGTTGTCCAGCAGTATCAGCTAACATATTTACAGCCTTTCATACCCATTTACACAGGGAGCGACTTGGGGTTAAGTGTCTAGCCCAATGACACATCGCCATGTAACACCCAGAGCTGGGCTCAAACCTGCAACCTTTGGATTGCGCACCACTGATGCCCCAATCAGTTCTAACTGAACACTGAAAAGTTTTTTTGGCGATGATGACCCCAAACAGCATTTTTCCATCAGTTTCATCCTTTCATTGTCATATGATGGCATAGGAGCCACTTTGTCTGTGCATTTTTGGACATTGGATCATCACCAAAATAAAACTGTGGCTGTGTAGCAGGTAGTGCTGTGGCCTCACAGCCAGAAGGTTCCTGGATCAGTCAGGTCCTGTCAGCATGGAGTTTCCATGTTCTTCCAGTTTAAGTCTGGGTTTTCTTCAGGCACTCAGAACATGCTTCTTAGTTTAACTGGTGCCTCCATTAACTGTTATGTGTGGATGTGTGTTAGTCCTGGGATTTGCTTAGGAGTGGTCCGGGGTGGACTTTTCAACCTACTTCAAGGTAAATGTTAAGGTACACTAAAGTGGTTTTTACAGCTTGGTTACTTTTTTTTTACAATTCAGTTGATAAAAGCACTCCAGTTTTGTATATTTTCTTTGGATCTTTCATGTTCACATTGCTCTATTTTGAAATGGGCCGAGTCACAAACAGCCTGAGCTGGCCTTACATCATTACTACCAGGCTAAATTCCACTCACTGATTAACAGCTGAGGTGAAATGTCTTATGTAAGATTAAACAGATGAACTTATTTTTTTATTAATGTGTGACATGCTTAACCATAATAGTGTAAAGTGTAAATAAACTCAATGCACAAAGAAGAAGGTCTTTAAACCATCACCAGTGTCTACGGTGGACCATAGAGGGCACCAGACAGCATGGTAACTTACTTCAATGTAACACCAGTAGAAGTGTACAATAAGAAACAGTCGGCTATGTGAAAAGCAGAGAGCAGCTTTAAAAATGTTAAATCCTGCTGCTTGAATGAGAAATTTCTGGGAAAATTCTGGGAGCTTAATACGTTTTTTAATCTGTCGATGTTGTTTAAACCTGTGATGATCTGCTGTAGAGATGCTAAGTTATGACTACCTGATGCTATTTCTATCATGTGTTGTGCCTGTGCACAGAAAGTGACTCTGTGTGATCCAAGACATTATCATTAAGTACCAGGAAACCAGTTGTTGTCAGCCTGGCTGCCTCATACCACTACAGCAGTGTGACGAGTTCACGTGTCACCTTGTGTGTGTTGGTTTCTAGGTCGATTGTGTCCTTAATGCGAAAAAGATGCTCAAGCTGTTAATTGGATGTGAGTTGAGACAGTCTATTTTAGCAAAGCTCGGTGCAGTTGTTTGTATTGAAACAGGGATCGATTGCTGTGTTCATTATCATCAAACAAACACAGAATAACTACTTGTATTGGGGCAACTCTCCCAAACAATCTAGTTGTGACAATGGCCTTCACTCTCTTTCTCTCTCTCTTTTTAGGGCTCACACCTGTTTTAACCGCCTGGACTTGCCCCCGTACCCATCATACACCATGCTGTATGAGAAACTGTTGATAGCGGTTGAGGAAACCAGCACGTTTGGCCTCGAGTGAGACAAAACAGACAATCAAATCAAGACTGCATTTCTTTAAAGATCCCTGGATTATTCTCTACAAAGTTTATCGTCATGTGGATAAATGTGCGTCAGCGTCCTGGTAGAACATGTTTAGATTCTCTCACCTGTCCATGAGATCCATGCTGATGCACCACTGCAGGACAACAGATATTTTTATAGTAATCACCAAGACTGAGGAACATGGAACACAGCAAAGGCATTTTAAAACCATATTTATATATTCATGCATACATGAGGAAATGTTAAAGGGAACCAGATTCATTAAAAATTGCATGTAGCAAAAAGCATCATGTCCAATCCAACAGTTAAATACCCAAGAATGACCAACAGAACCAAGGACAGTTCTACATATTTATGTGCACTGAGTACAAGAATTTTAAACAGAATTTAAGGAATTATAGTTACAACTTGTTTGAGCATCCTAAAGGAGTTTTCTATGAATCAATCCTGACACCAAGGATGAGAATTTAAAACTACAGATAAGATTTAAAGAGAAATATTATAGTGAATCGAAACATAAAATATGTTTATGTATTTCAGATATGGATAGATAAAAAGATTAAATGGTTTACTTAAAAATATTAAGATCTAATATAAATGAAGTTAATAGCTTGCTATGGATTGTCACTGCACAAATATTACATATTGGAAATGTATTTGTGCTTTTCCATGAATTTGGCTTTGGACGAGTGTGCAAATGAAGGCAGACAAATTCTCTGGGATTCTGCTCTTAAATATTGAGATAAATGTATGAATGTGAGTGAAATGTAGATTTTTAACAGGCTTACTGGATGATTGCAAATCTGATTGACATAATGCCAAAGGAACAATCATGTAAATATTTTATTCTGGAGTGATTAGATGATTCAAATGTATTTTATTTAGACTGTGGCTAGGCAGGAGGAACAGCATATTTAATGACCATAAACTTGTAACTCACTTAAAACCACAAGTGATGCAAAGATGTGACATAGATCGTATTTGTGGGATCACTGAGAGCTATAAATAACTCTAAATGATAGGACACAGGACCAAAAACTGATCTCTGAGGACTGATGATAACCTTAACCTTAAGTCACTATTTGTTTTAAAATTTAAGTTATGTGTTAAGGAATAGGTCATTGTCAATAATGGATAAGCCATTCATACAGTTTGTATGAAATGAAGTTATATTAAGCAATGTTATCAATTTAATTTGCAAATCAAATTCTTCTTAAACCAACAACAAGAGAATTAGTGATGGGTTAATACTCTAGAAAAAGTATTCATAGAAATGAAACCTGGAATGGTTATGCTGAATGAAAGTAGGGGGAACAATAAAACATGATAATAATAATAAAATAGTAAATGGTATAAACGTTTTAAAACTGCAGTAACAGCACACCTAGGTTGAAGGTTGTTAACTGTGTTAGGAGATGTGCATCTAAAGGGTTAATTAACAGTGAGGTTAAGTAAAGAGAGGGTGTGCCCTTAACTATAAGCAAGGCCACAGTACAGAAAGTGTGATGCAGTTTTACGAACTTAAAAGCACCTCTGCACAGATACAGGAAGGGGCAGGATTTAGCTTGATTGCTGAAGCTCTTCTGCCTTCCTTGAGTGAATTTCTGTGGCCCGCCCTCCTCAGATGGTCCATCAGTGAATGTGACTTTCACTGTCGTGTAAATACCCATTAGCATTTGATTAAGATGCAGATGTTAACTTTAAAGTCTGTTGCAGACAGGGAGAGGGGGACAATGATTTCTGTTTGTTTGTTTAATAATGTACTTATAAATTTAGTCATGTTTTATATACTTATTTATTTTATTTGCAGCAGTAAAACTACAAGGCACATAAAACATTTACATAAAAGCTTGTGTGTGGGTGAAGTAGAGGCCCACCTAGGCTGATAAGAAAACTACACCCAAATATAAGAGAACACAGGTGATGTCACCTGGTGTCTTGATTTTGTCAAAGTCTCGACCTGTAAACGTTTGACTGTAAGCTTCACATCGCAACACAAACAATGATGCTAAAAAAAAAATCTCATAAACAAGAAAATTAGGTTGAAAACACACACACACATTCAGAGAGTTAAGTCACTGCATCCACTTCCTCTGGATCATTAATGACTATTAAGAGGAAAACATAGATATTATTTTGGTTTATGTTTGTGAGTAGAAAATATATTTTTTAACCTGTAGTTGCAATTAACAATATGTCTAATTCTAGTATGTGCTTTGTGACCCTTTATGATCAGTTTGAAAAATCCAAACAGGATGCTGTAGTATTCAAAACAGGTATTAATATAAATATAATTAATATCATATCAGTTATCAAAATTATGGTGTCATGACAGTTCTTGTGCATGATGGACAGGTACTGTCTCAACAATTATTGCAATACTCTATGCCATAAACTTGATAGGTATTGGATTGGCCCATAATGCAAAACTACGTTGGTAAATGTATGTCTCATTGATGTCCAGCCTTGATTCATAGATAGATATCTTTTTCCTGTGTTGGGTAGTTTGGTTCCATCAAGGCAAGATATTAGTGCTATGGATAAAAATCGAATCCATGCAGGAGAGTTGGGTAAGTCATACATTTGCCAAAGGAAACAGAAAATATCACATTTAGGAGAATCCTGATCCAGGACTAGTGCTTTTTCAATGCCCTCCTTTGGTTCAGTCCAAAGTGGGGACAGCAACTGGAAACAGACATTTCACATTTCCTTGGCTAGACAGCAATCTTACCAGATGTGGTCAAAGACCATCATCAAGATTACCTGTTCTGCTGTGTGTGGGAAAGCAGAGACAATGATGTCACGTCTCCTCTGTCAAAGTAGCCATCAGTTCCAACACAAGGGCTTCTGGGATTCCATCTGTGGAGACTAAAGGTTATCACGTTGAAAAAGCAAACAGATAGTTTGTGATCTGTAACAAAAATCAAAAGATAGGCATGTGGACATCGTATCACAAACTGGACAGAGGACTTCCTGTGAATCCTCATGTCTGGAGTGGCTTGTCACCTTCTGCATCTTCAGTCCTTCTCTTGGAACTGGAGCTGCGTGTCAAATTCAAGTCGTCTTCTGAACTCAGACTGTGTTCTTTTTCATGGTGTTGCTCTTTGCATGGAGCAGGTACTCCAATATCTGAACCTTTACTGTCAAATAACCTTTATAAACCACAGGACTGGTGCAAAGCAGCATGTAGATATCCAAGGGCAGCAGATCACTGGATCACCCACCTGAAGCAAGCTGAACCTTCTGGTACAGACTCAAATCACAACCAGGGGCCCTTGGATGAATCAGTGTAATATATGCAATAGTTAAGACCTTGTACTACAGTTTCTTCCACAGTCCACCATGTTCTCTCAAACCATGAGCGACCGCAGTGTCTCCTGAGCATCCCCTGCCCATCATCTTCATGTCTTATTCAGTAATGAAACTGTGCCTCAGTTACTTACTGCCTCATGTGTGGCCTGGAGGGTGTGACAGAAAGAAAGTCTTTGGTTTTTTGCCTTTGTTCCTTTTTTTTAAACTATTTACTTTTACTTACTGTGTTTCTAGGGATTTGTTTCAAAAACAGGGAATAGATTCATCATACTGTCTCACTGCTTCTATTCCACCATGTGCATCTCAGGCAGATAGATATCTGATTTTAAAGCCAACTGTAAATGCAGCCTAAACATGTCTGTTGGGTGTTGTTTTTGTTTTAGCCTGATGTATAAATGAGGAGAAAATCCTTTGATTTCTCATGGCCACAAGCAACAACCTGACTGCTTCACAGTGAAAGACTGTCTGTCATTGTCAGTAAAGATGATCAATTCTGAGGGAAACTTCTGCGTTGTTGATGTTGGACTTCCTAATAGATCAGAGCGGTCAAATATTACTTCCCAAATGCCCAAGTTAGCCCATCCCTAAATGGGTGAAAACAAGCCCTGGCTGTATTGTAAAAGCTGATTGCAAAAGCAGATGGCATTGATTTTGTCTAAATGTAGTGTGTGATATGCAGTCTGCAAACATTTAAGAAATCTACACTTTCCAAACAATACCAAGATGTATATGGCAATGGCATGAGCCTTATTAGCATTAGCATTAACTGGTATTTTTACAGGATGGACATTTTTTGTCATTATATGCAGGTCACACATGTCACAGGTAAATGTCCAGCTGTAAATATCATGAAAATTAAAATCCAAATCAATCAATCTTCTTTCTGTCCATTAATGGATGCTACATTTGGCTGTGCTGATTTTATCTTTATCATTATTTTTTAAGAGGTCATATCTTGCGTTTTTGGGTTTTATATGCCTTTATGGCTATAGTGGAATGGTCCGGGTTTCACAGGTGTGTGTCTGAGAAAGAGAATAGCAGTTAAAAGAGGCCTCTTGAGAAGGCCTTGTTAAGTTAAACTATTTGAGGTCAACTATTGTAAAAATATAAAGTTTATTATCTTGATGTGACAACCCATCATGCTTATCTCAGAGCCCACACTTGCCATCATGATTATGTATTTGTTCATGAAAAGGCTTACATATCATTGAGGTAAATCGTGAGCTTAACAAATCATTACACACCAAACAGTCATCATTTAAAGTTACTGAATCACAAAAGACCTCATCTTTCCAGTTTACCCCCAGTCATTTTAGATATGTTTTCACCCATAGAGGGGTGTGGCTAATTTAATTTGGAGGTTGGGGGGGTGGGGGGTCGCTCTCATCAATTCATGGCTAAAATCAGCTCCAGGTATCAAGGTTTGTTCACCAAGCTTGTAAAAACAAGTTGTTTTTTAAAAGGATGGTTCAGGATTTTTGACATGGGGCTGTATGAGCTACATGGTGACAGCATAATCATTAGCCACAGTGACTGAGATTAGAGCACAGCACAGGCAAAGGCTATGTAATACTGCTGAGAGAGCCAACAGCTCTGCATAATTTTAGGTGAAATCAAGCCACAGAAACTGTGGGATGATTGCACACTGTTTTCAATACCTTAAACCGCAATGACACTGACATTTTGGCCAGGTTTTTAGAAGTGCCCTTTTTGGGACTGCTGTCTTTCGTCCTCTAGACATGGTGTCAGAAAACTGAGGCCAGCTGCAACTGTGCATTGTGAAATGGCATATGCTTCTGCTTTATATGGTGTTAGCTGTTTGATGTCATAATACAGCATTTTGCACAGCATTCAGCAGCGCTGAGCTACGTTTGATAAGAGTCTTCCTAAGCTGAGTGCTACCCATGAGTTACATCTAAATTAGTGAACATTAAAAATCTGTCTACAGTTATTCAGGGATCATCTGGAAATGTCATACTCTATCATGTTGCTTTCAGCTTCAAATACATCCACCTGCATTGAACGCAACAAAATTGTCATACATTTACAGAAATATGTGACCTTGCACAGCGGCTGGATCAGCCTGAGTCATTGTCTGTAATCATGCAGATCCCTCTTGCCAAGCTCCGATCTACAACGATTGTGAGCAGCCCAAACCGGCATGGCCCAATCAGAGTCCTTTAGAGCAGGAAGAAGAACGAGCTAAGAGGGAGATGACAGCAGGAAGTGACTGCTCATACACGGATTAGCATAGATGCTAACAGTAGCAGTATCAGATCTGAACCACATTTCTTCATTAAATGAAAAACAAACAACACTACAAACCTCTCAAAAGTAAGAATATTTTCACTCCACTGCTGACATGTTTTGACGAGACTTTGTTTTACTAAGTTGCTCATGTTCAGTAGCGCAGTAGCTCCTGCCTATGACATTATCTGATTGGCTCTTAATGAATGTTGATTGATGGAACGATTGTCCAATCACCTGCAGGATATGCTTCTAAAAGGTTCAGCCCTTCCCAAACACTTTCTATGGGCTCTTTCCCAGATGAACTATTGAAATATATTGAACTGCCGGTTTGGTGTGTCAGGTTAAGAAATGTGATGATTTCTTAACTTTGATCAATATCGGCTAATATACACAAGTGTGCGAATGCGGTATCACTTTTCCATCAGCAGATCACTTTGTTTTGGCACTGCTTTGGTTCTCAGCACAACCCCCTTCAAAAATCCTCAACTGTCCTTTTAACATGATAGCACTCTGTAACATTAATGTTATTGTAGATGCCATCAGGAAATTAATTTGGTATTTGTTTGCGCTGGATGTAAAAAAGTTGTAAAATATTCCCATGAGTTTTACAGAATGTTCCCCTTTCACAGTCTTGTGAGACAAAATGGTGGTATTATTAAAGGGAACATATGTTTAGACTCATCTATGTTTCTGAGAGATTTGAACATTTGAGCTTTTTACAACCACTAATGTGAGATTTAGATTTCTGTTTCTAATTTAGCAGATAAGTATGCATATTTAAAAACATTTTTGCCTGCTTTTTTATTTTTAATTTAAAGCTACTGAGATCTTAAGTTTTGTGTGAAATCATCTAAATGGTGCTTTATTTATGTGCTAGCTACAGGTGTGATAACAATGGGGTGATGGAGTGCAACCAAAGTGATGGCAGATATTTTTTGTTTGCAAATTTGGGGGTTTGTTTACAGTCACACAAATATCTGTTCCTGTGAACCCATCCCACCAACAGGCAGATCATTTAAGCTCATCCTTGGTGGTGGTGAAGCCTTTTCCCCCTCATCTGTACATCCAAGAGATCAAGGCTGTGATAACTGGTATGTTGCTTCCCCGCTCTCTTTTTTATCTCCAGTCTTTTGTATGCTTATTTATACTTAAGGTATTAAAGGTAAAGGGAGGTCCTGGAGCTTTCCTTGAATGTTTTGTTTGCATTTTTATTATGTTGTCGTGACAAGCATCATAAAAGTATGCCTTCACTTTTTGAGCCTTTGCGTTTTGATATGTATTTTTCTATGATCTGTGAAGCTAGCTTGTGTTCTGTTTGACTCAGTGCAGGAATTGTTTTACTGTGGTGTCTTTTATTTCTACTTAGCTGACATTACATCACTTTTATGCTTAACTATGAGACAACTTTGCCAGAGCTGCCATCAAAAGTCTGCCATGTTTCTCTTTTTCATGTCACAGATAACTTGCTATGTTATAGATTTCTCAGTCGCATGTATCAAAGTAACCTGTGTTTCTGACATTTTATACAATGACGTACATCAACACAAGATACTTTTTATGTTGTTTTCTGAAAATGTAAAGACAGTGTAAGAATATTGTTTGCATTGGAGTTCTTACGTTAATAGAGTGACTGTACATCATGAAGAATTATACTTCTCCAAAAGGTGGTAAATAGACTTGTACAGCAGTGAGTGGTCCTGACCATTAATATTGAAATGTTGGAATAAAACCTTAACTTAGTGAAGAATTTTGTAATATCCACTGAGAGCTAAGGCAATGTTGAATTGTAGCAGTTGTTTTGTATTTGTATTTATTTATTTTTTTTAATTTATTGATTTTTATTTTCAAAGGGACAATGTGAATATTGGATTGAATGTGGCGACACTCACTGACGCATGCTTTTTGTTGTATGTTTTGTTTCTTATTTTGTGTAAAACCGATTCACATATGTAAATACTGTTAAAGGTACAGTTCTGATTTGTCTGAGAACGGGTTGCTAAATACTCAGGCTGTGCTATTGCTCCACCACACAATACAACTGTTTATGAATCTCAATAAAAGGTCACTTTGTTAATTAACTCTCATTGTCTAGTTTTGTTGTTCAAAGGACTTGACCCATTTTCGCTTTTTGATTGGTTGGTCTGTCAACCAATCAGAATCGGAGAACCCACTCTCAAAGCAGCCATTGCTGAGGTACGTGGTAAGACAAATTCTGTGCTGGCAGAGCCTATTTTAATGCATTGTAATGAAATTGTTATCATAAATGTGTTACGTCAGCACTGAATTTCAAAGAAGTCTTTCATACACTTCAAGGCAGTTCGATGACCTTAGCCTATGACCTTGTACCCCCAAAATACTTTGTAGAACCAGCTCATCACCAAGTCAGAGAGAAATTCTTGAGATATCAAGCATGAGATCATCATGAGGCCCAAGGACCTCTCAAAATCTCACTATTTTGTTCTTGAGTCCGAATGGACATTGTAAGCAAATCTAAAGCATTTTTGACATGTTAGATTCAGCATTAAAAAAATCAAACATGATGGCCTTTGAACTAGGGGTGGACTGGCAATAATCCAGCGATATAATACGCATTGTGATACAGGAGTGACAATAAGTCATGATATATTGCAATACTGTAAGCAGGGCAATATATCACAGTTTTATTACTTAACAGTCTAGTTTTTTAAACATTTTCATAACACAAATATTCCACAATGTTATATGCACGGATAAAACTTTGTTTTCTTTCCATTGTATTTCGTATGAAGTGCCATTGCATAGTTTGATACCTCATGTTGTCATTTGTTAAAATTTTGAAACTGTTAAAAGTCTGTTAATTCACATTGCAGAATTAAGCCAATCAGATCTCTTTTTTACCTGGTTTGTTTTCTCATGCTGCACCTCTCTTAAAGGTGTCTGGATAACCCTTATGAAGAAATGCCTTACTCTTTGAAAACTAATGCTTTAGATTAATTTAGGAAATTATGTTCAACATACATACATACATCATAATAGTAAGTTTTTTAAATCATATTGTCGCAATATTTGCATGTAGTATCTTGACAGGACTATTTTTTCTGTTTTTTAACATCTGAAAACATGGTGGCATCATAACAAAAACCTGGCATTCAAAGAGTTAAAATCATTTAAACTTAAGTTTAAATAAGTAGTATTTAATATAAATAATTAGGTTGGCTATAGGTAAAAAAAAAAAAAAAGTGTTTTTCTTCTTTCCATTGTATTTTGTATAAAGTGCCATTGCATAGTTTGATGCCTCATATTGTTATCTGTTACCATTTCGGAAACTGATTATTAAAAGTCTGTTAATTTTGCCCAACACATTGCAAAATTAGGTCAATCAGAGTTCTTTTTTACCTGGTTTGTTTTCTCAAGCTGCAACTCCCTTAATGTTTTCTGTCACCCCCCCTTATGGAGGAATGCCTTATTCTTTGAAAACTCATGCTTTATATTAATTTGGGAAATTCTCTTCAACATGCATAAATACATCAGAATAATAAACTAGGAAAACTAAACTAAGAATATTTTTTCTGTTTTTTTTTCCCATCTGAAAACATGGTGGTATCATGACAAAAACCTGGCATTCAAAGAGTTAAAATCATTTCAATTTAAGTTTAATTTGGTGGTATTTAGTATAAATAATTAGGATGGATATAGGAAAAATGCTCACTGAAAGCAGAATATGATATCAATGTGTTTTTTTTTAACTTGCTTTTAAAAAGCATTATTTTCTTTGCTTGTCGGTGTGAGTGTGACTTATATTGGACCTAATTAATTTAGGACAGCAAATGAAGGTTAGAGTCCCTGCTCCGGAATGTTGCAGAAAACAGCTTTAAATATCAGAAATACTTTTTATTCGTGTTTTTTCTTGTTTCTTTTTTATTTTCTTTTTTTTTTTCTTTCGTTGTTTTTTCTAAAATTTCTCCTGAAAACAAACTCGTACACTTTTTTTTTCCTTTTTCCGAATCAATGCACACAAGAGGGCCGTGACGTTGCGCCGTGTTTACGCCTCTTCCAACGCGATTGGTCAGTCGGCCTGTCAATCAGGACGGTCTCCCATGGTTACTGGAGGCACACAGCGGTTGGGCTCGTCAGTGAGGAGCAGACAGTTGGACCGTTGAAATACAGCGAGCACAGCACGAATGAGTAACTCCATCAACATGAGCCTGTCAGCCGCGCTCTTTGACATCATACTCAGCTATGTGGACGCATTTAGACGTTACACCGTTAAACTGTAACACTGTTCTGCTACACGAATGTTTCCTGAAGTTTTCGTCTGTCGTGTAGCCAGCTGTGTGCTTTAGAGCAGTCTGCTACTTTTTGTCCAAGTTTTTATTTCTCTAACTGACCACTCAAGTCTAACGCCGCCATGATACCCGAATGCCCCCGAGTCGGGGAGTCGAGGAGCCGGACCCGCTGCCAGCCCAGCCCCGCTCCTGAACCGAGCCAGAACCGCGGCGTCAGCGGGCTGTTGTCCGAAATTCAGACCACCATCAAGAGTGAGCCTTTCACCGACCACTACAACATCATACCCGGGAAAGAACTGGGGAGGTAAGCGGAGCTGTGGTCACATGAAGTTTTATTTGTTGATAAAAAGCGAACACTGTGCCCTGAAGCTGAATTAAAAAGCTTCGTGGGTTCAAGAGAAGCACGATGTTGAATTTCTGCCAATGTCCAACATGCCTTTAATTATTTTAATTACAAAAGAAACTGATGGAGCTTCTCATCTTTTTTGTTTTAATGGCACAAAGTCTCCTCCATACTTGAATTTTACTCTTATGTCTTTGTCCCAGGAAAAGACACTGGACACCAGAAACAACTTCTGGTCCTTTAATAAATGATTTGTGGGGCATGCTGTTCAATTAGAATAAATTGTCTCAATAAAACTGCAGGCTGGTTTATTGAGGCAATCTTGATCAAATGGCCCGAATAACAGACGTGCATCATCCTCAATTTAAAGAAACCCACTGTACATTTTTCGGCTTTTTTCAGTGAATCCTAATTATTTTCTGATATTATTGTCTATCCATTTAGTTGATCAATCAAATCAACATATATTAACAAGGATGCAATCAATTATTGGCACAATTGTCACGTTGGTAGGTAAGTTCAAAAAGTTGATAGTTCAAATGGGCAGGTTTGGACATTTCTGCTGATATTTTCAACCAGTAAATTGACTCTACTCATGCACCATATACATTCAGCATAGGTCTACTGGAGTATCCACAGGATGTTCAAATGTGCCACACTCACCTTAGTTTCCCTCAATGTTTACTAAGTGCACAGCTTCATTATTTGTTGTTTCTTTTTTGCACCTTTTCTAACATAAACAGGCTGTCACTTCAAAGAAAGAGGTCAGCTAGGAACTATCAGTACATATTATCTGGTATCCTACATTCCGATATAATGCCTGTACTTTGACACTATTATTTCCCAGTGCTGATATTATGCTGATATTACAGCCTATTCTTAGAGTCAATTGTTCAGTTAGGGCTGTTTTTTGTTAAATAAGCAGACTTTCAGTTAAGAAAATATATGCATCTAGTAATACTGAATATAAATTCTTTATTACTTTAATTCCACTATTCCTGAAACTTGTATCCGAACTTGATTTTAGCATTTTATAAAGTGTCTGCCTGTTGTCTTCTATCATTAAATTAATACATCAAGTAGGTTAGAGTTATTTTTATTATTTCCTCAAACCAACAGTGATTATCTACCAAAGCTGCTCTAATTTTTGCTTAATATTGTTTTGTGCAACATCACAATTATATTGATAACTAGAGGTGCAAGATAGTAATAATAATAATAATACACCAACATATTGCAGCGCAATACTAATTCAATATTTTTAGTGCAATAATGTTATATTCTGTTGTTCAGTAATTTATAGAAGTTCTGAACTTGTGTGCACCCCCTGGCTGTAGTTGGCTGCAGACATTCAGGCATTTGACTCTCAATCTGTCTTTGTCACATTTACGGCTGTTATGTGATTCACTGCCACAGGAAGTCAAGGCTGTAAAATCCACAGGGACAAAACATAACATAACACTTATTCATTTTTTATTTATGCCTGCAAAATTGTGGGTTCTTTATGTTATAAAAAATAATTACTTCTTAATGAAAGAAATAGTTGAGTATTGCCCTGTGTAAAGTAACATGATATCTTGTCTTTTATTATATCATTCCCCATGTATTGAGATATGTATCAAAGTACCAGTTTTTTCTAATAGACGCCCTATTGATAACCCTGTTAGCTGTTTATAAAACAAAGTGATATTCTGGGTGCATTTGTATTGGAACATCAAACTAAGTGGCTGTGCAGTCCTTCAAAAACAGCTCTATCAAA
This sequence comes from Cetoscarus ocellatus, assembly GCA_037902135.1. Taxonomy (NCBI): domain Eukaryota; kingdom Metazoa; phylum Chordata; class Actinopteri; order Labriformes; family Labridae; genus Cetoscarus; species Cetoscarus ocellatus. Next base: position 1,018,067 of record JBAMNC010000763.1, read on the forward strand.
AGGCTGGGCTATATATATATACACATATATGTATATATATATATATATGTATGTATGTATGTATGTATGTATGTATGTATATATATATATATATATATATATATATATATATATATATATATATATACATACACATATATGTATATATATATATATATATATGTATGTATGTATGTATGTATATATATATATATATATATATATATATATATATATATATATATATATATACATATATGTATGTGTATATATATATATATATATATATATATATATATATATATATATATATATATATATATATATATATACATATATGTATATATATATATGTATGTGTGTGTGTTCATGGATTTATTTTCAATTTAGATTTAGGGTAAGATAGTTTGGTTTTTATGAAAATAATTTAAGTTATTTAAACTGCAGCGGAGGATGAGGTCACACAGGGCTGAGCCCTTAACAAGACTGTGGATGTTGGAAGACCAAGTGGGTGCTCTGTTTTGTCATGGACAAATGGGCCTACAGCTTTGTCGTGGATGAGGAGTAGTTCAGCTGCTTTGCACATATTTAACACACAGCCCGCTCTTTGTCACTTTGCCATTGGTGTTGTGGAGCTCTGCCAAAGTGGTGCTCAAATGTTTTCTTGAGGTGAACTTCCTCCTCGTTGAGGTTTACAGAGCAGTGGTTGGTTGGGTTGCGCTGGGAGCACCCTCTATTGGTTCACTGCTCCAGGCGCCCTAATCTGCTGTTGCACTGTTTTATTTTAATTTCAAATGTGTTTACAGTTCGAATATCAAGTATACGGGGACAGTCCTAATCAACACTAATATCACACTTATTGGCCATAAGATAACACTTACAGTGCTTTGTCTAAATCGAGAATGATCATTTTCTTTTCTTTTTTTACTAATTATGAAGCATTTGCATTGACTTGATTTTATTGGTTTATTTATTTATTTACTTGTTTTTTGTTTGTTTTTATAAGCACTAAGTCATTATTTTTCATGTCTGTGTTCATGTTAGTATTGTGCAGCACAGTAAACATGGGTGCCTGATTGATATTTGGTTCCTGGCTCCTGTGGGTTTGTGTTTGTCATTTCTGTGTTGTACTTTTCAGCTACATCCAATTGAAATCTGATTTTTGGTCCGTATTGCCTCGCCCTTCTTTATCTCTCCTCTAACTCAGCTGCAATAAAAGAGCCCAGCTCTTTTCAGTAAATCAGGTATCCACCTAATCTACTGAGACATGAGTTTGAAGGTGAATTTAATTCAATGCTGTTTTACATTTACTTTCTCTTTTTTTAAATTATTTTTTAATATCTTTAGAAAGGTGATATAAAATATTTATTCATTTATTCGGTTATTTGTATGTTAACTTATTGACACAAAGCTAAAAAAACAAAACAAAAGGAAAACATTAGAACAAACTTGATTTCACCAATTGCTCATTTAGGCCTCATGTCACATGTCATGCATGCACTTCTTTAAAGAGCAAGCCTACCTGGGTATTGTTGCTTATCCCTTATGACCTCTGTGTACCCATCCTCTGATGGTTACTTCCAGCAGGATAATGCTCCATGTCACCCTGAATTTCCACTAGGAGCGCTGCGGAGTGCCACGGCGGCCGCCCAGGGGCTTGTGCCAAAACCTACCAGCAGAGTTACAGAAGATCATGGGAGACCATGGAAACAGTCTAACAGACGGTCATTTGTGATGCTGTGATTTCATCTTGGAATGTAGAAGGGTGTGTTTTTCCACCTCCAAGATAAATCAATCAATCAGTCAATCAATCAATCAATCTTTATTTGTATAGCGCCAATTCATAACAAGTGTTATCTCAAGACTCTTTACAATAGAGCACAAAGCTCTTAATATTATGGATACATATAAATGCATAGATACATATATACATATAAAATACACATATACATATATATAAAAATATATACATCCAACACCCAACATGAATCCATATAGCCAATAAATAACTCATCATCCCTGGTGAAAAAAACTCTTTCTGCATCCTCTTGAGGGCTGATGCGACTGGTAATGATCTTTGCGTAAGACTGTAAACGTAGGTTCATTTTGAAGAGACCAGTTGCTCTGTGTCGTTTTTCTTGTGGCTGACTTTCTGGCTGGTGCGATCTGCCCTGTGTACGTATATTGATGTGCCGGTGCTGCCAGTGCCGTTAAAAATAGACTCACCGCGTACATTTAGTGCCACTGGTGGAAATATGACCATTGACTGAAACAAATTCTATCTACAATGGCACTCCCAGTGGAAATTGGGGGTCACAAAGCTCAGATCGTCTCACACTAGTATCTCGACCAGAACAATGGGTTCACTGTACTTCAGTGGCCCGCATAGTCACCAGATCTCAATCCAATAGAGCACCTTTTGGATGTGGTTGTGATTCACATCATGGATATGCAGCCTGCAAATCCTCTGCAACTGCATGATGCTAAGTCAACATGCGTCCAAACTTCTGAGGAGCGCCCCCTTGTTGTCTGTAATGTTTTATTTGAAAATGTATTCATTAATCTTAAAAACTCAAAATATTACCCAGCCCTAACCTGTTTGTATCCTCCACCAGGGAGGTTATGTTTTTGGCCCCTTTTGTTTGTTTGTTTGTTTGTTTGTCTTTGCGTAATCTTGTTAACAATAAACTACTGGATGGATTTTGCTGAAATTTTCAGGAGGTGTTGATAATGGCCCAACTTAAAAATGATTCAGTTTTGGTGGTGATCCAGATAACCTCCATTAGAGGACAATCATTTTTGCTCAATAACTGTTTAATTAATAATGATATCAACATGATTCCAAGTGCTACGTGTGGGTTTCCAGGGTCAAGGAATCATATTATGATGGTAACTTTATCATGGAACTATTGCTTATAGATCTAACAGCAATATGTGAGCTACCTTGGCAGAGATAGTGCTTTATACTTCAACAATGAATTTAAAATCATCAGTTCAGAAGCTCAATAGCTCATTTGTCTTCAGGGCACAGTGTTCGGAGTCACATATCCTCTGAGACCAAAGATCATTCAGGAGCTTGTTAGACTAATGTTTCACAGGATCCTTTAAAGCTTAACTATTTATGAAATGCCCCTCACCCTGGCTTTATTCATCGTTATTCTGTTGTTCTGTTATTACAGAACACAGGGATGAACTCATACTTAATAAGAGCTTACTTTCTATATAATACTGACACCTCTGTCAGGCTTTTTGAAAAGCTAACTAGAGTGTGGCAGCATGTTGCTGTGTGTTTACCCTGGCTGAACCTTTCTGATGGCAGCTGAGTTTTCATTTCACTGAATCAATGTTCTTCCAGCCAATAGTCTCTTGTTCTAAAGCTATGTTAGGTATGTGTGTATGAGTCTTAGAGGGCCCCAGTAAAAGCTGTGTGTATATGTGAATGTGTGTGTAAGGTTTTGCATCGCATGACCTGACATTGTGACAGAGATTAGTTGCCTCAGAACAACATGAAAGGTTATATTAATCTGCATATGCCCCTCTGATCTATGTTGTACTCAGCAAATAAGTTAACATAAGGTCGTGTGTTCAAGGTCATGTACGTCAAAGCATTATATGAGGTTGAACAAAATGTCCCATCTGTCGTGTCAGCACTTTGTTTGGCTGATACTGATTCTAGGGCTGGGAAGTATATTATATTCTAACTCTGTATGGATATGTTTTCAAGCAAGGTTTAAGGAAAGGCAGTATTATTTTGTTGATACAGCTCACTTTTGTGTTTATTAAGCAGCAGTCTATTTTTGTTTATCATTTAACATAGCATTATATATTTGTTATGACCTTATTTGGCCATTGGTCAGTGAAATCTTGAACAGACTGATTCGAGAGAAAGAAAAGGACGTCAGGCTGAGAGCTCATGTTCACTGTAAAATTTATTCAATATTAATATGCTTATAGACCACAAGATGATGACCTATGTTAGTTTTTGTGGGAAATATTATTTTTTTATTTATGTGAAAAAGAAAAGAAAAAGAAAAATGTTTGATGCCATTGCAACAAAAGAAGTCAAGGATACCCAGTGCTGCTTGACTTAATGTCTTAAAGAGCCTGTGTTTTGGTTCAGTTCATTTAGATGACAATCACTAGTATTCAGAAATCCCTGTAGTTTTCTTGTATTGAGTAACCCTGATCATGCTGCATTCTTCCCCTGTCTGAGGCTGTGTTAGAGCTCCTGCTTCTTAAAGCCCCCTCTCCCTCTCTGATTGGTTTGCAGGCCCACTCCGTGGTAATTGATCATTTCAGTGCTGCTCGGTGCCATGTTGTCAATGTCTGTGCTCAGCTGCTAACATGAGTCCCAAAACGTTTGGAAATGTTGTTGTTTTTGTGTGCAATTTTTGATCATGAAAAAGTTTTTTAAAAAATGAAGTAATTTTATCATTAGTACACAATGTCAGATTTTAAATAAGAAACTAAAAACTTTAAATTTTAAATTATTGGCTATCATTTTGAATAACAACCAAACAATTAACCTATAAATCTGTAATGTAAACATCTCTTGTTCTTGATAAAATGCAGAAGACCCAGAAGAAGTCAGACTATTTTTGATGAGATAACATAAGGTACTTTTGTAGCCTATTAACATGCTGTAATTAAAGTGATGAGGAAAATACCCAAATAATATATTTTAGAAAAGTGATACTAATTAATAATTTAGAGATGTACCAGACTTATTAAAGGTCTTGTTGGTTTAGTCTAATAGCAGAATGGTGTTTTTGCAAAAACTTAATTAGAATCAGACTTAGATTAAATAATTACATATATACATTTGCATGAAAACAGCACTGACCATCATTTATTCTTTATTTTACTTCAGTGCAAACTTTTGTTACTACTATATATTATTTTTTACAAACACTGAGCATTAAATGTTCTTTTTTACAGCTTGTCAACACACTGTTAAGCTTGCAAGATGTGATTGAAGTCATGGCTGTTTGTTAAATAATGAAAACCTACACTTTTGGTAATCTGGGTTTTTCTTTAAATCTGATTATTCTGCAACCCCATTCGTGGCTCATTAATTCTGGGTGTTACAGGTGAATCAGGAGGTTCAAATTTCTGATTATTTTCATTATTAAAAAAAAATGCTGTCCCAGGTGATGCCTGACTGATCTTGACAGGCTCCTTTTCTAAAGTATCCTTAGATAACTTTTGTTTTGATGATTCAGGGATATGCAAGGACAAGGACTAATGAACTATAAATTCTTTGAACATATTTTGATCCTAGAACAGTCTGCTTTTTGACTTCAACCTCTTGTGGTGTTTATCTCATAGAAACAAATGAAATTCACTTTGACTCCAATTTCACCAAGAACTTTGGCTAGAGGCTAGTTTTAGAGAGCATGTAAGATATGCAAACCACCGTCAAAAGGCTTCATAAATGTACTGCTGAAACCAGTGAGTGATATCAATGAATCAGTGTCCATTTTTATGGTCTGGGACCAAACCAAGATGAAACAGCAGCCTGGAAACCAGCCTAGACAAACACAGAGCTAAAAAAATGAGAAGCCAACTTCTCTGCTGGTCTAAGGCCAGAGCTACTCTGACTGTTAATCCATAAATACACTTAAAGGATTGGCTGAATGTGATCCTGGTTGTCATGTTTGGGTCCAACTTTTCACTGGATCTGTTTCAGAGACATTTCAGATGGAGCAATATTATGAATATCCTACACCCTCTTTTGAGCTGGCCTGTGGTCCATAATGGCAGATGAGAGCTTTCTAAAGAAGAAAGATGGAGTATTTAACTTGGTCAAATTATTAGTGTTTAATGCAGCGAACCAGTGCCTGAATCAGATATGCAGAAAACAACAGTATTGGCAGTAGTAAGTGTACTTGGAGGGAACCACTTTAAAAAAATGAATAGATTTCTTCAAGAATCCCTGATTTTATCATTTAAAGCATTCATTATATCTGGTGCGTTGTCTGCATTTTGGCAAACATTCACCATAACATATGGCCTCAGTAGATTGCCTTGAACCAAGCTAACACAAAATCTCACAGCACTCTCTGAAAGTAAAATGTTTCCAGTTTTACATCCATTATCTATACTGCTTATCCCTTTTGGGGTTGCGGGGGGCTGGAGCCTATCCCAGCTGATATTGGGCGAGTGGCGAGTCTAGCTTTCAATCAGATACAGACTTTGACATATGAGATGTTCATTAGTCAGTCAAACCAGCGTTCAATTGATGCAGGGTGCTGGTTTGGCAGAGTGGTAAGCAACCAAGCACGTCCCACATACATGCTGGCCCAGGTTCGAATCCAGCCTGTGGCCAGTTTGCAGAGTGTTTCCCCCCTACTCTCTCTCACCTCCTTTCACAAGCCTATCCACTGTGTCTCTCCTATCAATAAAAAAAACAAACAGTCAATGACTTCATTTAGTATCACATAGAATACTTTAATAAAAACTTCCTTAACAAAGGCAGGGCTGTCAAAACCGTCTGACGTTTAACAGCAAATGAGGCCACAGCGTAGATGGCACTCAGTCTGTGGCTTGTTGTCTCTGCAAGCATTCATAAAAATTTTATTGGCACCAGTTCCTTTTTTGATTCTCTTAATCAAGCCAATACCTTTACAACTCCCTTGTCAACTCAGTGGATTTTCTCTGTGGGCAAATGTTGGCCAACTCAGGTTTTCAGTGGCAGCAAGGTCAAACACATGTCACTCCTGATATTTAAAACTGTGCTGCATAGATTAAAGCTTCTAATGCTTTCCACCTATTAAACATTGCAAAGTAAGCATCTTTTTATTTGAAATTAAGCCACAATCTCAACCACCTCTGCATACTGCCTGCCATCATTACATTTTTGACCACTTTGTTATAATTTTTGCTGACTGCCTCTGATAAGAGCATGATGTTCTTGATTTGCAGGGAATGCAGAACAAAATTTGAGGAGTAGTTGGGGCATAGGTTAACAAAAAGACTAATGGTAATGATTCCTAACCTTGCAGTGCAGATGGACCTGCCTGATACATTGTCTGAAATCACGCAGATCCATCTTGCCAAGCTCCATCTCCTACGACTTCATGGCAAAAAGCTGGACTCCCCAATGAGGAAGAGAGGCAGAAAAATGAAGATGTGACAACAGTGGAAAGCGACTGCATGTTTAAAAACAATGGTGGCTTCTGAAGCGATCTCTGTAGATGCGACAATACCTGCAGGTTTATCAGAAATGGACTCAATTTAATTTTCAAAAGAAGAGCAAAGAACATCGCTCAAAGCTTTCATGACAGGAAATCATGTTTTTACTCTTCTCCCAACCGGGGATCACTGCAGGGAAACTGGGAGAGAACATGGAAATCCTCAAGACGATGCCGGTTAGTCGATGGTGGTCATGGTTACTCAGCGGAACCTGTCAAAATCTGCTCTACTCAGAATTACTAGGAGAATTTGGTGGGGATTGTTGTTGACGAGGGTCATGTCACATATAAGTGATAAATGATGCATCTGTGTGGTATAATTTAATGTATAACTGTAGTTGAAACGTAGTTTAAGCTAACGGCTAACAACAGGGTTGAGGTGCTACGTCAGTCTGTGGCCTGATGTGGATTGGTCTGTGATGAGTGTGACTGGCAGAACAATCATCCAATCACCAGCTGCAGTTGTTTTTGAAGGTTCTGCCTTCTGAAAACATTTTCTATGGGCTCTTCCCCAGATGGACAGTGAAATATTTCTGTGGCAGTTATATGGAACTGTCTGTCTGGAATTTCAGATTAATTGATTCCTTGAGAGAGTTGTCATTGATTCTTAACTGGAATTGTTTTTTTGTTTCCTAACCCTAGAAAGCAGTGAGACAGTATACTCCTAAAGTTCTGGTGAGTTGTAGAAGTCATACAGCAGTAAAATGAGTATGTGAGATTTCAGAGTCTGCAGGCGATGGTCTTATGTCCACATCAGATTTCACACTTATAGTGTGCCAAGTGACAATAATATCCGTGCAGTCAGTGATCAGCAGCAAGAAGCTTTGTCACACCGTCAGGTCTGCTCACCTCAGCACTAACTTTCTGATTTGAATTAAGGAGCCTTTTCAAACAAAGGCTTAATTCTCTTAGATGTATTTACTTGTCATTAAACTATTTTTTTCGTTTCATAGACAAATTTGGCATATTTAAGAAGAAAAGTGGCAATGTCTCCCCATTCCTTGCAGTTATCCACTTGTTTATCATTATGAGTAGCCCCTAAAGTAAGGGACAGAGAGGCATCACCACTTCAAAATGACTGGCTTTCAAAAGACCCCTCAATTCAAATAAGAGAATTTGCAAACCTGAGGGGTTCAGCACAGCCAGGAGAAGTGTGTCGGGTATCACCTTGAGACACTTGGTTATGAGATTCTGATGGATGGTAGACTTACAGCTTCATCTCCATGATACAAAAGGGAAGGCATGTTTTAATGACATTTGTTTTTTCAAAGTTACCTCAGTTGAATGAAGGAAAAATAAGAATCTACTCAGATAATAATTTGGATCTGTTTGGATCAATTGGGCTGTGCCAAATCACACTGCACCAAATTTTTTTATATTTTGAGGAATCGTCCCTGGAACAGATAGTTGCCAGCTTTCAAGGCTGGGATTGGAAAAACTTAGTTTAATAGATAACTGGTTTGGTATTCTAATAGTTGGTGGTCCACACTCCCAATGGATTTGCTAAAGAGCTCATCCCTATTCATGCCATTGTTTTCATACTTTTACTCTTACAAAAATTCCCCAGTAGGTCAGTAAATTTGGATGTATTTTTTTTGGCCTAAGATAACAAAACACTCACACATACACTCATGTTCTAAGCTCTGACTTAACAAATAAAGACTAAAGGTTTTCACTAAACTAATTAACTAATAATTAACTAATTTTATACCCATCAATAAACAATAAAAAACACCAGACTAGCTCAGACTGATGACTGATGAATGAAACACACACTGTCCGCGTCATCTAAATGATGTTTTAGGGCATTCCCCTCCACACTCAGAAAGTGTAGTGGTTAATTAGTCACCATGCATTCCTCTATGTCATTATTAAGCAGCTGAAACATAAAACCCCTTTGTGGACTTCATGGTCCACAAAATGTTGGGGACCAGTGTCCCAGCACACCCCTGTACACGAGGAGTGGGGGGATAGAGTCTTATGTTTCAGAGATAGCATGAGTGACAGACCATGCAGCTGATGACAGAGAATAAATGCACATATGTTTACTGCCAGAGAGGAGGGGTGCAGACAAAATGGTAAATTCACCCTAATCCGGTTTCAAGGTCACAAAAGCACATCATTACGTTATCATCCCTGTCATTGCGTTAAGCAAGAATCATACATAATGGAACTTCTTAAACAAACCACATAAAAGAATAAAAGGAAACCAAATAAGGTAATCAATATCAAAATGTAAATGCCGTCAAAGTGCATCCAAGTGTTGCAGAAAGGGACCCCAAAAGAAAATAGTTCAGTGGAGGTGTGAAAAAATATCGATACAGCAATAGATTGCGATATTTTGACCTCCAATATAATATCGATATTTCAAATCTTAATATAAATTTTTTTTTGTAAAAATAAAAAATCATATTTTATCAGAGTTGGAAATAAAGTACAACTGCAGGTTAGGATGCTTTCAATACATTGTTAAAGGGAAACAAGAATCATTTCTTTGCAACATTAGTTTAAGTGACTTGATGCACTCTGTTTTCAAGTTAAGTGTATGTATGTAACACTGCATTAGACATATCTCAAAAACAATAATATGGAAAAGTTGTTTTCAATCAAATAGTTTTGACTTGATTTGTACCCTCAGTTTTGCGTAATATTGTGTGATTTACATGTACACCATCTCTAGTTTTTTCTTAGTTAACTGTAGAATATCGCAATATATCACAATATTGTGATATTGTGATATATATTGTGATATTATCATATTGTGACCCAAGTATCATGATGTGTATCGTATTGTGATACTCTTGCCAATACTCACCCCTGTTGTTCAGTTCATGCAACCGTGTCACATATGTAATAATGTGCATCAGCTTTACAGCTAAATTCTGCTGGGTCAGCCCTCAGGGTGGTAGGTCTATCTGTCTGTGACTAAAGCTTTACTTAACAATCACCTCTCCTGCTGAAGCCCCCTAAGTCTGACATGAGGACACAATGCCCTTAGCCATATGTGTTGAACAAATATTAACACAGGGTTAACCACCAATGCCAACTTTACCTGTCATTATAACTGTTGTAATGGACCTACTGCAGGATGCTCCATTTTGTCTGTTAGAATCTAAAAATGTCAGAGTTTGTAATAGATTGGATATTCATTAAATAGCTACAGAATGCACTCAAAACTGTTCTTAATTGGACCCCATTTAGGAACTGGACAAGTAGAAATGGTGATAATTTCTTTATGTATTCAAACAGTCTGACTTTGAGCCCCATTCCCCCACCCTGGCTACATTTCTCATTCTAGGGTTTAGGTAGACTGAGGATTGGGGAGTTCAGCGTAATACCCTCCAATGTGTTCCTGCAGTATGGAGTCCCATATGGCTCTCAGCCAAGCTTCTTTAGTGCCTACGACAATGGTGCAGCAGTCATTGAACCCCATATGGTTCAGGCCAAAAGCTTTTTCCGGGGGGGGGGTCTTAGTGGCAGAAATGTCCACTCTCTTATTAGCCCATATGGTTCCAGGCAGAGCTCTTTAGTGATTGCATATAACCAGCCTGGGCCTTTAGCCAGGATTTAACACTAGGAGTTCACTGGCATACGGTTTTTGTGGTTACCCAAAGACTTCTAAGGTTTATTTTCTGACAGCCAACACTGCTGGTGACATATTTTAAATTGAGTTTAGTATATATCAGATACAGGGTGTCTTTAATGCATTACATTTTCAGCTTATGATATCATTTCCTCTTTGGTTAAAAACACTACACTGAAAAACATAAGTCATCTTACCTTGACAATATGTTCAATTTGGGGGTAAGGAAATATCAATTCACAGGATATTTTATTAGTCAATAATTTTCAGAAATTTGGGAACGTGTTTTGTATGTTAGTGCAGTCTCTGGCCGCCACTTGACAGCAGACTTTTGGCGATTTTTTCTTCCCCTCTCTGTTACAGTTATTGTTTTTATTTCTTTTAATGGGAAGATAAAGTCTATAACTGTTGCAGAAACCATGCTTTATATAGAATACAGTGATTATAAGCTGTATTGTTATGTATGCAATTTTTGTGGGCTCTTGATGCCATAAAAAATGAAAAAAAAACTTTATTGAAAAAATCATGAAGCATGGCCCTGTTTATGGTATTTTGACATATCGTGATATGCCCTATCATCACCTTTGTATTGAGATCCACATCAGATTTCCAGATTCTTGCCAGAACACTACCCTAATGTTCAGACAATGTCATCCAGTTCTTCTGATCACTCAACCCAGTTGTTAAGTTAATCTCAACTTGTAATGTGAACTTATTTAAATTACCTGACCTATTTAACAAATAATGTGGTATTACACTTGTGTATCTTAGTGATTCACATTTGTACATGATAATATACATTACTACTCAAGACTTGGGGATAATTTTGATCTTTTCTTCATGACCAAGGACCTTGTGAGTCTTTGACACCTTGTGAAATGTATGTGAATATTTTTCTCCTGTCAGCTGTAGTGTTCTGAGGTGCAAGGGTTAAAAAATCTGACAAGAGAGCTTTGTCATTGCAACCTAACTATATGCAGTGATGAAATCCAGGCTAACTGGATAGTCAGACCTACCAACCCCCCGAAAGACCAGTGTAGATTTGGAAAAATAGGGTCACCATTTGATCAATTTCTCTCTATCAGCTCAACATTTCAGATTGGGTCATCCCAGTGATGAGTTTGTGGCTTTGAGCCAGGCCTGGTGTGCACAGGGGGAATCCGTTGATGTTGATGGAGGTGTTTGGCCATGAGCCAGTGAAAATCTTTATTTCATTAAATGCATCCAGAGCTGCCTGACCGCCTTAAACTGAGTCCGGCAGTATGACTGCAAACAGCCTCCAAAGTCTGTATGGCCAGAAGCAGTGATCCAATGACATCGCCTCAGTGCCTGAAGAAATGATAGATACTGTTTTGTTGTAGACTGAGCGAACTTTTCTGGCTCATGAGAGAAGTGGTTGCCAATAACCATCATCCAGTTGTATCATCTAATAACAAACATCCCACATAATGAAAAGGTTGCCTGAAGTTAGGGTTGTTTAACAATTTTTTGATTATTTTCTGCTATGATATTTGTATAATATAAATCCCTAACCTTGCAGTGCAGATGGACCTGCCTGATTCATTGTCTGAAATCACACAGATCCATCTTGCCAAGCTCCAACCTCCAACAACTTCAGTTGGCCAAAAGCTGGAAGGCAAATCAGGGAAGAGAGGCACAAACTGAAGACGTGACGACAATGGGAAGTGACTACGAGTTTGAAAACAATGGCGGCTTCTGAAGCGCTCTCCACGGATGCAGCAATATCTGCAGTTTTATCATAAATGGAATCAATTTCTTCTTTTAAAGAGGAGCAAAGAACGTCACTTATTCAAACCTTTATTTATTCTCAAAAAAGAAGTTGAGGTTTCCTCATTTTCAATGTCATCGAGATTACAGACATTATAAAAACAAGAAACAAACACAATCAATCGCAACAGCAAAGGAATCAATTAAAACAGTTACAAACAGAGGAACAATGGTCAGTAATCACTTAAAGCTTTTATTACGGGAAATCATGTTTTTGCTCTTCTCCCGACCAGTTTCTGTAAGAGTTTGATTAACCAACTAGCTCCTCTGGTCATAAAAAAGATTGGACGGACTTCAAACTCCATTGTGATTATCATGTCTCTGCTGGTTGCCCTCATGGATGATCAAATCAGAGAAGCCTGGAAGCTGGGGTTCACTGCTGGGAAACTGGGAGAGAATGTGTGTATCTTCCACAGACGATGACAGTTTGTTGTAGCCCAGAGCCGTGGTTACTCAATGATAACTGGCAAAATATGCTCTCCTCAGAAGTTTACAGGGAGAACTTGGTGGGGATTGTCGTTGACGAGGTTAATATCACATATAAGTGGTAAATGATGCATCTGTGTTGTATAATTTAATGTAAGACGATAGTCTAAGGACTGAAATGTAGTTTAAGCTGACAGCTAACAACGGGGTCTAGCTGCTATGTCATACTGTGGCTTGATATGGATTGGTCTGTGGTGAGTGTGACTGGCAGAACGATCGTCCAATCACCAGCTGCAGTTGTTTTTGAAGGTTCAGCCCCTGAAAACATTTTCTATGGGCTCTTCTCCAGATGGACAAGTGAAATATTTCTGTGGGAGATATATGAAACTTTCCTTGTGGTGTGTCAGGTGAAGAAATCCTTACTCTCGGAAGAATTGTTTTTGCAGTTCTTTAGGTTTAAGTACTTATCCGCCTACCTCCAAGAAATGTATTCAATTGGAGAACCTCATTGTTCTGTTGAAATTAGAGATACATGGCTAAATCAGAAACTGATCATTACAGATGCACTGAAAGAAAATATATGATTGACTGATATGACTTAGTGTCAGTAGTCACAGATACGATAACAGGTTGACAAACTCCATGCAGCACCTTTGGGTTGTAAAATAAACTTGGCTTCTTGTCTGCTGGTGCTTCTGACGCTCTGTCATCCTCTTAAAAAAACTTTGGTAGAATCACGAAAGCTTTATTTTCAGCCTTGTTAGGTGACGTAAATGTCCTTACTGTTTTCGGACATTAACTCTTTAATATATGTTCCCGTAAATGTTGTGAATATTGCTTTCTCTAAGAATTGGTGTGACATGTTGTATAATTGTATTTTCAGTTTCTTTATTTTTCTTTTTGCCCTTACTGTTTTGTGTCTGCCTCTGATGCTGCCTCTCGGCCAGGTCATCATTGTAAATGAGAACTGGTTCTTTATTGATCTACCTGGTTAAGTAAAGATTATTACTGTTATTATTTTTTTGTTATTGTTAATGAAAGTGATTTGATTCAGTGTGGAAAAATGTGTTAAACAGCATTGAATCAAGGACAAAGCGACTTAGCCTAATGAACAGGGAGACAATGGTACAGTATAGGGCTGAACAATATTGAAAAAAATGTCTGAGCTCTAAATTCAGTGATTGGTACTGGCAGTTAAAAAACTGATCAGGACATCCCTTGTTATGTAATAGATCAGGTCACGTACTCATAAGTCTCACCTTCCTCACGTGTCCGACTCCGTCTTTACTAATCTGATAAGCTATAGTTTTATAAGGATCAAACTGCTCCTCAGCTCCAATTAGTCATGTCTCCTGTGCTGGTTTTCAGCTGTAGCCATAATTCCCTGACCGCCTCAGTGCTGTGGTACACTACAGGGGTCTGGTGGAGACAGAATGATGATATGGAAATGCATTCCTGCACCATGAAACAAAGTAAAATCTGTTGCTGCCTGAGCAAGTATTCATTAACTAGTGCAGGACAGTTTAGTTAACTGTGTTTGTCTGTGGCCACTGTTAGGGTGTGGCAGCACTTCTGGAGGCTGAGATGATTCTTGATCCATTTAAGGAAGCACAGCACTGAGTTTAGGCAGCTCATGGTTCATTAGCTAGGTGCTGTCCTATAAACAGAAACATAGCAGATGCACTGTTATGACTAGACCTGCAAAAATAAATCTGGTGTTATGCTGATGTTGGTCAGCAGTGATGGACTGCAGTAAATCAATACTGATTCCATATCCTGAAGTAAAAATATGTTCTCTTCTTACAGAGGAACAAGCCAACTTAGATTTCTTGTCTGTGTTTTTGTAAATGGTTGGTGCACATTTGGGTCCTCAACGCTCATCAGTAATGTAAATTTCACAAAACATCTTCCAACCATCCATCTGTTATCTACACAGCTTACCTTGCGAGGTTATGGGGAATGGAATTCAGCCCAGCTATCAATGGGCGAGAGGCAGGGTACACCATTAACTAGTCGCCAGCCAATCATTGGGCCTTGAGGGACTGGAGCCTAACCCAGCTCTCAACGACCAACAGGAAGGATTCTCCCCTGACTGGTTTTCAGCCAATCATAGGTTCAGCACGGGTAGACAGCCATCCCCCACACTAGGACTGAAAGATTTATCGTTTTTTGATTGAAATCGCAATGTCAGACAGTGCAATCATGGGATCGCCAAAGCTGTAATTCTTCTGTAGTGCTCCTGACTGACCCAGGATCTATTGTGTCAACTATTTTACACATACTATTTTACAAGTTTGCAGAAAATTTTCATTTACGGAAGTTCTGGTAAGCAGGTCAACAATACAAAGCCTCTTAAATAATGAAAACAGATTATTTATCATTAATATTAGATGATGAATTATGTGTTATGTGCTTTTGATAATTGATTAGCTTGCTGTTGTCTATACTGGAAACATAGTGAATATTGCACTAAAGCTTATTTTGAAGAAAATCGTGAATCAAATTGAAATCGCAATCTGCCAGAAAAATCACAATTAGATCTTTTCCTAAAATGATTCAGCCCTAACACACACTCACACAGAAGGACCATCACGGGAGGAAACCGGAGTACCCAAGTCAACAACAGGCTTTCTGTGAGGCACAAGCGCTACCATGGAACCCCAAACACTATCCTATTTGGGTTGTATTTTGGGTTGTATTTTGGAGGGGATGAGGTTCCAGCAGGTTTGTTAGCTGGTAGGGTTGACACTGAAAGGGTTCCTAAAATCAGCCAACAAAATATCTGCTCAGCATAATTAGGCTTAACCTGATGTCATTGACTGTGACACATTTCTAATTGAAACTTGTCCCAGCCATAGGTTTTTGAAAACCATGTGGTTTTAAGCCATAAAACATGGCAATCATCAGCATCCTTTAAGTAGCCATGATTGTTTAAATTAGCCTGAGGACACATCAACTGACCAGGATTCAGAGCTGAAAGACTTAAGCAAATGAGTATGATCGTTGCCCTAACAAGCTGATGTGTGATGCTTTTTTGCACTTAAATGGTAGTTGAAATTTAACCTCTGAGTAAATAATTGTTTGATAGTGGAACCTATTTTTAATCTGTGATGCATGAATCTTCATCACGTGCACGGACACTTTAACTAGGCTGTGGTGAACCTGTGAACAGCTGGTGCAGAGCTCTGTTCAGCTCTCTGCTGCAGCTTTATATAGTCTGCAACCTCCCAGAGCCAAATACTGCATCCATTAGGCTGCTTCTTTACAGTAACTGTAACCGTGCCATCACCTCTGGCTCTGACTGTGTGAGTACACACACACAAATACACACACCCACACACAGTCACACACAGAAGCACAAAAGCCATCTCTTTTAGGGTGTAGTCTGTGAATGAGGCTGCTGGCTTTGGAAATGTGCTGACGCAGCTTTAGAAAAGGCTGTGGTGGCCCAGTATGGTTTCTAAAGAGCAGGCCCAGACTCCCAAACCAAACAGCATCTATCTGCTGCTCCCAATGTATCCACACCCAGACCAAAACATACCACGCAGAGGTCTTTGGACTTCATTTAGTATAAATATGATAAAATAATATTAACTAACTGTGCCAACAAACTCAGTTACAAACTTAAATCCAATTTCAACAAAGAAATACATCAGAGTGCTTAAAAAGCCAGAACAGCCAGTGCAAAGTTCGTCTTCTTTATCAATGCAAAACAGTTTAGTGCGAAGTGTGTGATTCACTTGATTCACTTGTGTTCTTGGGTAAAAAGATGTTGTCTACTTTTGAATGCAAAGGCAGAATTTGCATTAACTTTGGGGCCATCCACACAGTGATGAGTTTAAGTGTATCTGCAAATGTTTTTTAATAGTATGGGTGTTTTGGAGCCTGAAACGCACATTTCGACACAGATTTTGGAAACAGAATACAATATCAACACTGACACAGGTGTTTAAAATGAATAAAAACACATGAACATGACTAAAACAATAAAGAATACACATACAAAAAAGAGAAATAAAACAAAGGGGCTTGTAGTAGTCAACAGGGGGACGGGTCTACACCAGCTGAACCTATTGAACATGGCTGTTTCCTTTTCGTTATTCAAAAATTTGATTGCTTGTGAAACAAAAGAAAATTTTGATCTGTATCAGGTGAACAGAGGAGCACAGTAACGTCACCTGGAGGGCTACAGTGCAAGTGAAGGGGCAGTGTACTCAACAGGCACAATTTTCCTGAAGGACTTTTGTGTTTTCTGTGGCATTACCAGAACAACAGATAATACTAAAAGAAAGTACACTCTAAATAAAAGCACGTTAAAAACATTGGAGCATTTCACAGCTGCATTAAAATAAACTAGTTTCATTAAAAAGAACAGTCTCTGCAGGTCCTCTGTAATCAGTTCTCAGTCCATACAGTACATCCCATTTGAGTTTGTGATCAAGCAGAATGCCAAAATATTTATATTCAGCGACAGTCATGACAGTAGGTTTGGGGGGTTGCTTTTCCAGAATAAATACACCTGTTGTTTTTCAGGTATACAGGAGAAGGTTTGATTTGTCACACTAATTTAGGAAAAAAATCAAGCACTGGCCCATGCGTCTCCTCACCATCTTACTGGAAGCTCACCAAAGCTGTGTTGTCTGCATATTTAATAAAGTGCTGATGAGAAAGAGTGCCATTGCAGGAATTTGTTAATAATATGAACAACAAACGAGACAAAAAACATCCCTAAAGGAAGAACCTGGGCAAGTAGTAATTCTGAAAGAGTCCGATGTACTAACTTTAATCTTAAATTCTAAAACTCATAAAATCAACAATCCAAGAGACAAGACCATCTCCAAGTAAAAACTAGGTACTTAAACCTTTTGCTAAAATATTGGGGTTAATGGTATGGGGTTTAAAAATAAAAACACAAGAAAAACAAACACAACAGAACTACAGTAACCAGGGCACCCTGGTAGTAATATAGATTTCTGTTGTAGGTAGCAGGCAGAGTTAAAAAATATACCAGTTAAGAGCTTAAATTGCATGTAAAACACAGTTATTAAAATGTCCAAATGGATTCATCAGCAGCTTGAAGTCAAAAAGATTTTAATGGCTGACTTCCAACAATGAAATGTGTGTTACAAAACAAAATAGTATGAAAATGTTGAACTTCTGTGCGTGGGAAAAAAAGAAACTTAAATTCTTTGATATGTCCCAGTAGGAATGACTGCAGCAGTGATTGCCCCAAATATCTGACATACGGCTGTGTGCAAAAATAGATTACAGGTCGCACTTACTAATTGGCGCACATACGTTCACACTTAAACATGTAACAGTTCACCTGCCAGATTTTGACAGAGTCCATATGTGTGTTAGAGGTGAGGTGAAAGGTAATTACTTTGCTAATGAGATTGAAGGGATGTCAGAGGTCACAGGTGTCAGTCTGGTCCCAATGTCATCTTCATAGAGGGATTATAAAGCAGGTTTATACCATATCCAAAGCCTAATCATTTACAAAAAAAACAACCTGACCCACCAATAAGCAAGCACTTGAATATAGTTGCATGAAAACTTGTTTCACAGGCAGTGACCAGAACCAGACCAATTTGTGGAAAGCCATCTGCTGCAACAGGCTGCTTCACAAAAGCAGCATGTAGGCTGAGACTTATGTCCTCGTGTTACATCGTCATTAAGGTTTATTTCTAGGGCACAATAGGAATTTAAACCATCAAATTGAATTATTTGTCAGAATTAAAAAATGATCATTGTACAGCACAAGCACAAAAGGGCATGGTACTCTTTGGCAACTGTAACCCAGGGTTTATCCCTACAGTAGACTACTATTAATATCTGAAGAAATGTTTGTAGTAGTCTTTCTCTTGCCACACACTGAATGTGAGCAGGTTTTTGGGGGCAGGCAGATTTTACTCAAAGGATTTGGAAGTTTAACTTTTAAAAGAAGCTTTTATTTTGAAAGTCCAGTCTGCTCAAGCAATTTTATTTGACTTGTTTTCAAGTTACTTGGGTTTTTATTTTCTAAGTCCAGTTTTCTTAAGATATTAAGTACAATTCAATGAATGAATGAGACTTTTATTTTGGAAACCCCATCTAAGAGCATATTCTTGAGAAATAAGGAATTATTGATGTTTTTGATGTTTAAATCTGAGGAACTTACTTTTAAATGATTGAGGCTTTTATTTAAAAAAATCTACTTTATATAATGATGAAATCCAACCCTAAAGCATTAAAACAACAACTAAGTGTGTTAGTAATTTTGTTGCAACAAAACTACATTACTATTAAAACTGAAACCAACAAATTGAGAAGAATTTTAATTTGGTGTTAGCAAAATTTCAGCAAGTGCAGAGTTATTAGATCTGTATCTGGGCAGATCCCTGGAAATTTATTGTCAGTTGAAAAAGAATTGGTGTCAAAAACAAGTGTAAAAATGTTTCAGTAAATCATATCTATAGGTTTCCCTGGAGGATCTTTGACTGTGAACTTTTCACTCTGAACTCTGAACCTGTAAGTGACACTTGTAGAGTCAGTCATCTCACCTGTCCTGTCTATGCCACAAGCCCCTGCAATGATAACTGCAGTGCATTTTTTTTAGAAACATATAACCAAGCATGGTATCTCTATTCAGCTAATATGCCCAATCAATATACAGTAAATACATACAGAAATGTTTACACTTTGCAGTGTTAATATAGAGCTAACACTAATATAGTTAAAACAAAGTGTGCTCTGACATGGTGCGTTCCTGAAGCTACCCAAAAGTGCTGATTAAAAGTCACTCTTAAGTGTTACAAGGTTTTAAAATTTAACTCCAAAAAGAGTCAACATTAACACTTGATGAGAGTTAAATCAACTCTCTGTGGTGTGGACTCATATAAACACTTAGTAAGTCTTAATACTAACTCTGTAGTGTTATCTGCAGATTTTGCTGTGTGGTTGCAGGGTGGTTTGGAGTAGTAGTGGCTGTATTGGATATGGCAGTCCAGATCACCTGAGCTATGACTTGTTTTGTGTTATTCATAACTTCAATCTAAAATAATGACTGTAGTTTCTTAGTCTTACTTGTATGTTCATTGACAGAATTGCTTATAAAAACATCATTTGTGAAGATAAAGCCAATTAATTCTTATCGTTTTTAAAGAAAACAAAAGTGGACTCATGAACTGACATATTCCAAGACATTTTTCTGATGGTGGAAACTTTAGCTTGGAGCTGCACTGGCCTCATGACTCTCACATGAAGATGAAGCAGTCCAGTTTGGTGCTTCAGGCCTAGAACTGGTTATCACATTCTACCCTTATACTGGTCCTTTTTTGGCTGCCCCATAGTCTCCCTCTTTGTATGTTAGACTCACATTGTGTTCCCCCTCTAAGTGACATAAATGTTTTCAATACCCTGAAAGACAGAATGATTATAAAACACCTCAGAGTTCATGGATTCTTCAGTTTCTATGTGAAGTCTGTGTTTCACTGTGTTCTCCTGAAAATAAATAGACAAAAGACTGTCTATTAGATTTTCACATGAAGACTCCTGAGTCTGTTTCGTAGCTGTGTCTTTTTTAGTTCTGCCTTCAGTCAACACATGGTGAGCATAATGTAACTTAGTATAGCACAGGAACAGAGGGGCCATGGGCTTGTTTCTAAACCTCAGTAAAAAAGACATTCACAACCACTCACTCTCTTTTTATCAGTTGCTGAACAATGACGTTTAGGAACACAGCTGGCTGAAAGACGCCAGTAGACACAGTAACTAGTTAAACCCCTACACCATCAGAGCACAGAAGAAAATGCTGTAAAACCCTGTTCATATGGTGCTGCCAGTGAGTGTTTCATCCATCCGTCATCAGTCCAAGCTTATCTGATGTCTCTGTTGATTACTGATAGTAATTTTATTAGTTCTGAACTCTGTATTGAATCTTTCCACATCTATCAGAGAGTTTGAGGTCTCCCTGTGCTATACACATCCTGCAGAGTCAGATCATTTTAAGTCAACGTTCTGAGCTCAAGTGGAAGAGAGCTTAGGTACAGGTACAAGGTACGGCATTAGGACTGAACTTGCATTATATACTCTTCAAAAAAGTGTGGATATGTTATTTTGGTTGATCATACCCCCCTTTAATATTACCAATTGGTATTGTTTTTATGTCTTTGGAAAGCCTGGTTAGTCACCTTTAAAATGAGGGACAACTTGTCGGGATTTGCGGAATGAACAACACAGCTAAAAGTGTGCCAGCCCATGCTGGCTGGGCATATAATTGAATGTATGGCACAATAATAATAAAAACTTAATACTATCAAATGTCACCTTATAATCTTAGCTCTGTCCATCCAGATGTATACTGTTTTATTTTTTATTTTTTTCAAGACTCATAATTTTTTAAAACTACTATGATGTTCAGAGATGCTCTCGTGTTGATGCTAATTTTAACATTTTTCTCAAATGTGTCGGTGGAAAATACTGTTTGTGTTGTGGTTTTGTTTTCTATTGGCATAGTTACAGTGGCAATCAGACACAAAGAGCAGCCAATCAAACACAAAGGGGATATTGGATTTTTATCCATCAGACTCTGCTTGCTGCCTGCTGTGCTGCTCTACTTTTAAGTTCCTGATATTTAACAGTAAATATTTTTGTTTGTTTTGAAACTTATTAGCATGTCCTTTTTGTGCTCCAGTCTCCCAAAAACAACTGCCATAACTGATGGATGAGATTGAATGTCTTTATCTGCTCTTTTTGCCAATGTTTAAAGTAGGTTGAATTCATACCACATTTGTGCTTTTGGCATTATATGGAGCTCTATGAGAATGGTGTTTTATCTTTTTTATTCGCCATAACCTTAATGCTTCATCAATCTAAATGTCAGATCACATTAAAGAAGCAGGGAGAGCAGTTTTGGCGTGTCAGGGTGAGTGAATCTTGGTAGAGGATCGGTCACGTTCAGCCAGGATCACACTGCTGATTATTGGAGCATTGACTGCCAACAGTAGCCAGAGGGAAGGCACGATGTGGGCCTGTCATCTCCATCATCAGCCACATTTCACAGGCTCTCCCCTGGGCACTGTGCACACACAAAGCTGTGGTCCTCCTCACACGAGTGTACCTTCAGCCTGAAATAGAACTGGGTCAGGCCAGACACTTGTAATTGAAAAAGAGGAGAAACTATATCCAAAGTCTACTAAGAGTTGTTTGGGAGTTCGGAGTGTAGTTTAAACTACTAATGTCCAGGAAGCTGTGCTTCAACATCAGCTGTAAATTTCTGCTGCACTCGCTGGCATACTCCTGTGCCAACATCAGCTTCTTCTTTAAGAGCTTCTTTAAGCAGCTCTCGATCTGATTTAGATATTAATTAGCCTCTAATTAGACTTTTTCTCCCACATTAAACAATAATGGTGTACTTACCAGAATAGCCTTGTGCTTATTTAAAAATCACTTATTTTTATCTAGCTTTGCCTTCCTTTATGCTGTGTTTTGTTTTTTTTTTCTTTTTCCAAAAAAGCAAAAAATAGAAATTAAACATTAATTAGTAACTGTGTCTCAGCTTGTGTGTTTGACTACAAATTAACTCAACTCAATTCAGAGAGCTTTTTTGGCATGAATGTTGAAGGGCATTATTGCAAAATAATTTTGTAAAGAATTAGAAAATAAAAAGCAATACATTAATTTATTTGAAATAAAAGAAAAAAATGTAATTGTAATGAAATAAATTAGTAGTATAATGATAGCAAAGATTAAAGAATAAATACAAATAAAGTTTTTAATCAAATATGTCCAAAAAAAAAAAATCAGACATAAAAAAGAAATGAAACAGACAAACTGACAACTGCAGAGGGCCAGGCTATAAAGTGAATGATTTGCTTGGTAAGCAGCCAGGGTTGGTTTGTTTTGCTCTCTTTGACCTCTGTCTAAATGACAGCTGACCAGTGTTTCAGAAGCTTTGCTAGATGGATCTGTCTGATGACAGACGTCGAATCTGGCAAATTAAGTTACTTAGCAAGATTAAGGGTACAGATCCAAGAGGCCTTTTTCATAGATGCTGTCAAGCACATCTGCTGTCATAACTGTGTCTAAAGTTTAAAGAGGGAGCTGTAGCTTTGAAAACTGCTGTGATAATAGGAAAGGGACAGTTGTGATTATATGTATCTGCGATGCCTGCATGGGCATTGTGGATAGGCAATCTGCAATGCCTATGCCAGTAACTGATAATCAGTCATATTTTTTACCAGGCTTAGCACATGTGCCAAGTCTCATGACTTTTTCAAGAACATTTGGACTCTCAAAAAGTCACCAAAAACATATTCATATTTTTGACATTTGAGAAACTGTAGGGCCTTTGTGACTCACAGAGCTTGGATACTAGCTAGCCGAGGGCATGTGGCAGCTAAGACTTGGACTCTCTTCTCTATGTAATTTGATTTTCCCAAAGTGCTTGTTTATTGGGACAAAGATAGTATCTAATTTAAGTTGGCTAACCCTGCTCAAACAGTAACTCATTTTGGATAGGTCAGTATGAAGTTTTGACATTAAAAATGTTGCTCTTCTATTGTAGCCCCAAGGAGGAAAACTAGGTCAGGAACCTCTGTTGCAAGCATTTAGGGGATAGTGATTTTCTTCTTTGCTTAAAGAACCATTTGTATTGGCTTTTGTAGTGTTTCACATTTTTGCCACAAACTGTGCTTGTTAAGATCCGGTTGATACAATGGAGGTTGTATAGGAGGTGAACACCACCTGCTAAACATTGGCATGTTAGCATTAAACATTGATCTGGAAAGGAAACTTAATTTAGACTAAGGCTGTAAGTAATCCTGTGCTAACACAATCTCACAGAGAGCTAAGTATTATGGTAAACTTTAAAGTGTCTGAGGTCTCCTTAACACTAATACATTTATGTTGTTTATGTCTTCCAGGGGGAAGTTTGCTGTGGTTAGAAAATGTGTGGAGAAATGCACAGGCAACGAGTACGCTGCAAAGTTCATGAGAAAAAGACGGAAAGGCCAAGACTGTCGGATGGAGATCATCCATGAGATTGCAGTTCTGGAGTTAGCCACAACCAGCCCTCGAGTGGTCAACCTCCACCAGGTCTATGAGATGGCTTCTGAGATGGTGCTGGTCCTCGAGTTGTAAGTATGAATCTAGAACATAAAGTCTCTAAAGAGCAAGAATTATAAATATCATTATCATCTTGAAACATTAGGTGTTCTCTCAGTCTTAAAATCTGTAAAGGATTCCAGGTCCTCACAACTCTTGCTATAAAACAAACCTAAGCACAGGCAAAAAATTGATAGGATTTCATCATATCCAAACATCCATTTTCCAATGATATGTTTGTTAAAGATTTTGAATTGCCATGTCTGCTGTTGGACAATGCTATTGATGACTTGCTGTTTACAATAACATTTGAATTATTGCCAAGTAAAGATGATGGAAAATGATGAACCGGACGGATGGAGAAGGGGTCTGGTAAACAAAACTTGTAGGGCTGTGAGCTCAGAAACAGAAGAGTGGTTATGCAGAGTGTTTTGCACTCAGCTGTAGTGGTTTTTCATAGTGAGTGGATTTTGACCGCACACACATGGGCATTAATGGACACAGGCCATAACAGGGAATCACAGTAATCCAGTATAGAGCTGGCTACTTCTTCTGCATGTTTTTGGGTGAGATTTTGCTCTATTTCTTAAAACTGATATATATTAGAAAGGGTTGTCTTTAGATTAGTGTTTATTAGTGTGTCCAGATTTCCTAAAACTGGCATCCCAATCTGGCCGTTGGCTTCAAACTCTTCTTTCTCCAGTCTTTGAATGGATTCACTGCCCTGTCTGACTTTGAAGTCCAAAAGAGAAGATTTTTGAAAGGGCTGTCCTTGTGATTTGTTGTTAGGACAGTGCTTTTTTTTTTTTTTTAATCAGTAATGTTTTATCAGATGTTCCCTGATCAAATAGAACTTGCAGACTCCAGTTTTGCTCTTTAAAGTATAAGTCAAACCTGTGACTGTGGGTACACAGAGATTCAGTGTAGCAGAGCCCAGACAAAGAGAACTCAGAGGAGGTAAACTGAGTGATGTCCTCATGAGGATGTGGAAGGAAAGGCAACATAGCTGGTGCTTTTAAATCC
Source organism: Cetoscarus ocellatus (assembly GCA_037902135.1). Lineage (NCBI taxonomy): Eukaryota > Metazoa > Chordata > Actinopteri > Labriformes > Labridae > Cetoscarus > Cetoscarus ocellatus. The sequence goes on from JBAMNC010000763.1 coordinate 1,043,144, forward strand.
TGCTGAGCTTCAGGCCAAATTTTGATGCTCCAGCAAACACTAGCTATTCCAGAAATGAGCCTCTCCTGTGTCCCTTTGTATCACGCACACTCTCAGGTTGTGTTTGTATGGATACTGGTGGATTAAGTTTCCAGTGTCCCAGTGGCGCACTGCTGTGAAGAAGAAGGTGATGTCAGAGAGACTGACAGCATTTTGATGAGTTAAACCCTCATTATCACCAAACAGTGACCAACTGCAGCAATGTGACCCAGTATGTTGGATTAACACACACACAAAAGTACAAACACACATATGCACACGTGAGCCTCATGTATGGTGTTGACTTCAGTGGCTGCACCAGTTGTCGATGATCTCATCTCACTGGTCATTCCCGGGCCATGCTTGACCTGGTTCCCATGGTGTATGAGTGTGTTTGTGCATGTGTGTGTATGGGGGTCTCTCACACCTCCTCCCTCACCCTTTTTCTCCATCTCTACATATTGGATTTTGCCTGCACCATAGTGACACCCCAGAAGCTTTTACTATCTACATAGACACTCACAAAGATGGCAGTCAGTGTTCACATATTTTGATGAAAACCAATAGATGAGAAGTATTGACACACTCTGCCTTAGCTGCCATTTGTCATTTATTAGCTCTATAGAGCGATACCTTTAATTAGAGATGTACAATCCCTCTGCCACTGACCGATAACAATTTCTAATTTTTCAGGCCCTGAGCTGATACCAATTTTTCTAATACAGATTTCTCTCTCCAAAATGTTTTTGTAGCATATTTTTGAAGGATAATTGATTTGATGTTTTTGTTAAAGTTCTTACTGATAAACATCCTTGAAACTACCAGAACATCTCTGATTGATGCCATGACGAACTTCCTCCAGATAATTTTGAGTCTTTAAAAATTATATTTTCATTTTTTTTCTTTAAATTTTAAGCCAGGGGATTCTGATCATCAAAGGGTGTCACTTTCATTGTGTCGACTACACTTATCACTGCATCCAAAATAATGATTCCTTATAATTACAGATCTCTAAAAATGTTTTGGCTGACAGCACAGTAATGTTGACAAGGATTGTTACTCTAGCTCATTGTGGCTGCTACTGCAGCCTGTCTGCATCAAGAGTTGACGTGTTTAGCATTCAGAAAAGTTCTCCTGCATACTTTTGTTGGAAAAAGGAATATTTGAGTTGCTGTTCCCTTTTTATTCTCTCAAAGCACTCCCACCAATCTCCTCTGGCCCCTGGCATCAACAAGGCATATTCACCCAGAGGAGCACTGCTCACTGGATATTTCCTCTTTTTCAGACCATTTTCTGTAAACTCTAGCAATGGTTGTCCTTGAAAATTCCTCTAGGTCAGCAGTTTCTGAAATACTCAGACCAGCTCATCTTGCACAAACAACAATGCCATGTTCAGACTGAAATCAGCTTTTTTTGCCAAGTCTGATGTTCACTTTGAACTAGCAGGCTGTCTTGACCATGTCTACATGCCTAAATGCATTGAGTTGCTGCCATGCGATTGGCTGATTAGCTTTTTGTATTAGCTTACAGTAGAATGGACTTACCTAATAAAGTGGCCAGTGAGTGCTCATAGCTTCGTTTTAAATGTTGCACCTACAGATGCAGCCGCTTCAATTTTCCCCTTCTAGCGGAATGCCTGCCGCGTTCCAGCCAATTACCAGACAACATCCAGCCAATGGAAATGCCCATATTACTCAATAAACATGCCCTTTAGATGGTGCTTCCCCTGAAGAACATGGCCAATGGACTTGTCCTTATTGTAGTGGCGTTTGCATTAATCAGTCACTACTTTTCTGTTATGTCATTGCAAGGGATCTCATTACAGTCATGGCAGTGAGCAGGTCCCAGCATGATCCAGTCAATACAAGTGGCTCCATCTGTAAAACAGTGCGTTTATAAGACAGAATCATGTCTCTCAGGTACATCTACTGTATACGGTAGTTATGAAAGTGAAGATAAAATGGTTTGCAAATATACTTTAGTCACTGTAGATATACTGGGTTGTCCTGCCTTAGTTATGTCTATGTGTATGAAACTCTGTAAATTGTTGGTTAAAGTGGAGTGTTTTCATCCTGGATGCAGGGCCTCCTTGTCTCCTGTGAGTATGAAGTCATCAGACCTGTTTCCTGCTTTCACCCGGTGTTTGTACTGTACAGAGTGAGAGAGGGATAGAATGTATAGAGGGCGGCAGCATTGTTAGGATCGCAGTCTTTTACAGGATTATGTGCTGTCAGCAGCACATGCCATACAGTGCAATCTGCCTGTTAAGGAGATCCCATTAATGCCCCTTTAAATGCTCCAGTCAGCCCAATCCTCCCCCACCTCAGACCATAATCCCAATCCCAGTCCTTTGTTGGGAAAAGGATAATCCCAGAATTAACTGCTGCCTCATTGAGGATAGCACCCCTTGTCACGGACAAATCGTCAACTGGCACATATGAACACAGACCAAACAGAGCATGTTTAATTCCCATGAGATGAAATAAGGGTTCATCAGGGGTATGCAAAAGTGATTAATTAAACATGTCAAATTGGTCTAAAAGTGGACACCTACAGCGGACAAAATGAATATGTACTTTGCTCTTCCAATCAGAGGTCTCTCTCTTCTCAAGATCCCTGAAAACACTCAGCCTACATGTCTCGTAGACTCTGCTATTTATACATAAAGGAAGTCTTAAATCAGAAGTGAAAGGGTTCAACAGTATAACAGTGGTGACAGTTTCTTAGATGTCAGAATGTCATTTATGTGGTCTTGTTTCTGTGAAGAACTTTGCACTGTTCAGGGTTCAGAATGCACAGAGTGTTTTCCGGCCATTCAACATTCAACAAAAGCACTCCCTAATGATTCATGATGAGAAAGCAGTGAGCTGTCCAAAGGCAGTGTCAGTGATGACAATATTCTCACACATTTCCTCATCGTAAATTCAAAATAGCACTAAATTATACTTCATGATTATTGATTTTGACCACTGCTTTTATCATCACCACTGCTACACATCTAACTGAAAATGATAACCAGGATGTAATTTGACGGTGGTGTAAATAGTGCAGGACTATTGGAGCTTAACTTAAGACTGGTTAAAAAACCATCATAGCAGTGTTTCCCCTGAGAATAATCCTGTACTCAGAGGGTGGAGGTGCTGGTTGTCTTGTCTGAATTCATTCTGCAGGTGTTTCTGCTCCTAAGGGAGTGTTCATCAACAGCGCATTCTGTAAAGACAAGCCTGTAGCATTTCATGTGTTTGTGTATGCAACTGTCACCCTAGAATGCAGATGTTGATGCTGTATTCACGAAATACTAAAATATAAATATAAACCAAAACGCTAATACGATGTCTGATAAACTGTAGGGATATATGTGCATGTTATGGTTGCATGATATTGAAGCTTTGCAGTTATCCAAAACACCAATATTTCCAAGCTCAGTTCTAACCTTTTTTGATTAATTCATACCCTTTTCAATGTAAAGAACACCAAGTGTCTTCAATATTTAACTGTACAATAAATGTTTATTTACTTTTATCAAGATGTTATGTAGAGACTAAAATCAAATAATTTACTTCAGGTCTCTTGTGATATTATAAATATATTTTAAAAAGTAACCATAAAACTAAGATACAAATGCTTTTATTAGTGCTGCTAACAGCACTGCAACAACCTGGTGACAGATGGTGAGCTCTGAAGAGCATAAAACAAACATTTTTTGAGCTGAAACTGCAAAATTCAAAGTAATTCTCCTTATTTAACAACAGTACTTCAGTCCAAATTTCAGGCCTTAACCCCCTTTGACGAATAAGAATAGGTGCATGAAAGGCAAAGAATTATTTTTTTTGTTTTGTTTTGTATAATTTGTGACCATTAATAAAATTGCTTCTCACAAAAGCACTGACTTAAAGTGACAGCTCATTGTGATCCAAAGACTATCAAAAAAGACCAGTAAAGAGGTAATGTGAGTTTATAACTCACAACTCTATTAATGATAAATATTTTCACATTCATCACTTCCCAAAACACATCAGAACTGTAGACTGTAAACTGTAGATTTTCGTCTTTGCAGTGGTTTAGAGGAGAAGGTGAAGGATTCTCTAATATGTAAATACCAACAGTAACGTTTGGGAAAGGACTGCTGTTTATAGAGATTTAAATGCTGTCCCAGGTGCTATATTAGTGTCCAAAGTAGGACCCTGAGCTCAACTTGGTGGTAAAAAAATTGTATTTAAAATGTAAATATACACCCATTCCCAGCAAAACTCAACCATCCTATGCTCTCTTGACTTCAACAACAGGAGGTACACCTCAAGAAAATAGAGGACAGGCAAAACCACTCCAAACAGACAACAACGCCTAGAGGGGCACCGAGTGGAAGCACACGATGGCGAAGTAAAAAGCAAGGCCCAGACTATGTGTTGATTATGTATTATATGCTTTGTGCAAAGCACTTGGCCTCATCTGAACAGATCTTTGGGCCCAAATATTAAATACCTTTGATTATTAGCGCTTTTGTTTGAAAACCTTTGAAATTGGATTTTTGGGTTAAGTGACAGCTGTAGGCCAAAGGGCCTTAAAGTAACAATATACATTTGCATATGTTTAACTGCTGCTTAGATGATGTAAGCATGTTTTTTTTAGAAATTAATAAATAAAAAGTCTGTGCCACAGCTACACACATTGGAAGAAAGGTTGTTCTCCCCATCTGTTTATTGCATTTATCATTTGTTTATTTTTATACAACTAATGGCCCAAGTGTTATTCTAACCTCTTTTAAGCATTTTAGCTAGTTTGCATCAGTTTTTAATGCTAAGTTGTAAGCTTTTATTGCTATATGTTAACGTGTGTTTTAAGGTTTTGAACAATAAGAGACTGAATCCTGAACATTTGAAATTACTTTTTATTGTTTTTAACGACAACACACCCCTAGATGTCTTTAAATAGGGTCACATGTCAGCATAATATCAGAATTAAAAGATACACAAAATAAATAATTGAACAGATTTTTCATATATTTATGTTAACAGTTGACCCAGTAAATGCTTTGTGTATGCAAAAGAGGAGAATAACTTCATGACTGAGATATTTTATGAATGTAGGAGTGGATGTCCAATTAAACTGATCACTGTGTGACTGCTCAGGCCCTTTCAACCCCCTCGTCTTTTCCTTCATTTTTTTCTTTGAGCTGTTTTATTTCAGAGGAAATAGAGCAGAAAGCTTTCTTTCTTCTTCAGCAAAGATGTAAACAGCATACTCTTGTCCTTTTTCCTCCACCATTCTTTTTATTCAGCCGACAGCTGACAGATATTTCGGGCAGTGGGGCAAGTGGCGATGACGGAGGATTGAGGGATAGATGGAGGAGTAGATGGAGGAGGGGGGGGGGGGCAAATTTCTACGAATGAGGGTCAGCTTGGCATAGAAAGCTATCTATGCTTTAATGAAAGAGGGAAGAGAAGGGAGGGATGGGTGAGGAAAACAGGCAAAGGGGCCTTTTAGAACCGTGACCGAGAGAGGAAGACACAGATGAAGAGAGAGAGGGAGATGATAAACTGAGAGAAGAAGAATGAATGTAAAAGAGAAGTGATGGGGGGACGGTCAAACAGAGAGATGAAGGTGTCTAAAGAGAATAAAAGAGCAGTAGAGAGCTCCATGGCCTCATTGCTGGCTCCGCTCCAGTCCAGAGTTCATTATGTCAGTTGAGCTGCATGAGTGCACGTGACCGGCCGAAGCATGGCAGCTCGCCCAGAGAGAGAGTCATACAGCGGGACATAAACCCGTAGAAATAGCTTGATGCTTCTGATCGACTTGTTGATATCCACACCAACAAACAGGATTGCAACTGCAGAGATTGTTATTGACCTTAGCGAACTTGCTGAACCATACAAATACAAAAACTTCAAGAGTTTGAGTCACAAATTCATAAACTTGTAATCAGTGTTTAACAAATTAAAAAAGAAAAATCTAAGTATTTTTTTAAATGTTAACAGAAAGTAGGAGTAGCTGATTTTGTTTTGAGTCCACATTCAGTTGTAAATCCACTTTGGCACCTCAAAGAGGCAGCATGACTTTGTGTGCTGTCAGGTAAATGAGATTTGGACAATCAACATGAAGCTTTGACATCAAACCTATTAGACCACGCTCCTCTTTTCTCCACTTGCACAATATCACCTTAAACCAGTAGTTAATTAGAAAGTCCACAAACTCTATATAAAGAACAACAAAAGAGTACTTTTAGATGTCCCAAAGCCTATCATGTTCAGCTATTCTTTGTGAAAGGCATATTAAAGAGCCATACATATTTTTGTAAGCTACCTTTAGCCTACATCCACAGGGAACAAGCATAAATAGAGATGAGCATATCAACCGAAAGCTGCAGGCAATTCTTCATATAAAATCTGACTTCACCTTTACACTTTTTGCTTGATTTGCAAATAAACCCAAAGCCTCTTTTACCTTCATTATCAGATTAAATTATCAAAAAAAGTAGCTTATTAGTTTGATGCTAACTCATAATGGGAACTGCCCTCACCATGCTCAAAGATGTAGGGCGCACAGGAGTTATACTGACTTGATGCATTAGAGTCAATACCTCGGGAGTTAAATAAGCTCAATTATCACTAATCCTGATTTATTCTTATTTACTGAGCAAAAACATCCCAAGAAAAACCGTTGTTGCCCTGTGTCTGCAATAATTGTATTAATTGTAAATCTAACAAATTCACAACAGGCCTGAGGCTCCTCCCTCTGATTAAAGAAGAGAGTGTGACACTGAGAGAGCTATAGTGTGAATTCTGATTTTATGAAATATAATCTTTCAAAAACTTGATATATAGAAAAGGGGAAACTCAGACTGCAAATGTTCCATTGTTGAAGGCCTTTTCTATTTTATTTAATAATAAATAATATATATGCATATATAAGGAGCCTGTTTACTCAGCTAAATGTATGACGCAGGTTCAACATTATGAAGCATCAGACCTTTGCTTAGGAAAATATATCCAAACGTGACCCAGTTAAGTTTTCATTGAGGACCTCTGCCTTAGAGCATGCCAGTCATGTACCATGTTTAAGAGCATTTACAGTACACAAAAACAAAACATGCTTGAAAACAGTGAGGAATGCCTTGTGTGAGTTAGCTCTTAGCTTTCAGTTATGATGATGTAACTGATGAAATTATTTATTTCACTTGTTAAGGTCGAGAAACACACATTTTATCACATTTCATTCATTGTAACAATGTGAGGAAGAACTATTCTGTTTTAAATTAGTAAGTTATTCAGAGGCTTCCCAGTTTGTAATGATACATTGTCACCTGACACTAATGCCTTCTTCATTTTTTGATTTTTAATATCAGTTTGCAAAAAGCATTTGGATGCATTACAGACGCTGTCAGGCTGTAGTGCTGCATTACAGCCAGGCAATGGAAAATGATTTTAAAAAATGCATTTTTTTGGTTGAAATAAAAGTTTTCATTTTTTCATATGTATGTACATGTTTCTGTGTATCTTAAAAATCAAGAGTATGTTATGAACTGGCGGTATACAAATAAAGATTGATTGATAGATTGATGTGTCAGTGACTATCAAAATATGATTAAAAATTATGTAGATAATTTTGGTGAGGAGTGATTTCTGGGGCTTTCAGGGATTATGTGTTTGCTTGTGAGGGGCCCATATGTCCCTCTTGTCCTGGGGCCCCACATCAGATTAATGTGACCCTATATTTAATGAACAGTGATGTCATTTTTCAGGCAGCTGGGCAGTCGTGCCTTCATTATACTAAACTGTAAGTTGCTATATTTGTCTGCAGTGAATGGAGCCATTAACATGTGGGAAACTCCAGTGTGTTGGACTTGAATACCTCATGAGTGCAGCAGGATGAAGGGCCACTCACTTGACCTCCCTCTGACTTTTTTTATTCCCCTTTCTCTCTGTCACGCACATTTGTCTCTTTGTCTCTGCCCTCCTTTGTTGAGCAGTTTTCTCTCCTCCGCTGCTTCACTTTTCTTGAGTGTCTCTGTGTGTTTTGATGGAATATGACTGACTGAATCTACTTCTCCACTACTCCTCTGTGAATCTTTGTGACAGGATTATTCAGTTCTTTTATATGATCCAGTCTTTTAGTTAATAACAAGTGAACCCCCTCCCCATCCCTCCCATTGTATTTAGTGTGTTTGTAGGTCAGCTGACGTTTGTGTTGTCATATTTTTGTGAGCAAACAGTCGGAGGCTGAGCGTGACGGCTGGCTGATCAAAGCTAGATTGATCAGTTCCCACAGCACTGCACTGATAATCATTTCATTAATTACATTAGGGACTTGCCAATCAAAGTGTGAGTGCCCTCTGTGCCGCGTGAACCTGACCTCACTGAGCCTCAAAGCTGCTGTCAGACTTCAGGATAACAACACACAGGCAGCTCGCCAATCCCATTCTGCTTGGGATCATTTCAACAGAGAAGTTTTTTCAGCATGTTTCTGTTGGGTGACCCATTTACTGATGTTTCTTGGTCACTAATGCTTAACTTTCATGTTAAGTTAACATGGTGTGAGGAATTCAACAGCAGAAGGGCCAGACTCATGGATCTACTGTAAAAGGTGTGAGGGGTTACTCTGACGGCTAGATGAAAAACTATTATAAAGATAAATACTAAACTAACATGAAGAGCTCTGCTTTTTCAGTATCAGGATGTCTTCTTTTAGAAAAGGAAATGAAACCAAAATGTTCATTTCTACAAACTTAATTAGAGTTTTTTTTACATTCTTGATGATCATGGAGAGAAGCTTTAATTTTTTAGTTTGCATAAGAGCATTCTTCAGGATGTAGTTCATTCATTCATTTATAATTTAGACCAAGAAAATAATTGATAATATCTGATTTGAATTAGACACTCAGTTATGATGAACAAAACTAAAAACTAAGTATGTATTTTAATGTAACAAAATTCATTTTGGTGCTTATGTAAAAAAGTGAGTGTCCTAATCTCAAGAAATTAACATGACTTTCTGAAAAAGGACTGCAGTGCAGTTACTAAATGCTTGATTTAAACAGCTATTTCATTGTCACAGTACATAGCTATTTGCTTCTGTTTTTGTGAATAAGATGTTTTTTGCTGCTTTGCATTTTGCAAAAAAATTGTGCTTCATAACACCAAAGCTGTACCAAGGACAAATGTAGCAAGTAGGGTTGCTTGATACTATCAAAACAATTTCAGTATAGGCAGACAGTTGCCCAAAAAGGTGATTATCTGTATCAGCAGATATTAAAATATTTGCTGATATTTACAGCTAAAATTTTAGCTGTACAAATAGACCATATCTCATATATTGTCTGTGATATGGGCAGAATATACAAATATACCATAATGCTTTATCTCATCATAACTTAATGTCCACTTTACTTAATCAAAAGTATCTTTTGTTAAAACAGAAATTATGTTTTTTTATTGCATCACATCTGTTTCAAATGCAAATAGGTTGTCACCTTGAAACAAACTGGTCAAGTTTAGTCAGGTGGGGCTTTGTGTTCTCAACAAAAAATATTAGTATCCATCATAATGAGTTTGGAAATATTAGCATATCTGATATCAACGGAAATTCAATGTTGGTCATCCCTAGTAGCAGGTTAGACAACAGTTTTACTAAAATGTAACTTGGTACATGAGAGTTTCCTTCATTAGCAACACACAAACACAGTAGGCCGGGGCTGTTCATCATGATTTTGATGCAAAATTCAACTTCGCAATAAATGCATCATGACAGTCGGAAATATTTGCAATAGAATTGAAAAAACTTCTCAGTGTGGCCAGTCAATGTTTCCTGAGGGTGTAGTGTATCAGTCCTGCAGTCGCACCTTTCACTGCATTCAGATAAAGTTAATGGTATTAATGGTATTCACTAACACCTAACCTGTTGAATTCCTGCAGATCTGACACTCACACTAAGGGATATCCTGCATGAATCTGAAGTGCACTTAATAATTTTTTTACTGTTGAGAACAGACAAATGGTTTAAGAAGGCAGTTTAAAGTGAGTGATGGTTTGAATAAGTTACCCACTGACAACCTCCTTGTCTTCTCTTCAGCACATGCCCGGTGCGCAGACGTGCACACATGCAGTCTAACATGTATGCAGTCATTATCACAGGCAGCTGTTGGACAGTTTAGCTCACAAACCATATCTGGGCATCTCACCAAGGTGTGTTTGCCATCCATCTAAGAATTTTAATTATCCATCATTAATGAACAAGTTGACAACGCCCTGTTTTTCATGCATCTTGCAATAATTAAACTGTGTAGTGTCATGTCAGTAAATAGCCTCCTCCTTAAGTGGACCATGACAGCTGTTGAGAAATATTGTCACAAAGCAGCTTTAATCTTCAACTTCCTGTATGTTAGATTTTTTTAAAGCTTTCCCATGACATCACACACTTGTAAAGGCCCCCCTTGGTGAAGAAGAAAAGTCTATTTTGCTCAAAACTATGTACGATTTGCTGGTTTCAGTTGCCACCTGTACATTTTAACATGTTCATTTTTTTAAATTAATGAAAGCTGTGGTTCAATCGGGTGCACCAAGTGACAAAGAGACAAGCTTGGATTATACTCGTACAGCCTCCTATCTCAGAGAATAAACCCAGAGAGGAGAAAATTAATTCTGTCAGATGCTCCTCTGTGTCTCTAGGTAATAGGGCTGTCATTTTTGATTTTCCAATATCAGTTTGAACTCGGAGTAAAAATTCGTGTTCAGCTGTACTGTACATTTGAATTGAAAATAAACAGTGTGGCAGCACATTTGGGCACTCTGATTTAACTTGACAGTTCATACCTACAGAGAAGAAGATGAGGCAGTTACCACTGGAATTGCTTCCTGTTTAGGAGCTTGTGCAAACTGAGTGACTCAGACAAAAGTAATGTGAGATCAAACCTACATGAGGGAGACTCCTCTCTCTGCAGACATCATCCCCCTGCTTTGGAGGAGTGACAACTGGTGAGCTAGATTCCTATCCTTGCGCAGCCTGAATCAGTGTCTGTCATCATGCAGATCCATCTTGCCAAGCTCCAATCTACGATGTTTGTGCTCGGTCAAAAGCAGCACAGTCAAATCAGAGCAGGAGGAGGTGGGAGATACGAGCGAGATGACAGCAGGAAGTGACACTTCCAGAGATTAGCATAGATTTTAACAGCTTCAGTTTAATGCGTTTAACGACACTACAATCTTCTCTTTAATAAGAACATTTTCGCTCCACTTCTGACATGTTTTGACAAGAGTTTGTTTCACAAAGTGGCTCACATTTTTAATGCAGTAGTGCCCGCCTGCTGCATTACCTGATTGGCCCATAATAAATGTTGACTGACAGAATAATCATCCAGTCACCTGACAGATATGCTTCTGAAAGGTTCTACCCTCCCCAAACACTTTCTATGGATTGTCTCCCAGATGAACTAGTGAAATATATTGAACGGTCCATCTGGTCTGCCAGGTTACTAGATACCTGCAGCTCTCCTGCAGTATTTGTGAATGCCAGGTACCTCAGTGTGCTCTGAATAGGGAATTCCTTTGGCTGGTATGTTCAGGAAAAAAAAAAAACATTCAAATTTGATTGTTGGGATAAGTGACAGCCCTAGTAGGTCATAAGAAAAAATAGTAAAGGTGTGAAAAAAAGGTGTGAATCACTTGATCTCGTACTTCAATTGAAAACATTTCCTTGTTGATGCTAAAACTCACAAAGCTCTGTATTGGCACGTCTAGTAAAGCTGCCATGAATTGAACCTTTTCAAAGCTAAGCTGGCACAACACAGGAAGTGTGTATATGTCAGTGTTTGTAAGACTGGATTAGTTTCTGTCTGATCCTTTAAAGAACTAACTTTCATTCTAACAGTTAAGTGCACGTGCCTGAAGTGATTTTGTGTGTGTGTACAAGCCTGGCACGGATAAGAAACCAATCAGTTCCTTCACACATTCCTTGCTCTGACCTAATTGTTAAATGGAGGTCTTTCATCCTTGTGTTATTGGGTTTCTGGCACTTCCTCCTTTTACTCTCCATTTCCTAATGAAGCAGCAGAGTGAGATTTCTTAAACTTTGAAAAATACAGCTTGTTTGAATGCCCTTGACCTACATATTCATGTAATATAACCCTGTAACTAGACTAGCCTGGACCAGGTTAGGTAATTGTTTAGGATTACGTTGTTTTCACACCTAGATTGTTTGGGAGAGTTGTTCCAATATAAGATGGCGTTCCTTGTTTGGCACTGTTCATGTAAATATATATGAACACAGCAATGAATTCTTGTTTCAGCGCAACCGTGCCAAGCTTGCCTAAAAGATGTGATCTTGGCCACTCAGTTGTAGTAACACCACAATTGCCCAGCAACCAGCACAAACAGGGTGACGAGTTAACTCATCACATTTCTGTAGTATAAGCAGCAGTAGTAGTAATAACAACTGCATTACAGCTACCAGATAACCAAGCTGATAACACAGTACTTCTTTGTAATAATATTTTTGATCCCAGAGTTATTGCTTGTGCACACACACAGTCTCAAAACATTACTCAACACAGCGGATCATCGCAGGACTTGACAGCATCGACTGATTCAAAAACTTGTTTAGTTTAGAGCTTAGATTTCCTGCCCGAGCCAGAGCTTTGAACTGTGGATGGGGTCAGGCCCAGGATCCATCCCCCTTCACTTAGGGGGAATAAGCTTTGGCGATAATTATGAATGACACCTGAATGGATTTCTGATATCAAACAACTGGGAAATTGCATTTACCATCTTTGATTATTGAAGCCAGCAAGTTAAAAAATGTTGAGTTTAAGTCAGTCTTGGGCGCATGAGAATATTTTAGGGGACAGGCCAGGCCAGGACGGGCTGGGTCAGAACATCCATGGCCATGGCAAGGGTCAGGCTGAAATTTTTGGACCCAGTCTAAACTCTAGTTTAGTTACCAGGATTTAGTTCAGCTCGATCAAGCTGTAGACTTTATCCGTCTTAAAGCTTCTCCCTGCTTTTCCACATCACTGACAGCTTCTCTGCAGACACCTCTGTGGGTGTTCTTGTGTAATAAGTTACAATCTGCTATCTGGTGTTTTCTGTGGTCCGCTGTGGTGAGCATTAAAAGCTCATTTTCTTCACTGAGTTTGTGAACATTCATATCATAAGGCATTTCACACATTGATAAATTTGTTGATCTGTACAATTGTTCAAAAGACATTTGACCCCTCAAAACAATTACTGGTTTTGTAGATAGTTTAACCTGCTAGCGTCCTTCTCATGCCTGGACTCTGCCCAATCCCCTGGAAATATGTAAATTTGTAGCATATTTATCAACTGAATCGGAACAAAGCAGCCGAGCTGTTGGTGTGAAAACTACCTTAGATTAACCTCAACCTAATAGAGGCCACATTGTGTGTCTACCAGTTTATAGCAATAGAGGCAGGAAGGAACCAACTAAGAGAAAGTACAAATTTGTTCCTTAGACACAAAGATCAAGTCAAAAACAGTAACTGAAGATAATTCTGGTGGACAAGCTAGAGGAATAGGAAACAAAAAGTCAAGACATTCGCTGAATTCAAAACCACCAACAAGGTTTGGGTGGGAATTTGGTTATCATCTATTCATGGATATTTAGAAATAGCCAAAGTTTCCCTTTTAACTTTAAGTCACATATAATCTGCTGTGTAATATGTGGCTGTTTATTATACCAAGAAAGAGTGTGGTTTCCCTGCAACAGTGTCCCAACCTGTGTTCAAAGATTTAAAAAGTGATTATAGAATATCTGTATTCAATGTGGCTGACTGCAACAAAAGACCTACTACTTAGACATGCTCATGCTGAAGGGTTACATACGGCACTGACTCATGGTTTCAAAAAAAGTCAACACAATGATGGACCCTGGAAAAAGGTTAATATTTCATTAAAGGGACAAATCAGAAATAAGAAATGATCCAAAGTTTTAGAAACCACCACCAAGCAAGAGAGTGAGGAATGGACTGGACAAAGTTTCAAAGGCAAAGAGAAGTAAAAGAAACAAACCTTAATTTATCTTTGGCCCCTATCAGACACATGTGGGTTTAAAACACTGAACATTACAAAATGTGGAACAACGACTAGATTGAGTTAACAAGAGTGTTTGTGTCTCATTGTCTCATCTTTCATTTTTGATGAAAGAATAGACCTTTAAAAAATATATGGGTTAATTACATGTAGAGTTGGTAGTTTTATTGATACCGATGCCGGTACTGATTTGAGCTATCTATCTGATTATTTGTTGATTCCCAGATTAATTCCTTTGGATTTCTGTGTGACACAAATGCAGGCCTTCACAGGTTTTCTGTGGCAACAGTGTCAATCACATGGCACTCCTTAAAGTTGATGCTGTGCTGCATAGATGACTGCTCCTGCAAGTTGCTGACATTTCCATCCTTGCTTGAAATCACAGAAACAGACACTGGATGTTGTGCATTTACCATCATTTTGTTTTAAATTGACATGACAAAAAAGCTAAAAGAAGAATGTGAGGGAACTGGCTCCAGAGCTGTTACAATAAAAGTGCAGTTTTGAGATTTAACTGTCGGATGAATTTCCGTCTTCATGATGTTTATGTGTGTTGCACATTTTATTGCTCACGTGCAAATATATTCAGTTTGCAAAAAATGGGTGCCTCCTGTAGCATGAATTAACTAGGCTATTGTTTACCCCCTTATTTCAATACCAAGTATGCTAAACCAACCAAACAGGGCCAGACGTTCTGCAAAGTAATGAGCCACCAGTAGCTATACATACTCTACATACTCTTGCCCAACGTAGTATGCAGTATTGCTAGTAGTAGTTGTACAACAATCTAGTAGGTGGTTTTGAATAAAGCTATTAAATGCAAACTTACCAAGAACCATAAAATGTTTCAAAGAGAGGAAATCTCTCTTATTTCATATCCCTGATCAAACCGTATAATAATGTCTCTTAAGAAATTAAAACATTAATGAATACATAGATCAAGTTGTGAAACTTGTGCTACTGTATATACTATTGGAGTGTGCTCTCTAATTTAATTCTGTTTGCAACTGAGAACAATTCTGTAATTAATTTTTTGTTCAATGTCATAGCTGTTTATTTAACGCCCTGCTGTAGATTTGTGAGAATAGTTAACAAATAGGATCCAGCTTATACGCTTTGCTCTGAAGCCACTGTGAGATATGTCCTTCAGCA
The DNA here is from genome assembly GCA_037902135.1 of Cetoscarus ocellatus. Taxonomy (NCBI): domain Eukaryota; kingdom Metazoa; phylum Chordata; class Actinopteri; order Labriformes; family Labridae; genus Cetoscarus; species Cetoscarus ocellatus. Next base: position 1,058,350 of record JBAMNC010000763.1, read on the forward strand.
GGCCGCTCATACTCTTCATTTCAGATCCTGGACATCTTCACTTTATGTCAGGAAAGGCATTAAATCAGGGATTTTACTTAATCCAAAAGAATGTGCACTTTTTCCCTTTCCTGTGAGGAAAATTGTGTGTAGGTTTGGGTTCAGAAAGCTCTGTGAGTCAGGGAAATACCCCTTTCTATGAAGAGTTAGGTACTTGTAGTGTTTGTTTTATAAACTAGACTTAATACACTGAAATTCTATTATAGAATGAACGTAATCAGTGTAAATCAGTGTAAGACAAAAATGAGGTTAGTGAAGAGAACATACTGTCCCACTTATTTAATGGAATACCAATCACTAAGAACTTGAACAAGACTTTTCTTTGACAAAAATAAAACAGATTGTGTTAACAAGTCCCCTGAGTTCTGAAGCATGAGAAGCCAAATGAGACAGAAATGATAGATACAACTGAAGCAATAGGTTGAATAAATCAGTGAATCAAGTCAGTCATGTTTGATTTCACTGCACTTATGATTAGATATTTGTTCCACAGATTTGACTCAACAGATATTTTTTGCCTCATACTGTTCCTCCCCTGAAGTCCTCTTGTGAAGCCCTGAGGAGGCCCGCCCCACAGTTTGAAAACCACTGTCCTAATCTGATTTCAGATCAAAGATTCAGAACATAATCAGACTCTTTTAGAGTTGCAGGGGACAGTTACCACTGTTGTGAACTGAACCGTTACAGCTCAAAAAGGCTGACTGTTGCCTGCAGTTCAGTTTGTCATGTTGCCAAAAGCTGAGTTTAGACCATGAGGCATGTCACGTGTTAAAGCACCCAATCAGTGCCTCAGAGTCCAGCACGCCGTGACCGTGTATATTTATCAAGGGTTAATATGGATTATTTGTTGCAGTGTCATCAGACGTTCTTGGTTCTTTGTGTTCTTGATACATAGTGTTTGCTCTGCTTATTTGTGGCCTCTATACAACAAAATTAGAGATGCACTGATTGTAAAAACTAAGGCAGATGCAAAACTTATGTTTAACATTACAACTAAACTGATCCGTTGCAGATTTCATTATTTTCCTTACTACTCCTTTTGGTGTAATTCCCCCACAATGGCAATAATTTCTCTCATGTTTAACCATGAAAACAGATCAGTTTGCCAAATAGTTTATTTCCCCTGTTAAATAAGAAACTACTTTACTGAGTGAGCAGTAGCTGTGCTGGATGCAAGCATTACATTGATATGACACAACAGATAAACATCTGAAGTGGTGTTTGTAAAAATAGCTGATGGTGGTGTTAAACTGATGCATCAGTGCATCCATGGATAGAGCTGGGAAAGTAATCAAGTTTTATTCTCAGTTACAATGACTGCCTTCCACAGTTACGAAAACTGAGTAGTTGAGATTTAAAAAGATTAAAGGGACAGTGGCTACGTTTATATGCAGTCAATGTTTGGGTTAACAACAATATTCCAGTTTCTGAAACATTCAGAATAATCCAGTTTACATGTGTGAGCAAACAGGGTTATTATGCCTGGTATGGATCAAACCAGCGACGCACGGAGAACGTCATGACGCAATGCGTGTCATTTCCGCTTCTTCTTCCTGTATCCAATAGCAACGAGAACAACAGCAGCAGCATGGCGGATAATGAACAGCCCAGAGCAGCTAACAGTCAACTTTGTTTGCACTTTGGTGCTGATACTGACCCACCACCAGTACTTGATTATTGCTTAAAGGTGCAGTGTGTAGAATTTGGCAGCATTTCGCCGAACAGAAACAGTGAATATAGGATATAATGTTTCTATTTGTATGTAAAGTCTGTCAAAATAGGAGTACGATCATCCCCAGAAAACATTTGTTTTATTTTTATTTAGTTAGAAAAAGCTGGAAAAAATTTACATTGCCGCGGGCCGCGTTCATGTAGGCCGACATAACGATCCTCCATCTTGTTTACGGGTGGATTTTAAGGACAAAAAGAACGAAACGCGATTCTGTCCGCCGGTTCTGAAATCTACCTGGAATGCAGGCGAAGTAGAGGAGAGAGGATGGCGGTGGATGTAGAGACAGTTGTTACTCTGTGCTTACTCTGGGCTTAAAAATAATGGTTACAAACCTTGTCACTTTAGTAAATGATGCCATGTCCACGATCCCTTTCGGTCTTCACAGGCTTTCGTTGCTCAGTGCTATGGCGTTTTCATTACGGTTTGGCTCATTCTAGAATCTGAACAATAGATGCCGCTCAAATGCCAAATTCTACACACTGCACCTTTAGTGCTTTGCCACTGTGACAGTAATGATGTGGTTTGCCTAAGAGAATGTAAAATTGGATCTCACACTCACCTTTGTCAACAGCATCATGGATTTTTTCAGTAAGATCAAATGTTGAGGATGACATAGTCACCTGAACTCAGCTGTTTTGCTGATAGGTGGCACTCAGGGAAAGCTCTGATCAAGTCTAACCTTTACACGGTTAAAGGCCTTTTCTTCTCACCTTGAAAACCAAAACACACACCCCCAGCCCTCTTCCTCTTCCCCCTCCACACCTTCCTCTGAGATAGAGCCTAATTCAGCAGCACCCTGAGGGGCACCTTGTCTATTCCTGACTGCCCTCTCTCTTCTCCTCTCCAATCATCCACCCAGTCTAATTGGGTTTATCCATCAGAGTTTATCTTGGGCAGAGGAAATTAAAGGTTCTTTTGGAGACTGTAAACTTGGTTTCCTCTATTGATGTCGACAGTTTTCATTTATCTGTTTGTTTTAAAATCACAGGCCCGTTTTCTCATGTGAGAGGCAGAGAGAACAAACAGCTTCATTCAAGTCAACTTCATAATTAGTTTGCCGTCCGCTCTGCTATTTCTGCCACCGCCTCCAGCATGTTACACCACACACACAGAAACACACACACACATCTGGGTTAGATAGTGATTTATTTCCAGGGAGTATCATGGGATTCTCCATAAAAAGCCTAACGTAGGACAAGTCTCAGTCATTTTGGTTTGGTTGTGGAGGAAACTTGGAGCACAGGCTGTAGGTTAACCCTCCTGTGGGTGCTTTCATTTCCTCTCACGGTCAAAACACAAACTTTATTTATAAATGGACATGTCAGTGTTTGTGTTCGCTGGGTGACCTGCAGCCACACCTGACGTCAAGATGAATACAAAAGATTTACAGACTTGAACCCAGAGGATAAGCCCACGCCCAGCTCCAAGGGCCAGTATGAGCCTGACATATGAAGGCGCTGGACTAAATCTGTGGTTTTGGACAACGCTCACGATGTCATGTGCTTACTGAACAGTTCTTTTAAGTGCATGAAGACAGACGACTGGTTCGACCAGCTCCTCAACAGAAGTCTTTGTCTGTGCAGCATTTTCCTGCAGGGTGAGCTGGTGGCACAGCTAACAAGCACAAATAAGAACTAAAAGAACTAAGACTGACAGATTTTTTTACTCTCAAGGGAAACTGAACATCTTTTTTTGACTTATGTGTATTCCATTTGTGTGTTTGTGTGCAGTGCGGCAGGAGGTGAGATCTTCAACCAGTGTGTGGCAGATCGGGAGGAGGACGCCTTCAGTGAGGAGGATGTGAAGAGGCTCATGAGGCAGATTCTGGAGGGAGTCTCCTTCCTCCACCAGCACAATGTAGTCCACCTCGACCTAAAGGTCAGCACACACTCAGACATGGTCCTGTGTTCCAGACGTGTTCCTGAGTTTAAGGCAATGATAGGCAACTTTTCCTCCTTATTATGATAGTCTCAAAGTCAAACAGTTAAATAATGTTCTACAGAGAGAATGGAGTTTCATCTCCACAGAGCAACCCAGTCACCTGCTTCAAGCAGAGGGTAGCAGTTCTGCCTTGAGAGAGCTCACACAGCTCCTAGTTCACACGCCAGCCTTCAGCCAAGAGAAGCCAGTTAGCATGTCTCTCTAAAATGCTGGGACCCAGAGACAGAGAGAGTAGCTGGAAAATATATTGAGAGATTTATTAGTGCTATCAAAGTTTCTGTAATTAAAACATGTTCACTTCAAAGTACATTCAATGCTACTAAGGGTTTTGATGCATGGCTTAATGGCTTAATGCATGTTAAATTGTGACCCTCAGCCCCATCAGTACTTCAGGAAGTCAGTAAGGGTAATATCAGGGATGGCACACAGAAACTATATATAAACTATGTACATATATATATATATATATATATATATATATATATATATAGCTACAACCAGAGTTTGGGAAATCTTATATACAGCTAACTGACAGAGCAGAAAGCCCCCCTCCCCTCATCGGGTTGAACATCAATTTACAAACATGAAGCAGCATCTTTAAAAAGACATGTTGCTCCTGTGCTGATGTGAAGCTGGGATGTGTTTGTGGAGCCTTTCGTATTGACAGAGGAATTTGTTTACAAGCATAAGGTAGATATGAATGGTATCTGATGTAGAGGACACTTTTACTCCCTTGGCAGCTAAAATAAGTCCCAGAAAGCGCAGTGGACAAGTCAAAAGTAATGTGCATCCTGTTAAATTAATAATGTCATCCTTTTCTGCTGTCCCTCACTGTTGTCATCCACTGTTGGAGCTGTTTTTTCTCTGTGGTTAAGCCAGTGACATTAATTACAGATGTTCCTTATTTTTGCCCTTCAAAATAAAGCAGGTTTATTTTGACAGAGAGTAAAGTTGCCTTTTCTTAAGACAGTATATATTACAGAGTAAAACCATAACAAATGCAAAGTTCATATCAAAATCTCTTATCTAAATACTTAACCTCTACTGGCTTACTCACACAAAGAAATTAACTAAAGGTGAATTGCTGAAATGTGTATGTTCTGCCACATCATGAGGAGATCAGAGGACATCACTGAGTCATTTTGAACATTAACCTTTGCGCACATCTGAACAAACAGCAGTATTAAATAGTTTATTTGACAGAATAAGGACTCTGAAGCTGCCTCCTGCCTCTAAGTCAGTGTTTCAGATCACAGTTAAGTTTCATTGAAGAAGCAATTTACAGTAAATGAAATAAATCTAAAAATTAACAACTTAAAATCCATTTATTTGCATTCCCCTGATTTATTAACCAATTAACTAGTAAGAACTGTTTTGCTTCATCAATATTCTCTTGACCGTTAAACAAAACATAAGAAACAAAGTACTACATGTGATTAATTTTAAGTTCATTATTAAAATTTGGAGATTTATCTTGCTAAAAGAAATTATCGCTTTGACAGCTCCTAAAATATAATCTACACAATTGTCCCTGCAATGAGTTGTTGTACTGTTAGAGAAACAGTCAACTACTCTTCCATAGTGGGAAAGTTACATGCTGAAAGTTTCTTTTTCTCTTTATCTGATTTTTTTAGCTTTTGTCATGTTGGTGTGATAAATAGTTATTCACTACAGACGAGTTCCAAATACAATTTACATATAAGGCCAAATAGATAAAATTAGAGTTATCTTTCCCGTTTTTATGTACATTACTGTAGTTGTCTGGCAACATGCTAGAATGTAACACCATGTCATGATTTAAGCCTTGTTGTCACCAGTCATTTGTCCAGTTAATCCTTAGGAGTGTTGTCAATAAAGCTTTTGAAGTGCATCTAATCAGTTTTGCCCTGACTGGATGCCGCCCAGTCTAGAGCCTGAAGTATTGAAAATCAGGCACTGATAGCCGAGCAGATATGTCAGAACATCACATGTACAGAGAGACTGTTTCCTCTACGTGGTCAGCATGGGTTTGAATCTGGGTTTGGTGCCTTTCTCAATGCCCCTCACTCAACCCTCCCTTCACTCTCTCACCCCACTTTCAGGCACCATCCATTTTCTCTGTCCTATTCATAATGGCATTAAAAGCCCTACATCAAATATCCGCGCTAACCATTGAGAGAAAGCAGACTGGGAAATGTTACCAACCAAATGTTGCTTTTATTTACGGCTCCCAAACATGGCTGCAAACATTAACACAACAGAACCAAGTGGGGAACTAAAAAGGACAGTTACCAGAGTTTTTCACAGAATGTTCTTTACAAAGAAAAGTAGCAAACTCATGGACTTAAAGAAAATGATGCCAACAGACTTTCAATATTTAAAACTACACCACACATATTTTTATCCCATTAACCTTTTTAAAATGCTAATGCAGTCCACATGAAGGTGATGTGAAAAAGATAAAGGCAGAGATTGGATGGTAAAGTGTGATTATTTTCTCTCAGCCTCAGAACATCCTGCTGACCAGCAGCTCTCCTCTGGGTGACATCAAGATTGTTGACTTTGGTCTGTCCAGGATGGTCAGCAGCCACCAGGAGCTCAGAGAGATCATGGGAACTCCTGAGTATGTTGGTGAGTTTGAGTTTGACAACACTTAATGTATCTTTTACTAATGTGACATTCAACTCTGAATGATGTTTTTTTGTTTTTTTGTGTTCACAGCTCCTGAAATCCTAAACTATGAGCCCATCAGCACAGCAACAGACATGTGGTAAGAATAGCTTTTATTTTTAGATCTACTGATAACTTAAAATTTACAACCATTAGAGTTAGGGGTAGGGTTTATTTATAATATTCTTTTCTTTGCAGGGTTTAGATTTTTTTTCATTGAGTAGGTGGTCTAGGATGACAGATATTCTGTAGTCTATTCACAGCCCTCACAGTTGTCTGTAACATGTCTGCGGCATGACAGAGCACTGATATTGTCTCATATTGGGGGCCCCCTGGTGGCGGTACTAGAGCATTGTGAGGCACAACAACATTATGAATCAGCAGCAGTAGCCCAAATATTTGGTGATGCTCTCAAAAGATGATTGAAATTAAAAATGTTTATTTTCCTTGTTGATCTGTAATCTCATCCCACATTCAGGTTATACTTCTGTCAGCTTTGTTTCAGTGTTTCTTGATTAACTTAACAACCTGACCTGCTTATGGTTCAAGATAAAGTGTTTTCAGACTAATGTGGAAAATACATATTTTAAACATTTCATGGTTTTATTCGCATCAGTTAGTAAACTTATTTACTCTTGTTTTGTCTGTAGGAGTATTGGTGTCCTGGCTTATGTGATGCTGACAGGAATTTCTCCCTTCCTTGGCGAGGACAAACAGGAGACATTTCTGAACATTTCTCAGCTCAATGTCAGCTACACTGAGGAGGAGCTGCAGCAGCTGGACCAGGCTGCTGTTTCCTTCATGCAGATGCTACTCTGCAAACAGCCTCAGTATGTACACATCTCACCTGTCAGAAACACAATGTTTAGAGAAGACACCAAAGAAGTCATAATAAGTAGTATTTGTAAGGTTATTGTGGCACATGTAATTAAAATGAGAACCAAACTCTCAAGTTTATATTTGTTTTTGTTTTCTTAATGTTTAGTTTATATGCTACTCAGTTCCTTTATGTTTGTGGTGAATAAAATAATACAATATTTTTTTATTTGTTTGTGAAACACAGTGACAAAATACCGAAGTCCCATTTATTGTCCATTTTGTGTGAAAATCTAAAGCGGGGTCATATTACATTTAAAAAACTCATTACTGTTTTACAAACTGAAAAATTCACATTTTAGTGCTTCTGTATTACAGATGTTAAAACCATTTTTCATCTTGTTATGCATGATGTTGAAACAGCCAACAGTCATGTAGCTAACATTATGTCTGCCTTTGAATATGTGAACCCCACTGCCTTATTTATGATGCAGAATTTATCACTCTACAGTCTAACAACAGGAACATCAGGTGTAGTTTCCTTAGCATCTCTTAAATATGCTAACAGTCTGACACCACCTGGGCAAAGGAAATTACTGCTACCAAAGCTGTTTCAGTGAAAACAATAGAAATTATAACTATTATAAAACCATATTTATCATCATGCTCTTGTTCCTTCAAAAAAATCAACAAAATGAGGTTTTTTTTTTGGAAGAAGTAAATATACTTTCTTCCCTGCCAGCCTTGCAGAAACCTGTTGTCACACCACCCACATTGATTTTTACATAAAGCCCACCTCTGACATGGCAAGTAGCCAATCATAGTGCAGAATTTTGGATCTGCACATGGACTGGCCAATGGGGACCATGCCTCATTTGGACCATGCCCCTGCCCAGACATGTCACGCCACCCCTTGGGTGTTACCATGGCTGGGGAACCCACTATTTTGAGTTATATTGGATTCTGTCACTGTTTTGTATTAACAAGGACTGTAGGATTTTTCAGTGAAGTCAGTGTGCATTATTGAGTGGCCTAATCCACCCCAATACGCTGATGTGTCTCTGTGTTTTTTAGGGATCGGGCTACAGCGGAGCAGTGTCTCAAACACCCATGGCTTCAGTCCTCTCAGGGAACTAAGATGGTGCAGGAGGTCCTCCCAGCTGAGGACCAGGAGGTGTCCAGCTCCACCAGCAGCTCCACCAGCAGCTCCACCAGCAGCCCTGAACCTCCCAGCAGCACCACCACAGCAGATGAGGAGGAGGAGGAAGGCCCGGTGACAGAGGAGCTTATTGTTGTTGCGGCGTACACAGTGGGTCAGTGTCGTCAGTCGTCCAACTCGTCCTCGGAGAAGGAGGCTCTCGCTGCTGAGCAGAAGGCCATCTCCAAACGCTTCAAGTTTGAGGAGCCTTTCAGTGCCCTGCAGGAAGTCCCCGGAGAGTTCATCTTCTGATCTCACCAACCTAGTGATAAAGGAGGGAAGAGTTTATGTTGTGTAACAAATTAAAAACCATCTGATTAATGACCCCCCTCCTTCCGTGTTTACTGTATGTATACGATCAAACACAGTGGATCTGGAAATATTGAAGCATAAAGTGTAGAGATTCATATTGAACAAACCCATTATTTATCTTAAATAGAAAGTAAAGATGAAAAAGAACAAGTTCAAGACATTTGTATGCTGCGTCAAGTCTAATAGGAACCATGAGTTTGACATAATGATTCATGTATTTGAAGTTCATACAGGAATTCAGAAATCCAAAAATAACATCTTCCATTAAGTCAGTACAAGGCCACAGACAAACACAGTTTAAACTCACGTTGCTTCAGACACTTCATGGAGGAAAACTCATGCTCCCTCACTCAGCTGGCTCCAACCACCTTGAGCCTCTGCTTCATGCTCTCCACTGTACAAGCTAGGGCGCCACCCAGTGTTCAGTGTCAGAATCACATACAAAGAAAGCTTCCCAGGCAGATTTAACAGTAACAAATATAACAGGCAATCTTGCTCCAGCAATCTGTCTTCTAGTGCATTTTAATCACAATCTCTTTTTTTTTTTAAATTAAGCATTTTTGGTCGAACACTCTCCATATCTCCTCAACCCGCTGTAACAGTTTTCTGTGTCTTGTATTTCATTTAGCTTGCTTATGTTTGTGTCTCTTCTCCTTGGACAAATGGCCAAACACTGACAGTGTGACTCTTACATTTTACAGAAACTATCACCAACATTAGAACATAAATTCAGCTTTTGTGTTGAAGAAGCTGATATTTTTAGGGATGCATGTTATTGAATTTTTGCTGATATGACGATATTTTCAAACTCATTATTGCCAGTAGCAATATTGATGCCAATAATTTTGTCAGTATCACAAAGCCTCCATTTAAATGAAACTGATCCATTTTATAGTGACAGGCTATTTGTGTTAGAAAAAGATGTGAAGTAAGAAAAACATATTCATCTTTAATAAATGGCACTTTGGATTTATATAAGAGGACATTCAGTGGTGTTAAGGTAAATAATTTTGCAAAATTTATACATTCTGCCAATATTACAGCCAATATTTAGGATGTTTATGGGCAGTTTGTAAAACTAAAATGTTGGCTGTAACCAATGGCAAAATCTTTTAAAGCTGCTGTCAGCTTTTTCAGCAATTAATCTAACGTTGCAGATATTGCTCCAGTAGTACCATGCATCCCTAGATATTTTCATGAAAGTTGGTTTACACCATCTTTGAATAATCAAATAGAGAGACATCTGGCACAGAAAAGGCAGTAGTTGAGCTCAAATATTTGTATAAGTCTTTTTTCCAGGCCTCTCTTCACCTGAACCCGATTAAAATCACAAACCTTGCACATCTTAAGGGATGAATAAATAAATACAGAAATAAATAAGTTTATAAATATTTGAAAAGAAAGTTACATTCTTGCCCCTAAATACAAATTCTGCATTCTATATGAAATGTCTGTGCTGATCACTGAATTTCCTTTAATTTAGACAATGATTTCAGTTAATCCAACATTTTTAATGGGACCTATTCTCAATTTTAAGCTACATTTTTTGTTGTTGCACCTTTTTGTAATGTGGTCCTACTGTCAGACAGTGGCTTTAGCACATATAAAAGCTCTTTGCCAACTACCTTTGGAAACTAAAGAAGAAAGTGGTGACATTCGGTGGCACAACTTGAAGACTCTAGAAATTCGACAAAACAAACAACTTTCTCTGAGTGTAATTAATGGTCAATTTTACTGAACATGTTTAAGTAAATGATCAGTTGAACGATGAATCTAAGCTGTTTTTCTCACGGAAAATAGATATTTATGTAAATTTGTATTAGACTTATACAATGTTAAACCCACAAGCCTCTTTATAGCAATTTCCAGTAAGTGTTAGCACCAAGCTAACAAACTAAGATTTGAGGGCGCACTTATATTAGGTCTAGTTCTCCCAGTACCATGTGGAAGCACGATTGCCCCCCCCCCCCCCTCCTAGTCACCAACTGGCCTACTCTCTCATCGCTCCACAACCTGGTCAGAGCACCATTATGTCATCATGTTGTATAATGAAGTACGCAGTTTACAGGAAGTGCCAGACAAGTAAACATAGCAGAGAACAACACATAAAACATGACTGCAATTACGCTGATTTTGTCAGTTGATTTGGAGAGGTTTGGTCAAATAAAACCAGAGGTTGAAGGGGTCATATTATGCCTCTATATCTATATACACAAGACAACAAAGTGCTGGGAACTGGGACTTTTCCCTCTTTGTCTGTCTGAATCTGGCAATTCCCCCAGCCCCCTCGTACAGACCCACCACTGTTATGCCAGTAGTTCAATCCCACTGGCTGGGGAAAGCAAGCCCAGTGAAGAACATAGACTTTAGAAAGAATGCAGAGCTGTTGAAAATGGCGGCAGATTGATCAATTACCTCATAGTGGACCTGTATACCAATGAGCAGAGAGAAAGCTCATAGTGGGGAAGATGCCCTTTAAGATCAGGAGCTTCAACAGAGCATCTCAGACAGAGAAAGAATAGAGGTGGATCAGAGGCACTTACTTTGTGAAACCTGGAAGGTTTTTTAAATATCAAAGCAGACATTAAATCAAAAACGTGTGCCCATTTTAAAGGGATTCGGAGGGGGGGTTGTTTGAGGTACATGGGATTTACCCAAACTCTAGCCACGCTGACAGACATCAGCTCTCAGTCCATGCCAAAATAGCTGGCACGGAAGCAAGGGCTCTACATTGCTGCAGATGGGGCCACCAAATCTGCATAATGTTAAGAATACTGGGAGACGACAGGCCACAAAAACAGTATTGGGTGATTACATTATATTCCGATGATTAACAAGAACTTACTTTTCCACTTGGAAGCTGCTTTGTTTCTAGTGCTACTTTAAGACATGGCACAGCCAATGTGTTCTTCTACCAGCAGGACACGGACCAAAACTAAAGATCAGTGTAAGACAAACATTTACTCTGAGGATAAACTTTCTTTCAGCTCCTCTCTTTTTTCCTGTGAGTTTGTCAAACTTTGAAACTTGTCTGTACAGGTATAAATGTTCATTACTCTGAATGGTGAGAGCTGTAGACTGCAAAGTATAAAAGCTGCTGGTATCCTCTGATCCTGAAACATCATGATTTTTCTCACTCTCATTTCATCCAGTTTGACGACTTGAGCTCGTGATTTACTCACCTGTAACGTGGGTTTTTTTGGTCTTCCTGTTCCCTTAGCAGTTTCTTCAAATTTTCTTTCATACCTGTTGACTCTTCATCTACAAAAGTTTTTCCTGTGTGTACTCCAGTGCCATACAAGTGTACAAACTAAGCGGTGATCTTATTAGCTACAAAATCATTTATTTATGCAGTTTGGTGGCAGCTGTTTCCTTTTGTGAAGTAAGGTGGGTGGTATAGCGGCGCAGCATGTAGTGCATGTGCCTCACAGCAAGAAAGTCCCAGGTTCAAACCCTGAGCCGGGCAGGGCCTTTCTGTGTGGAGTTTGCATGTTCTTCCCATGCATGTGTGGGTTTTCTCCAGGCACACTGGCTTCCTCCCACAGACCAAAAACATGCTAATTTGGTTGATTGGTGACTCCAAATTCCCCTTAGTTATGAATGTGAGCATGAATGGTCGTCTGTGTCTCTATGTGGCCCTCCGATCGGCTGATGACGGGTTCAGTGCGTACCCCATCTCTCACCTAATTACTGCTGGAATAGGCTCCAGTCCCCCTGTGACCCGGAAAGGGATATCAGTGTAGAAAATGGATGGATCGAGGTGGTTGGCACTGCTGGCGGGAGGACACGTAGACTTTGCCTTGTACCAAGGTAGCGCCAAAAGAAAGTAGCTTGCAAGTGAAAAAGTAAGACATTGTTTATCATGTGATTGTAGCATGTAATTACCTTTCGTTGTTTTTGTGGCGTATTTTCACCCAAATTATATCAATTATGCAGATTCTGTGGCCCCATCTGTAGCATCGTATAGCTCTAGCTTCCGTGCCGACTGTTTTGGTACAGACTAAGAGCTGCTGTCTGTCAGTGTGGCTAGTGCTCAGGGTAATGCCATGTACCTCATACAACTCCACTTCAGAAACCCCAACAATCCCTCTAAGGCAAAATATGACCTCTTTACAAGTGTTGTCAGGAGGAACACTGACATTGATATGATCTCTTTAACATGGTTCCAGCATCCACCAGCAACTGTACCATGCCAAAGCACAGCTCAAGGGCAAAGGGAAAAGTACAGTGCTAGATCACAGCACAGAGCACTCACAGTGGTCAAACAAAGTGGGGAGGGGGGTTAAACAAGCTCTGACATGGTTCAGATAGCCTTGGGTTAGTGCAGCTATACACTGCAAAAATTCAGATCTTATTTGTTTAATTTCAAGTAAAACATGTCCACAGTACTTGTTAAAATTCCATATTCATTTGACAAGTCCAGATGGATATCTTAATACAAGGAATAAAAACAAAAATAAAGCACTGAATAACTTGTAATTAGCAGAAAATATCTGCCAATGAAACAGGCAAAATTTTCTCCTTGAGGGTCTTAAAATCAGGTTTAGAAACTACTTGAGATAGCACATCTTACTTCCAAGACATCGTAAAATTCATCTTGCCACATTGGCAGATATTTTAACTTATTACAAGCAATTCAGGGTTTATTTTTTGTTTTTAAAGACTGACTTAAGATGTGTAGCTGGGCATGTCAGCTTAAAAAAAGTCTTGTGAGTTTTTTAGAATTGAAATTGGATGAATAAACTTCATTAAATTTGAGTTTTTGCAATGGAAAAAAATTTGAAAAGTTCTTAACCTTGAGATACCCATCCCAGATCTTCCTCTAATCCTAGTGCCACTGTCTCATCATTCATGACGGGCCAAAAGGCACTCTGGCAAACAGGACCCCCTGAATGATGTAGTAACTGATAGGTCAGGCAGGTGAAAGAGAAAAGCATTCTCCCACCACAGAAACATGATGTTTCATTTGATGTTTTAGCCCTTTGTTTTTCCCCCTAAGTCGTCAGCTCTCACACACACAGCAGGGATGACACTTCTCCTCCAGATTGTTCACATTGTGTGAAAACACTCATACAGTTCCACTCATCTTACATTTGCATGTTTACTGATGACTGGAGGGTTTGATTTGCAGTTAGGATGTTTGCACTTAGTCTAAACCATTTTGACTTTTTTGACCTGATGTTTGAATTCAGAAGACAAATCTGTCAGTTTATGTCCATTTCTTTGTCGAGGCTGCTTTCCTCTGAACAGAACCAGCTCCTATAAGCTCCACCTTCTTTTTTTGTCTTATTTTGTATTTGGTGCCATGCTTGGAGAAAATATTTGATGATTTTAGCTCTTGCTGTTTTTTTTATTTGAAGATATTTTGATGTAATTTTGCAGATATCTCTAAGGCAATATTTTTGAGTTTTCTAATCCATGTAAATATTAAAAAGATATAGATGTTTTGAGGGGGTATATTTGACTGTGCCGTTTAAAGAGCAATTTCACATTTCCCTCTCATTATTGAGTGACCTTCAAATAGTTCAGCTCTCTGAAGCAATAAAAACAGCAGAGCAATTCTTCACTTCCGTGGCTCTGTATTGTAAATGAATGTTTATGAAAATAAGCTCTGTTTCAATGGAAAACAATTTGTAAATGACTGTGTCCTCTTGTAAATAAACCTTTCAAAGTGTGTTGAGCGTGTTATTTTTCATTTGTTGGAGTTAAAGCATTCAAGAAGGTTTTAGTGACACATACTTAACAGCATAATCAGGAAGTGAGACTGATACTTGATAAAAAATGTGGACGATACAAACATAGAAAGTTTTATGGTACAGTAAGAAGATGTTTTTCACCGACTTTCTAGATTTATTAAAAAAATGACCAAACCTATGATGTTTATTTTTTCAGTTGAGGAACATTATCACCTCATATTTCTAATGTTTTTCAAGCCTGAGAAATCCGTTTTTATGGAGATTTTTGGTGTTTGTCTTTTCATGCTACTCAACATTTGTATTGGAGACGCAGCATATTACAGTACGTCCATGGCAGCAACTTAAAGAGGCAAAACTGCTGGGAGCTGAATTATTTCCTGCTGTATCTCTTGTTTGGACTGAAATTGGAGATGAACCACAATTATTCTCTGCCATCTGCTTCATGTTCTGTTGCCTAAGCTACAGAAGCAAAGTTTATATTATTAGGGGATCTGAAAAGCAGGGAATAAAACTCATTATTCCTGCTACCCTCCTCATCATGGTCTTGAAGAAAGAGCAGAAGTGTCCAAACTATAGCCCTGGAGGGCAACTGTGGCTTACAGTCATGTGGAAACCTCCTGGGCTGAAAAACTAAGCCAATGCAGAAGTGCCAAAAACTGCAGTACCTGAAAGATCTGCATGAGGAAGACTGCAGGAAACCTAAATTAACAAGAGCATGTGTGGGGTGCGGATGGTTTTCACAGCCTAAATAAACGATAAATAAATGAAAACATAGAACTGTTGGCATTAAGCACATTTTTCAGTAAATAAAACAAAATGTTTATTTATCTCAACTATCTTTATTAATGTGAAGTTGGTTTCATTTATTAAGTTAACTTGGCAAAACTTTAAATTGTTGGTTTGATATTTCATAGCTTTATTTGTTTTTATAGTACAGCCTGGTTGAAAAAAACAGCTTTGGCGAGATAAATATCTAAATGCTTTAACTGTACGGGGCTGTGATTTGCTAGTTGCCATGTCAGAAATGGCATTTATGTAAAAATCAAGCTGGGCTACATGACAACAGGCTTCTTATGGCTTTTTTTTGTAACAGTTCTGAAATCTGGAGAAAAAACAACTTGTTATGACTTGCAATTGTGACTCTAGATTCAAATTTTGAATTTAAGTCTTGAAATAAGTACACAAGTTGCCACTTAGTTGTTTTTATCGTGATTGGGGTTACAATATTATCCTCCTTTTATACCTAATAAAGACACTCACCTGATTCCAATGAAGCTGCTCACCTGTGGATTGTGCGAGGTCTTTTTTAGCATTCCTGAACAGTCTTTTGTTCCCCCTGTCCCAGAATTTTTGGAACATGCTGCAGGCATGATATTCAAGATGACTGAATATTTGCTGGGAAACAAATGAAAAGTTAATCAGTTCAAATATTAAATATCTGATGTATATCTGTTCCCTTAAAACATGTTGTTATTCTGTTGTTTTATTTATTATTAAACTATTAAGCCCTGTTCTGAAAAACAAAAAAAAAAAGAAACCTAAGACAAGTTTTTACTGTCCATAGTATTAATTATTAATGTTACATACCTCTAATGGCCACTAGATGGCAGCAATTTTATTTATATTGAAGGCCATGTAAACATTATGATAAAGTTGCTCAGAGTTTTTCTGCCATGAATCCACTACAGGAGAAAAGAGCTGAAGATAAAACAACTGTGATGGTTTGTAACCTTCATATATTAGCATTAGAGCACTGCAAATGAAATAAAGTGGCCAGCCTCTGGAGGTGTTGGATGTAACACCTAAGATAGGAGGTCCCCACCTGATGCTCCACAGGAAACTTCATCATGGCTGTAAAAGAGCTGAGAGATAAAGTAAAAGGGGCTTTTTTATGTAATTAGATGTAATATTACATTTGATGCTCATATTCCAGTCTGGCTCAAACTTTTCAGCTCTTATTAAAAAAGTTATTCAGTATGGCAGTGAAATGTGAAGACCAAAATTAAATCAGGGATTTGGCAAACGAGACAAAAAATAAAAAATAATCATTTCACAGCTCTGTAAGACCCTCTTACATGTTCAAAGAAAACCCCATACAATGCATGTAGAGTGGAAAATGCTTACATTTTATTAACATTTGAAAACCAGTGACCCCTAGTCAGTCAATCAGTAAATATTTATTTGTATAGTGTCAATTCATAACGAGTGTTATGTCAAGACACTTTACAACAGAGCAGGCTGAAGCCACACTCTTCATTTTATAGATACACATAAATGCATACATATATACATATATATGTACAAAATATGCATATACACATAAATACATATACATACATCCAGAGATGTATCCATCCAGGCAGCGAGAAAGGGACTAAAAGTAAAGATTTATGATAGTGACAAACTTATGGATGCCCGGATCATAAATCTGTCCTAATCGTATTTGTCCTCTGCTGAAAAACTTAAGTCACATCACTCTAAGCTGCCAAGAGCTGAAGCCAGAAAATGTTCTCCAGCAAAGACACACAAACAGTAATTTGAAATATCTTTATTTATATCTATTAAAATATTTTTTTAATTTGGCGCTATGGCTCTGATGGGGGCTACATGTCGATTATGGAACCACCTTACAGGAACAGCACATGTCCCTGCCCTCCTTGCAGTCCACAAGGAAAGCATAAGGTAGGGAGGGAATCAACAAAATCCCCCCAGCGCAAGCATCAAAGTCAGCTGACATTGATTAAGTCAGAGAAAGGTGGGAGCTGGGGTGGAGGAAGGTTGCAATCCAGCTTGCAGCTGGAGCAGAGAAGAGTAGGCTAGAGCAGCTAAAATAAGACAGCCTGGGTGCATTTAGCAATGGTAGCTTAGAGGCAATCAGCTTGCTGTCAGCAGTGACAGGCTAGCTTTTTATCAACTCAATGGAACTCCAGCATGGTAGCAATCTTGACTCCAGTCCTGCCAGAACTAAGGCTATGCTCCATGTGTCATTTCATTTCAATTTTCTGCTCTGCTGAGAGAGGACCTGATTTAGACCTTTATAACCTCTGCAAAGGAGGTTTTGTTTTTGCCAGCATATTTTTACCTCCACCAAGGAGTTATCGACAGGGTCTGTCTGTTTGTTCATCTGTTTGTCTGTGAATCTGTTTGTCTGTTAGCAAGATTACACAAAAACTACTGGATGGATTTACATGAAAATTCTACCAGAGGTGTGGTTTGGTCCAATGAAGAAGCCAATACATTTTGGTGCTGATTTGATCCAGATTGACTTCACAAAAAAAACATAATTTTATAACGACAAATCCCATTCATTTATGGCAGCATGGGAATTGTAGTTTATTTGCAAACTGATGTCTAGTTTGTCAAGCCTATGTCACTACATCTCCCAGCTTCCCTTGCAATGCTCTGGTTACACGCAGAGCCATGGCACACCGAACAGCCAATCAGCGCTGAAAGCTGTGCAAGCACAGTTCTGCTCACAGACAGCAGGGAGGAGGAAGAAATTGCAGACGGAGAAAGCCTGGCGCTGTTCCTGGAGCCTTGGTTTCTAAGATAAATTAAGGCAACAGACTCTCCCAAAATTGTAATAAAAATTCAAGTTCTGTACAACTCACAACTACTATTAACATTACTGTGAGTCCATTAACATTATGGAAACATACACGGCAGCTCTGGTGGCTTGCAGTCCTTCAAGCCGTGCTTGTTAATCACTCGAAACAAGGCTACTGATAATGTCAATATGGAAATAGTCCCTCATAGCAGAAGTCTTAAAAATCCCATGAGATAACATCGGACAGGATTATTAAAAAAATCACATCTCTGCCATTTTTTTACCGATATGCTTCCAATTTTACAGGATAATATGGGGTCCATGTTAAGGTAAATTTCATATGGATCTGTTTCGGATTGAAGTCACAAAAAAACATTGAACTTTATAATGGGAAATCCCATTGACTACATTCAATAAATCATATAAAATCAAAATATTAAGTGATGTTCCCAAAACTTGTTGTGGTCATGCAGGATAACAACCTCCATGTATGTGCTGAGTTTGGTCCAGATCCTGGCACTTTTCTGGATTTGGGGATCCAGAATTTAATCTTTTACAGGGGTTGTGGAAAAGCCACTGCTGGAACTGAGCTGCTTGGCAGAGGTCTGCGCTCTTTGAGAGCTTTTCTAGTTAATCATGTTTTTTCAGCAACTCTGCAGCAGCTACAGTTTTAAAAATGAAAATATTTCTCACTTGCTGTCTCTTTCCCAGCTGGTGTCCAGCTTTAACCTGTTGAATATTCACTGAAAGACCAAATGCACAAAATATGCCCATACATCAGGAGGAGTGACGTTGCCTCGCAGAGTGGAGGACAGAGGAGCAGTAAAACACTCTGACTCATCATAAATTATTTCAGGTACAGGCCCGACACCTCTGCTTAATGAGGCTCAGTGAACGTCTCATAGTGTTGCTAATTCAGCAACACTGTTCAGAGTCAACTACGGAGTCACTAATTAAAGCTGACGCCAATTACCCTCTTGGGTCATGGAGCTCTGCTCAGGAACACACACTCACCAGAGCTAACAGGATGAGGGTGGGCGTTGTAGGTTCTGTCTCTTGACAATGCTGGTGTTCATTAGAACAAAAATGCTGCTTTTTTCACAGTAACAAGACCTTTAAGACCCTACAAACAAACACTGTGATGATACAAAGCTGCTGCATTATAACTAATGAACTCACGACTCTTTTCAGGGCTAATATCAAAACAAACACTGAAGACTCTGTTCATGAATGTCTTTGAGAAGCTTTGGGAATCTCATTTGATTCAAACGTCCTTGAAAACATCAGCTCCTGTGCTGTGGCAGGAAATATGATGAAATATTCTTTTTTCTATTGGCCATGATGATGAGGTGTGTTGTTATTAGTTTGCTAATGAATATCTAATGTCATAGTGGCTGCCTGCAGGTTTGTTAACCTTGCGCAGCAGCTGGATCAGCCTGATTCAATGTCTGTAATCCGGCTGATCCATCTTGCCAAGCACCCATCGACAATGACTGTGACCGGCCCCAAGCAGGACGGCCCAATCAGAGTCCTTTAGGAAGAGGAACGAGCTATGAGCGAAATAACAGGAGGAAGAAACTGCTCTGACAGAGATTAGCATAGATGCTAACATATTTAGTGGCAGTTTATCAGATCTGGACTGCATTTCTTTATTAAAAGGGAAAACCAATACAAACACTATAATTGTCTCTATAGTAAGGATATTTTCGCACCACTTCAGACATGTTTTGACAAGAGCTTGTTTCACAAAGTGGTTCGCGTTCTGTAGTGCAGAAGCTCCCGCCTAGTACATTATCTGATTTGCTCGTAATAAATGCTGACTGATGGTCCAATCACCTGCTTGATATACTTTTGAAAGACTCTACCCAAACACTTTCTATTGGCTGTTTCTCAGATGGACTAGTGAAATATGTTGATCAGTTCATCTTTTGTGCCAGGTTACAGGTTTGTAGTGACTTCATTTCGAAAAGTCTTTTTAATTAATGGTTTGCCTGATTAAAGTCTGGGACCAAAACACTGCAAATGTATCTTATTAAAAGTCAGACTATGTGAAGGTTTACATGTGAGTTTTTGATAACTTCTTGCCCTTGTGCTTACTTGTCCCCTGAGCTATACAGTCATCAACCCCTATATTAGGAACACTTTGCCAGTACTGAGTCAGACCCCCTTTGGCCTTCTGAACTTGGTCCACTGATCCAAATTCTGTAACCTGACACACCAGATAGACAATTCAATACATCTATACTCCCCCAAAAAAGTGTGGAAGCATTATTTAAGTCAATAATTTCTCCTCTTTGATAACACCAAATGGTATTGTATGTTATGCCATGCCATTGGGAAGCCTGATTAGTCACCTTTACAATCAGGTACAAACTGTAAGGATCCGTGCATTCATGGTATGAGCAACACAGCAAGCGTGTGGGTAGTGCCCCAAAAAAAAAAATAAGGACGAAAGCCAATGGTTCCTCAGTTAAGCAAGGGGGAGGAACCGGTTTTCTTGGGGTGTTGTCTTCGTGGGCCGCCTACTCCACCACCTGTCTTTGACTTCACCAGTCTCACAGAACTTGGTCTTAAGTTTGGACATGGTACCAGGGCTGACGTATGTTTTTCATTCCAGGAATGTACCATTACAAGCTGGACCTCGCTGTAATGGTGAAGAATCAAGCTTCCCAATGATTTAAAATACAATACCAATTGAAATCATTACAGAGGAGAAATCAACTGAAATAACGTTTCCAAACCTTTTTTTAGGATTATAGTACACTGTGTATTTCACTAGCCCATCTGGGCAACAGTCCACAGAAAGTTTTTGGGGAGGGCAGGATCTTTCAAAAGCATATCCAGAAGGTGATTAGATGATTGATTGATAGATCAATCAATCATCTAATCACCTGTTACTGATTTTGTCAGTAATAGTTCACCATCTTTGACCTATCACTGACAAAATCAGAGTATTTCATCAACATAAATGGGCATTTGCTTAAAATGGAAACAAAATTCCACTTTCACTTGTTATGCGTTCAAGAATCACTCTGTATTGATAGATGTACATGTGTTGGACAGAAAATAAAAACATGTCGTTCATGGTTGTTGTCGACCTTGAGGCATAGAAAGGTCGTTCCTGTTCTGCATCACGGTTCTTAGGTTCTTTTTTGCCACAGTTTCTTTATACTGATACAACAGTTAATATTTTACAGCGTGCACAAGCCTGACCCTGGTGCAGTTTAAATGTTTGAAGGGAGGCCAGCCTTGGCTAACAGCAGCAGCACAATGAATAAGAGATACTACAGCACAACCTCCACAGAGACCTGCAGACTGCCTCAGAGAGAGAGCCAACAATTCAATACTGAGATTAAATCAGCCCAACAACAAAACAAACTGGATATAAACCACAAATAATACAACAAGAGGGGGCTGATGGGAAAGAATTTGAGAGGAGACCAGGGAAAAGTTACCAGCACAGGACGTGCAGTTTTCTCCTACCAACCTCAATTCCAATGAAGTTGGGACATTGTGTAAAAGGTAAGTAAAATAGAACACATTGGTTTGCAAATAATTTTTGACCTATATCGATTCAAATACACTACAAAGACAATATATTTAATGTTCAAACCGAAAAACTTTATTGCTTTGTTGCAAATGTTCACTCATTTTGAATTTTAATGTCTGCAACATGTTCCAAAGAAGCTGAGACAGGGGCAGCAAAAGTGTGGGAAAGTTGAGGAATGCTCATAAAACACCTGTTTGGATCATTCCACAGGTGAATGGGTTGATTGTAAACTTATGAGTGTCATGATATGGTATAAAAGGAGCATCCCCAAAAGGCCCAGACATTCACAAGGCAGGATTTGGTGAGGTTCACCACTTTGTGAACAACTGTCTGAGTAAATAGTCCAACAGTTTAAGAACATCCCTCAATGTTAGCTGCAAGAAATTTAGGGATTTCATCACGTACAGTCCATAATAGCATCAAAGGATTCAGAGAGCTCTGCAAGATCTCTGCATGCAAGAGGCCACACCGAAAACCAACACCGAATTCCTGTGACCTTCGATCCCTCAGGCGTTACTGCATTAAAAACCAACATCATTCTGTAAAGGATATTACCACATGGGCTCAGCAACACTCTGGAAAATCATTGCCAGTTCACATAGTCTGTCACTACATTTACAAGTGCAAACTAAAACTCTAACATCGAAAACCAAAGCCATATTTCAACAACACCAAGAAACACTGCTGGCTTCTCTGGGACTGAACTCATCTGAGATTGACTGATGCAAAGTGGAAAAGTCTGCTGTGGTCTGATGAGTCCACATTTCAAATAGTTTTCATAGACGTCATGTCTTCTGGGCTAAAGAGGAAAAGGACCATCCAGTGTGTTATCACCACAAAGTTCAAAAGACAGCAACTGTAATAGTGTGAAGGTGTGTGTGTACCCATGGCATGGGTAACTTGCACATCTGTGAAGGTACCACTAATGCTGAAAGGTTCATACAGCTTTTGGAGCACTATGCTGCCATCAAAGCAACATCTTTTTCAGGGACGTCCCTGCTTATTTCAGCAAGACAACACCAAGACACATTCTGCATGTGTTGCAACAGTGTGGCCTTGTAGTAAATAGACTAAATGGACTTGAGCTTATATCGCACTATTCTAGTGTTTGACTACTCAAAGCAGCTTTTACACCACAGGTCACATCTACCCATTCACACCCATTCACTCTCACAATCACTCACTGATGGATGGAGTTTCTATATCTTGTCCATCAGTATCAGCTAACATATCCATGCCCTTTCATACCCATTTATGCGTCACTGATGCCGCAGTGGGAGCAACTTGGAGTTACCTGTGTTGCCCAAGGCCACATCACCACCTGTAACCTTCCAATTATCGACCAAGCGCAATATTAGACTGCGCCACTGACGCCCCCTTAGTAAAAGAGTGCAGGTACCAGACTGGCCTGCGTGCAGCCCAGACCTGTCTCCCACTGAAAATTTGTGGTTCAACTGAGACCCTGGACTGTTGACCAACTGAAGTCATACATTTAGCAAGAATGGGAAACAACTCTACCTTACAAAGCTTCAACAATTAGTGTCCTCAGTTTACAAACTCTTACTGACTGCTGTAAAAAGGAAAGTGATGTGACACAGTAGTGAACATGCCCCTGTCCCAGCTTTTTGTGAATATGTTGCTGGCATTAAATTCAAAATGAGTGAATATTTGCAAAAAAAGACAATATTTGGCAGTTTGAGGTCAAATATCTTGTCTTTGTAGTGTTTTATTTAATGTATAGGTCCGAAAGGACCTATATACAGTATTAAATTATTGTCTTCTCTTTTTATATTGGCTTTAAACAATGTCCCAACCAGTGGCCCCCCTGGGCACCCCTTAAAAATTTTAAGGGGTGCGCAGCTTTGGAGGAAACCAAAGAAGCACTCCATACTACAGTGAAAACAAATAAATAAAGACAAAACATAATCACAATGCAACCTACCTTGAACAATGTACTATTTAAACAGAAATTTTGCCCTCCTTTCCTTCTGGGCTGCAAGTTTCTCAATGACCCTCTGATTAAAGTTCATCATATCCGTCACCAGTCTCTCTTCCATTGACAGCATGGCCAGTGCATTCAGCCTGTCCTGGTTCATGGTGTTTCTCAGGAAAGTTTTTGATTCTATTTAAGTGTGAGAAGCACCTCAGCTTCTGCAGTGGTCATGGGTGTGGTGATGAGGATCTTTAGGAGAGTGACAGTCTCTGAAAATACACTCCCCCACAATTCCCAGCGGTACTGCACCGTTTGGTCCAGATCTGTTAACCTTTAGGGAACATGCAGAAATACAGATGATGCAGACACATGGACAGAATGCTCTGAACACATTTTAGATCCAGAACATCAGACAACTTTAACTCTAAACACCACATATCATCACAAAAAGAGCTAAAGTTTGTCTTCTTCTTTTGTTCCCTCAGCTCCTGATTGCCCTGAATGCCTTAAAGACTCTCGGTGTTCTTCACATGGACATCAAACCAGACAACATTGATTTTGGTCTGGCCAGGAGAACTGGCGAAGTCCGCCGTGGGACTGTGGTCCAGCCTATCGGGTACCGGTAGGTCCATCCTCTAGTTTGTCTTTAGCCCCATTCATGCTATTGATCCAAGTCAGAATCTTTATGGCCGTGAGCTTTTGCCTCCATGGTGAATGCTGCAGTTTTGCTGTGGAGCACTGTGAAAGCGCTTTTGTCTGTTATGTTTCAAATCAGATTTCTAACCTCTGACTCTCATCTTGATTTCTTCAGGGCTCCAGAAATTTATCTGGGACAACCAGTCATCGAGGCCATTGACATGTGGGGGGTAGGCTGCGTGCTAGCCTACCTGTTCACCGGCAGCCACCTTTTCCCAGTCCACTGCGAGTATCAAAATGTATGTATGCTCAACCACACAGACACAGTAAATCTGATGTGCAGCACTGTCTCATTATCTAACTCTATTGTGTTTATTCTGTGTGCACATGAAGTACTTGGTGGAGACTCTGGGTATGCCAGTCCAGGAGTTGCTGGATACTGGGGGATACACCCATCACTTCTTCATCCAGGAGCAGGGGGCTAATGGTCTCTCATGGAGATTTATGATAAGTTGATAAGTGCATCTAAACTCTTTTTAAATTGTTTCTCTTACTGATTTTGATCCTTTAGACACACCAAGAGTTCGAATTGGCCCCTTCCCACCGTCCAGAGATGATGGACCCTACTATCCCAAATCTCAAGTCTCTGGCTGACCTGGCTAATGTACGTAATATCTTTCATACTAAATAATATCCATCAGCACCTCTTTACAGGGTTTAAATTTAATATCTGCTTTAAATTGACATTTAAAGACTAATGACATACAAGGTGTTGCAGAAACTAAGCTAGTTTCAATGTAGATATTTCTCAAATCTTACACTCAGCTCCTTCAGTGCTGTACAAAAGTTTTAAGCAGGTGTACAAATCCTGTGAAGTAAGAATATTTCAACTGTTAGGTCTACTAGTTAGGATGACCCTTATGGGGGGATAGGGTTTAGAGAGGACTTAATATTGTTTCAAGAGAAGCAGAATGTACACAAAGTTAATGTTGGTGTCTGAAAGGTACAGGCTAAATCTGCTAACCTGGGTTAGCAGGTTAGCAGATGTATCCTGCTAGCAGTGAGGGTGAGCTTCAAGACAGGCCCCTGTTTGTGGACCTGTTGAAAGATCTTCTGCACGTGGACTGGAAAAATAGGATCACTCCCAGACAGGCTCTGCGGCACCCGTTTTTCCACAGAACCTATCAGCGCTCACCTGGCAGACTTGGTCTCAAGAACAATGAGTCCAAGTCTCTGTTCTCTGATGAAGCCCAAGAGGTGGTCTCAAGCTCCTCTGAGAATCCTCTAGAATTGGGCTTCTGGAATACTGGTGCCCCCGTCCCCGCGCCTTGGGCATACCAAGCCAGCCCTGATGGGTAAGAGATTCTCTTCATGCTAACACAACTTCAAATTAACACGAAAAACATTTTGTTGAACTATAGGTTTTGAACATTTGACTAAAATATTAATGTTGTTGTCCTTCATACAGTGTTGATGGAGAAATGGTGGACCACGACGTGGTCTCAAGCTCATCTGAAGTAGTTTGGCTTTTGGAATACTGGTGCCCCCGTCCCCGCCCCTTGTGCATACCAAGTCAGCCCTGATGGGTGAGTGATTCTCTTCATGCTAACACAACTTCAAATTAACACAAAAACATTCTGTTGAACTTTTGGTTTTGAACATTTGTCTAAAATATCAATGTTGTTGTCCTTCATGCAGTGCTCCAGACACCAGCTGCAGCCATCTGTCCACCAGCCTCAGTGAAGACACTGAGTTCTGCAACTCTGAGGATGACAAAGCCCAGGAGGTGGTCTCAAGCTCCTCTGAAGTAGAATTTTGCTTCTGGCAGATGCTCCATCACCATGCGTACCTGATGGAGATGCACAATTATCAGCAGAGGACCCTAATGGTGCCTGCATGATTACCAACCAGCCCCTTGGCTCCCCTGATGGAGGAACACCAAGCTGAAGCACCAAGCGACCCCAAATTGGAGGGAGAGGGTGATGAAGAGGATCCAGAAAAGCTGTGATTGGCTTGCCATTCTGCCATCCTCATCCTGAAAAACATAGAGAAGAATATCGTTGTTTTTTGCTCCAATAGCTACTCTACTCACTGAGGAGTCTGCAACACCTTTTAATTGAACAAATTTGATATTTAGAATTAATACTGTCTTTGAATTGGGGATGAGGCAAATCCAATGAGGTTAGCAGGAAAAATAAGTAGGGAAGTAAATAAATAAATAAATAAGGTAAATAAATACATAAGATACATAAACAAATAAATGAATAATAAATGAAGGTTAGTAACTCTGACAGAGTGTCTCTTTTGGTGCAGTCTCGCCGGTCTCAAGCCCAGATAAAGGGGGAGGGTTGGAATAGCAGGTAACACTTTATAATAACGATCATTTGTAAGACATTTATAAGCTATTAATAGATATTAGTACATAGTTTAGTACATAGTTAACTATTCATGAACAAACCACTTATATGCATTTTTAAATGATTATTAATTCATTTGTAAATGATTATTAAATTATTTAAAACTTAAGTTATGAGACATTTATAAGCTGTTAGTTGATAGTGAACTAATCATGAATAAACCATATGTATACATTTGTAAATGATCATTAAACCATTTATAACTAAAGCTGCACAACATTTATATTTGATTCATACATTATAAAAATCACTGCATCAACTTTGTATGTGATTTATTCATCATCAACTATTGTTATTTTTATGTGTAGGAATTTTTCTTTTTAATGATTTAAGAAGATACTTTTTTTTTCATGGTTAATAAATGATGTAATAAGTCAGTATAAATCACATGTTAAGTCTTTGCTGCAGCCCAAGCATTTGTGGAAAAAAATCATCAATACCAAACTGTTTATTATCAAACCTTTTCTATACATTTACAACTTACTAGTACATCTTTTGTAAATGTGCTACTTTAAGATTCATAAGTGATCTGTAGATAATTTTTCAATATGATCAACCTTATTAGTAAATTATTAGTGAAATACTGTAGATGTGTTAAAAACCCCCACTTTACCACCATTTTTTTATTCATGTTTAACAAATGATTTGTAAGACATTCATGAAACCTCTATAAATCATTTGCAGATGTTATTATGTCCCCCAATCTAAAGTGAAAACTATTCACTATTTACAAATGTTTGTTAGTGTTTATAAATTATTTTTAGACTTTTTACTCACCTCTTATGAACAATCTGGCTTTTGTGAATACAGATACAAAGCGATTACTAACTTGTCTTGTTTAACAAATGATTTGTTAGACATTCATAAAACATCTATAAATCATTTGCAGATGTTATTATGTCACTGTTCATCATTAACAAAGATCTAATAATGTTTGCTAAAGATTTGGAGACTTTTTCATCATGTGATAAATGTTTAGAAAACTTCGGGATCCATCCTTCATTGTGACGTCAAACAGTGACAGAATTAGGAGTACAGAGTATAAGAGCATAAAACATTTGGTAACACTTTATTTGAAAGGGTGTACATAAGACTTTGATTACGCTGTTATAACCGTGACATGACACCTGTCGTTAACATGAATAAGGCTTCATGAAGGTTGTCATAGTAAAATAACCCACCAATTCTGTCATTATGACCACTTGAAATTAACATCAAATGTAGAAACACAATTTGGTATAAGCTCTTAACTTTATATTGACTGGACTTGACATTAACTGTCATTAGACAATTACAATGGACCATTGTAAAATGACTTATTACCTTGACCTGAAGTCAAGTTAAACATTTTGAACTAGTTATTAAAATGTCATTAAATATTATGATACAGGCAAATGAAATCACATTAATATTAAAAAAATCAATGTTTTTTTGTCTAGAAGTCAAGGCTCCATTCAGGCGCGCGCACATGTTCGCAGGTCACTGAAAGGTGAGGGATTGTCATGCCTGCTTAATGTAGCACTTACAAACGATGTACGCTAGTAAGTTGTACATTTATAGAAATGGTTTGATAATAAACACTTTGGTATTGATGATTTTTTTCCACAAATGCTAGAGCCGCAACAAGACTTAACACATGATTTATACTGACTTATTACAAATCATTTATTATTAATGAAAAACACAGTACATGAAGTAAATCAGAGTATTTTCTTAAATCATTCAAAATGTTTTCCTACACATAAAAATAACAGTAGCTTTGTTGATGAATAAATCACATACATTGTCGATGCAGTGGTTTTTGTAATGTATGTAATGCAACTTTAGTTATAAATGGTTTAATAATCATTTACATATGTATACATATGATTTATTCATGATTTGTTCAATATCAACTATTAACTTCAACATGTCTCATAAATAAAGTTGTAAATGATTTAATAGTAATTTACAAATTATGTAAGTGTTTTGTTCATGATTAGTTTACTATCTACTAATATCAGTTAATACCTTATAAATGTCTTACAAGTGATCGTTAATATAAGGTGTTACCCAAAAATATAATAAAAGAAACATTGAAGTTAACTGGTTCACACCTATACCTTTGCTGTGAAAAAATATGTCATCTAATTTAATGTATTCATTTATTATTATTATTATTATTATTATTATTATTATTATTGTTACCATCTTGTGCTGATTTTCTTATCTGCTGAACAGTCAGATTTTCGACAGAAAATGAGTTTTTCTTCATTTATATCTATTAATTATCTTCACATAGTGAGGAGAGACGTACCTTTTGTCAAATCAACCTTCATGATGATAAATTCATGCCCCAACATTTTACTTTAATATCCCTTCATAACCAGACTTCATTGTGACAGCGTTTTTCTGGTATCTTTACCTGGTATCTTTAGGTAAGGTCGGAGGAGTCCGTTGTTTCTTGAGTCCATTACCTTACTTAGATGACCTTATTTGGACACAGACGCAGAGCTTTGGGGTTTCCTGAGCCTGCGGCTTGGCTATCAATGAACAATAAGCGCATTTATCAAACCCCTTGATTGATTGCTCCCTTTTGCCCCTCATTTATAAATTATGATGTAGCCTAAATAATTGGAAAATATTGACAATAACAAAGAAATAAGTATTGTTTCATTTTACATGTTTTACAGATGTAATTTCAAAAATCCTGTTTCTATTACAACTATAGTCCAAAATGTGCACGGTGGAAATGTACCCTGAGAACAAAAATGTGGTTAAATCTGACAGCTTATGTACCGGCGATCTGGCGGGTTAATGACGCTGACGCATGCTTAATTGTTTAAATTATTCATGCAGTTTTCGATGCAGTATTTTGTACAACATGCAGGTTTAAGTAAAAAAAAAAAGTCTTCAAAGTGAGTTCGTGAATGTCCTTGTCTATGATTACTTTTGTGAGATGAATATTTTTCTTATAACGTGCTGGTACCTCAGGGTACAAAGCGGCACTGGGTGCTTGATTAGATTTGTCCACTAGGGGGCACTATTTACAGTTAAAATAAATTCATAAAATCATTGACCAGCAGTGATTTTAATACGATGATTTTAATCTATAAAAGCACTGACATATCAATTAATGTTGAACTTTAATTTGAATGTATTTATGCACTTGAATTCTGTAAATTATTTGTAATCAAAAATAAAAAGAAATAAAATACAGGCTTTCAGGTAAATACTATCCTTTTCTTGCCTGTACAACATCTCTGTTCAAGTGTCCCAAGTTAAAAAAAAAAAAAACAAAAAAAAACTGGCAGAGATAATGATGGACACTCTGCTTAGTTATGTTAAGCTAAGAAAAAATGAAAAAAAGACAATTGTGATTTTAAGGGACATAATAATAAACAATACTACATTCCATAAACTAGACATGTTAAAGCCATAAAAAAGACTTTATGGATTGCATTTTATCTCTGTGCATGCGTGGGTTTTCTCTGAGTGCCACAGTTTCCTCCCACAGACCACAATCATGCATGTCAAGCTAAGTGACCCTCTGTTGGCTCTCTGATAACTCTCCAATCAAAGAGCCCTTTCTCAGCACCCATTCTCAAGCTGCCTTCGTAGACAATCTAAAGCCTGAGCTATGTATTTTCATTGAGGACAATTAATTTATTTAATATTTTTTTTATTAGCATAGTTAAAATATGTATTTGGAGTTTGCTTACACCTAGTAAAGATATTCACATCATAACCAAGGAGTATTTTTTATATTTTGTTTACTACAGTAAAGGTTAATTTAAAAAAATCCTCTTAGTCCCTGGTCAACCGCACTGACGTCCCAATAACAATCATAAAACTACTTATTTATGCTTTAAGGAACGTTGATTTTTTTTTTTTTTTTTTATCAATACCAATACTATGTGATGGCAATGTTGAATAGTAATAACAAAATTTAATGACATTCATTCATTCATTTTCTATACCGACTATCCCTTCCGGGGTTGCGGGGGGGCTGGAGCCTATCCCAGCTGTCATTGGGCGAGAGGCGGGGTACACCCTGAACCGGTCGCCAGTCGATTGCAGGGCCACATAGAGAGACAGACAACCATTCACGGTCACACTCATACCTAAGGGCAATTTAGAGTGACCAGTTAACCTAATGAGCATGTTTTTGGTCTGTGGGAGGAAGCCGGAGTGCCCGGAGAGAACCCACTCATGCACGGGAAGAACATGCAAACTTCACACAGAAAGGCCCTGCCTGACCCGGGAATAGAACCGGGGACCTTCTTGCTGTGAGGCACGTGCACTACCTGCTGCGCCACCGTGCCGCCCATATTTAATGACAGACTTACTGAAATCTTTTTACTAGTTATACTGTGTTATAATGCTCAGTGCTCTTCTGAAACATCAGCTTATATGTTTTAACAACTTGTTAATAACTCAGGTCTAAAACGACAACAGAAAATGAATTTATCTTCTTTTTGCTAATTAATAAAATGCTGATGTGAACAACCAATGTTTGTTAACATTATTAAGGTCATTCAGCAGTTATATTTTCAATTATTTTAACAAACTCCTAAATATTTTGTCTTTTCTTCATACACCCTAGCTTATTTAGTGTTCATTCCTTCATTAAGGCCATATTTGAAAAAAAAAAAAAAAAATCTAATTCATTAAAAATGAATAAATGTCAATCAAAAATTGAGTTATTATCAAAACTTTCAAATGGGAGAGGCCAGCAATGACAGATTTTGTCTCACCTAGTAACAGTTACTACGGAGGGCGGAACTTGATAAAGGATCACTTCCTGGCTTGACCATTTGCAGACACGTGACTAATATGACGTCACTCAGTTCTGTAGACAGCAGAAGTACCACGGTTGTCTACAGACTGTATGCATCTTAGGTGTATAAAGGTGCATGAATTTTGCGATAATGCTTTCAAATTTGGTGAAATACCAGAGTGACATGGTAGAAACACTTCAGGACATCAGAGGATACCAGCGGCTAATGTGCATAAATTTGCAGTCTGTGGCACTCGTCATGCAGATCATCCTTGCTGTAATGAACATTTATACTTGTACAGACCCAAATCAACTTTTCTTAAACCCAAAAGACAAACCAGAAGGGCTGAATGAAAGTTTTACTTCAAAGTATTTGGCTTACACTGATTGTTTATTGGATAAAGGTAGAGCTATATAATAGGTTTCAATATGTGAGCATTGATGATAATAAATCTCATCTTAAACATGTAACCTGTGGAGTTACACAAGGCTCAGTGTTGGAACCAAAGTTATTTATACTTTATATAAATGATATTTGTACAGTAAGTGATACATTAAAATATGATACTAATTTATTTTGTTCTGGAGGGAACATAAATGAGTTGTTAAAAACTGTAGAACTGATGAAGTAAAACAAATGGTTTGCTTTAAATAAGCTATCGCTAAATGAAAGTAAAACTAAATTTATGTTGTTTGGTGGTAAAAGGACTAACATTGAGGTAAAACTGAATTTAAACAATGTTGAAATTGAAAGAGAATATGAAACTAAGTTTTTGGGAGTAATAGTAGATGATAAAGTTTGTTGGAAGCCTCACATAAAACATGTAAAACAGAAATTATCCAAGTCTATTTCTATTCTTTACAGAACAAGAGATTTACTGAATAAGAACTGCCTTCATTTACTGTACTTTTCACTTGTGATGCCTTATATGACATACTGTGCTGAAATTTGGGGAAATGCATATAAAACGAACCTAGATCCAATAATTAAACTACAGAAAAGAGCTATTAGAATAATAAATGAAGTTGGATACCGTGATTCTACAAATCAGCTTTTTATAAGATCATACACATTAAAATTTCTGGACATTATATATTCAAAAACATTAGAAATTATGTTTCGAGTGGTAAATAAGACAATTCCTGTTTGTATTCAAAAAATGTTTAAGCTAAGGCAGGGGGTTTATAACTTAAGGGGGTTAATAATGTTTGAAACTCACAAAGTCAGAACTAATCTTAAGTACAGATGTGTGTCAGTTTTGGGTGTGAAATTATGGAATGGACTAAACGATGAAATAAAGATGTGTAATTCTATGTTAGTTTTCAAGAAGACTTTAAAATCTAAAATTATCAAAGGTTACAATGAAATTTGATTGAATTCGATTTTTCAGTTTAAGCTATTGTGTTTTGGAGTAATGTACTAGTACTGATGTTTTATTGTAAATTAATCAGTTCATCCTAAGATGACAGGATAGGCCAAAAAAAATCTCGGGGCTTCAGCTTATTCCTTTTTCGGTTGCTGTCTGATAATTTTTTTTTGTAAAATGATTTTATTTTTGTTTTTAAACTGAAATAAAGCATTCATTCATTCATTGAGCTATGTTTTAAACAGAAAGAGTGCTTGACGATTGCTAGCATTAGTGTTAGCTCCACAAGGTGCTTTTGTTTTAAATGATAGTATAAGCTTCATAAAATGACTCGTTGGTATATAAAACCTTAATTGAATGGTCCACTACACAGCAGTAGATAACTATGGCTGATTATGTAGCTTTAAGAGATTCACCAACATTGTTTTTCTTTTCATGTTTTGCCTCACTCCCAAATCCATGACAAGCAGAGAGCAGAGACCATTCTTTCCACTGTGCGTGCTGTAGAAAATTACATGACATGCAAATCTTAGTCAAAAAATAGATAACGTAACATAACGCGGTAAGAAAAATGAGTCACAACAAGAACACAGGACCATTAAGAGTTGCTGAAGAGTTTATCTGTTGACTGTAGGCAGAGGCAGGCTAACACTACCTATTGACTTCCTGTGTTTCAGCTAAGCTAATTAGTGGGGGCAAGCTCTGCTGTCTCTTCCTTGTTACTGCACACACAGTTCAAAGAATGGTATCTATCTGCTTGTCATGGATTCAGGTGTGAGGCAAGACATTAAAAAAAAGTGGGTGTATCCCTTTAAAGTTCACCAAGTTGGCCTTTTTTAAAATGTATTTAGCATAAATGTCCATTTGCTCAATGTCATGTTTTTTGACATCCAGCTGAAATAAAAAGAAGTCTGGCATAGGACAGGGCTTGACAAAGGAATATGAAGGACTATAAAGTGTGAGTGTCTGTCTCTATATATCAGCCCTCTGATTGGCTGGCAACTAGTTCAGGGTATAAAAGGACTCAAGCTTCCTATATATAACCCTTTTCTATTTTTTCTGACTATTTTTCGCAGGTCACATCTTCCCATTACCCAGGAGCAAACATGGTGTAGATGATAAATGGATGAACGCTATCTGCCTTTGTCAAACACTTTAAAAAGAAGTTGATTAAAATGTATTTGAACAACATTTTTTCAAGCCCTTAATTCCTTAACCCTCTGAAAAACAAACTTCAGTGTGAAACATACTCATACAAAAAAATCAAACTTGAAGAAAAAGGAAATGACAAAGAGACAATCTCATCATCAGTGACAAACTCACCTCCAAGGTCACGTTCATCCATCAGCTGTTGCAGCTGCCAGCATTATACCTGCCTCATAAATCAGATCCACACAAACATGAAGATTATGGAGATGACCACCATGCTCCATTTTTCATGTTGAATATATTCTTTTTATTCTCTGGAGGGCTGATGGGCCAGGCTGGAGAGACAAAAACTAACAGGGGAAATATTTTTATCATATGGGTTTTGATTTACAAAAGGTAAAATCATGAAAATAAAATTGAAATACATTTGTCTTTATTTTTCGAATGTTTATTTCAGGAATTTATGATGATTTTGCAGAGAAAGAGCAATGGATAGAACTGGATAGTGAGGAGATGGAGTGGGAGATGAAATATGGGAAAGAGGCCACAGGATCATTTAATCCACTTACACTGCAGTGGTAGCAATTGTGTTGAACATTGTATACCTCATTGTAATAATAATTTTGTTACTTCAACATTAAAAATCATGCCATGTACATGTACAGAAATTTTTTTTCGAACTAGTAACATTCTCTTCCAAGCTTTATAATGCATTATAAGCACAGTATAACCACGTTATTAAAACATTATAATGTGTTATACTGCACTTGTAGTTCTGATAAGTACCTGTGATAATTTATGATGCTTAACAAAAATGACAATAAGTCATTGTAGTATCAGTGTTCCCAATAAGTTATAAACGTACATCAACAATATTGAATTTTGCTCCTTTCATTAAGAAATTGTTAATGTTTATTTTGCTGCATAACAATAAATCTGACACATTGTAAATCATTTCATGAATATTAATGAGGTAAAGTGTTAATCAATTCAAGTAGAATAAAACAAACAAAAGGCAAGAACAGCTGTACATTTTTTACTAAAACTTATTTATGATCAACATTTCAAGCATCTTTTTGAAATCAAAATTAAAATGATATATTTTCTCTTAAAATTAAAGACTTATCTGTGGATCTATCAATTGTTTCCTTTTATATTAAAACATTTAAAAGACAAAATTGAAGAAATTAAACAAGATAATAAATGCTAAAGCTGACAATATCAAAACTTTATCAAAAATTTTTAAACACCAACACTAAACAATACAAATGCAAAGCATTGTGAAATGCAGATTTTTTGTTATAAAGCATTAATAATAATAATTTCTTATAGGCATCACAATATAACTCACTATGGGTATGCCTATAACTCATTATATACAAAAGCATTATTATTAAGACTTATGATTGCTATTAAGTGACACTATACATAACACAACTGTTTGTAACTATGATTATACAGCATTATAAGACATTATAATATCTTATAAACATTAATACGATGTATTGTTGATACATTATAAAGAGGGGTTCATAGAAGTTGTTCCATCAAATATTCAGAAAGGAAATAAAAAAAATATTTAAGTGTGAAACCTGAAAAAAAAGTTCAAACATGAAGATTAAAGATGAACAGGCCCTCACTTTTGTGAATGAAAACAGAGTTAGAAGGACAAATGTGGTGGTTGCAGAGTAGCACCTAATAACGAGACTTTGACACAGGGGACGTTTGTCTTCCAGGTCACTGGTGGAGACGGCTTTACGCAGAAACACATGGACTTTGGGAGGAAAGTCCAAATAGTGTGGCAACTTTAATCTCACCGCCGTAGGGATGATCACTCTGTCCACCTCAAAGGATCCAATGAATGGAGGGGAGAGCTTCTAAGAGTCTGACAGGAGGGGAAGGTCCCGGGTAGATAGCCACACTTGTTGCCCAGGGCTGTACTCTGGGGCAGGGGAGTGATGCTGGTCAGCCAAACAATGAGTCCTCTCTGGAGAACAGAGAACAGCAGCACTAACAGGTCTCCACACCTCCTTGACCTGCTTAAGATATTCCTCAACAGAGGGAACAACCATCTCGTCCTCCTGAACAGAGAACTCTGGGGGGTGGCAGCCATTTACTGACGTAGAAGGTCATGACATACCTGTGGCCAAACAGGTGAGGGAGTGGTGGGCACATTCTATCCATGGCAGATGGGATAGAATAAGATAAAAAGTCCAAATTTAAAAAATAGTCAAAATTATTAGATTAAAACTTGAATTTGGGGGAAACTGTGTTTAGAATCTCACTCTTTTATTATATCAAAGGTTCAGGTCAGCTGTATCAGGCGTATATGATTTATGAGGAATAAAAAATATTCATGCAACTTTATTGTAACAGAGCAGAATACGATTTTTACCTTTCATAGGTTTTCCGAGATGTTAAAATCAGTTTGCAGAAACTGAGCCAGAAATTATAGACATGTTTGTTATTTCAAAGAAAAAAACGACATTGGAAAGAAAACGCGGAGCTAAATTAATGTGTAAAATATATGTTATTATCAGGCTGTTATTCAATAACACAGTAGATGGAGCCGTTAATACGCAATGACATCAGAGACGTCAGAACATGATTGACGTTGGATGCTATGTCAACATTAAATTCATTTGAACAATTACAAACAACCAAACCCTCACGATCCGAGTCCGCTGAGACGTGTTTTTCACTCATTTTCTTCAAGAATTCCCGGAAAAGAAGTTGCTTCATAGAGGATTCGTCGACCAACCAGGAGAAAAATAATTGAGTGCATGCTTACATTTTGATCCCCAAAAGCGCAGGCTTGACTTAACATTATCCAGATGTGAAAAGGTTTGTCAATTATTGATCTGTGCGTGATTTGGATGAAGTTGTGTGAGATTTCAACTTCATTTTGATTTTTTGTTTTGTCTCTATGGTCATACAACATTTAAAACACAATTCTTATATCATTACAGCCTAAAAACTCTGATAGCCCAGCTTGTCCGTGTATTTAATATATAAACTGCGTCTTTAACCTGATCCTGTTTGACAGATTGAGAATTTACATGCATTATTACAATAAAAATCCAAATGGACTAGAAGTAGCAAACATGACCTGTGTCAAGGAATGTGTTACGACAGTGAAAGTTTTTACGGCAGGTTTTACGGCTGTCAGTTGTCGATCTGTTTCCCGCTGGCCGGAACAATAAAGAGGCTAGTGTATTCACTATCAACTATCTCCGGGTGTTATCACTTTAAAATAAACAGACAAGTTTATTACAACCTGGAGCTGCAAGGGTAAAAAGGCATATATGTTTCAAAATGAGAAAAAATATTCATGCAACTTTATTGTAACAGAACAGAAATTTTACGATTTTACCTTTCATAGGTTTTTCAAGGTGCTAAAATGAGTTTGCAGAAACTGAGCCAGAAATTATAGACATGTTTGTAATTTCAAAGAAAAAAGAACAACATTGGAAAGAAAACGCTGCTGAATTAATGTGTCAAATATATGTTATTATCAGGCTGTTATTCAATAACACAGTAGATGGAGCCGTTTACGTGATGACGTCAGAGACGTCAGAACATGATTGACGTTGGATGTTGGTTGCTACGTCAACATTAAATCCATTTGAAAAATTACAAACAACCAAACCTTCAAAATCGATCCGAGTCCGCTGAGACGTGTTTTTCACTCATTTTCTTTAAGAATTCCCGGAAAAAAAGTTGCTTCATTGAGGATTCGTCGACCAACCAGGAGAAAAATGCAGAAAGTTGATCTTTACTCGTGAAATGTAAGAAAAATGATTATATTGATTACCATGTATTCTCGGCAAGTGTCAGAGGCACTGGACTGTAAAAACCAACATGACAACAAACCTAATAAAATGTCCTGAAATGACACTTTCAGGGTTCATTCATCAAGTTTTACCTGAATATTGAGATAATATTGAAAGTGAAATCAAATAGTCAGGAAATGTGGGAAAAACGACCATATGACCCCAAAACAACAGTTAGCTGAACAGTTTTAAGCTAGGCTATATCGGGATATTTCTACACCTTCATCCTCATTACTGTGTTTCATAAATGAATCTCTTATTGGGCTAATAACTGTCATAGAAATATAATTTTGTATGGTTTTCTGCAGCAGAAAGTCCTCTGTGTTCCATGTTAAATGAGTCGAAGTGTATTTTGGCTTGTTG
The DNA here is from genome assembly GCA_037902135.1 of Cetoscarus ocellatus. Classification (NCBI taxonomy): domain Eukaryota; kingdom Metazoa; phylum Chordata; class Actinopteri; order Labriformes; family Labridae; genus Cetoscarus; species Cetoscarus ocellatus. The sequence continues at coordinate 1,096,287 of JBAMNC010000763.1, forward strand.
CAGTGTAATTTTAGTAGATTGACTGCTCACCACCTTAAGACAGACAACATTTTAAGACTTTAATGAAACTGAGAAAGGGCTGCTTTGAATGTAGAGTTTTTGAGGGTCTGTAGATGCATTTACAAAAACAATATTGATGTGGTGAGAATATTGTATTTATCTAGTGTAAATGACAGTTGTTTGAAAAACAGATTCAGGTTTAATGTTCAGTAAAAAGGTTGTTCAGTGTTTTATCTAATTGTTGTAATATGCTGAGCTGAGCTTAATTTATTGGTCCATGGGATTTTTTTTAAAGCTACACTGAGCTTAAGATTATAAGGTCATGAGTGCTTATCAAAAAGAAATATAACAAAATAAAAGCTGTTTGATGCTTAAAAATGAGCAGAAAGTTGCTCATATAAAGTTAATGAAATACTTATTGAGTAACTCTGACTGAAATAGTGAATCATCTGTCCACATATTGAAGATCATGAGTGTTGTTTTCTCCAAAACGAGGAACTTGGTTGTAATAATTTGCTCTTTTGTTGAAAGTCACTGTAGAGTGTTGATGAATCTTTAATGATAACCCTGGATCAGTGCAGAAAGTGTTTAGAGCAGCCTGTTTTAATGCTGCTAACATGGCGCATAGAGTATGTATTTCGGTTTAGATATTGACTAAACTTCAATATCCAATTATTTGCAGAAAACTAGCTGAATATTGATACTTGTTTCTTTAATAACTTTGTGTATGCATCACTGTGGAAGCACATTTCCACCACCAAACAAACAGAAACTATCTCAGCGCTGATGAAAAGCAAATCTGGATTCCTCTGTCTTGATTATAAGATCAAAAATTGAAATGATCAGATTAAAAGTCAACAATTTTGATCAGTCACTTATAACAAATCAAAACTATGAGATCTAACATCAAAATGAGATATACGTAAAAATATTTTAACAAAAGTCAAATTAGTGACAGAAAGTATCAAAATTATGAGAATGATAGTCATGATTATGATATTATAAGTCATGGATATGACATAAAAAACAAGAATCAAGAGACAAGTCCAAATTTAATAAAAGCATTAAAATTATGAGATAAAAGGCATGAATTCTAGACAAAAGTCAAAAGTAAGAAATTGAAGCCAGAACTATGAGTTGACAGCTAAAATTGTGCAATACAAATGTCAACTATGAGATACGCAGTCATAATTTTCAGTTAAAAGTCAAAATTAAGATGAGAAGTAAGAGTCATGAGATATTCAGTCATGATTGGTCAATTTTATGAGAGAAAAAGATAAAAATGGAACTGTCATTTTAAACATTTGAATGTCAGGATGATTTTTAGATAAATTTACATGTTCCCTTTGTTAGCATGAATGTTTAATGATTATTTTGAAGTTAGTGTGGCCCTCGGCTGTGTGTATAGCATTCATGTGGCTTTTAGGCTACTGATTTTTCCCTTTTCCACTGTAAATACCTGCAGGTAAATATGAGTGTGCAGATGACTTTGACTCTAGTTTGTGCCTCAGAACTGTGAAACACTTAAAGAAAGTCTCTCTGATGAATTTGCTGCTTTTCAGTTGTGAATGCCCAGATTGTAAACGTTTGTTTTGTTGCTGTCTTTAGATCCATGATCCAGCTGTCCCTGAAGGCCTCCTTGAAGATGGTAACCAGAGCTCCTCAGAGATGAGATTGGTCCAGGCTCCCTCCAACTGCCCCCCTCCCTGTCAAGCTCCACCATGGTCCACGAGTCCATGGAAGTAAGCTGCTTTGCAGTGTGCAGGATGGACTACATGGAGAACCAGGACCCAAACTGCTTTGTTCAGTTGTCTCCTCCTCAATCTCCCTTTCTTTTCTGCATGACTCCTTTTATCTGTCACCCTTGTCCTCCCTCCTTTATCCTCCAGTCTCCCTTTTCTGCCCCTTCTGTTATTCCAACTCCCCCTTCTTTGGACCAGTCGCCTCCTCCTCAGGCTCACCTCACCTGTCTCTTCCTCACACCTCTGAGTCTTGTCCTCCCTCCTGTATCTCCCCATCTGCCTTCTCTTCCCCTCCTCTGTCTCCATCCTCCCCTTCCTTTGATCACTTCTCTCCTCCTCAGTCTCCTAACCTTGATGAGACTCCTCCCTACACCCTTGAGTCTTGTCCTCCCTCCTGTATCTCCCCATCTGACTTTTCTGGCCCTCCTCTGACTCCATCCTCCCCTTTCTGGGGTCAGTTCTCTCCTCCTCAATCACCTGTTCCTCTTGAGACTCCTTCCATCCTTGAGTCTTGTTATCCCTCCTATTTCTCCCCATCTGACTGTTCTTTCCCTCCTTTCACTCCATTCTCCCCTTCCTTGGAAGAGTTATTTCCTTCTCTATTCCCTATTCTTCACAACACCCCTCCTGACCCCCTTGAGTCTTGTCTCCAACCAATTGTTAACAGTGAATGTTGTTATGAGATGGCTTGTTCTGTTTTATTTTGTATTATGTTCCTTGTTTAGATCTCTTGTTGTTTCCTTTTTGTTGTCTTGATTCTGTTCTTGGTCTTAGTTAAGTTACCCGTTTTGTGTTCAGATTTTGTGTCTCGTCAGGTTTTGTGTCTTGTTTCCTGTTTTATTTTGAAATCCCTGTGTTCCTTGTGGTGTTTTCTTGCCCTCCCTTCTGTGTGTCTCTCTGATGATGATTCCCTTCACCTGTGTGATTGTCTCACCTGTGCTTGGTGTTTCCTCAGTATATTTAGTCTCTGTTTTAGCTCTGTGTCCAGCGCTTCAGCTCTGGAGTCATTCAGTGCTTCAGCCAGGGAGCCTTCCAGGCCATCGGTTCCAGTGCTTCACGTCTGAGGACCTGCAGACATCATGCTCATTGTCTGAGGCCCTGCAGACTCAAAGTTTCAAGTGCTCCAAGTCTGAGGACCAGTGGACCCTTGAATGTCAGTCTACAGCCCTGCTGACTGCTGGCTTCCAGGCTACACATCTGAGTACCTGCAGGCACTGTGCTCTTCGTCTGAGAACCTGCAGACTCCAAGCTGCTGAGGACTGAGGACTTGCAGAAACGCTGCTCTTTGTCTGAGGCCCTACACACTCCAAGTTTTGAGTGTTCCAAGTCTGAGGACCTGCACATATCCTGCTCTGAGTCTGTGGCCCTGCAGACTCCAAGCTTCCCATGTTCCAAGTCTGAAAACCTGTAGATATCCTGCTCTTCAACTGAGGCCCTGCTGACTTCAAGCTTCCAGTATTCTAAGTCTGACCTGCAGTCTTCATGCTGGTCATCTGAGGCCTAGCAGACTCAAAGCTTCCTGTGCTCCACCTCTGAGGACCTGCAGACACCATGCTCTTCGTCTGAGGCCCAGCTGCTCCAAGCTTCCAGTGTTCTACATCTGAAAACCTGCAGACAGTCTGCTCTTTGTCTGAGGCCCTGCAGACTCCAAGTTTCCAGTGTTTCAAATTTGAGGACCTGCAGACACGCTACTGTTCGTCTGAGGCCCTGCTGACTCCAAGCTCCCACTGCTCTACATCCGAGGACCTGCTGGCTCCAATTTTCCAGTGCTCCAAGCCTGAGGACTTGCAGACACGCTGCTCTTCGTCTGAGGCTCTGCTGAATCCAAGCTTCCAGTGCTCTGCGTCTGAGGACCTGCAGACATGCTGCTCTATGTCTGAGGGCCTTCAGACTCCAAGTTTCCAGTGTTCCAAGTCTGAGGACAGCAGACAAGCTGTTCTTCGTCTCAGGCCCTGCAGACTCGATGTTTCCAGTGTTCCGAGCCTGAGGACCTGCAAATATCCTGGTCTTCATCTGAGACCCTTCAGACGTCAAGTTTCCAGTGTTCCAAGTCTGAGGACCTGCAAATATCCTGGTCTTCATCTGAGACCCTTCAGACGTCAAGTTTCCAGTGTTCCAAGTCTGAGGACCTGCAGATATCCTGCTCTTCATCTGAGGCCTTGCTGACTCCAAGTTACCAGTGCTTTATGTCTGAGGACCTGCAGACTCCAAGCTCCCACTGCTCTACATCTGAGGACCTGCTGGCTCCAAGTATCGGTGCTCCAAGCCTGAGGACCTGCAGACATGCTGCTCTTCATCTGAGGCCCTGCTGAATCCAAGCTTCCAGTGCTCTACGTCATAGGACCTGCAGACATGCTGCTCTACGTTGGAGGCCCCTTAGACTTCAAGTTTCCAGTGTACCAAGTCAGAGGTCTTGCAGATATCCTGCTCTTCACTTGAGGCCCCTCAGACTTCAGGTTTTCTTTGTTCCAAGTCTGAGGACCTGCAGACACACTGCCCTTTGTCTGAGGCCCTGCAGTCTCCAAGTTTCCATTGATCCAAGTCTGAGTACCTTGAATAATCACTCTCTTCGTCTGAGGCCCTGCAGACTCCAAGCTCCCCTAGTTCAAGTCTGAGGACCTGCAGACATCATGCTCTCCATCTACGAACCTGCAGACTCCAAGTCTCCGGTGCTTGAGGTCTGAAGACCTGCAGACATCATGTTCTTCGTCTGAGGTCCTGCTCACTCCAAGCTTCCTGTGCTCCTCCTCTGAGGATCAGTGGACTTCAGAATCTCCGTCCACGGCCCTGCAGACTCCAATCTCCAAGTGGACCACATTGGAGGATCTGCAGACATCATGCTCTTCATCTGAGGCCCTGCTGACTCCAAGCTTCCTGTGTTCCAAGTCTGAGGACCTACATACACGCTCCTCTTTGTCTGAGGCCCTGCAGACTCCAATCTCCCAGTGCTCCACCTCTTAGGACCTGCAGACATCATGCTCTTAGTCTGGCACCTGGCTGACTCCAAGCTTTCAGTGCTCTATGACTAAGGACCTGCAGACAGTCTGCTCTTCGTCTGAGGCCCTTCAGACTCCAAGTTTCCGGTCCTTCACCGCTGAGGACCTGCTGATATCCTGCTCCCTGTCTGAGGCTCCTCCGCTGCCCAGCTCCCCGCCTGTGGCCCTGCAGTCTCCTGTTTCCCAGTGCTTCCTCCACCTGTGTGAGTGTCTCACCTGTGCTTGATGTTTCCCAGTCTCTGTGTTCCCCGTTCTCTGATTTTGGTTCACTCGTCTTCCTTGTTCAGCAAGTCTTCAGTGCCTCAGTGTTCCTCCAGAGTTTTCTCCAGTGATCCTCGTGTGTTCCTCCTGTTTTGTAGGTGTTTCTTTTTTTACCTCTTGAGTGATTTTAATTTGTTACTTTGTTTGAGGTCTTGTTTTTGTGTTTATGTTAGTTTTGTGGGTGTTATACCTTGACAGAATGCATCAAAATACATGAATGTTACCAGAAGAATTTCTTGAAATTCGCCTGGTGTGTTATTTCACGGCGGGTAAGTGTTGTTGACTCAACAGGACCTTTCATGAGGAATCAGCAGCACAATTTAACAACTTGTGGTAAGTGACTTTTTTTTTTTAATAGTTTGATTTCATGTGTCTTTGACTTCCATCTATGAAAATTCTGACATGACCTTAAACCTGACTTTACAACAGCACATGCAACCACTACATTTTATACGTTTCTCAATGTCAGAGAATCCTGATAATTCATCCTGAGTGCTGTCTTCTCTTCATCCGTGAACAAGTTGATCTGCAGCCTCTTTGACTGAACAAATTTTGAGGCCCAGTGTTCACTGCTGGGGAGTGGAAGAGCTTGAAGGCTGAGGTGTTTGGATCAGCAACCAATTGTAAACAGTTAATGTAGGAAAATGCATGGATGTTTGACAGCTGAATTTCTTGAAATTTAGCTGGTGAGTTTTCTGACGCTGGATAAGTGTCGCTGATTGAACAGGACCTTTCATGAGGAATCAGCAGCATAGGCCACCAACTTGTGTTAAGTGTCATCGTCTTTTATAGTTTGATTTCATGTGTCTGATACTTGTCTTCACAACAACACATTCAATCCCTTCATTTAAACTTTTGTAAATTCCAGAGAATTCTGATAATTCATCCTGAGTTCTATCTTCTCTCCATCCGTGAACAAGTTGATCTGCAGCCTCTGCTCGCGACCTCCAGCCAGCCAACTCAACATCCAACCAAGAATGTTGCCCAGATCCTTGGGCCAGAAGAAGAGGTGTTCCCATCAGGAGACGAGTGAGCTGAGATATATGATGAGTGGCTGTCAGTGGAGGGTTTGACTGAGCACATTTTGGAGGCCCAGTGTTCACTGCTGGTGAGTGGAAGAGCTTGAAGGCTGAGGTATTTGGATCAGCAATCAATTGTAAACAGTTAATGTAGGAAAATGCATGGATGTTTGACAGCTGAATTTATTGAAATTTAGCTGTTGAGTTTTCTCACAGGGGATCAGTGTTATTGATTGAACAGGAGCTTTCATGAGGAATCAGCAGCACAAGCCACCGACTTGTGGTGAGTGACATTTGTCGTTTATATCTTAATTTCACTTGTTGTTGACTTCCATCTATGTAGTTCTGTCTCTTAGGGCTTGGGTCGAGGACGGGAGTGTACCTGGTAAATGTCCTAATTGATCCTTGCTTTGATGTAGGTTTTGTAGCTGATCAGCTGCAAGCTGAGTCCAGGAGCACTGATGCCAGCTGCAGCAGTTGGTAACAGAGTTGATGGGTTTTGAGTTCTTTGTCCTCCAGAGCTTTGGGGTGTTGCTCCCTTGAGCTATGTATACATTTCCAAATTCTCATTTATCTTTTGAATAGAAGTTGATAAACTTAAAAACAATTTACCTATAAAACCACTGATAAAGATATGTTTTTTTCTTCGACACATTGTTATGATTTCCTGCTTTTGACTGCTTTGTAAACTGCATACCTGAGAAATGCATTTGTAGAATAGTACATTTAAATGAGCAAAGTATATTTAAGTATATTTAAGTATATTCTTCTTCTACTCTGTTATTCATGTTAACAGTGTTTCAGTTATTTGTTCTTTCTCATATGTAATTTTAGTTATTAAACAATTTTCTACAGTTTGGGACAATCTGTTTCTCTGACAAACAGGATGAGATGACTTAATGAAGGTGATTAACTTCATTAATCAATTTGACTAATTCTGTTTAAATACAAGTGTGATCATTGTTTTCCCTTCATATTATGATCTAAGAATGTTTATCATCTTGATAGAGTTTTGTTTCATCTTCCAATTCTTGTGTTCTTTATCATTAACATGTGCACAGTTATGTTTTCTTTGCACGCACACGCACATACGCGTAATGACGTCAACCACGGTCCCCCTATATAACCGTTGCAACACAACAGTCGTTCCCCTTTTTGCATTGAGCTTTACAGGAGTTGACGCTTTGCATAAAGCTTTTGCTGGAAAGCTGTTTTTTGGTGAGTGAAAGCAAACATCTGCAGGAGAACAAACTTTGCTTCATTGGATTTCTAACTGCCAGTGGATAATTTCGTCTTTCAAAGAAGAAAAAAAAGAAAAAAATACTCATACCGAAAAATACCAAACAATAGCCGGGGTGTTTATTTGTTTCAATCACTGAGCAGACCAGGTGTTTACTTGGGAACAGGCGTTTATTTGGAAGAGGCGTTTAATTCCTTTCTCACAAAAATCTTGCTTAGCAAAAAATGAAAAAAATATGGTAAATGTAATATTATTAATTTACACCAGTATGAATATCACCTTCACATTTTCAAGGCAAGATTACGGTATCATAGTTATACTTTTGTCTTCTTCTTTCAACTCAGCACTCTCTAAACACTCTTAATACCTTTAAGGAACTAGTTAAGGTCTTAGTTTTTTTTTCCGCTGTACCTGGGCCATGGCGATCATCAGCAATGTACTGGTAACTGATGTGACTGGCCTCCTGACATTAGTTAAGGGCAATCGACATGTAGCGGCAGTGACAACATCTTCTTCTTTGAATTTTTAAAGGCTATAAGAGCATCTCCAAGCAGCTTGATGTTACTGTGACTACAGTCGCACATATTATTCAGAAGTTTAAGGTCCACAGGACTGAAGCCAACCTCCCTGGATGTGGTTGCAAGAGGAAAATTGATGACACACTGAAGATACAGATAATACGAATTGTAACCAAAGAGCCCAGAACAACTTCCAAGAGATTAGAAGTGAACTCCAAGGTCAAGGTACATCATTATCAGATTATACCATCTGTCACTGTTCGAGTCAAATTGGACTTAATGGAGGACCTCACTGTTGAAAGCAAATCATAAAAAATCGAGACTGGATTTTGTCAAAATGCATATTGACAATCCACAAAGCTTCTGGGAGAATGTCCTTTGGACAGATGAGACAAAACTGGAGCTTTTGGCAAGTCAAATCAGCTCTATGTTCACATATGCAAAAATGAAGCATACAAAGAAAAGAACACTGTACCTACTGTGAAACATGGAGGAGCCTCAGTTATGTTCTGGGGCTGCTTTGCTGCATCTGGCACAGGGTGTCTTGAATCTTTGCAGGGTGCAATGAAATCTCAAGACTATCAAGGCCTTCTGGAGCGAAATGTGCTGCCCAGTGTCAGAAAGCTTGGTCTCAGTTGCAGGTCATGAGTAACAGGATAATGACCCAAAACACACAGTTAAAAACACTCAAGAATGGCTCAGAACAAAATATTGGACTATTCTGAAGTGGCCTTGTATGACCCCTGATCAAAATCCTGTTGAACATTTGTGGAAGGAGCAGAAACATGCAGTCTGGAGAAGACACCCTTCAAACCTGAGACATCTGGAGCAGTTTACATACAAGGAGTGGACCAAAATACCTGTGGACAGGTGCAGAAGTCCCATTGAGAGTTTAAGAAATTGCCTGATTACAGTGATTGCCTCAAGACGTTGTGCAACAAAATATGAAGTTAAGGGTACCATCATTCTTGATCAGGCCAGTTTTATTAGTTTGTTTTTTAAAACACCTCTGTTGAACCACAATTCAAAAGCAATGTCTGATTTTCATTAGTTAATTTTCAGTACATTTTTATTTATTCTTACTTTTGTCAGTTGCAAGTTATTTCAGCTACCATTGTGGGTTTTCTTTTAACAGAAGGGTACCAACAATTTTGCACTCTTCTGTATGTAGATCTACACTTTCTGTGAGAAAAATTGTGATGTGCATGCACAGGTTTTGATGCAATAATAATAATATGTAGATTGATATTCATGTAGAATTTATATTTGCTTTCTCTGTTTTTCTGGACATTATAATAAATAAAGCTTTTATTTTCACAATAAATTTGCCCGTTCACCTTAGGGACAATAGAAAACTGTGGGTTTGTTAAAGGTACACATGCAGAGTGACAGAGTGGTGCTTATTTGCTTCAAGTAATTAACTTATTCATGAAAATGTGTTCATGACAACAGCGCATATTGTAACAAGGATACAATTCCAAGTCATTTTTTCAGCCTTACTTCTCGAAAATGTGCCGAATATTTACATGTAGCATGTGTCTTTATTATGTACAGCTGCAACAGTTGAGTCACCTTATTACTGTGTATTTGTAGTCTGTAGGATGTCCTCAGAGGTTAAAAAGTTACTCTGAGATACAACCCTCAAATCCTGCCTACAAATCTTACCCCGTTTGATAATTTCCTGACCTCCGCAGAGATTGGGTCAAACAGCTCTTCCTAAAAAGCAGCTTCCATGTTTGTGTGCTTGTCCATTTCCACGTTTCACTGATGGCTTTGTGCTTTCTGATCTGAATGTGAAACTGTAGAGATAGAGTGCATTCAAAATATTAGACCCTGAATTAGGTCTTCATGGATTTTTTTATTTTGTTTTTATGAATATTTTAGAGCAAACTAATTAAATAGGTGTGTCTCCTTATCTGCTCGCAAGCAGCTGCTTTCATGATGCAGATGACCTCCTCAGACATGTGGAAGATCTCCGTCAGCTGATGAGTACCCAGGGAGACATTATTAATGACTTCTCAGTCTTCCTCTCGGAGATTGAGGTGGACGAGGTAAGTGAGGGTGAGATTGTCTCCCTGCTGTTCTCTGATGAGGAGGATGACAGCAACCTGTCTCATATCAGTGAGGGTGAGATCATCGTCCCTTTCCTCTCTGACAGTGAGGAGGAGGACGAGGTAAGTGAGGGTGAGATTGTCTCTCAGCTAACTTCTGATGGTGAGGATGAGGAAGAGGACCACAGTGAGGTCAGTGATGAGGACTTTGAGGACGATGAAGGTGAGGTGAGTGAAGGAGAGGTAATAATCCTGCCTCTGTCCAATGAGGAGGACGATGACTCGGACCTCAGTCTCAACTCATCTGACTGGGATGTCCGATGACTCTGACTACAACAGCCTGTCTGATGAGGATGAAGAGGACTCTGAAGATGATGAAGATATCAGACCTCTCAACCATCTGTTACAGATTCAGTCCATGTTTACATCTTCACCTGCTGCTGGAGGTTGAGCCTCCTCTCCTTTTGGTGTTCCTGAAGGTTTCTGTTAGATTGAACAGCCTGTGGAGCAGCACCAGGACCTTCAGACAAGAACCATAACTATTTAATTTTTAAAATATTTGTTTCAAGTTGTTGCAAATTAAAACTTTTTTTTGTTTGTTTTTGTTTTCTTCCTTATTAGGTATTTGTGTCTGCAGATGAAAGATGTATGGTTATGATGACACTAACAAAAGTCTTTGTGAGTCTTTTTATCTTTCGTTTAGGGAACCAAGGAGTTCAGTCCAGGGAGATGTCCATTTCAGCTGCAGATGGTAAAGACCACAATAGGATAATGATCCAGAAAAGTCCAGCTTTGTACTCATGAAAAACAGTGACAGTCTCAAACTATGGTATGACTTTGACTGAAAATAAAGGTTCAAAGTTTTTGTTTATCTCTCTATTGACTGCTGTTGTGTTTTTTCTCTCCTTCAGGATGTGAAGCAGTTCCTTGACAATGAGACGAATACTTCCCTACAACTTTTCAGGACTATGACCACCAGTGTTTAACTCTACAAGGCTGTCTGAGATAATTAGCATGATCATTCCCTCTTGTCCACCTCTGGGAAAATACTAGAGCTGCATGCCAAATCAATAATTTTATCTTTCCTCAGTTCTTGCCCGAGCAGGAAGTAGTTTCTCACCCGCCATATTCTTCTCTTTCTTTTCTTATTGTCTGTTTCAAAAGTAAGACCTGAACTGAGAAAAAAAGATGTTCAGTTTTGCAGCTCCACATACTTGGAATGAACTTCGAAAAGACCTGAAACTAAAAGATCTGGTTTCTTGGGACCACTTTTATTTACTCTGTACAGATACAGTATCAGTCATAATGTTCCTAATGCTATTTTTCATTTAAACAATACTGTTATTTATTGCTCAGCCCCCTCACAAGATCAAGCCCTTTGTCTTCTGCAGGAGGCCTTTGATATTGTGCAGGATAATCTGAGGCAGCTGAAGTTGGTTTTGAATTCTGAAAAATCAAAGTTGATGATGTTCACAAACTCAAAAGAGGACACAGAACCTGCCTTCTATGAGATACTTATTTGATGTTTGTAGGTGCAACAAAAGGTCGACTGTGAAGGTGAAGAGACAAAGGGCTCTAATTTCGTAGACCAAGCGCAGGTGGGGTGCACCTGCCCTGCGCCACGCCTGCGTCTCGCCAACGGGGTGTGTCCAGGGCATTTTGCAAGTTTCGTGCACGGCGCAGTCTGGCGCAGGGAGGCACACCCACGCCTCCGTCCCTCCTACCGGTGCAAGTAGCAGAGAGGGAGGAGAGGAGGCGTGAGTGGGTTTAACACAGCCGAGTGTAATCTTCACCAATCAAATGAACACCTCTTCTTGCCTTTAAATGCACTGCAGGCGAGGCGCAGTGACAACTTCACCTCGGTGGCAAAGAAGGTCAGAGCCGCTGTTATTTTTGCAGCAACTGGGAGAACGCAGGGGCCACCGGGCCGCGCATCGGAGGCCACGATGTGTGTCACCGTGTGGACCACCTCGTGGGACAGATGTAATCTGTTCCTGTGTCATAAATAGGAGTACAAAATTAAGTGATAATTACATTTAAACACAGCAGCAGGCTAATCCATTCATCATGCTTGTGATCCACCTGCATTCCTGGTCTGTCATCACCAAATAGCAGCGCCTTAGGTGAAATTATATCTCCTCCTCATCCTCCTTGTAATGATGTACTCCATCTTTTTAGATCACGTTACGAATAAAGATTAAAACAGAGAAATATGGGCAATCACAGGTAAATCCTTAAGACACCAAGTGACTTACATTTTTCCAGCAAGCGTCTCTCTTTTTTCTTTTCTTTTGAATTTCATGAGATGAGAGAAGCCGGATACTCCGTATCGGATGATGTGGCTGTTTGTGGTTGGCTTAAGAGATATGAACTCATTAGTTATGACAAACGTCTCTGATCTGACATCAGATGTGACGGAACAAATAATATAGATACAAATGTATATGCTGGTTCAGACGGTTACATTAAATAGTGGTTGTTGTGATTGTTTATTGCATTGAAATGTGCCTGACACTGTGGACACCTGCCTGTGAGGTTTTTGTGACGTGTGCGCACAGCGCGCCTGTCAGCCAAATTACCACTGCCCCGGGTGCGCCCCGGGTGCGCCTCGCCTGCGCCGAGAATAGACCAGGTTGGAGCTGGCGGGCTTTCAGCGCACCTTCCACGCGATTCTTTGGCACGAAATTGTCACTGCGCCTAGCTGAATCTTTCGACACCTCCCCCTGGTGCGCCCTCACACCCATCTCGGCGCAGCCGGTCTACCAAATTGCCAAATTGGCTGCGCACGGCGATGCGCCGGACAAAATTACCACTGCGCGGCGTGCGCCAGGCTATGCCACCCTGAGTTGCACCAGGAAATTAGAGCCCAAGATATTTAATTATGACAGCAGCAGGACGATTTGCCAAACAGTTCTGCAGCTGAATCTGGTTGGTTAAGCGCCTAAATGTTCAAATGCCTCATGGAGAGGAGACAGGGGAGAGTGGGAGAACTGAAGGACTGATGACGTGAATGAAGAAATATGGATGAATCAGGAGATGTGAGTATTATTTCTGGGGAACTTTCAGACACATGGGATGAGTTGGGACAGTGACCTCGACATTGATGAAGGTCACTGGCCTGACAGCAACCAGGAGGAGGATGCACACATGAGAAAAAACTGAGTTGCTGACAAGGAAAGGTGGCAAACCCCAAACCTAAGGGACCTTCATAGAGCAGAAGACGGAGAAAACTAAAGCGGAGCTTAAAAGGAGGTTTCTGGTAAGACCTGAATGTCTGTGAGTCAGAGCACAACAGAAAAAAAAATCTTCAGCTTCAGAACACAAAGAGGGGCTAACCGCAACTGCCCCGATCCAGAAAGAACTGCTGGCTGAGACCAAAATTACAGCTGAGATCAATATCCCAGTTTAAAAGACAGGTTTTAAAGGACCGACTATCTGTTACCACTCTGTCCTGATGGAACCAGTCCTTCACTTGGTTTTAAAAGAAGAAAACATGGATGGGTTGGATCAGGACATCCCAGATCAGCCCACAGATCATCACCACACCCTCCATCAGTCTGCAGGAAAGCTGTGCTCCCACATCTATACAGTTTTTTTGTGGCAGCCTTTCCCAACAGCAGCCAGATGAGTTTGCAGCAGACCATCCACGGGGTTTGTCTCTGGATCCACGAGACTGCACTGTGCAGAGGCCCGATCACTGTTATATACTGTACAACCATGGATTTACCCTGCACATCACCTGGGAAACATACCGTTAATACATGTTCACTCATGGATTTCCAAAAACATCTGGAGGGATGATAGGACTGGTCTCTTCTGCAGCAGAGGGCACCAAACAGAATATGGATGTTAAGCTGGGAACATATATTAGATTCACATTGAATCAGGAAATGCTAAAATTGAAAAAGAACTTTGTTTTTGGAAGTTCTTGTTCAGTGATAGTTACTGAGTAAATGACATGGAAAAATACACTCATTTTTTATTTAAATCTGAAGGTAAATCAATAAATTCTCTCCAAATGACTTGTTTTAAGCTTAACTCCATCCATACAAATCAGTAGAAACATCAGTTATAATAAAGCTTTAAATTTCTAAAATGCTGCTTCTTCAAATGTAGCAACAGAATGGCAAATGATTTAATTATGACTAAAGAATGTTAAAAGTAAGAAAAAGGATTAAAGGAGACAAAAAAGTGCCCTTTGGCATTCTTTTACAGGTCTCATGTCCTGCAAAATTAATTTTCTTTGGTTTTAAGAAGGAACATGGCGCTTTTTACTAAACTCAGTTCACAGAGAAATACTCTATACCTCTCTAAAGAAGATGCCCTTTTAAACTCTCTGCTTTTTACTCATATTTTTATCATCAATTTTAAATGCAGTCTCAACAGCATATGTTGAGACTGGCCCTTGTACAAATGCACTCAGTGACCTCTACCCCCTTTATTTTTAATAAAACAAATCCTTACTTAGATGACACAGCAGGAAATGAGACCCATAAAGAAAAGTTAATACTCATCTGTTTTAAAGAAAAAAATTTCAAAAGCTCTTGTGTCTGTTGTTTCTCTACAAGTTATTTTTACTCTGACTGCTCAACATGTGGGCAGAGTTAGATTATTTTTCTTTGTTTGCTTCATTGTTGTCATCATTTTCTTGTCAAAAATATGAATACTTTCTTGAAACTTGAATAAAAGCAGATTGAATTAATGAATAGACATTCCCCCTGCTTGAACTTATGTTTAGCACCACATAAGGATATTTTTTCGAAGTTCTTTGTAGCACAAGCTTTATAGAAATGTTGAGCGCACAACAGAGGTGGATGAGACATTCTGGATGTATTGAGGGTTTGTAGACAGGTCATGGACCCATATTTTGTGTAAAAAATAAAACAGAAGCGTATTTTTCAGAACTATCACTACAACCATACAGACATGAGGACCCTCCTGAAAACAAGATGTTGCATCTCAAGGGGCTAACCTTGAGACTTTATATTCAGCAGATACAAATATGACATAGACAGGTCTATGATTGGCCCATGGCTCTGTTACTAGCTTGAGTTCTTACTTTAGTCCACTTGTCTCTGCCCACCTCCCTTCCTTCACCCACACACCGACCCAACACAGCATAGTGTGAATGGCTGTTCATCATGAGACTGGGATCCACGTTCAAGATTTCCTACTGCTAAACAGAGGTTTTTTCTTGCCGCCATGATGAGGGATTCCTGATTGGCTATTTGGATTCATGTTGGGTATTGGATGTATGATTTGTGTATATATATATGTATATGCATATATGTGTATCCATATAATGAAGAGTTTGTCATCAGCCTGCTCTCTTGTAAAGTGTCTTGAGATAACACTTGTTATGAATTGGTCCTATACACATAAAAATTGATTGAGACTGATTAAATGTGAAGTGTTGAAGTGCAATGAAGGTGGCTTTGAGAATAAAACTTCAGAAATAATAAAACAGAAAATGAGAAATCCTTCACTTCATCAGTCTAAACAGCATCAGATGTTGATAATGGACCACTCAGCTGATTGGCCATCAAACGTCCCACAACACAACACCCTCTGGTATATAAAAAATTAACAAACATTGTGTTACAATAGTGTGGCATCACATAACACAGCAGTTTGTTCAGAAATAAATCCTCCTGTATAAGTTTAAAGTGCATTAGATCAACACTGAAAAACGTGAAAAAGTAACGATTGGAGTGGAGGTGTGGCCAATCCTCCAAACCAGTCACCATTACATCCAAGGTTGAAAGCCTTCCTCAGAGGAAACACTGGCCTGCCTCTGAGCTCCTCCAGAAGCCTCCTCTTTCCTCCACCCTCGCCTCCTCCTGGTGGATTTTTGAGAATTGGAAGATCCTTCATCATGGCAGAGGGAGACTGACTTCTGGGTCAGTATGGGAGAGAGGAAATGAGGATGGATAAAGTCCTGGAATGAGAAACACCCCGTGAGTGTGTCTGTACATATCAGCCCTGTGATTGTCTGGCGTCTAGTCCAGGGCATAAAGGGTAAAAAAAAAAAAAACTCAAGCGTGTAAGGCCCTTTTCTAGTCTTTTACATTGCAGGTCACATCTTCCACCTCTTTGCTGTTCAGATCTGTTTGTAAGTCATTCATCTGTGTTAGTCACACATCTTTGTCCACTTCCACAACACTGACTCAGCAGTGAGGCGAGACTTTGACATGTGACAGCCAAGCTAGACTCGAACCCACAACCTTCCAGTTACTGGTAGAGAGCACCACCAGACTGAGCCACTGAGCCTCTCACCCGCTGTCTCACTGCCCCCTGCACCTGGGAAGAGGAGAAATTGAGTAAAATATTGATGGATGGACGGCATCTGCCTTTGTCAAACAAGTTAAAAAAGAAAGTGGCTTTGGGAATGATACTTCAGAAATCAACAAAAACAAAAGAAGCCTTTTGTTTGGAGAAAAATTATAAGAAAGAGGTCCATATTTCAATAGGAAAGCTGAAGTTGGCTGACAATTTTGTAAATTAGAGCACATTTTAAAGGAATACTGTATGTGGGATTTAAAACGTAACTGGTGCTTTTTTCCTCTGTTATTCATTTTCATCAGTTGTGTGTAAAATCCTGTCTGAATTCATTTAAGTTTTATGTGATTTCCTTTTTCTTGATTCCTCAGCTCCATATTTACACCCACAGTCCTGCTCATTGGTCATCTGACCCATTGAATTTCAGCATGAAAAAGCTGACTAATGTCCCTGAGCCGCTCAGTAAATCTCTGCTGAAGTGTTTACATCCTCTGATAACCAATAATTACTCCGTCAAGATTCAACTGTCTGAGGGCACAGCTGGAAACTGAGGGGGTGAAAACTCCAAATATTTAAGAATCAATGAGAGTATCTGTCTCTCTGTGTGAGTTTATGAGTGTGTTTTTCTCCCAGCACATTTTTCCTATTAACACCACAGCTCATCCTCATGCACTACAGTCTCTGTGCCAAACGACAAGAGGCTGCAGCAGAGCACAAGAGCCTCTCTAATCAGCACGCCATCCCATCATGCTTCACATCCGCAGACAAGAAGTGTCACAGAAACCACAAAAAGACATGATGTTAAATACATGTCTCTGTTCTGTATTTATCTGATGATAGAAATATATGTTTTAACAGCAGACTGCCCCTTTGTTTGTGATGAATACACTGGTGGAGATTTAACAGCAGTGAAACTTCAAGAACTTCAACTCCATGAATCAAATGTTCTCTTGTTCAAAAGAGGCTCAGAACTTTGAGGCAAACACTAAGGGCCCGTTTACATGACAAAGAAAATGGCTGAAAACGTAGTGTTCCGTTGCGTTGCGGTGCCTGTGTCCCACCGCAACGCTGCAGAGTGGTGCAGTGGTTTGTGCTGTGGCCTCATGCAGATTGAAATATCAACGGGTTGCCACGGAAACATTTGGGCCCCTGAAGGGCTGGTAAATGGCTCCCCTCAAATATCATGTAATGATATTAATGAGTTGTAAATGCTGGTGGCCTCATGGTTGGTTTTCACACCCCATGTATCGGCTGAAGTCCTTGAAGTGAACGGCCTGGTTTAAATGAGGCCTGTGGGTCCTTTACCCCCCGTTATTCCACAATTTCTCCTGCCACAGTTTTCAACTCTGCATACTGTCCTGTCAATAGGCACAAAAAGTCCCAAAATAAAATACAAAAATGCCATGAAAAAAGAGACAATGATAACTGCAACATGTGCATGTTGGATAAGTCACAACACTACAGGGACTATTACCATCAAGGTCAGGTTTGGAGCTGACGAATATAGATACATCTTCATGCCATTTTATACTGTTAAATTCAAATGTCACATGAATATCAAAAGAACAAGGACTTTATCAATGCAGGAGGAGGGGCTTTACACTCTGAAACAGGCAAAAAAATTGATTTATTCCGCTTCATTCAAAAATGGTTTGTATTCAGGTTCAAAATCACAGGAAATTGGGGACTAAATTTTTGATGGATCATGTAATGGCACGGTTGAACAGCAATTAATGCATGTGTCTCACAGCAAGAAGGTTTCAGTCCTGTCAGTCAGGACCTTTCTGTGTGGAGTTTGCATGTTCTCCCCATGCAGGCCTGGGCTCTCTCCAGACACTCTGACCTCCTCCCACAGACCAAAAACATGCTCAGTACTTTAATTGCTGACCCCAAATTGCCCTTCAGGTATGATTGTGACCTTGTGTAAATGGTTGTCTGTCTATCTATATGACCCTGTGATCAGCTGGTGACTAGTTCAGGGTGTACTCTGCCTCTTGCCCAATATCAGTTGGGATAGGCTTCAGCTTCACGTGACCCGGAAAGGGATAAGTGGTATAAATAATGGATGTATGTTTTTACTTACCTTCATGGGCCCCTGAAAGTTCTCTTTTGAATTCAGAACCTCCAAATAGAACAGATTCCCTTCAAACTTAGCTGCATTAGGGATGCTTATGGAGCACAAACTTCCACCAAGCTATTTCTGACACTGTAGCTGAGTAACTAAGAAAATGTGGAAAACTGCAGAAACGCTCAATGTTAATGGATCCTTTAAAAGGTTCCTGGATTCACGTTTAGATTCAAATCATTGTGGAAATCAAATCACTCCTGGATTTGTTACCACAATGCCATAGAAGCAGAATACTTTTCCACATTTATTATAACTCTGCTAAAAATGTCATAAATGCCTTGGTCTACCAAGGCAGTTATTTCTGACTCATTACCAGCAATGTAGACCACATTTTTGTCTCTGTATATCTTAAATTTAGATGTGTGCTTGAAGTCTAGCTCAGTGCTGCTTTCAATCAGTGTTCTAAATATCTTTGATAAGAAATTGGCTTTTATGGCTGCTTGGATTTTAGCTTTTGCATGTTTGATTTCTTTGATCAAGAACAGCCTCAGTGAAGAAAAATTGTAGAATTTGTTCAGAGGTACAAAATCTTGATGAAGTTATGATGTATGCTTTACTGTATTTTAAGTCACTTTAGGAAAAGTCATCCAATCTTGAGCTTATAATTCAATTTTCAAAATTTGAGTGTTACTAGTATGAAAACTGGGTAGCAAGGTGGCACAGCAGGTAGCCTCACAAATGGTAAAAATAGTAAATGGACTTGAACTTATTTAGTACTTTTCTAGTCTTTGACTACTCAAAGCTGCTTTACACCGCAGGTCACATCCATCCATTCACCCCCAATCACTCACTGATGGTTCAGAGTTTCTATGTCAGTTGTCCATCAGTATCAACTAACACATTTATGCCCTTTTATACCCATTTCCAGCAGTGGGACGCTGCAGTGGGAGTAACTTGGGGTGTCTTGCCCAAGGACACATCGCCGTGTGACAGCCGGAGCTGGGCTGAAACCTGCAACCTTCCCATTACCGACCAAGCGTACTATCAGACTGTGCCACCCACGCTCTTGTGGTGCCCTTTGGCATATACATCCGCTTTATTCTATGGCGTTCATCGAGTGACGCCACAGTACATTTGTACAACTTTCAGCAGTGCCAAGCTAGGTTAGACCAAAGTTCTTCTAACACGTTCACGCCCTTCATGCCCATTTACATGCTGCTGACGCAGCAGTGGGCGCAACTTGGGGTTAACTGTGTTGCCCAGTGACAACTTGGCATGTGACAGCTGGGCTAGAACCTGAAACCTTCTGATTATTGACCAAGTGCATTGTCATTATCCCTGTATTGGTCAGGGCCTTTCTGTGTGCGGTTTGCATGTTCTCCCCATGCATGTGTGGGTTCCCTCCAGGTGCTCTGACTTCCCCCCACACACTAAAACTATGCTCATTATTTTGATTGCTGACTCTAAATTGCCTTTTTGGTATGATTATGATATTGTGTAAATGATTGTCTGTCTCTGTATGTGGCCCAGTGATTGCCTGGTAAATTGTCCAGGGTGTACCCCACCTCTTGCCCAGTGTCAGTTGGGATAGGCTCCAGTTCCACATGACCCAGAAAGGGTTAAGTGGTATAGATAATGGATGGATGGATGGATGGTGTCAAAACAGGTCACATCTGACCAAATTGTATTTAATGATGAGGGATTTAAGCACATGCAGTGATGTGCTGTGCAGGCACCTCTGCAGCTTCATTTTAGCAGAAGACTGAAGGCAGGCAGAAGCTTTACAACATTATAGTCAGATGAGTGAAGAAATGGAAGCATTTATGATCATACAACAAACATTTGTGAGCTATATAAAACTGCATCTGCCGCCTTTTCCATCATGCTTTCATCAGCAGGGTTTTCTTTATTGCCAAAGGTACATTAAGTACCCCTGTAATATCACATTCATTTATTCAGTCTCTGCATCATATATACTGCTCTCTCTTTCTGTGTGTGCAGTACAAAGCAGCTGTCCACACTCTGCTGAGTGCAGTTTATTTCTCCTTCCCTGACAGACTTTGTTCTCCGCTGTCAGGATCACAATCTGCTGCTCTGCAACACAAACAGGATCTCAGTGAGTCGGTCCTCGGCTGGGTGGAAAAACAGCCAAGTATAAAAGGCTCAACTCACACATAATGGCAGGTTAATTGTAGCCCTCTGGTGCCAACAGGTTTAAATCAATATTAAATTCACAAACACATAAAGCGTGACACTGGTGTAATAACCAAGGCTAACACAGGAGAACGCATCCAAATAACAGCTGTAACAGCAGGTGATGGCATACAGTCTATAGAGAGCACGCCTGCATGCTCCTGTGTCTTCATTTGTTTGAGTCAAAATTTAATTGTCTTCAGTTAAATATACAAGAGACAATGGCTATATCCAATAAATATTATTTTATCCAAAAAAGAAAATGCAAGAAAAAAGTCAAAGTTACAGTGGTGGGCAGGAAGATAACTCAAACTCCCTGAATACCTTTTAAAATTGGGAAAAATGTTATCAGTGCAAAATGATGTGTCCTCAGTGATGTCAGCTAACTTATGTTGAATTAAGTACAGTGAATAATATTCTATGAATATCAGAAAAAGACAAATCTACAGAAAACATGCGCTTTCTGTCAACAGAATAAATATCAGAGGTTACACAGCAGATTAAGACGAATTAAAACTGCAGTGTTGTCAAAGTTTCAGCAAGCACAGAGTTAATTTTAAACTCTTGTCAAGTCCCTGAAAGCCATGAGAATCTGCTCTCTGCTGAAAAATACTTGTAAAAAAAACAAGTGTAAAAATGATGTTTCAGTAAATCAAAGCCAAATGTGTCACTGCTGGATCTTTAACTGTGGACTTTTTACTCTGAACTTTGAATGCTTAATTGACACTTATAGAGTCAGTCAGCCCACCCAACCTCCATTTATTATACAGGCATCAACAAATGCCACAAGCATTTGTACAGCGTTCTTTTAATATATATTTGTGCTCTAACAAAAACATGGTTTCTTTATTTCAACTATTTTTCCCCATCAATAGAGTGGTGCAGGAATGAGTCCAAAAATGTTTAAATGAGTTAGCAATTAGTACTTCCTGGTCCCAAAGCCTGAGACGACATAGGCTTTAGAATACCGGTTTTGGATAAATGCCTAAAATTAGGTTTGTGGTCAAAAAATGCACATGATATTTTCATGTCTAATGGGAAATAATAAAATTCATCTGATGTTGCCTGATTTTGAATCTCAAACCGTTCTGTGTTTAAAATGACAGTTGCTGCCTAACTGCTAACAAGGACTATAAAAATGGCTGTTGACCCATACAGGGTCAAACATTTCTGATTTTTAGTAATCAACTATTCACACATTATTGCCACAGTCATGAGCATCAACTTGATCAGGTTTCTGGATTATGAGGAAACTCAAACAAGATGTCTCAACTAGATCTTTTTTGTTGGAAATATTGTGGTTGTTTCTAAGTCAAGCCACTGTGTTGTAGTTCTATTGTAGCTTATAGCTTTTCACTCTAGCCGATAACGTTTAAGCTTGAAAAATGGTGAAAAGTAGGTTAGTTTGTTAAGATCATCACAGAGAAAATAATTTAAGTTTCTTGATTGTTTGTTCTCCTTATTATCAGCAATCATTTAAAGCAGTGAAATATAGGCTTTTAGTGGGCTTGCAGTTTAGGGAACAAGTGCGATGCTAACTACTACGCTGGCCTCCAAAAATACAGCATCCCGGCTCATTTACTCTATATACAGTAAAAAAGTACAGAAATGGCACACTTTGCTGTGTTAGTGTAGAATTAACACTTCGGTAGTTAAAAAATATATCCAAGAGAGTGCACTCCCAACATTAAATAGAAGTGTCGATTAAAAGTCACACTTTTAAGTGTCAAAAGATTTTAAATCTTAACTCCAAAAAGAGTCAACAGTTACGCTCGATGAGAGTTAAAGTACCAACTCTCCAAAAGAGTGAAAACAACACTTTTTGGTGTGGACCCATATGACACTTTTAAGTGTTAATATAACTCTGATAGTGTTAATATGTCTGTGAATATTTTCCGGTGTAAAAATGGATGAAAAAACACATCCAACATTTCTTCTGTAGAAAATGGAAAATAACTCCTCCAGGTAAATTTTTCAGGGTAACTCACTTTCCTGCTCTCAAGTAACAACAAACATGACTTTTAAGATATGAGTCCACCAGTCCTTATGATATAAGAAAAAAATCTGTACAAATATGATATATAACCTTTCATATCATATATATCACAATTTGCCAAGAATAGTCACATATGATACTTTTATAAAAAAAAAAAGGCAGACAAGAAAACAACAAACTTATTTTATGAATGTCTCATAACCAGAAAATTCTGGACAGCCTTCAAATACCATGTTTATAACCATGAGAATCGCAGTATGGATTTATTACCAAAAGATGAAATTTATTACATGTAAACCAAAATTAAGCATTACAAAACACAATTAATCTCTTGATTTTGCTTGGTAAATTTCCAATCCATGAGCCCAAACTCCACATATCTTATCCATGCTTCACTGTTTAATCTAACAGTTATACTGAAACTGAAAAACAAATGTAAATAATAAGACATCTATATAACTTTAAATTAATTTAAAACATATTTACAGATTAAATGTCTGAGTGTTTTTTTTTTCTCTTTTACATCAGCTGATCTGGAGTGCTAACTTGCCTACACCTACACTTGGTCTTGTTTTTTTTTTTTTTTTAAGTATGTATACATGTTATTCTTATTTCTTACTTCTTATGGTTTTTAAGAAAAATTATGTTATGTATATGAAGAATTTTCAATGTGCCCTGGCAAACTTGATGTATGATGTCCTAAATTTTCAATAAAGCTGAACACATTTTGTTAAGAAAAAGAAAAACCTGAGCAAATTGGTCAACGTAAAGCAATGTTTGCGTATTTAAAATGTTAAATTCATCTTTCCTACAAAGTAAGTTATAAAGATAAAATGCAGTGTTTGGAAGAAGCTAAAGTACATAAATCTTGATCTTTGCGTAAGGGTCACGATATCAATTGTCATGTAACTCTGTTGACTTAACCCTTTTTTTTTTTTTTTTTTGTTAGAGATAAGACGATGCTCTGTTAACATAACATTGTAAATCTCCTGGCAACACAAGCCCATCTCTGTCCAGAGGGAAAGTGAATCTCTGCTCTGCTGTCAGCACCTGCCCAGCTGTCTCTGCTGTCTGCGCTGCTGTCCATGGTGCTGAATCTGAAACATCCCACTCAAGAAACACTGTATGGATCTGCAGGCTAACTGCAGAGCTACATATAGAGATTATAAGACAAGAGAGAAAACAACTCTCAGACACTAAGAATAAACCAGGACTGATGTTAAAGTCCATTAGTAAAGCAGACAGAGCACTTATACCAGCTAACATACAATCATCGTAATATCAAAGATGGGCAAACAGGAAATCCATAATGTACAGCTGCTTCATTTTACAGCTCTGTATCTCATAGCTGCATAATATTCAGATCCAGCTGTCAAACATGTCGTACTACTCACTTTGATTTTGGTCAGTTGGCTTCAGACTGATGGTACTTTATTACACTGATATAAAATCAATGGTTTCTTCTTCTTTTAATCAGTATGGTATAGGCTGATATAATGGGATATTTGTCATGCTGACACATGTTAATAAGCATCTCTCTCTTTTTAAAGCTGCATTTATATTTACAACACTGGGCCATCTTTTATGGAAAAGCAAGAAACAAAACAGACCATCAAACACTTATCACCCCAGCAGTTTTCATACATCCAACCACCTGAGGCTTCTGATATTTGCCTCCTTCAGCTTTGGTGGAGTTTTGTATGGGTTTACTTACATGTGTATACAGAGCTGTATATGGTAAGACATTTATACAATATTGGTTGTTGCTGCTTCTTTATTATCTCTTTTTTTGTCTTTGCTCTCCCTTCCTTGATATCCATTGAGTAAATCTACCTCCCCAGTTGTGCCTTACATTAACCACAAACTATACTTTCTTGTTTGTTTATGTCTATATTTATTAGTGTTCTATATCACAATGAAAGCAAAAAGAGAGAAAAAAAAGCTTTGGTGTACACCCTGAGTTGGTGTTTCATGGATTGGGAAAACCTCATAATGAATGTCTATGACAGAAGGAGGTCTATAAAAAGTGAACACAGTGCATTTCCAAGCATGTGGAATAGCTTCACAGTAATCTAATGTAATCATCCTGCAATAAATATAACTGTTCTTTGCATCAATCATGACTCCAGTGTTCAGAAAATAAAGCCAGTGTGACAGAACAAAAAACTGCTATTACTTAGGTGTCAGCTCAGGTCTGGCTTGAATAAGCACTTGCTGTTCATTCCCTGTGATAAAATGCCCATTATGTACAATAAACATAAACATATTTAAAGCCTTAATCACAATGTTGTTTTGGTTCATGTCTTTAAGGGCAAAGGCTAAATATGGTCTGTGGGAAATCTAATTATTCATTACTTAACTTGTCTATTTGGTTTTAAGAGTGATAGAAAATATTATTTGCATTTAATGATTTAATTATTGATTATATATATTTCTTGAAAAATTTACAATATCATCTGTTATAAAACAAGCAAACAAAAATGTTTTAGAAATCTCTCAATAACTAGTTTAAAAACCGAAAATGTTATTGGACAAACATTTTGTACAGTAATGAGGAATTTTTAACCCAATTTGAGCTGCTCACTGGGCTTCTCTGAGGAGTCAGAAATTAAACAAGCATAACAATATTTAAACCACTAAAACTAATTTTTAATTTGACATCTTAATCACTTAATCACGTGTAACATGGTAATAAATAACATCATAACATAACATCATCATATGGTTTTTTTTTTTCATTTTCTTGTGAACAGTGTAATTTTTTTATTTATTTAGGAGAAAAACTTTAGTTTTTAGAAATAACTGGTTATGTGCTGACATAGCCTTTGGTAGTGTAAATATTAAATCTGCTAGTGTTGATTTGACCAAAAGCAGATTTTTGCTGTGTAGGAGGCAATAGTAGATTTGGTCAGGGGTTCTGCCAGAAATGTTGAACCATGCTAACATCAGACTGGGCCCTATCCCAAACCTTCTCTGCACATTTTCAAAGCAAGCATCTGTTAAGAGACAATGGTAAGTACACGATTAGTAAATATGAAAATATTGATATTATTAATTGGCCACTCATAATAATTACAGTCAAGTTAATCTGTTTAAAGACACAAATTAAGCTTCAAACAGTGGAGAAAACATTCCTTAGCCGAAAGTCCAGAATAAATGGGGAATTAAGCTATGTGCTATTCATAATGTAACTTTCTGGCATTTGGATTTTAAGGATTTAAAATCTTTTTATTTATGCGGTGCAAAAAAAAAATGCATTTTTAATTGATTACATGAACAAAATCAAGATCAAATAGGCTTGCACACAAATGTTTGTGTTCATTTGAAGAAAGCATTCCCTTACTGTTCTGCTGTTGAAGCCAATTTATGTCACCAAATTATGACCAGCTTATGGCAAAAAGTTCATAAATTGATATGTAAAAAATATTGATGTAATGATATTTTTTATGGGCCTCTGCCAGTCACGGGACCTTAGAATCTTTCTAAGTTTGTCCTCATTTACAGCCTCTTGGTTTTGCTTATTTGAACAATGTTACATGAGTACTTCTTCAGTTCTTAGAGGCAAACATCTAATGGTCTTCATCGATTCTCTGTTTTATTTGAGCATAAAAGTCTGAATTCCTTCTGAGGAATATATTGTAAATGTGTGATAGTGCGTGTGGTAGGCGAGGGAAGGCGGGGGGTGAAAGGGGCGTGGAATAAGCCAACATCACAGCCTAATGCAGCTTCCCACCATGCCATTAATCTCCGTCTGTGGACCGACTGATCGTCGCCCAGGCTGCCTTCATCCTCTCTGTCACCCTCAGGACTGCCACAGAGACCTGATCTCCGGGTGTCTTTTTTCCGGTAGCGGGATGAAACTACCACAGTGATAAAGGGAGCGTCTCCTCCTCCTCCTCCTCTTCGTCCTTTTCTCCTCCAGAAGCGGAGCCCGGCTCTCCTTCTCCCACCGGCGGAGATATGAGGAACCGACTGGCCGATTTAGCGCTGACATTCTGGCTGTTTCTGGAGGTGAGCGACGCCGGCTGACATTATCATGAGGTTTTAATGGAGCAGTAATGGACAGGCTGGGCTGTTTGACGGGATGGTGTTGCTGTGTGAGTGTGGTTATTGTGTAAAGACAGTAAATCGTTGTGTTAAAGGGGCTTATCGGTCTGACAGCCTGTGATGTGCTCTGAAATGCCGCTTGCTTTGTTTTGAGAGCGTTGTACGCCAAAGCCCATTCAAAGTTATTATGATTTAAGAGTCATTTGCTTAATGTGAGGTTTGTACGGGTTTTAAGGAAGAAGTCGGTGCATGAATTGCATGAATGTCATCTTTTGCTAAATTCGGCATGCAAGTGACCCTAAAAGAGAGTATCAAAAGCAATAAATCCTTACTTTTAAATGGGTTGATGCCTTGAGAGACCACCAAAAAGCATAAATCGAGATAAGAAATATTTATAAGAGGGGGATGCTGGTGCACCATTAAAAGCCTCAAAGTGGAATAAGAACTACATAAAATAAGCTTTATGATAAACAATCCCCACATAGTGGTTTGAAGGCTTTGTGTAAACAGAGGATGCCACCAAACTGGAGCTACCTGAGACTGTTTCATCCTTTGTCCTTGTGCCCAGACCCCCACATCTCAGTGGGTTACTGGGCCTGTAGGACAGCACACTCAGAGTGATGAATGTCTTATTTTCTGTGATAATGATCAATCTGCAGACACCTGATGTTTTAGATGTTGAGATTTATTGATGAAGTTAGGAAAGCCTAAGGTTTGGAGAAATAATTTGGTCTCACAAATGCTCCAATTCTGATGACATGAACAATGTGAGCTGTAGGGGTGGGAACTGCCTGTGGCCCTACAATATGATATTATAGATACTTGAGACCAGGTTCTTTTTTTTTTTGTGATTCATTGTATTTTACAATATGCGTTGTATTGTTGTTCTTAATATTGGGACACGTTATCACATCACATCATAACCTTTTCCTAGCTGCATATAAAATTGGACTACAAGTGCACCAAGAGCACTAACCACTGCCAAGGCATTTGCAACATTGTTGAACAAGTCACTGTCAAAAATGTGGAAAACTGTCTTATGTCACAGTAATATCAAGTCCTTGGAAAACTTCCTTGATCTGCATCTGGTTCTGAATGGCCACCAAAATGTAATCCCTTATCCTTACCCTTGTGCCATCACCAACATTCCCTGAAAATATCACCAGAATCCCAACTTCACTTCATAGTACTGCTGTGTCAGTGAAATAATGCAGAGATGGAGGTACATACCTGAGCTCCAACCAGTATATCACAAAAGCCCTTTCCACGATATGGTGAGGCCTTTAGTCTTTGCACACCAAGTTAGTAATTGATTTAGCTATTTTCTTAGGCTGCTCAGACCTGGGAGGCAGCTTTGACAAGCCAAACATGTCAAGTGTTGGCTGGTTTATCAGCAGGATTAGCCTAGCATTAGCTTTGCTGTCATAGGCTTTCGCTATCCTTAGGTGGTACCAAGTGGGGTTAGTCATATTTCAGCAGTATTACTTTCCGATGCATCACTCCCTACAAACCCCTATGTCACGTCCATTTCTTACATCCCTTTAAAAGTCCAAAGGAAGTCCACACTATGGATTTTAAAGCTGACTGTACATTCATTTTATCTCTTCTGTGCAGCCATCTTTGTTTACTAACTCTGTCCTGCATAATGAGCGTTACCCCTCCTGACCTAACCTGCATTGGCTCAACAGCACCATTGTGTAGACCTACAGAGTAACTGGTTTTATTTTCTATACAACCAAAAGCTTCATTAAACGTTGGAAATTAATATATTAAAAAATATTGATACTTGGTGGCCGTGAGTCAATATAATATGACCATGCCAACTATTGCAATACCATAATGTATTATTTTTTATTTTATAAATACAGACATTATTTTAGAGGAGTAATAAGTTCTGGTTTTGTTCTATAGTCCACTTGAAGGTAACACAGCCTATAACTCTAACTTTAACTTTGGCTGATGCTCTCTCCATCCATGTCCTCAATTGTGATGTAAATTCCATGAAAAGTAATGAGATATTAAAAAAAAGTCATGCTAGTTGCATCATAATTGAGTCCAAACAGACTAAAGACTAAAACTATTTCCCTTTTTTGATTAAACCTACCAAATTTTAAGGTGTCACATGCTTTGTCCTTGTGCCCAGACACCCTACCTCATCTCAGTAGGTCACTGGGCCTAAAAGAGAACACACTGAAATGGTTAGATAAAGGGCAGGAGGTTAAAGTAATTTAATATTACATTTCTAAGGTTCTCCCCAGACTGGGCAATATTTCAAGCTTTTGAGATACTGTGTGTCAGTATTTTGTCAGATGTGATGCAGGGCCTGGGGTATCCCAGTTATTGATATAGTATATACTTTAAAAAAAATTTGATATAAGTGGCATAGTATTGGAGTCTCAGGTTTATAGCTTAAAAGTTTATTATTGTTTTTGACATGCAATTATATGAAACATTACTAATATGAACATTTCCGCCGATACATTTGATACTGATATCTCAAAGGTGAATATCAGCATATTTTGAACACAAATTTGTGGAGCTTAAAGTACAATTAATAGGCCTACCCTAAATTAACAGACCCATTTTTTCCATTCTTATCATTTAAAAGGTCATAAAAGGTCGTAATCGGTCACAATAAAACAAGATGTCTTATTATTTTGGTCCTAACAGATATCATGCTCTGTATGATGCTGATTTTGGCTCTCAAATAGGAATAGAGCTTTGTTTTTAATGACATGAAAAGTTAGTATCCGTTCTGATATTGATAGGACTAAGATCAGTTTGGATATTTCAGCATACAGGAAAGTGTCAAAAATCCACTGTCATGTCTTATTGAAAAATCCAAATAACAGCAAATGTTTCTTCTGATTTCTTTTGGCTGTGAGTGCAAAACAAAGTACCAGACCTAATATTCCATATGTTTTAAAACCTATTATTCCAGTGGTAGGGTATTTGTAAAACTCAAACAGTACTGATACCTCTCTAATACTAAAACAAAAATTAAAGTCTGAAATGCCCATATCAGGCAACTCAAAACTCTAGTCAGACTCCTTCAGACTGGATATGATTCATAAATGTGTTGGCAGTATTTTGTAAAAGCAGGTGTAAATGGTAAAGGAATAGGAAACATTATTCTCCAAATATTACCAACATGTGCAGTGAAGTCAGTGCTCTCTCTCTCTCTATTTCGTTAAAATATACCTGAAGATTAAGTTTCTATTAATTTGATTACCTGACTCATTTAAATAATGGAGATTTGTTATTATAGCATTTCATCATTATTTAGTTTTACTTTATTAACTCAGTATATGAAAATGTGTTTGATATGGATGCACAGAAACAATGTTGGTATGGATAGTTAACACTTTAAAACTTTGATCACCTGTATTGGCAGCTATCAACAAATATCTGCCTATATTTTTATATATGGCCATACATACTTGTTATGAACACAGCCTAGACTGGCTGTAGATGTACGATTGTGCCATAATACCTCACCTTATCAGGTAACTGTTGACAATGTATACATTTTTCTGTAATGAACATTAATTTATTTGATTTTTGTCACAAATTGTCTTCCATAAAGAACCATCAGTGTTTATGGTAGAGTCAAATATTTTACTTGATTTCTGTCTCTTTCTCAAAGAAATTGACGGTCATGATGAACGGGTTGATTCAAGTGTGAGAGATGTTTGGTGTTATTTATTGATTCATACAAAGTCAGGTGTAAATAAGGCCCTGTGATTGGTTGGCCAATCAGGTTTTACCCAGCCTTTTACCTGGTGTCAGCTGGGGTAGACTGTAGGCCCTTGCCACATTGAAAGGGTAAAGTGTTACAAATAATGGATGGATGGATAAATGGTGTATATTGGTATTGGTATCTTCCAAAATAAGTTTGGAACTATGTGCATATTGGATTAATCTTGCAGTGCAGCTTGATTTGCCTGATTCAATGTCTGTAATCAGGCAGATCCACCTCACCAAGCTCCAGTCTACAACGGCTGTGTTTGGCCTCTAGCAAGAGGTTGGAGCTACTAGCACACATATATATATATATATATATATATATATATATATATATATATACATATATGTGTGTGTGTGTGTGTGTGTGTGTGTGTGTGTGTATATACATATATACATATATATATAGATAGATATATAGATATATAGATAGATATATAAATTTATATATACATATGTATATTGGGTCTCTAGGTATATCTTTGTCACTTTAGTATTAAACAAGTTTCAGCAGGATTGTTGGCCTCTTTTGGAAAAAGGTTAAAATTGGGGGAAATCTCTGTGTCATGGCATTCCACCCACTTTTGTAAATGTTGAAATATGTTTGTGATATTTAGAAAGCCCTCTTTTTTCATTAAAATTTTGAAAAATAGATTGTGAATACATTTTTTTCCTTTTGGATGATAGATGACAGCTGATTTCATGACAGTTTAATTTTTGTTGATCTTTTATTGTCTTAATATATAATTACATCATTTTGGTGTTGAGACTACTTTTTATTTCTTCACTGGCAACAGTATTAGGAAATGTCAACTTTTAATTCAGTGAAAAAAATATGGGGAACTGATTTGTGGTCCATATTTCCCAGCCCTGTTTACTGCCTTGATCAATTCATCAGAGAAGGACAGCCAAATATTCAAAAAGAGAGTAGCATGCCACAAAATGTTCCTCTTTCCCAAATATGTGCTAATGAGCCTTAACATTCATGTCATGAGAAATGCTTGAGGTGTGAGATTTGGGTTGAAGGATCATTGTTAGAGAATAAGGGTGTGACATTGAGTCCTCCTTTTATTTTACAGGCCTCTGAAGGTAACACAAAGTTGTCGCGATCCCCACTCCTCCTGCCAGCTCAGTACGGCTGACGCTCATGTCCATTCATGTATTATTAAATCTGATCATTATTATTTTATTTCATTCAGCTGAGTTCGTGAGCACATCCATTTTGAATGTGAGCATGCTGCCTTGTGGGGAATGAAGCCCTCAGACCATGTCTTGATGCTGCTGTGTTCACTTTGATAAGTGCCTCTGACAAAGCGCTCTATGTTTAGATTGAGGCTGATGATGTTTAGTTTCAACTTTGACCTTCTCAAGTTTAGCAGGTCACATGTTTAAGGATTGAAATGCAGTTTAATACTGGAGCAAAACCTGGTTTAAGTTTTGCATCAAATTTTATAGCAAAATTTCTAGCGTAGTAGATTCGATAAGTGTATTTAGACAAAAACACAGTATTCAATATTTCTGCTTTGAAATGTCTTTAGCTAATTAATTAAAGACTGAACTTATATGCTTATGTGTATGTACATTTTTAGCTGCATTCTTACATCATCAGAACCTTTAGGTACAATGAGAGGGAGATCTCAAGTGACCAATTTTTGCATGTAACCATATGTTGATGGACAGGTCAGTGCATGGTAGGTGCAGTATATCAGTCGGTAAACTGTGTTGTTTTTTAGTTGGTGTTCACACTTCCAGCTCGGGTTCTGTAACCTGACACACCAGATGGACCCTTCAACATATTTCACCAATCCATCTGGGAAAGAGCCCAAAGAAAGTGTTTGGGGAGGGCAGAACCTTTCAAAAGCATAACCGACAGGTGATCGGGGGATCCATCAGTCCGTCAACATACAGTATATTAAGGGCTGATCAGATAATGCTGTAGGCAAGCGCTACTGTGTTTAGCCACTTTGTAGAACAATCTCTCATCATAACATGTTGGAAGTGGAACAAATATATCCTTACTATAGAGAAGTTTGTATTTTTGTTGTTTGTTTACATTTGATAAAGAAATGTGGCCAAAATCTGCTAAAACTGCTACTGAAGCTGTTAGCATCTATGCTAATATCTATAAGTGTAGTCACTTCCTGCTGTCGTCTCGCTCAGTTCACCCACCTGCTCTAAATAGACTCTGATTGGGCTGTGCTGCTCTGGACTGAGCACATGTGTTGTAGATTGGAGCTTGGCAAGATGGATCTGCATGATTACAGACATTTGATCAGGCTGGTCCAGCTGCTGCATACAGTTGAAATACTATTAAAAAAAAAAAGTCAAGTCCAGGCGGAGTTCCACATATGGCCTTAAGTGCCCTTAACGAGAACAATGCTGTGTACTATGAAAAAAGGAAGAAAAAAAAAACCTCACTCATCAGTAGCACAAATTACACTTTCTTTGTAAGCATTTTTTAGTCAATATATGAACACTTTATGATATGTCAACAAAATCTGCGCCCAAAGAAGAGGGCTTGTAATGTTCATTCCTGTACACAGGGATCCAATGAGGACATCAGATAGCATGGTAACCTATTACAACCAAACACCTGTAGAACTCTCAGCAGAGACAGGATGCAGAAAAGCATCACCGTGCCTTTCCTGGGGAAATTGGAGTGTGGCAAGAATCACAGAAATTTGGCGACAGGACACAATAACAACACTGACACAGTGTTGAAAAATAAATGAATGAAAACACATCAACATCACTAAATACACAATCAATGCACTCACATGAAAGAGAAAAAGAAAACCTGTAGTGAGACGTAAACAACATTTTGCAGTTTTGGGCTGTGTTAAGATTTGAATTAATTTACCATGGGACATCCCTAGCTCAGGCACATAACTCCCCTGAACCCTTAACTTGTGTTATTTTGATGTGGATGACTGAATCCACAGAGTGTAAAATCTACAGGTTGGGTTTATTTTGAACTTCCAGTCAAACAGGTAACGGAGATAAGTAGTTTGATGTAGATGGTTCTTTGTAAATGAACATTTTTTAGCCTTTTAAAACAGATTAGAGGCACATACTCATGTCTGTTGTGCACGCCTCGCAGCTTTAGATTCATATCATTGAAATGAGGTGTGATGCCTTAAAGTTACAAGTTTTATTTTCTCCTTTTCGAGATAGTACTTTGTGACTATTTTTGCATGTGAATGAAAAGACTTTAAAACAGCCTCATAGATGGTCTGAGGGCTGAAACCTTGTTTGATGTGTAAGCAGACTGATGTGAGCCCGTCTGTGAGCAGTGATTTGGGGGTCATTGAATGTTGCCCCCAGACAAGCTGGTTATTTGCTGAGGAGGACAGAGTTGTTTAGATGCCTAAAGCCATGCATTTCACACTACACACAAGCCTAAAGGTGCCCTGTGGAGTTTCCTTGTAAACAATCGATGTAGTGCAGCTGTGACATGTACAGGATCAGTGCTCCTGCGCAGGTTGTTGTTATTGCTGATCTCCCGGGGTCCATTTCATTTGACCAAAAATAAAAGTGTGCCAGTTACTGAAGTTTATGTTAGGATATAATCGCTTTCAGTGATGGTGTTACATACACCTGCCTTAAGGCACTTAAAGCATTTTCATTCCTGTAGTTTAGTTGATATGGTTCTGGACAGTTTGTTACGTCAGTCCATCAATTATTTATCACACTCAGCCTTTTTGGGGTCAGGGTTGCAGTGGGTAATGAAGCTGTCACTGGGTGAGATGTAGGGTACACCCTGGACTAGTTTCTCCACACAGAAAGAAAGGCCTAACCTGATTGTGTGGTTGATCCAGCCACCCTCTTGCTGTGAGAGTCCAACACCATCTGCTGCACCAGCATGCAGCCCACAACACCAATGATACTATTAAAAAGTCACAAACTAGGAAACCCTCACCAGAACTCACTTCAGCTATTTTTACGTACTGTTTATCAAGCAGAGCACAACTGTCCTTACACTACTGCCAGGATGAAAATCTTTCCAAAAAACAACATTTTAATGCAATTCTGACATGTTTGGATTACATGATGTAGCTTTTTGAGCCGTGAAGGGACAGAATCAAAGTAAGTCATGTCTGCTTTGTGCTGATAAGTTAAGATTAGCCTAGTAATATTAGTTCACAATCAAATCAGGAATGCTGCAGCTGTCAAATCGTGACATTGTTGAGTTAGAGTAAGGGTTCTGGACAGTAGTTTTAACTTAAAGATAAGATTTTATTTTACGGCAGGATTAGGAGAAGTCTGCTCAGAGCTACTGTCTGCTGTAAGGTAGGACTCTACTGTAGCAGCATCCCCTATTTGCTCCATTTGGATTTTGAGCATGGGTTTTGTAGAAGTATTATCTAGGGTTGTCCTATTAGCAGTTAATGAATTAAACCGAAGAAGAACTTTTATTCATTCATAAAATAAAAAGTAAACAGGTCATAACTAGGGCTGCCACCTTATACTCGATATTGTATTTGTTCGAACATGGGGAAAAAGCCATACTCAAGCTGTATATATACAAATATATAGACATATAAACAAATATATATACAGCCCATCTGTTGGCCTTCCACCCACCTCAGTCCAGTGGTGCCTCTTTAAGTGCTCAGCCCCATGCAACTGTGTCCTCCTCAGCAGGCCCCCCCGCCAGAGCCTCGGAAAAAGGCCATCAACAGCAGGATTCTAAGATGTATATATGCAAGGACATGTGGCCCAGGGTGTGGCCTTGGGAGAGGTAAATAGTAAATGATCTAATGGAAATGCCTTATGTTTAATCAGCGTGTGACCTCATGTGAAGGCCAGGCAGAAGCGACCATACCAACCTGCTCAACTCGACAGTCAGGTCAGCAGAGAGCTGCAGCAGCTGCTGTGACACACTGCTCAGAGAAATAATTAATAAACTGATGCACCATAGTTGTTATTTTGGTCAAAACTCACCCCTTATCTGAGTCAAAACTCAGTCAACACAGAAAAGGACACATATTTTTAGATTTGAGCAGACTGTTACTCTTTTTTGACTTGGAGTTATCCTTTGTTTTAAAATCTAAAGTTACAGTGTTTGGGTTTTTTTCTGGTGGGACAAGTGCTGAGACAGGTTTTGGGTATGTGCAATGCACACTAGTTTTAGCCGTGCCAGAGGAGCTCCAGTTATAACACATGGTCTGACTCACTGAATCTATGAAAACAGTACACTTCCTGTCAGCATCCAGTAACACTTGAAGTACTTCAGTCTCTAAACACAGCCTAATTTGACCAAAATAGAATAAACAAACAGAAAGAGGGATGCTGTTGTGAGCTGCTGCCTCCTAAAGTTGTAATTTGTCCTGAAGTCTCTCGAAAAGTGCTTTGGATACAAACACCCTGTTGTAGAGTGAATATGTTTTTGCACTCTCAGTCCCGTCAGGTTTTACAATCAAACATTTCCAAAGCAGCTGTCTTGCTTCCAGACTCCTTTTTCCTTACACAACTAAAAGAGGCTGCAGTCTATTTTGAGCTGTCAGGGCCACCATATTCCATCTTGTGCTGGAGCATGCTTGTAGTGTGCAGTCAACCAGTTAATAAAGTGATTTGCAGGCTTCCATGAATGTCTCTGCTGTGCCTGTAATTAAAATATAATTGCATTATCACGCAGTCATGTGATCGCGGTTTGTTCCTGCTTTTTTTGTCTCCATTTCTATTTTTTCTTCAAGCTTTGAATTTACAGAAACCATAATAACCAGTAATGAGAAATCATATTTTGATATTTTGTGTGCAAATCCTCAAATCTAGTTTAAAAAGAGTGAAGAGATCATCAGAACTGGGTTTGATCTAGATGTAAGTGAACAAAATAAAATTGATACATTCGTGAGAATATGAATTATGATAACTTCAGTTTTTAAACCGAACTCTAATCTTCAGCCAGATTTGTCTCCATTTCTTATATTAGGGTTCACCATTTTCAGAATTTAATGAAATACAATCATTTATGCGGTGATTAACCATCAGTTATGTTGTAACGTCTTTACAAAGTGAGGTTTGTTCAGTGGTAAGCTTTTAGATGGACAGGAAAGGCTGTAGATTGAAGTTTTTATTCTGGATATACAAACCCCAAATCCAATGAAGTTTTGGATGTGAAACATTAATAAAATCACAATACAATCATTTACAAATCCTTTTTGACCAGCATTCAATTGAATACAGTACAAAGACAGAATGTTTAAAGTTCAAACTGATACACTTTTTTGTAAATATGGCTGCCTGCAGTCCCTGCTCTCACCACGATGTCATGCTGTTGTAACACGTGCAGAGTGTTTCTTGGCATCGTCTCGCTGAAATAATCAGGGATATCCTTGAAAAAGATGGCAGTACATGTTGCTCCAAAACCTGTATGTACCTTTCAGCATTGATGTTGCCTTCGCAGATGGACAAGTTACCCGTGCCATGGGCACTAATACACCCCCATACCATCACAGATGCTGTACTCTGATAACAATCTGGATGGTCCTTTTTCTCTTTTGCTCGGAAGTCACGACATCCATGATTTCCAAGAACAATTTGAAATGTGGACTCCTCAGACCACAGCACATATTTCTACTTTTCACTATGCATCAACAACACAACTTGTACTTGAAGATGTGGCAACCATCAGTGTAGACACGTTCAAGATTATTACGATTTTTAAAATATTTCAAATGCATTAATAACATGTTGAATTTAGGGATGGGAATCAAAAAATCATTTACATTGTTGCCACCGAAAACCTGCATATGTTGACTTTTGCCCACTC
Organism: Cetoscarus ocellatus; assembly: GCA_037902135.1. NCBI lineage: Eukaryota > Metazoa > Chordata > Actinopteri > Labriformes > Labridae > Cetoscarus > Cetoscarus ocellatus. Next base: position 1,133,213 of record JBAMNC010000763.1, read on the forward strand.
GCAAAATCCAGAGGTATTCATGCAAGAATCTTTAAAAAATCAGATCGATAAGCAGAAATGATAATGGAATTGTTATTGATAAAATATTTTCAGTTCCATCCAGTTCAGTTGCATTGTGCTTTTCGAGTACAATAATAAAGATACTGTAGTGGGCCAAGAACTTGATTATAAAACCAATTGTTTTAATTCTTTGCCTCGCAAAGAACAAAACGTACATCAGGTAGTAGCACTTTTTTTGGGGGGGCACTTCAAGTTATCCACACCCCTCTAGATCCTGGTTTTAGACCACACTGCTGTAGCAGAGCAGTATTTCCATAACATATCTTGAAGCTTTATGCTAGTGCTAGTGCCACACAGCAAGATGGTTGCTGGTTCGACCCCTTGAGTTGGTCAGGGCTTTCAGGTTTTTAGGTCAGGCCAAAAACAAGCTCAAAGTTAAATGAGCACTCTAAATTGCCTGTAGGTGTGAGTATGTGGATGGTTGGTTGTCTGTCTCTATAGGTCGGCCCTGTGATCTTCCAGCTGATTTAGGCTCCAGCCTTGTGCAGCCCCCAAAAGGGATAAGTGGTATAGATGATGGATAGATCTTGAAGCCAAGAACACAATATACATCTCTTTTATTACCAAAATAAAACGAGACAGCAAGTGCTTCCTACTGCATGGGATCACCAGCACCCCCCCTTTACTTAGATCTTTGGAACCATACAGCAGATCTTCATGGGTTCATCCGTGTTTGGAGGCTTACTCCTGTTTTTTCAATCCATAGAGGACTTTGGATCAAGTATATCCCTTCCAGATTTTATTAACGTGGCCATTATGTTCAGTGTTTTATTCAGAAATATATTTTTTTATGAATCCACATGATAAACTCGCAATGCGTGATTTTTTTTTGTCCCAATTATTTTAATGGAAAAATGTAGCACTGACATTATAAGACCTTGATTTCAACCCATAAAGAAAGTGACAACTTCTTGTAGTTTTAGTTTTTCTCTAGTTTTCTTGATGGTAGGGTTCAGTCGACAAGACAATTTTCTGTTAGTTCCCAAATAGTTAAAAAGGTAGTGTGAAACATGTTGTGTTTTTGGATACTTAAATTTCTTCCCCTGATAGCCAAAGCTTGACAAGACCACACTGAGATGTGAAAATGCCTTTTCATTAATGATCTGTGTGATTTGTTTGAAGTTCTGTGATCTTTAAACTTCATTTTGATTTTTTTTGTTTGTCTTCATGTCATACAACTCTGATTACGTCAGTCTGACATCATTACAGCATAAATATTCTGATAGCTCAGGTTATCAAAAAAGCCTTTACTGTGATTCTGCTTGAAAAGGTTGAGGTTCTACATGCATTATTTCATTAAAAACCAAGGCATATTGGAAAAAAAACCTACAAGTGCAGGAGTTAATTGGTCCTGTCATTAAAAATGCATTTTCAGAAATATAAAATGATTTAATTTCAAACATTTGTTTTGGTTTAGATTTAAAGTTCAGAATTGATCTTAATTAAAAAATGAATCATTTGGCAGCCTTTGTACAAACCGTTGTTTTTTTTAGTGTGTCAATCAGTAGTGGAATAACTCTGTGCTATAGATGGATGAATAAATCAGCATTAAATGGAGAAACAGTCAGGATTAACAATATACTGCTATTGTTTCTTTTTTCCTTTTAACTACTCAATAAAGTACACAACAGGGTCCTGATTAAGAATCCAACATAATCCATGACTTTGGTGACTGAATTGCAGTTCTGGCAGTCTAGACTTCTCCCTCAGGTTCCACAATGAACAACAATCTCATTATTATAAAGAAAAAACTGTGCAAAAATACTTGGCACATAGTTTTTTTTTGTTATTTTTTTGGCAGACTGAGTCCATCAAGAGGAGCAAGAAAACTCAGAGCACACTGTGTAACTAGAAATAAAACACTGCAGACCAATAAATTCATTTTTCAGCAGGTTGCTGGAGTCAACATAGCCAGGAAACAAACCTGCACAATAAACTCACTGAAACACGAGTCTTCATCCTCCTCAGAGTCTGACTGCATCAGAGCTGCTGTAAATCACCTTCAGACTATATTTACAGTCATCGGCCTGACCCAAATCTCCTGCACCAGTCTTAAAAAGGCTTCAAATCCTCTTTGCAGTTCAAATTTATACCAGCAGGTAAAGTCAACAGTCTTTCAGCTCCTAATCTGAGCACTCAGTGTGCTGACTACTGTAGCTAACAGCAACAAGTAGCTCTAAAGCAGTCAGTAGTTTGTCTGACACTGTCACAACCAGAATCTTTAATAAAGCTTCGTCAGAATATTCTGTTTTTCAAAGGAGTCCAAAAACAATTCCTTATGAATGAACTCTGATTTAGAGCAAATTGTTTTAACATCATGATATAGCCGAGTTTGTGGATGAAATAACTTTTATTTCTTCTGAAAGGCCAAAGGTTTTCAAATTAACAGTCCCTCTGTCTGTTTGTCTGTCTTTGACTGAGAATCTCTCAAATGCTATAGAGGAAATCCATCAAGCTTTGCACAAACCTCAAATTTGATTTAAGAATTACCTGATTATATTTTGATGGTTGTAGGTCAAAGGTCAAGGTTATTCAGCCTCTTGTTCGCAATCTGCTTTGAGTGATTTCACAAGACCCCTTTGTGGAATTTTCTTCCAATCTTTAGCAAATGTCCTCGCTGACTCTTGGAAGAACTATTAAGATTTTCAAGGTCATGGGTCAAAGGTCAAGGTAACTGTATTTCATGTTCATCTTTGGATTTTTATCCTGATATCTTAAAAAAAAGTTTTGAGGGATTTTATTCAAGCTCAAACAATTGTACACAAAGGGTCAAAGACAATATGTAGGTCCAGGTCAAGAGTATAGGGTCTTATTTTGACCTCTTGCTTGTGAGGCACTTCTAGCTAATTATATTTGAAATGTCAGGTTAAAAGTTAGGCTATTTCTTTTTTTTTTTTTTTCAAAAAAAAAAATTTTCATTTTGACATTTAAAATGCAGAAACTTATAAACATATCGAAACATTTAAACGGTTAATTGGAAATTATGATAACAATAAATCATAATAATATAAAATAAATAATAAATAAATGAATAGAATAATAAGTTAGAAATGGGTGGGGTTAAGAGATGAACTCTTAAAAATGAAATCAAAGTTAAGTAGATATTTTTTCCCCAGTTTCAGTGATGGTCATGTATGGTTTCCAGAGCTGGACAAAGTCTTTACATTTGTCATTAGAAACAGAAGTTTGTCTTTCAAAGCTAATACAGTCTGAAAGTTCCTTGACTTTGCTCCCATATTCTTCTAGCACAGTGCAGTAGCTCTCCTGGCCTGAAGAAATTCAAAGTCTAATATTTTAGTCTGTATTGTGTTTGTTTGAAGTCCTCAGGATTTCATCAGTATTTCCAACACAGAGAGTTTGACATTTGGAGGTATTTTGGTCTCAAACGTCTCAGACACACACTTCATCGTGTCTCTTGTAAACGACTCAAGTTTCTGTCGGTGCTACTGTTTAAATTTTGCCCACATTTCTACCCTTACTGAAGGACAAACAGCTTAAGTGGTTCCTGGCTTTTTAATTCTCTTTAAAAATATGAAATATTGAGGAAAACTAAAGCAAAGTGGGCTATGGCTTAAATTGGAGCTTCAGTTTTAAATGCCTACAACTAAGGTCTTTTTTGACCTTTTAAGTGCCACAAAATGTTCAAATCCATCAAGTTCTGTTTTAAGTGTTTTATTTGTCATGGATTACATTTACCTCAGATTTCAGCGGTCAGAGCTGGTAAGTACATCACATCCCAATTAAACATGTTCTAGTAAATTAGTTCGCAGATCAAATGGGACACACCATTTTTAATGAACAGTGCCTCTGTAAAGCTAACGCGATAGAATCATTGAAGGATTACAGAACTTTATAGAAAGAGGCGAGTGTCAGTTATTCTCACAGTGATAGAATAATATCGCAGATGAACTGTTTTTACTGTGCTGTAGAGACAAACTTTTGCCCTCACTAACAGCAGGGATGTTTGGGTATACACAGTTGACAGTAGCCTACAGCAGATAAAGCTGTTTAAATGAATGAATCACTAATGTCAAAGTGGTGCAGATACAGGCTTCAGGAAACAAAACAACAACAAACCACTTTTGACAGACCACCACATTTCAGACCCGTCTGTTAAAGCTGCTTGAAAATATTCAGTGCACGTCCTGCTAGAGATCTGAAAGCTGTTGGTGTTGGACTGTAGACCTGATGCTGCGTGAGGTGAAAGGGACAGGTTCCTGTTCTAAAAATAGCTGAGAGTTTGTTACGTGGTTTGGCCCACATTGATCCACTCATCAACACAGTCAGCAAAATGAGCTGCAGCAGTGGCTGTGACACTCAGAGGTAATTAAAGTAGAAAAAGCTAGGGTAAGCTACTTTAAACCCTCAACATCCAGTTTCTGTTGTTTGTGCCAAAAATTATACTTTGTCTCCAAGTTCATCAGTATCAAAGCTAATCAGACATTGTTTAAGCACCTACAACCTGACGACATGCTCACTGCCCTGACAAAGCAGGGACTATTGAAGCAGGTATTAAATGTCTCTGTAGAAAGATTGTTGCAGATAGCAGCCTCAGTATCCATCCTGAAGCCTGAACTGTTTTTCATCAGGACGTGGACAATGTAGAGGAAAAGCTCCCCTGCTTTCCTTATGAAAACCGATGACAAGAGCTTTGTATTTGATAACAGCAGCTCTATGCTTCTCTCTGCTGTTAATAAAATGAAATGTTTTACATGAGCATGTCTATTAATGTAGAACAACTTAAATAATACATGAGATATGGATCTTTTAACACCAAGAGTTTTGTTATATCCAGGAGTCAGGATCAAAACTTTCTAACATGTGGGTATCGCCCCCCCACCAAAATGTCCTAAAATCCCCCCTTTCCCTGGAAGAAAGCTTACATTTCCTTAGTGAAGCAAGGCTAAGGAACTGGTCTTTCTGGGAAGTTGTCTTCCTGGGACACCCACTTCATGGTCTGTCTTTGTCTTCACCAGTTTCATGGAACTTGGTCTTATGTTTGGAAATGATAGCAGGGCTGACACTCTGCATACCAGAACACCAGCCTCCCGGAGCAGTTCCCCATAAAGATCCACTGTGGAGTTCCAGAGATAAGTAAAGAGGCATTCACACATTAACGTTTATTAGCTGATGTTGACAATGTTGAGTAATTATCAAAGTTTCCATGAAACTACATTCTCGGGGTAAGTTTTTTTACATGCCCAATGGAGGTCAGCTTATCTAAGTGGAGATAAAGGTTGAGCTGATAGTGTATGATGTTTCCTGATGGCCTCCTGACTGAGATAGCTTTTTAACATTCTCCATAGAACGCTCAACTTAGAAGAACTTTGGTCTAACCTAGCTTGGCACTGCTGAAAGTTGTACAAATGTACTGTGGCGTCACTCGATGAACGCCATAGAATAAAGCGGATGTATATGCCAAAGGGCACCACAAGAGCGTGGGTGGCACAGTCTGATAGTACGCTTGGTCGGTAATGGGAAGGTTGCAGGTTTCAGCCCAGCTCCGGCTGTCACATGGCGATGTGTCCTTGGGCAAGACACCCCAAGTTACTCCCACTGCAGCATCCCATTGCTGGAAATGGGTATAAAAGGGCATAAATGTGTTAGTTGATACTGATGGACAACTGACATAGAAACCCCAACCATCAGTGAGTGACTGTGAGGGCGAATGGGTGTGAATGGGTAGATGTGACCTGCGCTGTTCAGCTGCTTTGAGTAGTCAAAGACTAGAAAAGGGCTATACAAGCTCAAGTCCGTAGTTCATTTACCATTTACCAAACAACAGGATTTAAGTCCTGAGGAAGAAGTAACTGGACCTGACTGAACTGGCGTATATTGGACTATGATGGGCAATAGCTAATATTCAGTAACAGAGATGAACACAGCTGTAACTGAGGTGGGGCAGGTAAGTGGACTCAACTGCCCAATTGACATAATCTTCGCTATGCGTGGCCTGACTTAGCTCGACATGGCTCAACGTTTCCTTCTATATTAAGTTGACCAAAACATCAGTGTGTCACTGCAGCTTAAACAACATGAGTGTTACTGCTTGGAGGGTGCTGGCAATCCTGCAGAGTTATTTATTTATTTATTTATTTAATTGCACATAGTTAAAAGACAAGTCAAAGAAAATAGTGCATACGCTGAACTTACATAGGTGAGGTAGAAACCCAATGTGGGTTTATTTACAAACCTCACCTAAGAGTAAATACAAATAAAATTAGCAGAAAAAGACATTAAGTCCTAGTAGTCAAAGAAAAGCAAGCAAACAAAAATCAAATAACATACTTTTTACCAGCATGAGAGACTACGCCAACACACAAACAGAAAAGAAAGTGGTACTTAAACCATATTTTGTCAAGAAAGAAATTACATTTGATCATTACACAGATCATCATGAACAAAAAGTCTTTGACGTCAGAACATTTTTTAGCCTCAATCTATATCTGCACAGGGACAGAGACCCTGTCAGTATATAAAATACTTTTTCCATCATTGAATGCTGTGGTATTTTACTGAGCACTGACCTCTAGATGTATGACACAGTGGTAGGTAGAGGTTATTGCTTTGTCTTGTTGAATAAAAGTTCACTTAAAAGTTTGGAATAAAGAACATTTTAAAGCTTTCTGGTAATTCTGTACTCATGTATTTGACTTTATAAATAAAAAGTACACATTTGAAGAGTATTTATATTAGAAATAGATAATATATTACACTTCAAAAAAGTGGAGATGAAGCATCCCTGGATGGAGTTAGGGGGGTTTAAATAATGTCAAGACCAGCAGGGCTTTAGTGGTCTTGTACCAAGCTGTTTGTATGTTTATTTCAGCTGTATGTGCATTTTAACATTGGTGCCCTTGAGGATTGACTCATAGCAGCTTCCAGCAGTGATTTTAGAGACTGCAGTGTTTGGCATCATGCTCGCAGTATGACAGCCCAGAGTGTACAAAGGCTGGTGCTTGGACAGATCTCAACAGGATTTATTTATAAAACACCAATTTAGTATTTACAATAGCGTTCAATGATCCAGATTCATTTAATGCACTCAATTCAATAAGTGTTTTCAACATACTGCAGCTTTAATGCATTTTCAAAATGAACCTCAACCTTCTCATTTGGCGGCACAATCAAATGTGTTTGTACAGTCGATGGTGTTTAAATCATAATTTTACCAGTTCTTACAAAAAAGAATTAGTAACAGCTACCTTTAGTCGGTGGCCCCATTGGCAAGGCAGCAGATTGACATTTGTTCTTGTTATACATGACACAAGAAGCACAGACTTCCTCCAGCTCTGCTTCCTCCAGCTCTGCTTCCTCCTAATTGTTGACTCCACTTCAGGTCAAACGCACACTGACAATCAAATGATGCTGGGGAGTCTGTTGCTGCGTACTAATGGCAGAGGTAGTTGTGCGGTCAGCAGAGATCAATAAGGAAGACAGGAAGCAGAGGGAGAACAGGCTGGATGGGAAATGGGAGGAGAGGAAGAAAGGAATGAATTATAGAGGAGGGGGGGAAGAAGGAAGAAGGCAAGGAGCATGTTAGAACTGAGAAAACGCAGAGACATTTAAATAGGGAAAGAAATCAGTGTAAAATCGAATTCTACCTTCACAGAAAACTTTGCATCTTGATGATGTTTTTATTTTTTAAAATCATCTGAGTGATTTAAAGGTTTAATTACACAAATCTAAGCTTTATCCTTTGCAAGGGCGGCACTTTAAACTACTAATGGGTAACTTTGTAATTGAAAAGGTGAATTTCATTTTCATTTCAAAGAAGTCTGTTACGCTCAGACTAATAATTACTTAAACCAACACTATGAAGTTTTTCCACCTTAATATAATATTTCTATAGTCATTGTGATGGTACATCCCCTTACAACAGGTTGAATGACACCTCTGTCATGGTCTGAGGGGGTCTGTATCGCCTTCACTGGCAGTATGTAACTTCGAGGTGGATGGTAGGAACCCTCCCCCCAAAAAAAACGACACATTTTTACTGCTTTGACTGATTTACAGCATACGTCACTTCCCCCTCCTTCCCAATTTGTTTAAAAGAAGGAAGTCGAGGCGATGTGCTAAACAGGGACTGTCTGTATTCTCTCTTGAATCCATTTTTGGAGCTGAGCAGAACACTGAAAGCATTGTGAAAGCAGTTTTAAAGTTCCTCCACTCGTCTGGACTTTATGAACTTTAAGAAACACTTCTCTCCACCTTTTCCTTTCACTTGGGTCCCCTACTGCAGGTATTTTGGTTGGGTGTGTGCGTCACTTTGACTGTCAGAGCTCTGCTTTCTGTTATTAAAAAAAGGGTATCTAAATTTGAAGTTTGAAGTAATTTGATACACAGATAGGAATTTCCCAAATAGACGTTTGTGCAGAATGAAGTGCTCCTTTTTTAAATCGATAATAAAAATATAAAAAAATGACTATATATATCCCAATGTCTGATTTTTCTTATGTTATAAAGTTATAAGTCGAGGAAAACATGTTCATTTTTCATGTGCAATGTAAGAAAAATCCCCACTTGAAATGATTTCAAAGCCTATATATGAAGTGAATCTTTACAGAAATGTCTGAGTTTTCACTGCAAGCTTCCTTATTGATCCGTTTGCTTTCACGTCTCATCTACAGCATTCTACATTTTCAGAGACAAAACACATCCTGCACACTCACAGTCCTGCTCTAAAAGCTCTAATGGTTGGTGTAAAACCTTTTGAACTATTTATCCCCCTCAATCGTCCAGCCAAAACCCATCTGAGCTGCTTTAAAAGCAGGAAAACACGTTTTGTGGTTATGTAACGGTCATTTTTTTGTCCCTTAGGAGCACAGAGGGACATTTTCCTCCGCTGTCAGCGCTTTCACTGAGTTCCAATTAGAGAAAGACAATGAACAGAGCTGGATGGTGAGCGTAGACAGGAGAGGAGTGGAGACTGGATAACAATTACAATTGGGCAGAGGGCAGTTTATCATGATTTCAAGATACCTTGTAATATTTCTATTTCTGTAACATTTCTATGAATTGGGCTCAAATTTACTGGAAAACAAAAGGTTTTTTTTGCCTACTTCTCTAAAAACCATAAGAACTATGGACAGTAATATGCTTATTGGCCTCAGTATAATCTATTTGAAATGTTCAGTCTAAATTTTATTTCATTTATTGCTTTAACATTTTTTTTCATTTGGATCTTTTTTTTTTACTTCTGGTAAAATCAAACAATTCTGTGTGAATATAGTAAAAATAGTAGTATAAATAGTGTTTGCAACACTTGGAAAGTGGGCAGAATGGGCCCAGGAGTTCCCTTTTCTAGATTTTGTAATTGTAAAACTCGTGGTTTTCAAGAGGGTAGAAAATTATGACTGCTGCACTTTATGTAAGTGTTGCTGTGTTTTAATGATTTGGCAGTGTGTAGGAGTTTGAACAGTGTTTGATCATCAAGAATGAACAATTGGTCAGTTTTGGATGTCTTGTACTTCTTTTTTTAATGTCTAGGATAGAATGTCATCAGTATAATCGTATTATGTTGTAGCACCATTGACATACAAGGCCAGAGGCGCAATGTTTCTGTCTGTGGTCAGTCTATCTGTCCATTTGCACAGGTTGAGGTTTTGTGAATGCAGTATCTCAGAAAGTCTTCAAGTGATTTTCTTGAACTTTGACCACAGTATCACCTAGACTTGAGATTGAACTGATTAGATTTTGGGGGTAGTCAGTCAAAAGTCAAGGTTATAGTCTTGTGGCCTGTGCTCTAAAGGGATGTCCCTCTAAAATTGCACAAAAGTTGAACATGACAAAAGACTGATAGATGGACAGACAGATGGACGGATGGACTAATAGAAATACAGATGGATAAATAGATGCTGGAAAAGTATGAGCCATTTACATTCTGCAGCTAAAAGATCAAGATGGTGAAGTTTTATGATCCACATCCTCTTTAATGCAATATTTCAAGAAAGTCTGGGGTCTCTGTTTAACTTTGCCAATTTTGTCCAGTTGCCCTTTAATATGATCCAAGGTCAGTTAAGGTCAATGGCTCTGAGTCTTATGATCATGCCTCACTTGTGAGCCTGTAACGTCAAGAATTCCCTGAGGGATTGCCTTCAAACTTTGCACAAATGTCACTTTGGGAGGTATAAGGTCAGAGGCCAAGTGACCCATTACTGTACCTTTCCTAATGGTGATGTATACCTTGCACAGGCAAAAAATGATAATAACAAAAGCAAACAAAAAAAGAACACCGTGCTACAGTTTTTATTCTTTAATGGAATAATATGTAAAAATATATTTCTGGTATTTTAAAAACCATTTTTTTCAGAAAACAGTGCTGATTAGTGCCTTTCATGTTAGTGAGTGGATTTCATAAACTTTTTACCAAATGAAAGTACAAAAAGATCTTTTGTAGTTTGCAGTTTACAACACAATATTAATTCATTCAGTAGTAGGGCGTTTTTTGCATCTCCTGAAAAGTAGCAATTTTGGATACAGGAGTTTGGTGTCTGACAATGACACTTTGTTATCTTTTAGGGTGCAACAAATGTGAATACAGGCCATCTATCATGTGTTAAATGTAACCAAAACCATCAGTGTATGATTTTTGAACCATATTTTTCAGCTGTAAAGGTATAGTTCGGGATTTTTGAAGCAGGGTTGTATGAGGTACACGGCATAAGCCTGAACAAGTGCCTCTTTGACAAAGCTCTGCTTGCTGTCTGTGCAGAAAAAGTCAGCACAGAGGCTACAGCTGATTCCACTGACTCCACTTATTAAAAGAATAGTGGGTCAAAGCAAGTCACAAAAATAATGATTACTCACTTAAAACAGATTATTTAAAACTACTTACTTTTCCATTACCAAGCTGCTTTGTTTAGGCACGACTTCACTACATGGCACAGCCAACATGTCCTTCTGCCAGCAGTGCACAGACCAAAATCTGGTCTGACTGAAATTTTGCAGAGTCAACAAATATCACTACACCCCTGAAAAATATCAGCAAAACTTTCAGATGTTGAAAGAGTATCCTGCTGACAAAGCACATTTTGACTAAGAATGTTCTTCAGTAAACCTCCAACTAACATACCATGTGCTGTCATGCAGTGAACTTATCATTGAAACCGTGACTTCTGTCTTAAAAAAATAAACAATCAAAATAAGCCAAATGTTTACTTTGAAGATGAACTTTCATTCAGTTCAGAGTTTATAAAAGAATTCATGAAATTGTGAATCTGGTTCATACAAGTATAAACGTGGATCACAGCAGAGAGGCTCCATATGGTAAGAGCTGCTGACTGCAGAGGCACATCCTCTGATCCTGGAACATCCTGGAGTGATTTTACACAGTTACACTCTTATTTCATCCAGTTTGATGACATAAGCTTATGATTTATGCACCTGTATCAACAGTTAACATGGGTTTCTCTGTTTGTCATAGCACTCCATTTCCTCCATTTTTCATTCAGACCTGTTGACTCTCAATCTGCAGGACTTTATGCTCTTTGTGCTCCAGTTTGCACAAGTATCTCAGGCGTCCAAAGGAAACGGCGGCCATATTCACTGCAAAAAGTGTCCATTGGAGTTGTTTCCTCTTGGAACAGGAGGCAGAAGGACACGTAGGCTGTGCCATGTAGCGAAGTTTTGCCTTAACAAAGCAGCTTGGTGGTGGAAAAGCAAGTTGTTGTAAATAAAGAGTTATAGCATATAATCACTCTATGCTGTTTTATGGCTTGTTTTCAACCACGATTATTTAAATTCTGTTTCTGTGGCAGTTTGTAGCCCCAGCTCCTGTGCCCTGAGTTCTGTGACTGTGACTTATATTCAGTCTAATGTCAAGTACCTCCTACAGCCTTTCTTCAGGAATCCTGAACTATACCTTTAATAACTTTTACGTTGATGGATAGCTACAAATTCTATAATAATGGAATCATGGCACAATAGTATTCCAATTAAAACATTTTTTTAAATGTTTTGAGGGTTGCAGTTTTCCCCTGCTTTGTCCCTTGGTCTGTAAGTGGCATGCAAATGTGATGGTCCTCATTTATCTCACCCACGCTCATATCCATTCTGCCAGAGGTGACATTGTTAACTGAGTCATATAAAGGCTAATTCTGGCTTGACTATTGAGTGATAAGAGGCCAAAAGCTATTAGATTTTGAGTAGGACTGAGACCAAGATCAAGAGTGGAAAATATGAAGCTCTGCTGGTCATATAATCAGATTCAGTGTCACAAAGGAAACAGAGTGAGGCTGCAGAAAGAGAACTGGACCAGCTGAATGAATAAACTGATATTTTCAGTAAGTTCCCTGGTGCTGATCTAAAAGCTCTTGATTATAAAAATGTGCCTTTAGTTAATTTTCTATTTTTATGATGTCCCTCTGTGTAGTACAGCAGCACAGTTTGGTATCAAAATTAAAATATAACAATAAAAGGGACAAAAGTTGTATTAACAGTCATGTAGTCCCCAGAAGATGAATCATGTTGATGTTTTTTATCACATAATATTTTGTTTGATCAAATTATGGAAATAGGGAAAATGTCATGGTTCACAAATTTTTGTTTTCTTAAAAAGACAAATCCCATCAATATAGATGATGGTGTTGTCTTCATCACATTACCTCAACGTGAAATCCAAATGTCTTTCAACACAGACTTTCAAGGTGCCCAGAAGAGGATAATGTATTTAGAGATTAACCCCTAACATGTCTTAATGTGAGTCCCACATATTGCACCACATCACATTGCTGCTTTCCCCTCTGCATCTGTTAAGTATTAATTCTATGACCTGCGTAGCCCTTTGTTAACAGTGAATCTGAAGTTTAAGTGGAGAAATGGATGAGTAGTGCTTTGTATTGACTGTGGTTGACTCAAAGGCTCATCAATGCACAGCTCTGTGTAAAGCGTCACTTATTTCCTGAAAGTAAAACATTTCCTCACACATATAGATGAATGCTTCAATATCTCCTCTTTGTAAAACAAATGAACAAACTGCCTGCTGACAAGAGCCAAAAAAACAAGAAAATCCTCTTTGCACCTTATCGGTCTCCCCCTTTGTCCACATCAATGCAAATAACAGAGGAAAATAAAAATGGGCCACTAGGAAGAAAACAGTGCACTGCATTGTGCATCTTTGCACCACTCACATATGATTCAGTGTTATCAGCCTGATTAAGCTGCTGATGCTTTTGTGTGTTGTGTTGGGTTAAGGTGTAAAGATAAGAAGCAGAATTTGTTACAAAGCTGTAGCTGCCTCTTATACAATATGTATGTTGTGCTCTAGGTTATGTTATGTTTAAGCTCTGTTAGTTTTGCTCTTCCTTTGCTTGTAATTTTGATAAAAGTGTCTTTTAGCTTTTTCTCCTGAGGGAACATCGATTCAGAGACAACAGGTGGAAATTAGCCAATGAATCTGGCTTGTTTACTTTTGCTGTATGGTGATGCACTGTCCCCTCTCAAATAAATAATTTAAACGTACATACATACATACATACATACTGTATATTTATGACAAAAGTGATTTCCAGTGCTGGTTAAATCGATGTGTTGCACGTTGCAGAATCCTGATGTCAATTTCGACTAAAATTTGTGATCATGACTTTGGATATAGTGAAACTTGCCCACTAGGGAAAGTTGAAGTTGGTAAAAAAAAACACGCTGATCAGGATGTTGGTGCCGAAGACTTTAAAGTTCATCTCAAGTTGTTTATAATATCTTTGTAACCATGCAACAGATTTTTATGAGGTCCACTTTGTTTGAAAGATTACTGATTTGTAGATCCACAGAGGCCTCCAGGTCAGACATCTGCCTCTTTGAAGATTTTTAGTCCCGCTTTTAAGCTTGGTGTTTTTTGAGATTTTATGCTGTAAATCCATAGTGATAAATCAGTGAGTATGTAATTATTTTCCACATTTTTAGTAATAAAAAGTATCTGTGATATTGTTGGGCCTCCATGTTGAATTTCAAAGGCAGTGACAAGAGCTTCGATCACTCTGTAAACCAATCAGATACACCCAATTCTTATTTTCTTACCAGTAGCATCCAATCGACTGCAGCCAGAACTGGACAAGAGACAAAAGACGGGGAAAATCAATAGTTATCCGTGACTGAAAAACTTGGAGAAAAAGAGAGGAAGATATTTAAGCTACTTATTATCTATCCATGCATATATTAGTGTTTGCATGTGAACTTTAGGGCAAGGGTGCAAAATTGGAGGCTGTGTTGTGGAATAACTTAATAAACAATGATAAGCATGTGAGTCTTATAGCCTTTAAAACTTTTCTATAAGTGCTTAGTATCCCATTCAAAATGTTTTCAATCTTGTAGGACACAAAGATGCTTATATTAGCATCAGAGTGCAACATGAAGGTGGATTAATTTTAGTGACCCAGAGTTTGGTGCAGAGGACAACAGGCCACAGATGAGAGAAGGAAGTGTGTCCTCTGCAGGATGACTAGGTGAGTCAACCAGCCCGCCCCTCTGCAAATGAGGGCAATGTGAAGTGGCTTCGTTCTCGTAAGAAACGTCTTCCTCGAGTGGCACAAATAACAATATAGGTTACTTTCCCTAGAGGGAAAAGTGTTAACTATGTGAATGTTTTTTAGTTTTGAGTTTGCATGTTGTTATTTTATCCTCTGAAAGCCAAAGCTTGAAGAAACCATATTCAGTCGTGAAAAGGCTTGTTCATTGATGATCCATGTGTAATTTGTACAAGTTCTATAAAATTTAAGTTCCATTATGTTTTTTACTTCTGTCTCTCAATTTGACATAATTTTGACACAAATATTCTGAAAGCCCAGGTTGTCCTATATTTAAATTGTTGTACTCTAAAGGGTCGAGGCTTTAAATGCATTTTTCACCAACAGCCCCAAAGAAAATATATAAAAAAACAAGTCGCCAAAAAAAATAGCAAAAATGGCTTGGAGTTACAAGGGTTAATGCGGCTCCTATTTTTTAGATCAAAATATGTAAGAAAACCATAACAGAGAAATAGATCAAGGCCGCTTTCTCCCCTTTCCTCACACAGCAGTTTTTCTCAGTCTTCATAGATTTGATTATACACTTCCTGCGAGGATAAGATGTCCCACCAGTGACCACAGAAATCAAATGTAGTGGATGTACATTGTTTTAGGGAGAGAAGAAGTGATGCTCTGCTGCAGTTCTACTTTGTTAACATCTCCCCTGCCATCTTTCTCTCTCCCTCTCCCTGTGTGTGTGTTCGTGGCATTTCCTCTCTGCCCAAGTGTCACAGTATGGCCCCATCCTCCCCCAGTCGCCTGACAAATAACCTATTGTGTTCCCATGTAGCGAACCAGAGAAACAGCTCGACCTGGCATGCCACCCTGCTGCTCTGCTCTCTGCACAGACCACAGAGAAAGGGTTTCATATTATTCTGCCCCTTTGGGTCTGTATATATCAAACTACCATGAGAAAAAAAGAAGTGTATCATAAGAGTATGCATCATCCTACTCCAACTCTGAAAAGAAAACTTATGAAATTCATGAACAGAGAAAAACAATCGGGCCATGTTATATATGCCACAAACACAGAGGTTGTTTTGAACTGAGGTGTCACAAGGATTGTATTTTATGGTGCACACAAAAACCTTTTGTGTGCATGTAGTACACATTTATCCTTCATGACCACAGCAAAAATCTGCATGGACAAATGGACACTATCAGACTTCTTAAGTGTCTACATGGGCCCACACAACAAACTGTTATTTTCACGCTTTTTTAAAGTCAGCACTCTACCTTACATCAAGTATAATTGTTGACTCATTGAAATGTGTAACTTTGTAACACTTAGCAGTGTGACTTTTAACAAAATCTGCCATGTGTTGTTAGGAAAGCTCAGTCTCAGTCTCAGTCTCAGAGTACATTTTTAACTACTTAATTTTGTCAGCTCTTTATTTACACTGCAAAGTGTAAACAAAACTGTTTTTATTAACTGTTTCTAAGTGAAGATACCATGCTTGGTTAGAGCACATTTATAAAAAAAAAAATATTTGCACTGCAGTTTTTTAACATGTGTGCTTGTGTTATCCCAATTAATCTCAATCATTTAATTAATCTTTATTTGTATAGTGCCAGTTCATAACAAGAGTTATCTGAACACACTTTACAATTGAGCAGGCTGAAGCCATACTCTTTATTTTATATGAAATCCTGACAAACTGCTTCTATAAATGACAAAGAATTGATTGAACAAGTTCCTATAGTTAAATCTTATGCATTGCTACTATGACTTAGTATTTCTGTTGCATAAGGAGGAAAAAAAAATCAAGAACCATTCACGTTTGAGGTAAATATATGTTTCTGACTGACGTTTCCTGATCTGAAAACACTGCTCATTGCAGAGCAGCTCTTAAAGGCTTTAAGGCTCTTTAAGAGGAAGCTGCTTCATCGTCTGAATCAAAGAGACACATTAGTCTGTCTGGGCTGGAACAAGTCTAAAATGAAGCATTACAGCATTCTTCAGTCTAAATCATATAATTTTGAATAATTTAGGCTGCAGGCTGCACTTTCACTGTAAACCGGCACCTCGCACGACCCTGACTCTTCTGAGAGAGGCTGAGCAATGTTTCTGCTACACTAATCTGGGTTACTGCAGTCAGCTGGGAACATTTCAGGAGAGAAAGTGCATCAAGTTCTTACTATAGAGCTTTTTTAAAGGCCAATATCAATGGTTGAGTAATAAATCATTCTGTAACAAAATATTACATCCAGCAATACATTTTACAGAACAGTAATCAACTTTGTAATTACTTTATGGATGAAAAACTACGGAGTTGCTGTGTCCTTATGATGACCTTAAATATTAATTTTACCTGACTCAGATACTTGTAACCTGTATAGTTTCCAGGTCTGCTTATTGTAAGTGACTTTGGGCTTCTTTTTTTTTTTTTTTATTCTTGAAAAGTTGCTTATAAATATTGGCAGTTGTGGGTTGTATTTTTTTTTTGGCTTTTTGCAAAAGTGCAGTTGAGCATTTCGGCTTGTTGTGCCCCCAAACCTAGGAAGGGTCTGATGCATGATCTACTACCAATATAAACTCAATTCAGAAGTTACACAGACTATTTTGTACAACTCCAAACACAAACATAAATTTTACTGTAAAAAGAGGAGTAAAAATGATGTTTCCACCAAAAAGAAATCCTTATAGCCAGAATTAAATTTGTTTCTAATGTAGCTTTTATTGTTTTTACCATGATAAAGCTCTAGAGGATCAACATCAAACTTAGATAATAGCCTGACTATGTCTGTTTGGTACAAAAATCAAGGTTAGACAGACTGTTTAGTGATAACAGAGTTCTAAATAACATTAGCCCCTCCCTTCACTTCTGTATAAAGACAAGGATGCTCCACCTCCAAACAAAAGGATGTTGAATAAGTAAATTAAAAGGCAAATAAGAAAACATGTCAC
This sequence comes from Cetoscarus ocellatus, assembly GCA_037902135.1. Lineage (NCBI taxonomy): Eukaryota > Metazoa > Chordata > Actinopteri > Labriformes > Labridae > Cetoscarus > Cetoscarus ocellatus. Next base: position 1,150,682 of record JBAMNC010000763.1, read on the forward strand.
TGTGAATATGAAATGAAGATGAAAGTCAATACACACTTTATGTAGATTTCTCCTTTAAAAAAGTAACATATCACATTAGAAGAAAAATAGCTGGAGGTTGCTTGTTTGGGGATATTTTTATCGACGTGGATGCTTGTTTCAGTAGAAGAGTCTGGTAACACTGGTGGTCTGACTGAAGCTATGTCTGTGATTCTTTTAAGTTTTGCAATAAATGTCTTGTCAAAGCAATACCTCTGATTATTATTTTTTTCATTATTCTATCTCAGGGAGCGCTTACACTAGGCAGACCCAGGTACATTTCAACTCTTAAGTCTAGTTTGTGAGCTTTAGCACAGTACACTTCCTTAGCCTTGGCAAACTTAAAATTTACATAAAGTATGCTTGGTTTTAGATGAGCTCATGCAGGGGCGTACAATGTAAACACAACACAACCACTCCTAGAATTTTTAACAGTGACAACATTTTTAACATTTTAACATTTTACGCACACCTATAGGCAATTAGGTTAAAGAATTAACCTAATGACTGTGTCTTTTTGCTGTGGAAAGAAACCAGAGTTCTTGCAGAGAACAACAGAATTTATTTTTAATAGCCTGTTCTGAGCAAAGCTTAGTTGAAGAGGTTTACCAGGAAACAAAATCCAAAATCTGAGTCCATTTTAGTCAAGAAAAATGTAAAATTTATTCTTGGGATATCTGAAAGTAGAGTCAATTTAGACTTTTTTTGCCTCAAAGACACAATGTGTTGCATTTTAATTAATTTATTAGCTAAAAACATACATCATAAATATGTCCTCATTTGTGCCAAATTGCCTCTGCCAACAATCTGACTTGTCCTCCTGAGCGAAGAGTTTCTTATCTGTATTTACACAGAACGAGTAAGTCCTAAAGAGGCTTCCATGTCCTTCTGGTCTGTAAAAAATAAGAACAGCCAAAAGGGACATAAAGCACTGCGTAAGACTACTGGCTGAACATGTTTTCACTCAGAGCCAGCGTGACTGAAATGCAGAAGGACAGAGTGAGACGTGCTTGTCACTGCCCCGGCAAATTGAAAGCCTGTACTGCACTTTTGTTCATAATACAAGATCGCCACAGGAGAAGGAATCCTCGTCTGCAAAAAAATGAAAAAAAAAAGAAAAGACCTACATTCTAGGCACATACCAGCTACTGTAGAGTTCAGTGGTTTCAACACACATTTGAAAAAGCAAAGCTAGAGAGCACTATTCGTTTGAATGCAAAATACAGTTTTACCGCTAGATGGGAGAACAAACTACACAGTGTGGCCTTTAACTCAGATTCAAATAGTTATTTTTGATGGCTGCTAGCTTTCGTTCACAGTCATTATTGAACAAAAAAATGCCAGGTTTCAAATATTGAGCACCCCTAATAGCGCTGTAGTCTTTGTCAAGACACTCAGTGAAGCACCTGCCTCCCTAAGGCCTCCTTCCCCACATAGGCCTAGTCCACTCTGATTGGTTGACAGGTCACCTTTGCGGTCATATGTCAGTTCAGTGCTGCTCAGTGCCATTATCTGAACAACTCTACATCGTTCTATATTCCCTGCTCTGCTTGTGAGCTAATGGGCTTAAACTGATGATGAAACAATGATATGATGCCACTCTGGTAGGTCTATTTGAGGGGAGGGTTTTTTATGCAGCTGCCGGTGCTGCAAAGAGAGGAAGAGGGAGAAGTCCAGAGGCAGCAGACTTTTTGTCTTGTTCATATAAGTGCTCTATCGTGGTTGAGGTGTGTAATAAACATTAAAGTGCATATAAAATTAAAAAATGACAATATGGTCTCCTTAATGAAAATGAATATGGGTCCTTAAGTGATTCTTGGATCTGCGTGGTAGCATAAGATAAGCATCAGCATGGTATGGTTGTCTGTGCTTGAGCATGGGTACAGTAATATGAAATTCATGGATGTAGCACAGGTCCTAAAGTTGCCGCCTTACATAAGTGATGAATCCAGAGTATTAGGGGGCAGCATCGATCACAAACACTGCGGTGCAAGAGTACTGCCTGCTGCCTGTCTTCCATAAATGAAACAAAAGCTAATGTCGGAATTCCCTTGTGCAAGGATACCTATGTTTGTTTCGGAAATCACCATTTATATCATTACATTATTACCACATTAATTGTATAATCTAAGTGTTTTATGTTTTACTCAAAGCAAGTTGTGTTTTTTAATCAGAGGGAAACACAAGAACATGGTGGGAACCAAGGCCTCCTGCTGTGCAGAGATTTAAAAGTTGAACACAAACACAACATGAAAATGAATAATTCTGAACACTGAGCAGACTCCAGGGTAAATCAAGAGGATAACAGACGTTGAATTAATAAAATATTAGAGCAGTAATGTTTCCTTCGTTCTTAAATTCAGTGTAAGTGAGACTACACGGGAGTCATCTGATCATGATAGAAAATAAAATCACATGTTGACAGTGGTAGGATTTATGACTGTCAAAAAATAGGAGAGCTTTCACTTCGCCTGCAGAATTTCAGGACCAGGAATGCTTTACTCGGAAAGCAAAGACATCAGGGTGATTGCAGGTTTTGAGGCAGGCGTTGGACTATCACCCCCTCCATCAGCGCTCTATGTCTGCTCTTCTTTCTGACTCGTTTCCTCTTATTTCACTTTTCATCCCCTGGGTATCATTTCCTCTCTCATTGCTTCCCCTTTGTCCTTCCCCTCAGTTCTCTGCCCTCTCTCAGTTTGTGATCCTCACTTTCTACTTTTATCAAAGCTTCCTCTATCAGATTTGTGGTTCACCTTTTGTAGATGTCAAAGGATCTGATTAGAAATGATATTTTAAGGAAAAGAGTTACCAAATAAATCAAAAACTCAAATATTGAATCATATTGACACTGTAACAGTGGAGGATGGAGCCTGTTTGTGTGCAGACGAATCCTCTCACATTTATGGATATTAGCCATGGACAGCTCAGGGACATGTTTATGACTAATTTTTTTCTATTTTCAATTACATGGTTTCAGTAGCAGCATAATGAAGCGGCATAAATAGGTTTTGCTTCCTCAGGTGGCTTGGAAGAACATACACTATTTGCAACACACAAAGTAAAGAAATAAAACATCCTCATAACTAGATCAGCTGATGAATTAAAAAAAGATAGTGAAGTTGAGCAATTAGGAAATAATAAAGAAGACCAGTATGCCAAGAAGTTCAAGCTGATGCTGAAAAGTTGAGTCTGTTCTCAGGTTGGTTTTTGATTCACTTAGGAGCATGGCTAGATGAACAACCGTTACAGCGTTTTTATTTTAAGATTTGGATAATGTTTCCTTAAATAGTACCTCTTCATGTTACAAAATTACTGACAAAGATAAATGTATTTTACTGAGTTACTTACTGAAAGGTAAAACTATAGATTGCTAGTTTTGCTGCAGATCAAGCCACTTGTTACATGTTAATGATATTGTCCAAATGGCACATAGCCACCTACATGACTGCCTCTAAATGTGTTGATCCTACCATCACTACTCATCATCTTTGGTCACTTTTACATACAAAGTTTGGTGGACTTGGTTCAGTTCACGGGTTAGGTTGTTGCAATTTTTGTTTGGTTTGGGTATTTTTCACACTGCACTATGTCAGACAGACCAAAGCCTGTCAAACTTTGTGTAATAAAACCAACTGTGGGGCAGTAGCTGTGATCTTTGTTTCAGCTGTCCAGTCTATTGTTGCACTATGACCTTGAAGTAGACAATCTGGCATAGAGTGGTGCTGGGATTATTTCTTTTTTTGATAAAGAAGTTGGCATTGTGCTGGTTCCCTTGACAGAAAGTGTATGGGATTTCACGATGTGTTGTTGAATCACTGCTGATAATTCAGCCTGAGGCGAACAGATGTTTGTGAAACTCACATTTTTTGTTCATAAAAATAAACTTTACAAACATAACATTAACAGTACTCCATTTTTTCGAGCCACACTTTGTCTGGACCCTCCCCCGGGATCTGTTTGCCTTGGGTGACCCTACCAGGGGCATGAAGCCTCAGACAACATAGCTCCTGGGATCACTGGGACGTCACTTTGTTACCACTTTGAGAATTTCCTCCTAGTCAAATGATTTAATCGAAAAAGATTGTATAAGGGTCCCTAGCCGCTTTTTTTTTTGTCTTGTTAGCAGGTGGTTAGCAACTATCCTTTAAAAAATAAAATAATGCTTAACTCAAGCATTTGAGTAGTGAACAAAAAATATTATTGAATTAAAAAACAAAAATGAGTAAAGATCCCCATCAGCAAGTTTAGTATCACAGGGAGCTGATGGCTCTGTTGGGTAGAGCACCCTACCAGTAATGGGTCAATGTGTCTTTGGGCAAGACACTTAACCACAAGTTGCTCCCACTTCTGCATCAGTGGTGTGCAAATGGATATGAAAGGGCGTGGCTGTGAAAGCTAATACTGTTAAACAACTTCTACATAACTCAGAGCCATCAGTAATTAATCATCAATCATCAGTTATATAAGGGATGGGTGTGAATGGGTAGAGAGTGGGAATTACATCACATCCCACTTAAACATGTTCCAGTTACGAGCTGGTAAAGTCAGGTAGCTGAATTCCAACCAAAGGGGGCGTTCCAGTGACTTCTCTGATTCACAAATCATAGAATCCAAATTCCATGATTAAATGGAAAACTCCATGATTCTTTGAAAGGCTTAGTCACAATCCCAATCACTGTCTATGGCAGGGATGCACAAGTGGCATCCCTTCTCATCTCTTAATGCAGCCAGCCAATTAGTTTGGTATATCAAAAACTGTTTATTTGTGAAGAAAACCTGACAAAATCTGCCATGACAGCATTGAAAATGGCAATATTTATGTTTGATTGTTATTGTTTCTGTTAAACTTTTTTTTATCCATTTATCAAAACAAATATAAAAAAATAAAACAAAAAATGATTTGATAACCAGTACATGACCTGTTACTTGCACCAAGAGGTAGCTGAAACTGGCTTGATCCCATGTTCAGCTAATAAAATTGAGTAGTGCTAGTTGCAATTCAGTTTAAAAATTTGACTGAGTAAACTTTTAATGGCCGCTATAAAATTGTTCCTGTATGTACTCTTCAAATTACAAGGAAGTTTGGCCCTTGGGCAATGCAGATGATGTTATATACGACCTTTATGGAAACCAAAGTTGCCCATCCCTGCTGTATGGGGTGTTGTGAAGATGGACCTGAAGTATATCTCACTGATGTGTGAAACAGTTCATCATGTTCCAGGTAAAGCCATTTAGCTTGAATAAACAAATACTTAATCAAGATTTGCTTGACCTCGTATTTTTTGTAAAGACCTTCAAATATGCAGCAAAACATTGCCTCTCATATTCTTTTTGGGAAATCAAAACACAAAAACATTGCCATACTATTACCAAGTCACCCCAGTAGTTTTTTTCACATTGCAGACAGATGTTTGATTGTGTAACAGATTGCTGACTGAACGCTGCAGATGAAACACCAAATACACCCTCAAAACATTTCAGCTTCCCTGCGTCACTGCTGTTAATCGTGGTCTTTTTTATAACCAGCTGGAGTTAATAGTGTTCAGCGCATACTAACAGGGTATGAGTGAATGCCACATCAATTCCTCAACCATATCCAAAATGTTTTCATTGGCATTGAGAATCCAGTTAAAGTAATCTTTGTGAAGATGTGAGCACTTCAATAGAAAGTGATGCTGTGTTTGCTGCCTGCCACCCTGAGGCGAGTCCCGTCCCTGCAGTATGATACACTTCATTTAGCACGCTCTCCTCCACCCGTCCTCATCCGGCTCTCTTTTCACTGCTATCTCACCTTCTCTCTTTTCTTCTCAACAAGCTCAGCCTATCCCGTTCAGCTTCTTTGCGGGGCGCGGAGTGATAAAGCCGAAAATCCTCTGTACGCCACTACAGAGCAGGCGGTAATTTCACAGAAGGAGATCATTTCAAAGACAGTTAATTAAAGGCGCTCTCCAGTCGCCACAGCTCCGGCGTCAGGGCTCTGTACATTGTGAGCAGGAGGAGGAAATGTAATGCAGGAAAATTCTCCAGTGTGCCGCTCTGTGTGTCTGCAGAGTGGTGTAAAATTAGACTGTGTTTCTAAATATTTCAAGGGTTGTTTCTGTGGATGTGTGTGTAGATGCATGGGGGGCATTTTTGTTTAATGTTTTAATATGGAGTATTGAATTGTTGACCCAGTGTTATTCCAAATTAAGTGTTTCTGCAAGCTTAACATGATGAATTGTGAAATCAAATAATTTGTGTTAATCCAAGTTAATCAAATAATGACAAGGTGCAGTGGTCTTAGAGTACAAACCCCAATTCCAGTGAAGTTAGGATGTTCTGTAAAACAAATGAAAGCAGAATTCAGTCATTTGCAAATAATTTTGACCTATATTCAGGTGAATAAAAGATAAAAAGTGTTGTAGTCTACCACCTCTGTTCAGCAAAGGTCTTTTAAACATGAAAAAAATGTCTTCCATGACACCTCTCTCAAAACAAACAGGCTTCTCCTGATAAAATACAGACTTTGTTTTCAATAAAAGAAGATGTAAGTGAACAGCTGTTTGGATTTGCATTGGATAACAATGACCTGGTTGACTGAGAACCTACACAGTTATCAAACATTTAAACTGTTAACACATGCCAAGGTGAAATGGCTGTGTTTTTGTGAATGTATTTTCTTTGTGTTGAATGACACATTTTCTTTGTCTCTTTTTTACAGTGTGTAGAAGCCAAAAAGTACTGCTGGTATTTTGAGGGAGGATATCCCATCTACTTCATGTAAGTACAAAAAAACTCCTTTTGCGTGCTAAAAAATAAATGCGGGAGACATCAGACTGACTAATCTCCATTATCCCCTTCACATCAATGGCAAAGTGCAACTCTGACCAATGATCTGAATAATTTTTTAAATTATGATAACTTTGCAGGGACTCAGTTTTTCAAGAACATGCTCTCTGGGTTACAAATGACTACAAATGACCTGAAGTTGTGAGAGTTTGTGCAAATGTCAATCTTTGTGTAGAACTTGCCACTGAGAAACCCTGTATTTGAATCCAGTTTTTATCACCTGTGGCTCCTCTAAAATGAAATCATTTTCTTCTTCAAATGATTTTGAGTGAGTGACTCAGGCTTTAATCTCTTTATGTTTGGACGACTGTAATGCACTTTAAATTTACAGTTGGTCCAAAATGCTGCTGCAAGTCTTTTATCAGGTACTAGGAAACTGGAACATATCCCTATCCTGACCTCTCCCCATTTGCTACCTATGCATTGTAGGATTCATTTTAAGATTTTATTGTTTAAAATGGTTTAGCACCTTGTTACATCTCTGATCTTTTAAAGTCTTCACCCCGTTGAGCTCTCGAGATCTGAGTAGCAGCTTCGTCTTGTCATTTCTAAGGCCAGGCTAAAAACTTGAGGTGATCAAGCCTTCTGTTGTGGTTCCTACATTATGTAAGGGCTTACCTCTTAAAATCAGAATGTCCCCCAACTTACCTACTTTGATATCTCATCTTAGAATTTGTTTCCTCTTGTTGGCTTTTAATTCAGCACGTGGTCTCTGTTCATGTGTGGTCTCTGTTTTATGAATTTTTATTTCTTAAGTTGGCTTTTATTTTAACAAATTGCTGTGTGTTGTGATGTGTTTTTACTTGTTTTATACGTTTTTTTACATTCTTATGATTTTATAATTTGGTTTTAATTGTTAACTTTATTTATTTTGCTGAATTTTATTTTGTTTTGTTATTATTTATTTTATTTCTCTGCTTGGTAGTCTATTTGCAGCCCTTTGATAAACTTGTTTTTATTTGCTATATAAATAAAGTGGATTGGACTGGATTGGGATGGTGGTCTGTCTTTTGGTCCCGTAAAGGCTGGTGACCAGTCCAGGGTGTATTCCCCCTCTCCCCTAATGTCAGCTGGCGTAAGTTCCAGCCACCCTGTGACTCCAAAAATGAGAGGTGGTCAGTTTTCTAGCATTAATAAAAATTAATATACTGTATGAACCTGAGTGACCTCTTAAAAGTAAACATTTGTTGATCAGTGCTGTCAAAAAAAGAAAAATGAGTTAAAGTAATTGCAGCCTTTGTGCTTTAAACCTGTCACAATTAATCATGTATAAGAGTTATAGGGAAGAGCATTAATTGGTGGAGTTACTGCATCATGGTTAATTCTCTGACTTATTGAGTGTTAACTTTTCCTGTGAACAGGTTGTTTCCCTCTACTCCTCTTCAGTCCTAGCAGCTTTCAGAAATATCCAAAGTCAGTTTGGTAATGGTTTGCCTTAAAGCAGTGGTTCCTGACCTCTTATCCTCTCAGTCCCCTTACTTTTACCAAAGAAGCGTTGAGCTCCTGCTGCTGCATCAGTGGTGTGTAAATGAATATGAAGTGGAGATTTGTGAGCTGACACTGCTGGGCTACTTACATATAATTGTCAGGGAGTGAGTAAGTTAGAGCTTTTATTTCTGATTAATCATCAGAAGCATGTTTATTATGAAAGTTTTACTATTGTTACTTTCTTTTGAAGAGATTTGGCATCTTTATTTATGTTTTCTCCTCATTTTAAAGGAGACTTTAAAGGAGAAGCCCAAATCTTTTACAGCAGTTAAAGATTAACTGAGCTTGTCTGCCTGTTTCTTACTTAAGGGAAAGAGCTGTTTGTGCTACCGACTCAATCAGAGCAGTAACTTCTCCCACGGTCCCTACTTCTACCCATGCCAGTGAGTTTTATTGTGTTGATGAGAGGGAGTAAGTGAGAAGGACAGAGCATTAGAGAAGGGTGATGACAGTAATGAAGTAGAGCTGTGGGAAAAAGTCCTCTCCAAATTGTCCTTCTACTCGTCCTCCTACGGCTTTGTCTGTGTCTCTTTTCAGTTTTCGCAGCATTCTGAATCAAATCCTTCTTTTTATGATTATATTCTCTTCATTTTCTTCGTAAACCAACAGCTAAAAAGAAAACGAATAAACTTGTCATACCCCATCCTGAAAAGATCATAACATATTTTTTTTTTTTTTTGCTTTGCATGCCCTTCAGTTTTTTTTAACACTTCTCCATGTGACAGAGCACCTCTATGACCAAATCTAAAAGTCCATGGTATTTAGACCTCTTCTCCTTTTTGCACCTCCAGCAGCTGCCTAAAGAATCGTGTTTCACTGGCTTCCCTGAATAGACCTACCAGTGTGATGTCCTACCACTTCTTCATTGTCAGAGTTGTTGATAACGTGGCCCTGAGCAGTACTAAACCAACCAATTACCACTGAGTAGACCTGTTAGCCAATCAGAGCAGACCGGTCCCATATGGGGAGGGGAGCCTTAAAGCATTATCTAGTGTTCAAGGGATTTCAGTGAAAACCATGTGTTTTACTGAACATTAAAGGTTGTGAAGGTCAGAGATTGTGAACATACCCTAGCAGTCAAAGAAAATTTTTGTGAACCTGATTGAAAGAAAAATATGACCTCTCTAAGAGAGTTTGTGTGTGACTGGCAGTAATTGGCAGTAATTGGCAGTCACACAAACATGCATTAACCCTGCACCGAGATGATTTCTTTCACCTACTCAGTGAGTTACCGGTGTGACTTATGTCACATGTAAATTCATCATACTCTTCAACTTTAAGCTTTCTCAGATGTCCTCATGGATCTGTAGCACAATGCCCTGACAGTCACTTCACCTGTACCCTGATCTTTGTTATAAACTGTGACAAGGGCAGAGAGTTTGTGCAGTGAGTGCATCAAATGGATATTGGCGCTTTTTACAACAAAAAAGCACAAATACAGACTGCCAAGTTAGCTTGCTGCTAACAACAGCTAGCTAACTGGGGTACTTACCCACGTAGAGATAACGCGAAATGTAGAGTTTGAAACCCCTCTTCCATTTGCTCTTCAGAGAAGGGGAAAGTGCATCAACGATGCAGTGTAGACTGTTGATCTTTAGTTTCAGTAAGTCTTGCAGGCACCTTTAGAAACTTGTCATCTTAAAGGAAATGTGTTCAGAGCTGGACATAAACAGGAATCCAGGGTGCAGATCCTCAGGGCAGACAGAAGTACGTCCTCAAGCCTGTGCACAGAGTCTTTACTAACCTGCTCTGTTAACCAAAGAAAAACCCTCGCTGGTCCTGAAGGTGACTCTGTGGCAGTCACATGCTCTATACTGAAAATTGACATTGAAGTAACCCTGCCATCTTCATGTACTACAGTAACTGATCTGAATGTGTTGACCTAATTCACATAGAAGTAAGATTCTGACTGTATCTCTCCCTCTCCCAGAACCTCTTCAATGATGCTGCGTTTCTATGCCTGCAGCTGATTGAAAGAGTACTGTGGGATTTAAAAGCATGCTGTTTATGTCCCATGAGAGAAATTCTCAATTCCCCATTCTTGATCTCTCTCTCCCACTGTTTCTATTTATGGTCCTCTCCGTCTGTTCATACAAGGACAAAATAATGTGATAACTTTGGACGCCTGAAAGCACAAAGTCTTGTGATGTGTGTTAAAGCCTGGGTCTTTACTCAAGCAGAAAATACGATTAACTTTATTTTCAGGAGGTAAACATCATTAAGAGCATGAAGAATCTCTTTTGTGTTGTGACAGTTTGAGCTATGACTCCCATTGTCTCACTGGAGGAAGATTAATGAGGCAAAAATGCTGAGTGAACAAAAAAGGTCCTTATAAAAACAGTTCTTGCTGGAAAATCATTGAGATCATATTGTATCTTGAACCAAAGTGGCTGAGGGATATTATTTGTGTATGTGAAGACTGCTAACAGGAGCTGCTAGTACATCACTTTGCGTAATTTTTAATGGTGTCTATATAAAGCAGCAACCTCCAGAGAGAAAAATGAAGACAAGGTGGAAGAGCACATCTTGTAGTTCCTCAACTGTCCACTTGTGGTCTTCTGCTGAAACACCAGAGGTCACATACATACTTCATGTTAATGCATTTTTTTGTTAAAATGGACGTAGACATGTTTCAGAGGAGCCAAAGGAGGGGGGCCAGGCAGATGGCTCAGTGACTACTGCCAGTGACCCAATGGCAGATGCAGGGTAAACTACTTCACAATGCAAGACCCTTAAATTAACATTAATCATTTAAATATTAAGCTATACTATTTTAATAGAGAATAGCATTGTAAAATAGGAATATTATAGTTTTTATGTATTTTCTTACACTCCTGTAATCTATCTATTAGGGATGCCCCAATCAGGCTTTCTGTGGCTGATACGGATCACCTGTTAGTACGATTGGTTGATACCAGTATGATTCTGATACTGATCATATTTTGTGTTTTTTTAAATGACAGCTGGTTAAGTAATGTTTCAACAGAGAAATACAAAAAGCTCTTAAGGGGCAATGCAACAAGTATCCCATAGTAAGGACAACTGAATTACACAATTTGATGACTTGTTTATTACTTTTGTAAATTTATGTAAATTAACAAAATTATTGACAAATTGAAATTAATATGATTTCTATCCATCAGGCTAAACAATGTCAGTAGTATAAATAAAAGGCAATGTGTTTCAAAGCAACTAACTTGGTCACATTACTACTACATACTGATGTAATAATTTTATGATGGTAAATAAACAAACAAATGTGGCCCCCCTTCAAAGCAGTTTATTTAAAGTTCTAGCTAAAATCCAATTTTCCATCCCTTGAAGTTACATGTTAACATATCAAGTACATACCTTTGTCAAATACTGTTTTTCCGAGCCAATCCAAATGAATAATTATGTTATCAACTGGACCTGGAATGTATCACAGAACACAACATCATCATCATATGTAGCTCATTTAGCCTAGCTCATTAGCTTTGGTTGGTCTCAACAATAATTTCAACACAGATTTAAAGACTGGATTAATATTTTTGATATAAAGGACTGAATTTAAAGTTTGGGGATTCCAACACAGTTTCTCTAAAAGGATGACAGAGCAGCTGGAGCAGGAGAGCAGGAGAGTGGACTAGTGGGAGGGTGATTATTAGAAATCCTGTAGAAAGCACTGAGCTAAACCACAGGTGCTCGAATCTGTGACTTCAGGCATCATTTTGATCATCAAATCATATTTTTATTAGATATCAGCTGATAATGATCCTCTGTCAATCAATCAAAGTACCTCTACTATGTATTTATCTATCCATCTATCTACCAATCTAGCACTGGAGGGCAATTTTTAAATTTTTCATCTCGAGGAAATGACATGTTTACACACCATAAAAACTGCAGGAAATTTGAAATACTAACTTAAACTCTTAGTTTCAGGTCATTGGGGCCCTTATGAAGCACCAGGACATGAATTTGATCTTTTAAACAGCACTTTTGGTATGTTTATACAGTATGTGTAACTTACAGACACAGCAGAGCGTCTGTTGATGGTAACAGTTCTCTCTTTGAGATGGAGCTTTTTAGAAGTATAACTTGTGCTTGTTTACCCGTTGATTAATGCATCTACAAGCAATAGTGCAGGTTACAGCTTCAATATTGATTCATCTCCATTCAAGTCGAGTAGAAATATACGCTTTTTGATTTTGAAACCAGTGTGATATTTTTGTGAGTGGGGCTTTGCTTGACAAAAAATTTCCTTCAGACACCGTAGCTAGCTCTAGTAAGTTGTTTTTTAGGGGTGTACCGATACAACTTTTTCACCTCCGATACGATACCGATATTGCAGCTTTGAGTATTGGCCGATACCGATATTGATCCGTTACAATACTTTTATTACTTATTTTGTAGTATGGACTGTAGGAAAAGGCTTGATCAAGTGAGATTACTCAAACAGAGAACAGTAGTCAGCAATAGTAGGTATGGGAAAACTGATCCATTTGTTTTTCACCAATGGGTTAAATAAATTTTAACCTTAAACACAAGAATATACTACAAATAAATTAGAAGACCCTGAAGAGTAACCTCAATAAATCCAATAAAAACAGAACATATATTTTTAAATTGCAAAATAACCACTGTGTTTAACTTAAACATAAGCATATTCTACAACCGAATTAAATTAAAAAAAAAAAAAAATTAGAATGGACTGCTTGTAACGGGTTGCTTATATCAGAGATTTTAGATGCAGGCTGATATAATCCAATATTTGTTTTTTTGCTGATATCGGACCAATATCTGATATCAATATGGGATCGGGACACCCCTATTGTTTTTGGTTTGTTTCCAGCAACAGCATTATGTAGCTGTCCATGTATATGCAAAGTGTCATTTTAGGTTCCAAGAGTAGCGGCAGTAGCTCAGTAGCTCAGTCCAAAAGGACTTGGGTTGGAGACCAAAGAGTGGCCGGTTCAAGTCCTGGCCATGTTTGGGAGCTGGAGAGCTGCTACCTAACTTTCTGGGCACTGTTGAAGTGTGGTTGAGCAAGGCACTTAACACCAAAACTGCTCCTTCAGGAGCAGCAAGCCATCACTCTGACATCTCTCCATTAATGATCGTAGGACCTGTTTGTACATGTGCATGTGTATTTCAGAGTGTGCGTGTAGCATGTTTTAGCAACAGAGTGTAAAGAACTGAATTTTATTGTGAGGGATTAATAAAGTATGTCTTCATCTTCTTTTTCAAGAGTGTTATGAGCAAGTAAACACTGACTGATGGGAGCACAGAACAAATTTCTCTTTGATCCATTCACACTGCTTCTCTTCTGGCACCCTTGTTGGGTTCATGTTTGAGGTAGTTTGTTTTGTTTTTTATCCGGCTAACGTCACCAGGGCTTAAGCCTGTAAAGGTTGCAACAGACAGTGTTTGAAACAGTTACATTACTTGGAGCATGAAGTTGATTTTCCCAACTGTTTTACAGCAGAACCTTTTTCTTTGTGAGTAGTTACACTAGGGATGGGAATTGATAAGATTTTATCGATACCAATGCTATTAACGATCCTGCTAATCAATCCAATTCTTTAACAATTCCCTTATAGATTCCTGCAGATTTTCCGTGTGGGCAAATGTTGGCCTGTAGATTTTGAGTGGCAACAATGTCAAACACACGTCACAGCATAGATAACTGCTTCTGCAAGTTGCTGGTGTTTCCACTCACTTAGGGTTGTGCAGTAGGCGTCTTTTGTAAAAAATTAAGCCACAATTCTGACTGCTTCTAAACCCTGTCAGTGGAAGGAATTGATAAGGGAATTGATTAGCAAAAAGACTCATGATATCGATACTTTGATGGAGCTGTTAAAGATTCTCAACTGGAATTGGTTTTCGATTTCCATCCCTAAGTTACATCTGTTTGCATTAAGACTTTGATATATTCAGGTTTTCATGATCCCAATACAACATTCAGATGATTTCTAGCCTCTTATGGCCCTCAGTCCCTCTCAACAAGTTATTTGACCATAGCATCATTTAGAACAATAATCATATAATGAGAAAGACCTTGTAACCACTCAATCAACTGATAAACGTTTTGTTATGTTGACCTTGTTACTTTAAACCCTGTGATGAAACAGCCAGGACAAACCTTGTCAGCTTCATCCATCAGTGTGGCCTATTGCTGGTCTGTGGTGGCCAAGTAATTTCCATGATTTATTGAGTTACAACCTCTTTTCCATTTGTAACCCTCACTTTGTTTTTGTTTTTTTTTTTAAAGAGAGACTGCACATTGAGTAATGTCCTCAGATAATAGAGGACAATAGCTTAATGAATCTTGGTTGTTGTGGCAATTACAGAGCAAGGACATCAGGCTTGTATCCAGAAAAAGGACCTTATTTCTTCAGTATTTATCAAAATTGTTTCAGTCCATATCGTACAGGGATACATGCTTCACCTTTATTTTATTTATTTTCTGCTGCCAGTACTGATGCAAATAATCTTTGATTTGCATCAGTATTAGTCAGATACTCAGAGATACCAGGGCTTGATGTTGCAGTTACAATTGTGACAATTTTCGAGGGGAAAATGTGATAATGGTATAATGCCCAGGTACTGTTGTTTTAAAAATTATCATGCATTTGATTGCACAGTCACAGAGAGATGCTTTTACAGGTTTCATGTACATACATCTGAAGTTGTCTCTCTCATGAGTTGTGCTAAGATACACATAAAAGCTTGAAATTATCTGGTATAGCTATTCACATGAAGGAAAAAAGCCCTCAGTTATGATCACAACTATAGATTTTTATTATGAAAAGTTGTCTGTAGTCAAATGTCAATCAAGATGGAGCTTTACATGCAAGTAAGCGATGAGCCTACATGGCTGCAATGCTTTCAGCTGCTTGTAAGACTCTTACAGCCTCAGCCTGCTTCTTTAATTCATGTTAGAGCTAAAAAAGGGTGTTTTGGGTTCAACACATGAAAGCTGCTGTTTAAGCTGTTAAAATGAAGACTGAAATCCCTTTAGTTTTGGATAAAGACAAACCAAGCAAATGCGTTTCAGCACACAGCCTGTGACAAAGCAGCAGACTAAAAGAAAAGCTCTGAAAAGAAAGAAGGCTCACTGAAAGTGCGAACACTTGGAGACACTGAACTTGCAGAGGTGAAGGCTCAGTTCTACCACATCGTTATACAGAAACATAGATTTATGGTAAACACACACCATGCTATACATGTGTTAGCTGTGCTGCTGTCATCATGTGTATTCTGTCTGTGCTCTTCCCTCACATGCTGAAGAGGGCCTCTAACTGAGCTGTCAGCGTCACAAATCGCTTTCTTACTCTTCTTTTATTTACTCACCACTGTGATTTGAAGTTTGGGACCACAAGATACTGGTATAATGTCTGCTTAGCCTCCCATGAGCACAAAAATTGGACATGTGAGTTTAAACGGGTAATAAAGCTGACTTAAAAATCCATGTCATGGCACAATATTTGTGGTGTTGTTGGATAAACACAGACTTATCTATTATCTCTAAGGGAGAACTACTGTATGTCATCTTCCCCAATCTTCAGAAACACACAAAACATCTTGCTAGCTGCACTGCCTAACAAGTTTGAAAGATTGCACTTCTTCTGCCACACCCCAGAATAATGTGTCACTCTATAATCACTTGACTTTGGTTTGTAAATCACAATTTAGGACCACTGAAAGCATTTCTACACTGCTGGCCACCCTTAACTATTTACATTCACACACTGATGGCTGCTATGCAAAGTGTGTTCTTACTAAAGATCCAATGATTCTCAGCAAAATTTTGAACAATTTGGTACAACATTCAAGGTTGAATGCGTTCATGTGAATTGCAAGTATTTTTTGGTTTTGGTTACAAACTGCCATCATTTATTGTTGCCCTTTTCCCTTCATATTTGCCCTACTGTGTGTTTCCCCAACCAGGAGTGTGGGAATCCAACCAGGGGTGAGAAAAATCCTGCCGAGAGAAGCAATCTGCTAAAGTTTGGCGAGAATACCACACTACCCTTCAGAGAGGGGAGGCAGCAATATGCATCCACACCTGTTAAATAAGCAATCCCTCATTCCTCTAATACATGGATGGAATAGAGGATAATATAGTTTAACATTTGCCAAACCTGAAAATCAATCACCTTTGAGCTTTTCAATACAGCCCTGAAGTGTCACGAGTCCTGTCACAGAGCGTCATTTTATTGAACCCATGATGTGCAGAGGGAACAGAAACTCCATCAGCACAGTGTATGTGATTTAGCAGAACATGTCTTAGCTTGGTGCTGCAAGTAGTGCACATGCCTCATAGCAAGGAGGTCACTGGTTCTAACCCTGTGTCAGAAAGGGCCTTTTTGTGTGGAGTTTAAATGCTCTCCTTGTTCATGCGTGGGTTGTTTCTGGGCACTCTGGCTTCCTCCCTCAGACCAAATACATGCACATTAGGGTAACTGGTGACTCCATAATTCTGTTAGGTAAGAGTGTGTGAATGCTTGACTGTCTCTATATGTGGCATCTTGCAACTGCTTGTCCAATGTCAGCTGGGATAGGCTCCAGCTCCCTGCAACCCCAAAGGGAATGAGCAGAATGGATAATGGATGGATGGACAGATAGTGGATGAATGGATGTCTTACCTTTTTTATGTCTGGCCTGAAATAAAAGCTCTGGTAACTTCACAGTGGACTCACAACATGCTGGATTCTGCAGCAAGAAAAATATCCTTATCTGCTCAAAATGGCCATGAAAAGCACATACAAACTTTGTCAAAATTCCCGTTGGTTGATATATCTAAACCATATTAAAGTTCTTGGTATAATATAATAGTATAATAACAAACACTATGCATCCTGTATGCCATAAGAAGCCTTAATGGTTGCTCTGTAACTTTGAGCTGATCCTCACACAATTTGTGTTTTACTGAATATTTTTTAACAAATGTCAAAAGCTCACTTTTTTGTTGCAGAAACAATGTTATGTTTTTGTTCTGACAGCACTAAGGCTCAGAATATGGAGGCACATTGCAAAGAAAACTAAATTTGATTAAATATCTCATAATCGTGACTTCCCTGTTGCATAACTATGACTAATTATAGGATCAGGATCTTGTGGGAGCCCATTCTAAATTATTATGATATTCCTGGCCATATTTCCAGTACAAAATTATTGATGAATACAAATAGGCAGATACTACCTTGGGCATCTTCACTCAATGGCACAGAACACTCTCCTGGTTTTATAAATAAGACCCCTGGGCCCCCAGAGACAATGGTTACTCATCCCTGATCTAGTTTTGAAATGCCAGGCAGGACCAGGACTCTGAGGTATGCTCTATCGTGCTGGCTGTCCACCATCATCGATCACAAACACAAACACCGAGCCTCTTATTATTTCCTGTGTATTAATGCAAGTTTCCTGCTGCTCTCCATACACTGATCAATCACAACTGGCCTCTATTCTGAGCATCTGGCTGCTCTGTCTGCCATTTAAAACAATTTTTTTTTGTTTACCAAGCAGAAATGTGGATTAATGACTGCATTAAAATCCACCTGTGTGTTGCTCTGAGGCTTGTTACGGTGGAGGAAATGTCAGAGCTCTGTAATGAGGCTCTCTGTCCTGCAATAAAACAATATAACACTAGACAGTGGGCCATTCTTTGAAAACTGCAGCGGAAACTGTTTTGTTCCATTCTTACGTCTTCAGGCACTGGCAAGTGAAGTGCTGAAAGCTTATGATATTATGAGATCATAAATGTAAAAGACTGCACATAGATGCATTTCAAAATACTAAATTTTCATGAAAAAGTGTTGTTTTCATTACACTAAAGTATGGAGGACCAAAGGGGTATAGAAAACAATGGGGCTTGCTAATGGAAAAGTGAAGTGTTGTAAATGTGCGTGGTTATGTGTAGAATCACCCAAACATTGTTTTTGTGATTTTTTTGTACCTCAGATTCACTAAATGACCTCAAGCCTTAGGCCTGTTAACCCTGCAGTGCAGATGGATCTGTCTGTTTTGTTGTCTGATATCAGGCAGATCCTTTCTGCGAAGCTCCAATCTACAATGATTGGAGATGCCCAAAGCGGCACAGCCCAATCAGAGCCCTTTAGAGCAGGAAGAAGTGGGGGCAACAAGCGAGACGACAGCAGGAAAAGATTGTTTGTACAGAGATTAGCATAGATGCTAACAGCTAAATTTACAGTTCATCAGATCTGGACAGCATTTCTTTATTAAATGAAAACAAACATCAACACTTAAAACTTCACTACATCGTCTGATTGGCCTGTAATGAATGACTGTGATTGCTGAAACAGCTCATAGTCTGACCTGCCTGATAGGCTTTTGAAAGATTCTGCCCCTTCCCCAACACTTCCTAGATAGTGAAATATATTAAAGGGTTCATCTGGTAAGTCAGGCTATATGCCTGTTTTACACTGTGACACATGTGAAATGGGCTGTAGCTGCACGTCAGCTCCGACGAGTGCAGCTACAGCTCTCTCACCAGGCACATGAAAGTCCTGTGACTTCAGCACATCGCCCTGATGTCACAGCTCTATCTTTTCATATACAGTATATCACCCCAATAATAAGCTTTGATCAAAAGTTCAGGCAGAACAACAGAAAATCTTCTCACAGGAAACCTGATTCATTGAATAAAATCTGCAGTATGAAAGCATTCTGGCAAACAAGATGAGTTTCTCCATAGAGGAGGAAAACTGAGCTTTAACTCTGAGAGGCAAAGACAGGAAGAGTTGTTGGAAGGTTTCTTTCTTGTCTGTAACATATTCTACCTCCAACAGGATTAAGATAAATAAGTTAAAATGGTAAATTGACTTAAGTTTATACTGTGCTTTTATAGTCTCTCTGGCTACTCAAAGCAGCTCTACATCACAGGTCACATCTACCTATTCACACCCATTCACTCTCACATTCACTCACTGATGGTTGGAGTTTCTATGTCAGTTGTCCATCATTATCAGCTAACACATTCACACACTTTCATGCCCATTTACACACCACTGACGCAGCAGTGAGAGCAACCTGGAGTTTAGTGTCTTGCCCAAGGACACATCACCGTGTGACAGCCAGAGCTGGGTTCGAACTTGCAACCTTCTGAATACTGACCAAGTGCACTGTCAGACTGAGACCCAAAGTGGCTCTCTGTTGGTCACTTTCAGCTGTTCTGGCAGAGAAAGGCGCATGGCTTGCTGAAAAATAGGCAAGCCTCTTTTCTAGAAATTTTAGGGACTGGAGATGCATGAGCTTCTAAGTCAAAACCGCTGTGTTGTAGTTTCATAGTAGCTTCAAGGGTTAGTTCAGGTTTTTTGAAGAGGGGTTGCTAGGGGCCCATGGCACTATGAAATATGATTGCCAATAAAGGAACTTGCAAGTGTTGTCCCTGGGGGGAAGTACCTGGCAATAGCCGGTACACAGCCGTACATGGTGCCACCAAAAATCTCATAATTAACCCACTTATAGGTTAAAACTACTCAAAAAAACTATGTTGGCTCGACAAAATACTACAGCAAGATTCTTTTCAGTCTTTTCCTCAACAAAGCCCATGTGCTTAGAACACGAGTTTGAGGGACATAGAGGTTATATATCCCTCTACCATCAGCCGGTCTGGTGAGGAAACAACAAACACTAACTTTTGTAAAACTGGGCTAAAAATGAGCAATTTTAACTCGGGTGACAACAATGTGCCTTTAAGTTGTGGGTGCGAGAGGATATCTTTAAGAACCAGAGTACAGAGAGGAAGAACTTCTGCAGATGGAGTCACAGGTAGAAAGAGGGGTGGAGAATGGAGGAGCAGGACAGCTCACAAGTTACCTGGTGGTGCAGATGCATGAACTGTGATCCCATGTCCGCTAACTCCGAGGTCCATTGCTGTCACAAGTGGGACTTAAGACCACAACTTCTCCTGGACCTAACCCTGTGAAAATCGCTTTTTATGTTTTACTTTCAGAGAGGTAAAGTTAAAAAGTCATATACTTTTTTTCAAAATTATCACAGAGAATAAAACATGCTAATTTAATCATTTTTTGTTCACTCGAGACCTTATCATCAGCAATGTTCCAAAAACAGTGAAAATTCACATAGATTTTTAGTCAAGAGAACTAGCACAATGCTAACTTTCACCTTGGCCTACAAAAATAGATCACTCCTGAACCACTCTATTGACATGAACCCATGAACCTCATTCAACCTCACTACAAACAAACAAGGTTAGACAACACAGCTTTTATTTGTCAATTATGACAGTCACTATGTCAGATAAGGCAGCCACAAAGCCATAAAACTGTAATGTGACAAAAAGCTGCACAGTTGAAACTGACTGCACATTATGACTGATATGAAGACATTGGAAGAGGATTGGGTGGCACTGAAGTCAGCAAACATACACTCTGCATTAAAAGTGCTATACTTTTGTTTGTCTTCCCAAAAATTATTATGAATAATATGTTAGCTTGCGAAATGCTAATGCAAGCAAGTACTAACCGAGGCAATGGGGTGCCTCTGTTTCTCTCCAACATTTAGTTTGTCGTTTTAGTCCCTCAAAAACAGACAAACAATAAAGGCAGGAGTGTTGTTTTCAGTGCTTGGCAAACTTTCCTCAGTCTCGCAGTTTAATCTTGAGGCAACAACTTTTGTTTGTTTACATCTGTGATTGTTTCACATGCCCTTTGCTCTCATTGGTAAATGTTTCTGATGGGAAGGAACAAATAGTTGGAGATAGGACAAAAATCAAACATGCCAGACTTTCTGTTGTGGAGTTGTGAGGCGTCCCAGACCAGTCTTTAGCTGTCAGACACTACGACGCACTACACAAAATGAAAGATTTTGTGGCTAACAGGTCTGGAAACCTTACAACTTTGGGGTTGTCTCTTAATTTACTTATTCAACATCTTTTTGTTTGGAGGTGGAACATCCTTTTCTTTATAGAAAAGTGAACGTTTTATGTTCATCCTCTAAAGCTTTATCATGGTGAAAACAGTAATAGCAACATTAGAAGTACATTTCTGGCTATAAGGATTTATTTTTGGCAGAAACATCATTTTTGCCCCTCTTTTTACAGTAAAATTTACATTTGTGTTTAGAGTGGGACAAAATAGTTTGTGTAACTTCTGAATTGAGTTTATATTAGTAGTAGCGTGTGCATCAGATCCCTCCTGGGTTTGGGAGCACAAAGAGCCCAAATGAGCAACTATACTTTTGGAACAAGCCCAAAAAATACAACCTACAGCTGCCAATATTTACAAGTCACTTTCCAAAAGAAGCCTAAAGTCGCATATAATAAGCAGACCTGGCAACTATGGGTGTGAGTGTGAGTATGTTTGGATGTTTATTTCTTTTATTTTCATGGCTTGTAACTTGTCAAGAGTGTACCGATGACAGCTGGGATAGGCTATGACCCCTATGATCTCACACAGGTGATGAGTGGCTTTGAAAATGAATGGGAGCATTGAGGCAAAAGTTTACTTGGGTTATTCTTGTCCCTGTGCGAATAAACCAGAAAACATTAAATGAAGAAATTAAAAAGTAAAGGTAACACTCAGTGCCTTTTTTATTGCAGATGTCGCTCCTATGAGGACTGCTGTGGGACTCGCTGCTGTGTCAGAGCCCTGTCTATCCAGAGACTATGGTACTTCTGGTAAGTTACAGTGAGACCAGTTCACTCTTATTGAATCTGTCACACAGGGCCCATCTAGGCCACAAAGTGCCTCACAAGAAGTTCTCTGCATGACTTTGCTTTATTTGAAGTTCTGGCAGCTTGATGATGCAGTTGCTCCTCATAAAAATAAACAAACGTGTACCATCCATTGTTTCTGGTGAGCAAACGAGAACACGCTACTCAGCAGGGACATGACGACGGTATTCTCCCTGAGCAGAAGTTATTCTTTATTTATGTCCTTCCTGCCATCTACTCCTCTATCCAGTTTATTCTCAGGAATGGGAGGAACACTTTTACGTCAAAATACCTAACAATTGCTCACTAAATGCAATTTTACCAGCAAACTAACTTGATCATTGAATTGACAATAGACAATTTCCTTAGCTATGTGTTCAGATGAGTGTCTGTTCATAGAAACAAAAGTGCTGAAAAGATCGTGAGCACCATGAAAAATATAAATGTCTTGACTTCCCGACTTGGAGAAACAATATATCATCGCTGGCGGGCACAAACCTCCTATCTCCATCTTTTGTATTTTCCTTTTTTTCCCCCATAAAACAGTGCCGTTGGTCACCCTCCGTGAGGGTATTACATGTTTTTAACCAAATCAAAGAACAAAAGAAGAATTTGAAGTAGAGCGTTTTTCCTTTCTTGAAAACTAGTAATGTTGGAGATAGGAGGTTTTTGCCCAAAAGCAATGATATGCAACATAGGGCTGAAAGAAACGACTTTCTGCAATAGACAATTTTTGTGCACAGTGGTGACAATGTTTTGGGAAAGATTTATCCTACAAATGTCCTAAATTAACAGCATTAGTAATTACCAAAATCATTTTTATATTTCTGTAGTGGTTAATATATCAGTATGTAGAAGGTCTTTTACTAAAATGATATTTTTAATGCTAAAATATAATTATTATTGTTATCCATGAATTTCAAATTTACTGCTCTACAAAAAAACAGAAAAAAAGTAAAGTACATTATCAATTCTTTATTAAATTATCAAATTATAGTTATTCACTTGCATCCCTGAACAGAAAAAAATAGTTTTTAGTTGTTGAAAGTTATGCTTGTGTAATTTTTGACTTCTCACAAGGTCCAGTGAGCCGACTCTAATTTGGGCATAAAGAGGGGAATTCATTTTGAAATTACTCATTCTTGTTTAAGAATACCAAAAACGGCTTAAGATTTAAACACGCCTTCGAAAGATTTGTAAAATACTTAAGTTTTCTTGTTTTTATAAATGTGGTCTAATGAATTTAAGCACTGTAGGCAGATATATACATTCATGACACTTCACTGAAGCGTTACCAGACAAACAGATAACTCCATCAAAAGTCGGGTATTCGCATACCCGGAGATAACTTTCTGATATTTGAAAACTGATGAGGAGATTCAGTCATTTTAGAATAATATCAGCCTAACAGTTGTAATGAAATGACAGGTAAATCATTTATTCAGCTTAAGTCAGTGTTGAGGTAAGATGCTGCCTGTCACTGGAGAAAGATGGAACTCTACAACTGAAACAAAATGCAAGAAATTGGGGTCTATCTAAGAAATTCTGGCCTCAAGCCATCCCAAAAACTGGGCACTGGTTGTTTCCAAATAGCTGCAAATGACAGTACATTTAATCCAGACTAAGACACCAAACTGTTTGCATTTAATGTGGCTTATCTCAAAAAAACCTCCTATTGCTGGCTTTTCTGCTGCTGCTGGACGGAAGATTATTCACAAGTTTTGTTTAGACTGTGCAATAAACAGACCTAACTCTGTTAAATCAATGCCCAAATACAGTGTTTTTAATAAGTTGTAGCAAACAACTCTGAAAGGGAGGAAAAATGACAACAGTGGGTCAATGTAAACCTTATAAGACAGTAGATTATTTTGCACATTAGTGATTGTTGATTTTTGCAGAAACAATAACAGATACGTTTTTTTAAGAAGAATAAGAAAATGTGATGTTAACACATCTCCTGAGGAACTAGAGATGTCACTAAACTGCATAAGTCTGTGTGATAAGGGTTCAAAGCAAAAGGCTGAAATATATTCAACACATGAAAATCTCTTTTGCTGTTATGTGCAGCCAGGTGTGACTCTGTTGTGACAGGCCATGGCGCTCTGTGTGCCTGGTGTGTCGCTGATAACAGAAAGTATTCAGACAGTTAGTAGATGCCACAGTCAGAGTTTAATTTCACAGTACACACAAGAACCATGCCAGAGTAAATAGGACACCTTTACCTTCCAGGTCTTCATGCACACAAACAAAGACCGAGAGGATGTAAAAGACAGATTGCAGGAACTCTACTCATGCAAAACTCAACTCTACCAAAGCAGCAGGCAGATAGAAAAAACAATTACCAGAAGCAATTGGGCATCATGTACAATAGATAGGAGTGTGATGTGTATAGGTTGATGTTGAGCTTGAATGTAGTCTTAGGTGATTTTCACAACGACAACTCGGTTTCTCTGTTCAGATTCAGTTAAAAGAAAAAAAAAAAGCTTCAAATTTCTATTCGACTGTTTCATGTTCACAGTTCAGTATTTTGGGACATTCTTATCTTAATCAGGGGCCCATCCAGTGGTAGCCTTTTTGGCATGTTGCCCTAATTGATTGAGCGTATAGTGTTCAAAAGGGAGCAGGGGAAGACACACCTGCCACCAGCACCTATGCCCGCTTGTCCTAACACTTTTCAGATGTGTATGAAAGAAGTTTGGACTGCCCTGGATTAACTGATCAAAATAACAAATAAACAGACTGATAGGATGAAGAGGATAAGCAGCATGGTATGACTTCAGACTTTGGCTTGATTTTGGATGAGCTGAAAACAATTGGAAAACACTGTGATGAAAGTGAACGAGCACATGCTCTGTGGGAGTCTCCCTCTGCTCACCAAAAATAAGCAAAATAAATTCACCCAAGCATAAGTGTCAAATAAAACAGATTTTTTGCATAAACTGTTTTTAAAAAGATTTGCTGTGTTTTTTTTCTTCAACAGTCTGAAGTGAAGATGACTGTGAAATGACCTTCTCCAGTCACAGCCTGTTTAGATAATAACCTGCAGCAGGGATGCACACTGTTGGATTTTTGCTGTTACTTCTGTACTCATTATTGCTGATACCAATATTTCTCATTGAGAGTACAGAGTCTTTACCTTCTAAAAACTGACTTGTTCCTTTCAATGTGATGGTATGTTTGAGGAGGAATTGATGTGAAACAAGAAAAACATTCAACTCTTGAAAAAATGAAGCTTTTGGATTTTAAATGTACCCATGCTATGATGATAAGGTAAAGCATCATGGTACATTTGTGCATTTTGCTGATGCATGGCTGATATGTAAGGCTGATATATCACCTGTAAATATCGGCAAAATGTAGTTACCGGCTGATACTGATATTTAAGTTTTTGGGCCAATATCTGCTAATGCGATATTATACCAATAATGTGATAATATTATAGGTACTCCCTATCAAGCAGTACATCGGTGATAACTGTAGCTTAAAACTATGACCCAACGTCAGAGAAAGGAGAGTTGGGCTAATCGTTTTCTCTGTCCCTCTTCGTTTTTTGCTCCTGTCTGACCTACATGGCTGAACTGATGATGTTGGTCAGTAAGGTAAATGTCTTTTGTTTTCACTCAGGGTGTTGCTGATGATGGGAGTATTGTTCTGCTGCGGTGCCGGCTTCTTTATCCGCAGAAGGATGTATCCCTCCCCTCTGAGAGACGAGCCAGCTTTCAACGTCTCCTTCACCAGGCACCCTGTCACCACACCTGGTACAGTACTACACACAGACACACATCAGAAGGCAAACACACAATTACAACCTCTAAAAATAGGGAGCCACAATTGGAGTAAAAATAGAAAATAAGTTTTACAAGGCAGACTATTTGAGACATTACGCTAAAGCCTGTGTATGTCTGCTGTAAGTGTTGGACATAGGCTATTATTACAATACAGTATTACAAACAGGGGCGCTGCCAGAAATTTCAGGCTCCATGTAAAGATATCACAGTAGACCCTATCACAAACCAGCTCTAGACAGTTTCTCAATCCAATTTTCTGTATAGCAAATTGATAAATGACGATGATTTATATTTTCAACAAACCACACATAAATTATTTTATTTATAGACACAAAAAAGCCTCAAACAGTGGAAAAACACACTCTATCTGAAACTATTTCATCAATGGCCTATTAAACAATATACTACAGAAACCATCCTGGCATTTGAACCTTTCAAATATTTTTATTTATCATAAAATCAGTTTTTATAAGCCTCTGATCTTTAAACCCTGTGAAAAAATAAAAACTTTTGCAGATCGTACACACAAAACATTTCACACACAAACATTTTACAATGTTATTTTGAACAAAACAAACACAAACAAAACTAATATCCTCTGAGAAATGTTTAGAGGGTTTTATTTCAGTATAAATGTTGTTTTATGGGAGTTTACTGATGCAAAGAATGCCTGAATGTATTGCAATGAAAAACAAGAAAAGCTTGGTATATTTCATATGTACAGAGAAAAGAAATCTACACAGGCATATGTCAAACAGATATTAACTGATAAATGAATAATAATAATAATACAATATTTTAAGGCCCCTGTCAGTCATGGGTCCTTAGAATCTATGTAAGTTCTCCCCCCTTTATGGTCCCTGATTACAAAGCATATGTTACTTTAAGGGTATGACACCTTTATGAATAAAAACAGTGCTGAAAAAATGAATTCTAGGTGTGAAATAATGAAAAGATGTTGAGTAATCTGCCAAGAGTTTAATCCTAACTTTTCAAATGTCATTTTCAAACTAATCTAATCCTGCTCATTATGATCGACTGTGTGCTTTTGGAGAGCTCTGCAGTTTAACTCTGGATTCTGGAGTAAAGTAGAGCAGCTGATAATATGAAATGAATGGGATTTCATTCTGTGAGTTATCCAAGCAGAAAATGAAGGGCTTCAATAATAACATCCACATAAAACCAAATTCTGAGGGAGACTGACCATTAGAGACGAGTCTCAGAGGAGGTCATCATCACTGCTTTCTCTCTCTCTGATGAACTCCAAAAAATTCCCATGAAAGGTTGCCACCTCTAATCATCTCAGACATTCTGCCATGTGAATATTAAAGGATTTCACTGGAATCCTTTTCAGACTTTGAGTTGGTCCAAGAAAAATCATTTCGTCCAGTTAAACTCTGAAAAATCAGAAATCATTATCACTGGCCCAGACTGATTACTAAATAATGTTTTAACACAACTTTAGTGCCTCCCACTGTCCAGAGCAGACTCCTATCAATCAAATTAATCAAAACTTTATTTATAAAGCACTTTTCATACATTAAAAATGCAGCACAAAGTGCTATACATGTTAAAAACAATCTCCAGTAATAGAATAAAAATAACAGGTAAAAAGAGGGCTAAGATATATAAATAAATAAAATAAAATAAAAATCTAGATAAAAATAAGACATTAGTTAAAAGCCAAATTAAATAGGTGGGTCTTGAGCCTACCTTTTAAAATATGAACATTCTCTGCGGCCCTCAGGTCCTCTGGCAGGCTGTTCCACAGACGGGGGCCATAGTGCTGGAAAGCTGCCTCACCGTAAGTCCGTGTTCTGACTTTGGTAATCATTAAGAGGCCAGTGCCAGAAGATCTCAGGGTCCCCGAGGGTTCATATGGTAAAAGCAATTCTGAAAGATAAGAAGGTCCAAGACCCCTAAGACATTTAAGAACCATTAAAAGGACCTTAAAATCAATCCTACAACACACAGGGAGCCAATGCAGTGATTTTAAAACCGGTGTAATATGTGCCCGCCTTCTGGTCTTCATCAACACACGTGCTGCTGAGTTCTGCAACAGTTGTAAACTTGAGATGTTTCTTTTTGGAAGACCAGAAAGCAGGGCGTTACCATAGTCAATACGACTGGAGATAAAAGCATGCATTAGCGTCTCCGTATTAGCCCGGGAGAGAAAGGGGTGGACTCTGGCTATGTTCTTTAAATGATAAAATCCTGTTTTTGTTACGTTTTTAATATGTGGAATAAAGTTGAGCTCAGAGTCAAAAATGACGCCCAGATTCTTCACCTGATTGGATGGGATTAAAGACAGGGTTTGGAGTATTGATAAAAGTTTCTCTCCCTGAGCCTTAGGATCAATAATTAAAACCTCAGTCTTGTCCTGGTTGAGCTGTAGAAAGTTTTCTGCCATCCAGGATTTCATGTCTAAAATACAATTAAAAAGGGCGTCAGTTGGCCCTGTCTCATCAGGAGACATGGATATGTAAAGCTGTGTATCATCAGCATAACTGTGGAACGTGATACCATGCCTCCTGATGACGTTTCCCAGTGGAAGCATGTATAAGTTAAAAAGTAAGGGGCCTAAAATTGAGCCTTGGGGAACACCACATTTAATTTTATGGATCCTTGAAGAGCATGTGTCTAAACTTACAAGAAATTTTCTATCTGTGAGATAAGAACTAAACCACTGAAAGGCAGTACCAGAGAGGCCTACTAGGTGTCTTAGTCTATTTAAAAGAATCGTGTGATCTACTGTATCAAAAGCAGTGCTTAGATCCAGTAGCACAAGGACTGTAAGCTTGTGTAAGTCCAAGTTGCACTTAAAATCATTAACAATTTTCAGTAGTGCAGTCTCTGTACTGTGGTTCGTCCTAAATCCAGATTGAAATTTCTCAAGGATCGAGCGGTTATTTAAAAAATCATTCAAACGAATAAAACAAGTTTTTCTAAAATTTTGCTTAAAAATGGTAAGTTGGACACTGGCCTGTAGTTATTAAGAACATTAGGATCCAAATTGTTCTTCTTCAGAAGGGGTCTCACTACTGCCGTTTTAAAGGCAACAGGGAAAGAGCCCGTCTGAAGGGAACAATTCACTATATTTAAGAGCTCGACTTCAAAGAGTCCATAAAGCGTTTTAAAAAGTGATGTGGGTCTAAAAGGCAGGTTGTTGGTTTTACTTGGGAGAAAACTCTACCAAGCATCTCAGCATCAACCAGTGCAAAACTGTCCAGTGTTTCCTCAGGTAAAAACAAGCTTTCTAATGTATTAGAAACAGTATTTTGATTAGATAAAATAGAGGATCTTATAAAATCTATTTTACTCCTGAAGTGGTCTGCAAAGCCTTCACAAAGAGAGTCCGAAGGAGTGATTTGGTATCTGTTAAAAACAGGGTTGATTAAAAGGTCGATAGTGTCAAAGAGGATTTTTGGGTTATTTTTATGATCAGTAATTATGTCGGTGAAATAGCTAGTTCTTGCATGCCTCAGAGCATTGTTGTATATTTTTAGTTGTTCACAATATATCTGATAATGAATAGTTATCTTATTTTCCCTCCATCTCCGTTCAGCTACCCTGCAATTTCTTTTCAGTTTCTTGATTTCTTCATTTCTCCACGGGGATGTGCGCTTAGGCAGTACCTTCTTTGTGGTCAGTGGAGCTACGAGATCAAGTGATGTTTCTAATTTATTCATAAAATGTTCAACGATAAAATCGCAGGATGCAGGTGTAGTAGCTGGGGAATGCTTACCCAAGATTTCAATAACATTTGCAGCCACTTCTGAGGTAAAATAGCGTTTCCTGGCAGTTCGCACCGAGGTCTCCCGTTGAATAAAACTGGTGATATTAAAAAACACACAGTAATGGTCCTCCTGTAGAAACTTAAATATTATCTTTGATTCACACCTCAGTTTTGACAAGCACATAAATTCAGTTGTGCAATCATGTTTCTATCAGTTGAGAAAACTCAAAAATCAGGTCATTTCTTTCAGTCAAAAGCTTAGAGACAGTCATGCATGCTTTCATCTCACCCCGGTTAGATTTCAATTCACTGCAATCTGGCCTCACCCAAAACAACCTCAACAAACTACAGCTAATTCAAGATGCCACAGCGCGAGGTCCAGCAGGAGAGACACAACACATCAGTTTTAAAGTCACTTCACGGGCTCCAAATTTGTTTTAGAGTTGATTTTAAATCTTAATTAAAAGTTTGAAGGCTCTGAGAGAATACGCCCTTGATTACATTGCTGACCTCCCGATCACCTACCAGCCTTCTTGTAACCTGAGGAAATTATGAAATAACCTGTCTAAGGAGATCAGGAAAGCTAACACACTGACTACCTTTAAGTCACTCTTAAAAACTCATCATTTTATAGTTTCTTTTTACTGATTCTAAATTTTACTGCTTTGTTCTGTTGTTTTACTGCATGTATTACTGTGTTACAACCCGGCTCGATGGGGAAAAGGGAAGTAACATAAATAAACCAAATTTTAAATGGTTTAAATAAAAGTTATTTATTTTTAAAGAAAAAGGAAGCAAGATTTAACAAAATGAGGTCGAAAAGGGCAAACTAAGAAATACTAGTAGAAGTAAAATACTCAAACTGAAATTCAATACCAAAGACTACAATAAACCTAAAAGTCCACAAATAAAGATAAACTGACCTAAAGGTAAGCAGGGTAAAATACAGAAATAAACAATTAGGCTAACCTAACGCCCTTTTTCACAGGACCTCAGAAAAATAGAAACACTGGTAGCAAAGATCTTCCCTGACTTAACAAAGATTGTCTAAGCTACAGGCGCAGGCTCTGTTGAGAAGCTCCCTCTTCTCAGGCTTCTTGGTCTTCTTATGAAGGTGAACGGCTGTCGTCTTGCAGGGCGATTGGCTGCTGCACCCTTCACAGCTGCTCCCAATCCACCTGACGATCTCTGCTCCTGCTCTCTCGCAGGTCAGCGAGGGAGGAGGGGGCGTGGCGGCGGCCGTAACATACTGCCTCTTAATTTTTATAATGTTATTTTAGCTATTGCCTGTTGGTGTAATTACTTGCAAAGTGAATTGTAACTTGTTTTTGTAAAGCGCTATATGAATAAATGTTATTATTATTTTTATTAGTAATTATTTATTACTCATGAAAATAAAAATACATGGAAAAAAAATGAAAAAATATATAAAACGGAATATGATTTAATTTTAAGCTCATTTTTTACCCAAAATGCAGATTTCAAAAATTTCCAGGGCGGCTATTTAAAGTGATTATCAATCAGAACATCCTCTCTTAAGTAAGAGAGTTATTTTGCACTAAAGAAAAGTATTTCAGCTTTTAAAGCAAACTGGTTTAACAATTCTTGTGTTACTCTAGATGAGAATGAATCGAAATGGGTTCTAAAGTTAATTTCAGTGCAACAGATTATTCAGGGCGTGGATAAACGGTCTCATTACATTCTGATACTATAGTCTGTCAAGGTATGTCTAAAGAAAAGCAAAATGAAAATGTGTTGACTATGAAAAAGAGCAAAAGAAAAAGAAAAGAAAAAGAAAAAACTGAAACTCATCCATATATTCTCAGGCCAGCCCACTGAATACATTCTGTATGCGCCTCTGTCACACACAGCCTGTGCATCATTTAACTCGCAGACAGAGCTCCAAACTCTCAGCGCCTCTGAGAAATATGATATATTGTTCACCATCTCCAAAGTGAAACACATATCATTCATGTTTTAAAGGCTGAATCTTCAGTTAACTGTTAAGGAAAACCATAAGCTTGTCCTGTGAACACTGTTCATAGAACCCCCTGACCCCACCCCAAGACAAGAAGAAAATAACAAACTAAAACCTAAAGCTTATGATGTAAACTAAAAGTTAGAAGCATAGAAGCCCAGTGATTCCAGTAGCCTCCAGGTTATTTTTAAAATTCAGTTTTGGAGGACTTAATACTGGTGGACACTTCACATACTTAACCACTTAATTAGAAATACTCTTTCAATGAACAAGACAAAAAGTCCACGGCATCAGAACCTCTCCCACTTACCATTTTTATGGCCAGTAGCTGCTTGACACAGTTGTTCCCTCTGCTCCCCTGAATGAACCCACCATTGCTTTGATATCAGCTCAAGTTAATTGGCAAGCAGTAGCAAGCCCAGTGCAAAACAGGGATGGTAGAATGAATGCAGAGTTGTTGAAAATATGGTACCTGCTGATCATTTACCACAGAGCACAGCTGTCAACCCTTCATAACAGACAGGCCTACTAATGGGCCTACATTGGGAAGGGAGCCTTAAAGGGGCAAAAGCTCCATCAAAGCATCTCAGAAAGAGAATACAGCTAGATCAGAGGTACTTAGTATATATTATATACCCAAGTTAAGACAAAGAATGGGCTCTTTCAGTTACCTTGAAGATGACTTGGTTGCTGGTGCCAGACAATCTGGTCTGAGTATGAAACTGCTGATCTACAGTCATTTTTGCACACAACCACCTCAAGTGCTTGCAGTTAATGGTCCAAAAAAGATCAAAATATCCAGCGAGCAGCCCCTTAATGACCAGAGTGTACCGGATAGTTCGCCATGTCACAAAGCTCAGATCATCTCAAACTTGTTTATCGAACATGACAAAGAGTCCACTGTACTCCAGCGGCTTTCAAAGCCACCAGATCTCAATCTAATAGAGCACCTTTGAGATGTGGTGGATCAGGAGATTCGCATCATGGAGCACCAGCTGCGATGCTACCATGTTAAAATAGACCAATATTTCAGCATTTTGAATCAATGCTATAGAGAATTAAAGCAGTTCTGAAGGTAAAAGGGGGTCCAACCTGGTCCAAGCAAGGTCTACCTAACAAAGTGGCCGTTGAGTGTTAATGTCAGCCTCTTTGATTATTGTGTGACTGTAGGGACACTTCAAGTAGGCACAGGACTAGAAAAGCACCGTACTGTACACGATTCAGTTCATTTACTATCTACCATCTTCTCATCTGAAACCATCCTACAGTCAGCAGTAATAGACATTTAAAAACGACTGTTAGAAATACTCCCTTCACTCTGTACTGACCTTGTTTGCTTTTTTGTTACAGTAGGACACTAGAGCTAATTTTAGTCTGTTTTATTATGAGCTGAAAGTCCTCAAAGGAACTTTAATGAATTCAAGTAGAGATGGAACATAATGTTTCCTACTCTCTTTTGTTACAGTTTCCCAGCAGCCAGGAAGCATGCAAGGCTTCGGGGTCAACGGGATGACCGGCGGTGACCCAGGAGCACCCATGACACATCCTGCATTCCCAGCACAGCCTGGCTCTGCACATATGATGATGGCCTCCTATCCTCCACCACCATCATACTGCAACCACCCACCCCCATCCTATGAACAAATATTTCAAAACAGCGACAAGAAGTAATTAACACGAAAAACTTGTAAAATGGAACTTGACAATGGGATGTGAAGAAAGGCTGAATATTTACGAGGTTCTGAGGAGAGGAAGAGGAGAGCTTGCTAACTATTAGCAAGTGAACTGTTTGTGGACATGAGACTTTGAATCACACAGACTCTTGTCCTGTGGATAAGACCAAAAGAAGCACAGTAACTAGAACCAAGATGCACAGAAATACCCTCATTCACTCACACACCGCTTCATCTGAAGTGCTTCATTTACTCTTCATTATTGTGGATCCATGTCTACAGTGACTGTGCCAGTATTTTGATCTGAAGACTTGCAGAGATGGACCTATTTAGTTTTTCAGATTCACCCCATTTCACCAGTTTCCTCCACCCCAAATAAAGCAACAACTGTGCAGAATGGAACAGAAAAGCAAACTCATAATGTAGTAAAATGCTGGGAGATATATTTGTATTTATACAGTTTTCCATCAAGTGTTAAAGACTCACAATACATACTGACAAAAACACAAGTCAAGTAGCACTATCTCCATACAAACAGTTCTTCTGACGAATGTTCGGGAACACACTGGCTCATTTTCTATCCAGCATTTTACTGCAAGATGGGCTGCTCACTAAATGATAAGTTCTTGATGAATTTTTTATAACAGTATGTGTAGTCCAGTTATGTAATGACATAATGAGCTGTACCAGTAGTCACAGGCTTGTTCTCCTGTTAGAGGCAATGTTCACCACAAGATGAGTCAGACATGAAGTGAGCGACGCAGAGATGGAGCAGAGGCTGACTGTATGCCAATCAAGTTTAAATAAAATATGCCGACTCTTTGTGGAGCTTCATTTAATGATTTATACTCCTGCAACTGAACTGATATAATGGATATGAAAATAACACGCATGATACTGACTTGTGACATATGTGAGATTTGACGTAATATTAAAGAGTTTAAGAGTAGGGTGTCCATACTGTACAAATCTCTAGTAAGGACTCTGTAATGCTACCACAAGCTCTTGTAGGATCATGTTATATTCGGATTCGTCATTAGTGCACCTCTCTACACCATGTAAAGTTCCTCGGACCAAAAAAAAACATGTCTACCAAGAGAAGGTGAGCAGACTTCCCAATTTAGCTTGGACCATCCAGATTTCAGGTCAGAGTGTTCCATGTTCCCACAAATATCCCCAAAATGCTGTTATATCCTGATTTGTGACAGTCAATGTTCCTATTTTACCCAATGGAAATAAGATACCAATGCGTTTTATAACGCAAGCAACAATGATTTGTCTGTAGAAATGTCAATCAACCATGTTTCCAAATGTTTTGCACATTTAACTAAAAAAAAAGCATTTCAAGAGCGCAGACCTCAGCCAAGCAGCTCAGTTACGGCAGTGGCTTTTCCACAACCCCTATAAAAGATACTATTCTGGATCACCACGCGCTCCGATCTGACGGCCGAGTCTCCGCTCATGTCTGTCCATGTGAAGAACTCCTCTGCTGGCATTGCAAGGGAAGCTGGGAAATGTAGTGACATAGGCTTGAAAAACGTTGACATCAGTTTTCAGATAAACTACAGTTCCCGTAATGATGTGAAGGGGGCAAAACCCTGGGCAAAAAGCTGTGTGACTTCAGGTAGAGAGTGATGCCTCAGAAAGGATGTCAGCAGGGCTTCAGGTGAGGCACAGCTCTCTGCACGTACCATAAATGGATTTGGCTTGTGCTGTAATCCAATATTTAATCCCTGACCGGGCAAATGCTGAATGTAACGCTGTATTTACAGTTGCAAACACCAACAGAGATACAGGCTGGAAGAAGCTCTGTTGTAATGGCAAACAATGCTGACATCAAACTTATTTTCTACTGGACGAATGTAATCCTGCATTTGTGTTTATCTATGTATATGAAAGTAATGTGCCGTACATTAGAAACATGATAGGAAAAACAAGGCGCTGAATACAAGCCCAAACCAAACTTTAGGATAAAAAAGAACAACACCTGCAGTCAGAATATTCAGTAATTAGCATTCATCAGTGGTTATTTCGAACCAAAATATGCAATACAAGAAAAATACAGAGAGACGATTATGATTAAATATGATTATGTCAAGACCATTGTAGATTAATGAGTCAAAGTGCAGTATTAGGAAGATAGAACACTAATATAATACATAAAAAATTAGATGATAACATGCCTTTAAAACTATGTAACATGATGAAAAAGGGTACGATGAAATATAAAAAACATAACATCATTAATAAGGGAAGAGCATCTATGGGATTGCCATATGGAGTTTAAAAAACGTAGATTAATATTGTTAAAATAATAATATTAATGACAATTGTGACCAAAATTTTGTTTAAATAATGTTTTAATTACATACTTAAAATGTATTTTTTGTTGATGTGAAGGTTTGATTGTTTTTCTGCTGCTTTGTTAGGGGATGAAAGACTGATAAAGAATCCTTTAGTATCTCAAGCTCATACATGTCACTACGTGGTAAAACTAAAGTGTCCCTATTTTGAAGTCTGAAAATCTAGTCCCCCTACACCAAGATGAACCAAAACTTCAGCCCCACCGACATTTTGATGTATAAGGAAATGTCAAGCTTGTCGAGGTAAGTCAGGCCACGCAGAACTAAGTTAACTTCAGTTGGGTACTGCTGATTTTCATTGTGTACATAGAAAAATTTGACACAAGCTTAAAAATGACTGACATTTGATCCAACACAAAATACCAGCTGCCCTCAGTTACAGTTGTGTTCATCTCTGTCGACGAACGTTGGGGCCTGTCCACCCATATTTCATCGCACATAAGCTCTTGCGCTTCTTCCTCAAGACTGAACTCCTGTTGTAAGACCTGTGGCACTCTTTTAGGGACAGCCATCTTTTGTCATCTAGACATGGTGTCTGAATACTGAGACCAGCTGTAGCTCCTCGTGGTGAAATGGCAGACACGTCCACTTTATGTGTAATTCTTTGAATGACGTCACAATACGTTTGTACAACGTTCAGCAGCAACAAGCTCCGTTCCCCAAAGCTCCCCTAAGCTACCTATTCGTTATATTGATGTCAGGGGCCTTCCAGGAAACATCATACTCCACCAGCAGAATGTTTTTCTCTGCTTTAGATACACTGACCTGCATTGAACACAGAAAAATTGACCCTGGGAATGAACTTTACCGATATCTTAACTTTGGTTGGTGTCAGCTACTATATGCAGATGTAAGAATGTGGCTTTACCATGAAACACAAGTAAATTCTACTATTACAGGTTAACTTTTAGGTTTAATGAAGATAAACAAATAGATACACCCTAACCTGAAGTGTGAAATGAAAGGAGACAGACCCATGGAAGAAAGCACACCAGCACATCTTTCTGCTGGGCCTCCTGCGAGGTCAGCTCTGGTCGGGGACTTGCAGTGAGCAGCCAGCACAGTCGTCTTCTAACAGTTTAAAAATGAAAGTAATGACTGATCTCATTCAAGTTCTTCATTGTTTAGTGGTCTTGTTGAGTCCAGTGCCGTCTCTAAGTTGGTGTCTCTTCTTAACAGCTGTAGCCTCTTAACCTCATTTGCTTTGACATCATTTGAGAAGAAGGAACATCCACTCTGCGTGACCCTTGGAATGATGCATTCAAGTCCATCCAGCAGTTTCCAACACAGATTCCACCCACACTTTATTCCCAACATGGAAACCAGTCAAAGGTAATTTAGACAACAGAATAAAAGAAGCATTCCTGTCATTCTTAACACTGCATAGAAGAATTGTATTGGTCTAAAACAAAAAGACCAGTCGAATAAATGTAAACATTTATAACCATCAGTGCTTCTTTATCAGTGTTGGGCAGGTTGATCAAGAATTGTAATAAATGAGTTATTACTCATAACTCATTAAAAAGTAGAATTAACTTCATTTTTTCTTTTTGGGTATGTTTTACCCTTGAGCCTTCAAAAAATGGATCTTAATCAAATATAAACTTAAGTTTACAACAGGCGGTGATGTTCTTTACATCTTTTTACAGAATACTTTGAAATAGAGGGAATACTTTGAATTATACAGTTTACTCCTTTTTCATTCTCTTTGCTATGTTGAGCTTTTTAGAAGATGAATGAATGTGCGTGTCATTATGATCAAGCAAACATTACTTTGATTAGTGACAGTAATTCTATCACCTTATAAGAATTTGTAATCTCTGATTTACTGCCTACCCAAAAGTCATTTCCCTACAGAAACAAACAGGACTAGAGTGGGACTTTTTCAGCCCAACCAGAGTTTCGTGGTTCAGATCAGTCGACTGTAACTCTAGTCATTGATTAAAAAAAAAAAAAAAAACAGTGTCCAATTTGATGAACATTCACACACTAAATCTCTCATGGGAAATAAATGAAAAAAATGCACAGAAAAAAAACTTTGGAGCCCACAATATTTTTTCATGTAAAAGCACAGAACCACTGCACATAGCAGTTTCCTCGAGGACACATCAACATGTGACAGCAGAAGCTGGACTCAAACCCCCAATCTTTGGACTGATGGACCAGCGACTCTCAAAACTGAGTCATGGATGCCCATGACTGTTGGATCTGCGCTTTTCTTAACATTATTGCTTTATATACCACATATCTGTGCAGGTAATTTATTATACACCACCCCTGACAGCGTAGCTGTTTCAGTGAACATAATTTTACCTCTGCATGTAAGAGTTACTGAACACAGTTTTACATAATTTATCATTTTTGGCTGCTGAGTGACTTTGATTGCTCGAGAGAGAGAGAGATGTATTTATCTTATTGTTGTTTGTTCCCTCAGCAGGAGGTCTACTCCTCCGTTAGAGCAGCTGACAAAAGAGCCAGCAGGTGTGAAGACAGAAATAGTCTTTTGTTGTGAAACCTCTGAACAAACGTCTCAGTTTGACCAATTTTGGTCCTTAACTGGGGACACAAGTATGGATATTACTTATAAAATGATCAAATGATTTGGAAAGGGAGAGAGAGAGCAGAAGACTCTCAAATGGGCCTTAGGTGGGGATCAAACCAGGCCACTGCATTATGTGCATGGCTGTCACCTACTATACCAAATCAGCACTCCAAATTTTTCTAATTTTAACATGTGCTGTAGATGTGACAGCGTATATTGTGATGGTTAATATTGTAGTCTTGCTGTAATTCAGTCCTGAAATAATTCTGAAGGTGCAGTTTTTGTCTTGATACTGTAATGGGATCATCTTTTTTCAATATTAATATTGAGTTGGATATTTCTTCTTCAAGAGCAAGCTCGAAAATTTACAAAACAGAATGCTTATGCTCCTGTTCCACTTTACAGTTACGCTATGTAGCCAGGGTATAAGCTTTAGGAACATTATTTGCAATTTCTATTTATTTTCTTGGCATAAGCAAACTGAGCACATACTCGATATTAACTGCTGATTTAGATTTGGCCACTTGAATTTGGGAAAGCTGTTCAATTTTTCCTTCATTAAACTCTTGAGCTTCAGTGACAGCTCAAGTGACAGAATTTGGGAAAGCTGCATTTGGCCACTTGAATTTGGGAAAGACTGGGCTTCATAAATATTTTCACAATTTGACAGTTTAAGATAAGATATAAGATAAGATATTCCTTTATTAGTCCCACAGGGGGGAATTCCAAAAAATTTTAAGAGGATTTTATCTGTAGAAGTTTTGCACAGTACAGCGTTGAGTGTTTCAGCTTGATAAATAATGCTGCAATACTCACTCAGGCTCTAGATATACAAAAATGCAGCATAAGCATTATGAGTTCTAGGGCCCTCTTAAATATACTGTAACTGGAAAAGAACAAAGAACCTATATTCAAATAAGAAACTCTCATTTACAATCCCAGATTCCAATGAAATTGGGACTCAAAGTGTAATTAAAAACAGAATACAATGATTTCCAAAATTTTTTCAACCTTTTACTAAGTGAATACACCACAAAGAAAAAAATACTGAATGTTGAAGAGGAAAACTGAATTAATTTTTGGAAATATTCACTTATTTTGAATTTGATGCCTGCAAGCTAGGATGGGACCACAAAAGACTGGGAAGTTGAGGAATGCTCAAACACCTGTCTGGAACGTTCTACAGGTGAACAGGTTAACTGGAAACAGGTGAGTGACAGACTGGGTATAGAGGGAGCATCCACAAAAGGCTCAGTCGTTGACAAGCAAGGATGGTGTGAAGTTCATCACTGTGAACAACTGTATAAGAAAATAGTCCAACAGTTTAAGAACATTTCTCAATGTACTATTGCAAGAAGCCCATATCAGCTAAAGATTCAGAGAATCCCGAGAAGGCTGAAAACCAACACTAACACTGAATGCCTGTGACCTTTGATCCCTCAGCTGACAATGTATAAAAAACCAACATAATTCTGTAAAGGACATTGCCATGTGGGGTCAGGAACACTTCAGAAAGCTATTATCAATTAGCACAGTTCATCGCTACATCTACGAGTGCAACTTAAAACTCTACCCAGAGACAACATTGGCTTTTCTGGGCCAGAGCTTATCTGAGATGAACTGATACAAAGTGGAAAAGTCTGCTGTGGTCTGATGAATCCACATTTCAAACTATCAGCCCAAAGTTCAAAAGCATCTGTGATGATATGGGGGTGTGTTAGTGCCCATGGTAGGGTAACTGCAAATCTCTGAAAGCACCATTAATGCTGAAAGGTACATACAGGTTCTGGAGGAACACGTGCCATACATCCCTGTTTATTTCAGCAAGACAATACCAAGACACATTCTTCCCGTGTTACAGCAATGTGGCTTCATAATTAAAGAGTGCAGGTACTTGACTGGTCTGCCAGCAGTCTAGATCTGTCTCCCACTGAAAATGTGTGGCACAATATGAAGTACAAAGAAAGACAACTGAGCCCTGGGCTGTTGCTGTACAAAGGTTCAACAATTAGTTTTCCCAGTTCCCAAACACTTGAGTGTTCTAAAAAGGAAAGGTGATTTAACACAAGGGAGGGGAGTGGGCCCTGTCTCCCTGCCTGAAAAGGGGGCCTGGAGTCGGGCGTGGCCCCAAGGAGGGGCCTGGCTGGAGGTTTCATCCAGAGCCAAACAGCCATCCCCAGTACCCCCCTACCTATTAAGGGATTTCTTGGAGCCCCGCTGGGTAAACATGCCCCTGTCTCGGCTTTTTCGGAATGTGTTGCAAGTATCAAATTGAAAATTAGTGAAGATTTGCAAAACAAAAAAAACAAAAAAAAAAACAAAAAAAAAGTTTGAAGTTTATAAGTTTGAACATTAAACATCTTGTTTGTAATATATTATTGAATATACTATAGACCAGATATTTAATGAATATAGGTTAAAAAGAATTTGTAAATCATTATGTTGTTTTTACTATGTTGAACACTATGTTGCAACTTCATTGAAATTGAAGTTTGTACCATCCTAAAAACTTGTGTATAAGAATAACAGAATACAGTACGTGAGGTTATATTTTCAAGGTAATAATCTAAACTAAACAGGTTCACTAAGCATAATTAATATGACCTACAATAATATGAAAGCTGAATATTTTGCACTCCTTAATTACCTAAAAAGCAGCTTAAAAGCAGCAATAAAGACAGCACACTTTCCACTGTTGCTGCTGTCACTGAAGCTCAAGAGTTTAATGAAGAAAAAAACACACAAAACATTCAATTTTGACACCAATTAGACCAACAATAAATCAGATCCACTGACAGTGACAAAGGCCAAAAACCCCAATACAAATCACCACAGAACACTTTAGGAACAGTGAAACAGGACACACACTCGACAGATGAACACACACATCTTCATGTGACATCGTCCTCAT
This sequence comes from Cetoscarus ocellatus, assembly GCA_037902135.1. Classification (NCBI taxonomy): domain Eukaryota; kingdom Metazoa; phylum Chordata; class Actinopteri; order Labriformes; family Labridae; genus Cetoscarus; species Cetoscarus ocellatus. The sequence goes on from JBAMNC010000763.1 coordinate 1,191,688, forward strand.
GCAAAGACATTCATGAAAGATCTCTGCAGAGAATTAGGCGGCTATGTTCATTCATTTGCTTTTTGGAAATAAAAGATCATCTCAATTCAAAATGACAGGTGGAGCTTTTACAGGTTCAAACTTTGTAAACTTTTGAAGTGAATTATCTTCTTGGAGTCTGAAAGGAAAGGGCTGAACACGGTAAATATTGTAGTGCCTACATTTTGTTCGTAGAAAAGGTTCTTCTAAAATATGGCCACATCTTTAGTAAATGCACAATTTTGCAAGCAAAATGGCAGAAAATTAGGCTGGCATGCTCTGAGTAATTGATATACTGACCAACACCGGCAGTGATGGTCCAGCGGTGATGTCTGAAAACCAAACACCCTGTGATGCTGCCAGAAATTTTGGGCCCCATGAAAAGATATCCGATTGGGCCCTATACCAAACCTGCTCTGCATATTATTATAGCGTTTTTAAAAAGTGCTATACAAATAAAAAGTTATTATTAAAGCAAGCATCTGTAAAGCAGAAATGAAAAGTAATTGTGAAGATATAATTTTCATCTGACTACTTAGAATTATTACAGCCAAATTAATCTGTTTAATGACACAAACACGATTCAAACAGTGGAGGAAACACTCCTTACCTGTAGTTTCAGAATGAATGGTAATGAAATAATGTACTAGGCAGAACTTTCTGGTATTTGGACAACTTTTAGCATTAAGTTTTTATATATATATATATCTATATCTATATCTATATATATCTATATATATCTATATCTATATATATCTATCTCTATATATATATATATATACAAATATACAGTATAATCAGTCCTCATGAATCACTGATAATTAAAAGATTCAAAATGTTTGCAGATTGTAGATTTATCTTTATCAATTTTTTTTTCTTTTGCTGACAAACTATATGGTACAGCTAAAGCATAAAACAAACTAATACCCTATAAAAATTATCAAAAAGCCTCTTTGTTAATTCAGATGATATTTTATGTGAGTTAACTGATGCAAGGGATGCCTGAATATTAATAATATTAATGTTTTGCAATTTAAAAACAAGAAAAGCTTGGTGTTTTTTTGTGCAGAGAAAGACCATCTTTAAAGACGTGATGTAAAATATACTTGTACTTTTATTTCTTGACACTAAAGAGCCGCCTTTAATCCCTTTCAGCACAATACACTTGATCTAAACTGTATGGCACTCATCACATTGTGGGGAAAAAGTTTTGCTCCTTTATCTGAGGAGGAAAAAAGCTGTGTGACTGGAAACATTAATTGCCATTGTTGCTAACTGCAGTTATTTTTGGTTTCTCTGATTGCTTTTGTTGATTTGGCCCGATGAAACCTGTTAAAAGCAACCGTAGGAGACTTTACCACACTTGCTCACTTCCTTGCTTGAATTGTCAACATCAATATAAGTAATTTTAAGTTAAGATAACTTCTTAGCCTTCATCTGTTTTGGTATTTTTGGCATGTAAAAATACAGTCAGATACAGTATACACCAAAAAAATAAATGCCTCAAGTGGCAATATGACCTGAAAAATCAAAACAAAGTGTTTCAAGCTTTCAAATGACGTAACATTACAGCATAAAAACAGTGAAAGAGATCATCCATAGGCTAGACCGCAATCACCCCTCTTCTCTCGCTAAAATAAGTCAGGTCACTAGAACTCAATTTGTCTGTGCATGAGGACTTTTTTTTTTAGGTCACTGTGTGTCCTGTGATTTTAGGTTTTTGACTGAACTTGAGGAGTTTTTACAGAAGATGTTCAACAGTTAAACTGAAAATCACTGACTCTGATTTAGCTGCTTCCCAATAAAAGTATTGAACAACACAATTAAAGTCAATTTACTGTGAAAAATGTTGGAAACAAAGTTAGTAGAATGAACTTTGGAGGAGGTACAACAGGAGCTGAGCTGACTTTTCACAGTGCAGCTGCTTCAGCAGAATCATTAAAGAAGCCTTCTTCATTAATCACCCTGGATTTGAGATATGTTAATCAGGTTGTTGAAATGGACCTTTAGTGTTATTATCTTGTTATAAAGAAGCAAATCCACCAGAAGAACGAGACAGAGCAGTTTGGTAGTGAGCATGTAGCTCTGCTGATTGATTGTGGGACAAACAAGCTGAAGGCATGGGCTAACTTACAGTGTTGTTTATCACAAATTACTCAGTTTTACTCTGTAATTTTCCCTGTAATTGTGCTTAGTGGGTTGAACTTCAGTTGCAAAGCCTTGTGTGTGGGGCTGAGCTAAATGTGCATTTTAACTAGAGGTGGTAATTTTCAGCAAAGTTATCATTTGAAAGGTAGTCACATAAACAGAAAATAAGAGGATTGATTTACCAAGCAGTGTTGATGGCAGAAAAATGTGGGGGGTACAAAGAATAAAAACAGAAAAAGCAATTCACTTGATTAAGGCTGATCGGAAATGTGACCTATTTTGCTGTGTATTTCACACAGATGGGTGTCTTAGTCAGTTAGCTTGATGCTAACACATGAAGTAAAATGCCTTTAACTGACTGATGCAGAGTACTGGATCATGTTCATCGAACTTTAGAAATGATCAACTTCACCCACAACATAAGTTACATGGATCCTTGAATTAATCATTTACTTAACAGTATTCAATGAAATCAATTATCCCTTGTGTTTAGAGAAATGTAAATTAATTTCTAAGCACCCCTACTCTTCCTTTGCTCAGTAATGGCTGTTTGGCAAACAGCATTCAGGTAGTTACAGCTTCCTTCTGGCTGTAGGACAGCATTATAACTAAGTGATGTTGAAATTATAGAAAAAATTCTGATTTCAGTACATTTATAGTCTTGGGAAATCTCCATATTCATGCAAGATTGCAGCGATTCAAATATCAAAAATGATGCTGCTTCACTAATTTAAACCAAATAAAGAGTTTTTCAAAAATCCGGTTGTGAAACCTGTAATGTTACCAAGACCCAAACACCCAACCCTGAATAGCCCTCTAAAGGACTTTAATGATCCTCGACCGAAGAGGATAAAGGACATGAAGAGTAACGCACTAATGTACAGTTGCTTACTTTAGTAAACACTACAGCTATGTCCATGTGTGGGCAGGTATTTTCAAACAGATGACTATCTTATGTTTCTGTTTTCAAAAATAATCCTGGCCACACATGAATAGTTGTTAAAACATCTTCAGCGACACAAAAACGCAAAAAGGAATAAGTTCACTGCTAAACGCCATTATTTTCTATTGATGCCAATGATATGCATCTTTTTCAAACCAGTTTCTACACATTTTTTTTTTTTTTTTTTTTTTAAATCTGTGCCAACAAAAGGTGTTGGGGGCTCAGTCTGATCATGCACTCTGACAGTAATCTAAGGGGTTGCGGGTTCGAGCATGGCAATGTGTCGTTGGGCAAGACTGCTCCAAGCTGCTCCAGCTGCTGCATCAGAGGCATGTTAATGGATATGAAAGTGCATGAAAGCCTTAGCTAATACTGATGGTCGACGTACACAGAAAATCAGAGCCATGTAGTGAGAGTGGATTGTTGTGAATGGGTAATAGTCAGAAAGACTAGCCAGGGCTATAAAAACTCAAGTACATTTACTATAACCAACCAAAAGTCTGACGGGTGTTACAGTTTATTTTGTGGCTGTGTTAACTGGTGTTAGCAGGCATGTTAAGCAAATACTCTTTCATTTATATTTTGATTTGAGACATTTCTGATAATCTTGATCAAATCGTGTAATCAAAAAGTTTGGTAGGTCCTCTTGCTTGTGTCAACATTTATTGTAACCATGGCAACCACAGGTTTAAACAGCCATGGGTCACTTGTCAAAAACTGTGAAACAAATAACTTGGCAGCGTTTGTCTCATTAGCATCTTAATAAGAGAGCAACAGAAAGTATGTGTGATCATGTAAATAGTCCAGGAAGCAACACTTAAAATGGCAAATGTTTAGCAACATCTGCTGCAACGAGTGAGGTTTGGGCCTAAAAGCTGTTTTCCCTGTTCACATGGAGACACTCTAAACTTTACAGAGTATTTAAACATCTTCTCCTTGGCTGCAGTTTTCCGAAATTTGTGTTTTTAATGACCTTAACAGCGTTTACCTGTGGACAGAGGGCCAAAATGCACAGAAAAAGCTGCATTTTCAAACATACCCGCCTTCAAGTGGACATAGCCTCAGCAGACTTTTTAAAAAGGGAATTTAAAACCTTTTGATGAGCTTCATGAGGATATAAAACAAGATGTTCTCCTGTTTTAAAACAAATGAACAAAATAAGCATTTTAGTTGACTGTTAACAGCTTAGAGTTAGATATAAAACACAAAATTAGCTTAAATTGAAGTCTATCAACCTTAAACTTAGCACATTAAAGGTAGATTGACTTCTTGGTGAAATGGAGACATCAGAGACATTTCCCCACATTGTGACAAGACAAACAGCAGAAGAACAGAAACAGCACATTTAGAAATGGGGGGGGGCACTACATTGACACAATGAGGCACCAAGAGCCATTACAGTGAGCATGCAGAGGCATAGAAATACCAAAAAAGCTTTAGTTCACTTATACAAACACACGCACGCTCACAAACATCCACACGCACACACACCCTCTTTCTTGGCCTAAGAGCTACTATATTAAAGGCTGAGGGCATTCAGTGTGTTCTTCTGAGTCCAAGCCAGCTGGAAAATTGTGGGACAAGATTTGACAGCATTCCTCTGATACTCTGCAGGATATAAGTGTCCATATTACGAGGAAAAGCATCCAGTAGCATGACTTTTATCCAATTCAGATACTGCTTTTTTTCACTGTATTGACAACATTCAACCTGTCTTTTGTCATAAAATAATCTCCCTTTATCTTTCTGTTAAATTTCAAAAACAAAACTCCAACAATTGCACTCATTTAGTCCTTATTTGGCCTGATCCTGATAACCAAGGTTGAACGCTGTTAAACAAAATGCATTCTTTTCTCTTCATCATCATCAGTCCCATCAGTTAGCAGGTCAAAGTTCAAATGCAGGGAAACAGGAAGCTTCAGGCTTTGTTATCTCGGATAGGTAGCAGATGGCTCCTGCCATACCTAGAAAGAGAAAAACATCTATTAGTGCCAACTGTGGCTTTCATGTTCCATCTCGGTTCAATTTCTCAAACAATCATATCCTCTGGAGGATGGAAAGCTCTGAAAATAAAAATGTAAGGGTGCTCTGCTTCAACTTTAAAACCTATAAATATAAAAAATCTGACAAATAGTTTTATTTCATCGCTTAAAGGTTACATTTCATGCAAAATACACTTTTGATGGTGTTTATGCAAAAACATGCCTACAGATGCAGGCGCTTCAATTTTCACCTTCCAGCCAATTGCCTGCCAATTACCAGCCAACATCCAGCCAATGGGGGTGCCCAAAGTTTACTATACAAATGCCCATTTCATGGTGCTTCCCTCACAAGAACACATCCAATGGCTTTGTCCTAACTGAAGTAGCATTAGTGTTAACCAATCACTATGTTTCTGTCATGTCATTGTCGGGGATGTCATGACAGTCATGGCGCTGGGCAGGTTCCAGCATGATCCAGTCACAGACCAGCCAAGGAAACAGGCTCCATCTGTACACAGCCGGTCTACAAACACCCTCAGTGAGAAAAATTTGCCCCTCTATTGGTTGCTTCACCTACAAGAAAATGTTTGCTCCAATGAATTATTAGGGGAAATACTTACTAGGGTAGGCTTAGTAGGGTCATGCTAACTTTAAGAACAAAACATGGGACCATTGTAAACTTACTAAAAAGGAACAAAACATGACTTCAATGATAAACATAAATACCTATAAGTGTGGAGAAACATTCGGTCATATTTTGAGGTCAAACCACATTTGTAAATGGTTAATGGACTTGAGCTTATAGTGTGCTTTTCTAGTTCCTTTGACAACTCAAAGCAGCTTCATACCGCAGGTCACATCTACCCATTCACACACATTTACTCCCACATTCAGTCACTGATTATTGGAGATTTCTGTCCTTCAGTACCAAATAACACACTCATGCCCTTTCATACCCTTTTACACGCCTCGCAGTGGGAGCAGCTTGGGTTAAGAGTCTTGCCCAAGGGCACATCTGACCAAGTGCACTACCAGACTGCCCCACCGTTCCCTTTGTAATGAATAATAAGCTGTCAGAATACATTTTAATGGGATGTGTGGAACATAACTGCATAAATGATTAAAGTCAGCACCCTCTCCGCTTAAAACTAATTGCTGATAATTTAATAAACTAGGGCCCACATGTGGTTTAGTCTGATAGTAAACTTTATTAGCAATTGGAAGGTTGCTACAACTGTCACATGCCAATGAGTCCTTGGGCAAGACACTTTATTCTAAGCTGCTCCTACTGCTGCGTTAGCATCGAGAAAATGGGTATGAAAGGGTGAGTTTATTATATTAATGCTGATGGACAACTTACATAGAAGCTCAGCTTCATCAGTGAGTAAATGTGAGTGACTGGGTTTGATTGAGTAGATGGGACTTGTGGTGTAAAGGCATTTTGAGTAGTCAGAAAGACTAGAGGAGAGCTATATATGATCAAAAACATCTGAGCCTTATTTCCGTCTTAGTTCAATTCTGTGAAACACTAAATTCTTGTTGTTACATTAACCCTACAATTGACCTCATTGGAGCACTTTTAGATTCATCACCTGATCAGACGTGATGCTGAATTGTTGCTTGACATTTTTGCTGAAAAAATTGATTATTACAGTACTGTGATGTCATCAATATTGGGAACCATGTATTGCGTACTGTTTTGTGAGCTACCCTGTGATAAGCAACTCTACTGTGCCCTCCGCCCGTCTCAGCACCATGAGGAGCAGGGCCTTCAGTCGCTCTGCTCCCAAACTCTGGAACTCACTCCCACCGGACCTCAGAAACCTGGGCTCTCTACCTCACTTCAAATCTCAACTCAAAACCCATCTGTTCAAAATGGCATATTCTCCATAACTTCTTTGTTCTATTTTAACTTTGTGTCACTTTTCTCTGTTGTTTTTATTTATTTTAATTTGTGTTTTTAATTACTTTGTAAAGTGTCCTTGAGTGTTCAGAAAGGCGCTTTTAAATAAAATGTATAATTATTACTGGGAATAAAGTGGAGTTCAGACCAGGTCAGTGGATCCTTTATGCATATCACTTCCCACTCTCCGTCTCTTCCCAGTTTCCAACTTTACCCAATGACTTACCTGAGTGATGGCATAAGAGCCCCAAATATACAGCTATTACTCATCTCAACACATTTCAGTCCAGCAACCAACAAGCCTCTATGTCCGTTTATGAAGGAGTAGTTCAGCCACATCAAACATAAAAGTTTCTGCAGTTACGTCGTCTTGGAGCTTAAAAGCCTTTAACAGACGCCCTCCTTCTGCGTAGTCTCTTTTTTTCTCTAAAAACATTTCTGCTGTGTGATCCTCACAGTTGTGTCTTCAATCATTTTATAACAACCTAGTGGAAGGCCACTTTTACTTTCCATTTACAAGATTACAGAGGGTGTATGAATGACTATTGATGGAAGGCGATGTACTATTTCAAAAAGAGAAAAATAACAGTTCTTCTTTTAACAGGAGAAAAAGGGAAGAGTCTTTCTTTATGTTGAGAACAGTTCAGTAACAGGTATTTGATACCTTCAAACAGAGAGTAGGGTCTATCTGGGATGCGGCAGCCGTGTTTACCGTAGTCCAAACACCACTCTGCAAACTGAAAAGAGAAAATCACATATTAATAGACATTCATACATCCTCAGCTGCAGAATAAGAGAAGAAAAACAAAGTTACCGAGAAAGAAACTCAAAAAGTTATGACCTGACTCTAAGGATCAGTAGTGAAAAAAGTGACAAACTTGTTTCGTTTCTGACAAAAAATTCCTCAAACTCAGGCACTGTAGCTCTGCTTTTCAAGACAGTCAGCATATCTTTAAGATCCTCACCCCCCTAAAATCAATGTCTTATCCAAGAGCTGAGAAGCAGCACAGTCCTCACACTGCCCCGCTGCTCTTGTTAGAACATCTTTATTTCTATTAAACCATAACACTGAAAAACAACTCCACAGTTTGACTACTTTTTGGCCTTTTCATTGATTTTTTCTTTTGCTTTTGTTTTCTCCTGTGTTGGCAAGTTTCAGTTTCCTGAAATTAGACTGTGATAAATGGGTGGATGGAGCTTTCAGGGCTGAAAAATAGAGCCATTGCATTTGTGCCTTTAACTTTTCTGCACTTTTTAATGCAGCTACTATCCGATATATTCAACCACCAAAAGGAAACCAGTTAAAAAGGAACTTCACTTCTCATGTTATTAATTACCTCTGCTTTAAGTGTTGTAAATAATTCATGGCTTCAGTGACAGATTACTTTAATCCTCCTTTTGTCTTAGGGCCAAAACTGACCCCAACAAATCTTTAATGGTAGAAACAGATCATCTATATCTTTTTAGTTCAAATGTCATGACTTTTCCAAAAGTAATGCCTACTTTGGAAAAGGAAAAATTGCCTAATCTCATACACCCATGGAGGCCGTACACAAAAAAATTCTTTAAAGACTCACTGGTCTTAAAAGTTTCAAGCCTGAGAATAATTCACAAATAAGCATACTGCTGAGTTGACCGAACAGGGAGGTGGTTCTTTTCCAGGGGGCTCAAGGCTAACCTGACACACCAGATGAACTGTTAAAAATATTTCACTAATCCATCTGAGAGAGAGCCAACAGAAAGTGTTTGAGGAGGGCAGAACCTTTCAGAAGCATATCTGGCAGGTGATTGGATGATCGTTCCGTCAATCAACATTTATTATGGGCCAATCAGCTAATGCACAAGGCGGGTGCTACTGCATTACAGAAAGAAATGTGGTTAAAATCTGTTAAAACTGCTACTGAAGCTGTTAGTATCTATGCTAATCTCTATAATTGCAGTCACTTCCTGCTGTCGTCTCGCTTGTATCTCCTACCCCTCCTACTCTAGAAGACTCTGATCATTCCATGCTGCTTTGGACCAAGCAAAAACGTTGTAGGCCGGAGCTCAGCAAGATGGATCTGCATGATCACAGACATTGAATTGGGCTGATTCAGCTGCTGCGCAACGCTAGCTCGAGGCACCTCAATTCTATTCCCTCTGCATTTCTAAGCATTTGCAACATGCATTTGCAACATGGCGACTATAACTCTTCATCTTCATAATACCTCTTTAGAAACAAGAGGGTGATATTATAGAATCTATGTCCTTGTTTTATAAATTTTACAACAAAATATGGATCAAAAACATATGGGAGAGGTAAAGTCGGTATAAAACTCATCTTTTGTTGAACCGTTCTTCAGATTGCATACAATCTTCCTCACCTTGCATGCGCGGTACAGGTATTTTTTCTCCTGGGTGACCTTGTAAAGGGACAGGAATGCGTAGCCATTGCCAGCTGTGCCGTGGCAGATGCCGTAGCCTTTTCTGAGCAGGCCTCGCTGCCAGATCACCTCAGCACATTCTGCAGCATCCTTCAGATACTTCTCCTCTTTAAACACCTGTGGAGGGACAGATAAGATTGAATGAATAGCTGAACCTGGGATAGTGGGTAAGCCCTCAACACTCAACAGTTAAATACAATAAAAGCCTTTCTATCTGAATCATGACAGAAGCTGCATTCTATAAAAGACATCTGTGGGAAATTCTTAGTTTTATATTCTACAACTGACTGTCTTGGTTTTCTGATTTACTTGCTGACCCATCAACGAATTTCCCCCTGAAGCTATCGTCACTTGTTACATGACGGAGAGAAGGCCATAACGTTGGGGCTTTAATTATGAACATTTACATGGTTAAAAATTTTGCTTAGGTTGCAAGAGTGACTTGAGTTGTACTCATCATAATCTGGAAGTAGTTTTCACCTAAATGTCCAAACCAAAGGTTCATCACAAAACTGTCTTGTACTCAAAACAAAAAATACTGCACTTCATGCATTGGTAATGAACAATGGACGTGATGAACAGACAGCAGGGCAAACAAGGGAGGAAAGAAGCACAAAAAAGAGGCTGTGAGCTGGAGTTTAACCTGGCCTGCCTGTGCCAAGGCAAAAGCCTCCAAACATGGGTTTGTGAGGACATAATCCAATAGGCTATTGTCAGCCCGAGAGGGGGGGAACTAACTTTTGATTGGATAAACAGAGAAATGACCCCAAACAACCAGATTTTTCTACAGAAGACACTGAAATATAAATCAAATTTGTTTAAAAAGCTTGTTATTTCTAACTCTCAAATGGGAAGAAAGCTGGAGAAGAGATTTGTTTAGAAACATGAACCAAGAAGGGCTGGGCTTGACGAAAGGTTGATTAAGTCATCAAACAACATAAAAATGTCTCAGGGTAACAATAATGGCATCTGCATTTGGGGTTTTTAGAAATCTAAAAGCATTGAAAGTCAAATGTCAGCCACAAATTATCAGCTGTAAGTCAAAACAAACAGCAAGAGCTACATTTATGCTGTTAGATGTAAGAACATCTCCCTGACAGGCTGGTTGCTGTGCCTTTATCTTTCCCCGGAGAGCAGATAAGAGTCCAGCTCACAAAAAGGACGAGACGTTCCCACATGCCCAGACCTCATTAGTAGGTAATGAATCCTATCTGGGGAAAAGCAGAGCGGAGCGATACTACTACATTTCATAACAGCTGACAGATGACCTGTCAGACACACATGAAGCTAATGAGACAAACTGAGACACAGAGAGAACAAAGTGGAAACCTGACAGTTTGCCTGATTAGGGGAGATTATGAAAGCTTGGCTCCCGCAGCAGACTGAGGTCCCAGATGGCTCAAACAGGAAAAAGTGCTTCAGAAAAGGTGCAATGATTAAAATGATTAATACAGCAACTGGTATAGGGATCTCATGTAAGTCAAATAAGGTCTGTCTGATTGGGAACATGCCTGTGATTCATTTATTAAAAGCTCAGTTAGAGTCAAGATCAATAACCTGTCAAAAAGATTGACCCTCTGTGTCTAACACAGACAATGTGGCACTCTGAGGCTATTGATCAGTTTAATAGTTACCATAAATTTCCCTATTTCTATTTTTGTATTAGCTCCCTGATCCAGAGATTGATAACCTTTATATGTTGATAGGAAAAAACAAGATGTGCAACTAGGAGCAACACCAGAGCTTGAAACAAAGCAAACAGCATCACTCCAGCAGTGGTAAAAAACAAAAAAAAACACTGAGGCCTTGTTAACTTGGGGGGCATGGGATAAAGTGCATATGGGATGAAACAAATAAAACTAAACTAGAAGTGAACCAAGAGCACAAACCTCCACCAATGCAACTCCAGCATAGTTGAGAGTTATTGTTAATTGTTAATGTGGAAAAACTGCCTTATCTCGCCATGTTAACAAATCCTTTAAAGGTCCCATATTTTGCTCCTTTTCTGCAGTTTAACATGGATCCTTGATGTCTTCATGAAACGTTAGTGACATACTTTGGTTCAAAAAGCCTGTGAATAAAGCACAGCTGCATTCTTTACACGCTCACATAACTGCTCTGTTCAGGCTGGTTTTGAGGGCGGTCGCCTTCATATGCTAATGAGCCAGAGCAGCGTACACACGCCAGTTCACGATAGACCTGCTGCATAGCTCAAGCGAAGCGGGCGCTCCAGCCACGCGCCCGCTTACAGTCCTGAACACATACAAACCCTTAATCCATGGCAGTTACCACACACACGTTTACAACCGCGAAGCTCTTTTCCCCCAGACATCACAGGCTAACGCACAACATGCTAACCTAAGCCTAGTCACTGCAGTGGGACTGATTATATTCAGCCAACTGTTAAACTTCTCTTGACCAATATAAGAATACTCATATACTGAAGTTTATCCTTCAGACTTTCAACAAGTAACGTGAACACTGACGAACATGCTGTGCAGTTACCTCTAGTTCACTGTCCCCTGCTGTTAGCATTAGCTTGTATCAATGAGCAAAATAAATACTACACAGGATTAAAATACTCACATTTCCATCTTGGCGATGGATTTTTGGTACTGAGCTCAGATTCAGGGAAAGTCTAGTTCCCGGTCCTGTGTTGAACTGACTGAAGTTGAAGAAGCAGTCGGATGTGAAGTGACTGGCACACACATACAGGTTTTAGCCGACTGTAGCTGCTCATTCCCTTCAAAAATAAAATTAATCCACAGGGTCCTTTGGTCCTCCGAGGCTGGTAGCCTATATGTGAAGATATATGTGGCTGTTTACAGCCAACAACCGAGCAGTGACAGCTTCTGCATTAGACATTCTGAACACCGATCTCTCGCTAATAATATAAACAACATGGCTGCACTTCGCAGAGGAATCTCTCCAGCAGGGGGGAATACTCAGGTAGACCAATCAGGTTAGGTATGCAAATCAAAAAATATATTTTTACATAACAGTATATCCACAGACACAACAGCTCGCCGAATGCCATGAGTTTACATTTATGCAGCCTGCTAAATACAGGTTTTGTTGTCTGATATCACATTTTGTGGGATGAGAGGAAGGCCAAATACCCCAAAATGTGTTCAAATGCCTTAAAAAAGTGGTTTTTGCATAATATGTCCCGTTTAAAAAAAATCCTTGATCCGCATCCAAGTTCAGATCACCAACAAAATCTGATAACTTCTTTTTGTCTCAAGGCCAACAGTCTCTGAAAATGTCATGAAAATTCATTGAGACTTATTAAATTATAAGAGAAAATGTGGAAAACTATCCTGTCTTCCAAATTTTATAAATAAACAAATTCCTGGATCCGCATCCGGATTGCAACTAAAATCTAATCTCTTCTTCCTTCTGCAATGACTAACATTCTCTAAAAAATCTAAATCCATTCATAACTTTAGAGATATCATGATCAAAAACTTACAAGTGCCAACAAAAAAATAACGACCTTGGTGGAGGTAATTATTGTTGAGGGTTTTGTTCCTGTTGCAATAAAATATTAACTATAGCAGGTGGATGAACAACTCAGATGCCCACCATGGATTGTTTACACAGCCTTTTATCCCATCATTAATTTATTAATGACAGCACCTACATAGATAGGCTAGCATTGTATGTATTAGCCCAATGGCGTCCATATTGTCCCCATTTTGTCTGAAGCTGTACGCACATAGAGCATGAAACACTCTTAAACGTGGCACATAATTAAGATTTTTGAAATTTTTACTCGTAATCACAGTCTCCTCTGTCACTGATTGTATTCTTGCACGGCCAAAAGTTACTTTAGTTTACTCAAACACATCAGAAAATGAACATAAAGAATTGAAGCTCAATGTGGTAGGTTCTTAGCTAACTGGGACATCCATAGCAGCAGTATTTTAGGTCCAACTTCTTTCCTTCTTTCTCTGGTTATGGTGTGTTTAACAGGACAAGTTGTTACCACAAATCAACAATTTAAGGGTAAGTTGTGCTTTCTACATGCATCATCGTACAGAGACAAACTGCTTTGGGAACATGTCATGGAAAGCTTGGCGTTTCCATATTCCACTTGGCTTTCTCTGCACTAAATGATTATTCTTTAAAACCATGTGAGGGAGTGTCTCATAAAAAGTCCCATCCTTCTATAGCATTTACTGAAATCATTGAGGACGACTGCTTGTTTACAACATGGAGATCCACAAAGAGGGGTTGCTGTGTTTATTCAGACTACTGTGCAAAAAAAGAGTGAGAAGATGTTCTGTACAACTTCTAAATCAAATGAGGGCAACTTGAGGTGTAATATACTTAAACTTATACAGAATCAAGAGCAAAATGCTAGAGATAGATGAAGAAGTATGTGTTATTATGAGACTGCATAAGAATGTATAAGTAAGGGTTTATAGGCTATTTTTTTAACTACTGAGAGCAGGACAATCTTGTTATTGTCCACCTTTGTGTCTGTTAGAACTTTTTGGGATGTATGTAACCAGGTAAAAATCCACCGTACAGGACCCCTTAAAGAGGCGTATCTGGATGTGTGACTTCACACTTACCGTACAGACACTCGCAACCCTGAGGATGCATCGGCCATAAAATGAGCACTAGTCCTCCATATTAGATGCCTATTTCACTTTGAGCTTTTCATTAACTATTGTCTCCAAGTACTGGATTAGCTTTTTCCTGATAGGCTATTGTTTGTTGTGTGACAAAACATGAAGGACCCACCCCTGTGCCCTTCCCACACATCAGGATTTCTGACTGTACCTGTTTAAAATTTCAGAGTTCACAGCCAAGCAACACAATATAATCACTTAACACACCCCACGAAACAGATATATCAGGTAAGATGATCTTCAGGCCCCCTAGATCTGATTTTAATGGAAGGGGATTTGGCACAAAAGTAGAGCCAATTATCTTGTAGTGTGTGCCCTGCTCTAAAAAGACAAAATATAATAGAATATTAACAGCTACTTAAAAATGGACCAAGGTCCACGACTTCTGTTGTGTTTTATGTATTTGGATCTTGGAACAGCCTCAAACAGCTTTCCTGTCATTTTTTTCCAAAGCATCAATCCCAACCCAATATTATTATTGCTAAGAGAAGTTCTACGTCTACTTTTGGAGCTATAACATGGTGCAAGCTACTCAGACTGCTCTCTCTTCTTGGGATCAATCATAAAAATCCCTCAAACTCAACAAAAAAAAAAAAAAGCGATAAAATGAAATAAAAAAGGACACAAGCCCTTGTGCATTACACATTTCCTCCTCCTGGTTTGGTTTCAAGGGTCTGCAGAGATATCAAACACTAACTGCTGGGCTTTAGTGTAAAACTTTGGTTTGATTAGAAATAAAGTTTCTGTTTATAACCTAAAGGTTGGACAATTATGAAAGATTCAGTGAAAGAGAAAGGGTTCCTACAGTCTTTTAAAAATCAAATTCAAGTCTCTTTGAAGAACCAAGGCAGAGTTGAGCGCACAGGGAGTGCAAGCCTGAGAGAGAGAGCGAGAGGGTATGAGCGAGTGACTGTCAACCAGCTCTCTGAGGAAAACCATGTTGAAGGAGCATGTGGGAAAAACTGAGGAAAAATGTTAATGCACACTCCTGTGTATTGTGCAAGCATGAAAAACAATTTCCTGAGCACATTATTGATTATTGTTTGCTCAAACTGCTTTGTTTTTTGCTTTTGATTGTAACTGTTACACAAAATATAATTTCGAGTTTTTGCAAAATACATGTTTAATGTGCGCTAAACTTCCCATTAATTGTGGCACAAAAATAACGCCATAAAGTAGAGACTTTGATGCAGAATATCACTATCATTAAGGCAATAATATATTTTTCATTTAAGTTATTGGAATATCGACATGTTGAATATCAACCCTAGAATGTTTCAAACCAGGATTCTTCATACAAGTTTGATATGATATCATTTTGTAATACTTCCCATAATGGGAAAAGTATTGCACCGTGGGGAGCACACACATGCACCTGGACAGATAATGTTTTAATGCATAATGTACCAGTGTGACATGGCTGCCAAGAGTTTTTTCTAGTGTTGTATGAGATAACCCTTTAATTTTTAAAACAGATTTCGTTCAGGCTCTATACTGACTTCAAATAAAAAAAAAAATAAGACTATATTAACTTTTTTAAGTATCTACAAGAATCTTAAGATGAGAGGACAAAGACCGGACCCCTCACTCTTTTGCTGCACAATATCATGTGACCTTTGAGGTCATCAAATCACTCACTTGGCTGCTATATTGACAGGCTCTTTGTTGCATTGCAACAAGAGTGCTATAGTTTACGGCATCTTCCTGTAAAGCCATTGATTCTCCCTGTTTCTTGTGTTAGAGATAATAAGACACATAAACACTACTCAGATTATACTGTAGATTATCAGAGTTTCTAACAGAGTGTACAGACACCACAGCTGCATCAGCTGTGACCTGAAGTGATCTATAACATAATGCATTCAGCCACTGAAGCCTGCGACAACAAATGGAAGATGTGTTTGTCTGCTCTGTTAATGGTGAAAGCGAGAGAGACAAGCAATTGTGTGTCCCATTGTGCTTTGTTCTCTGTGTGATGCCAAAAAAGCTCTGCATTAGTGAGCAATGAGAATGCCAAAATAGCAGCACATTAGCTGCCAAGTGGCTCCCTAATGGGCCAAGAAAAGAAAAAATTGCCTTCAATGCATTACTGCAGAATGTGTGTGTGTGTGTGTGTCTGAGCACAGCAGGCTTTTAACCAGCTGGTGTTTAATCTGGAGGGGGAGATTCATTTCCTGTCTCTGTCACAGGCTTCTTACAAGATCATCAATGTATAAAAGCCTCTTTATTGAAAAAAGACAATTCACCTTCATCACTTTTCACTTAAAAAGGCAGCATTACGCACATTAATGTATGTGAGACAATATCCAGCCTTACCACAGGGTGCCACTGTTGTTCATGTGTTGTTTAAGGTAGAGAGGGTGGTTTTCTCATGGCACCAGTTTAACGTCTGTCCAGGTCAGACAGTGATGACTGCTGTTACACTGAGGCTCGCAGTGCACTAAATGATGTTCAGATCTCAATGGATTTTAAAAGCATTGGAGAACTCAGACATAAAAACAGGTTTCCAATTGCTTTTTTTTTTTTTTTGCATATAACCAGCCAGTGTACTCACTAGATGATTCAGCCAGACCACAACATCACACTCCTGCTGTTTGCAGTAACAATTTTCCACTCTCACATTTTAGTTTCATCCAAAAAGGTGCTTAGTTTTGGTTCAAAACTAATTGAAAGAATACAATCACTGTCATTGTTTTGTCTTAATCAAACCTAGTCCAACAGTAAAATACACTGCAGTGCTCTGACCATTAACGTCCTCAGCTAGCTGTCCTGGCATGAGTTCTTCATTGCAACAAAAAACAAACCAGAAAACACAACAGGACAGTTTCTCACAAACAGGAGGATATAATGTATTTAAAAGTATGCAATATCCCTTTGGAGACGCTTCCCTACCTTAATATTTTCACCAGTTCTGGCAGTATTTTGTCAAAGGCAGCCTGACCTGAAGTCAAAATATTAAAAATATTTAACATGTTCAGATCCAGTCACTTCAATTTTCCCCTCCCAGCAAGCTGCCTGCCAACTTCCAGCAAATTACCAGCCAGCTTCCAGCCACTAGAAGTCCTAACATCTCTGGGGATGTGCTTAACCCTTTAACGCCTTTTGTAACAAATTTAATACATACTTTTATGATACTTCTATCTAATCAATATTACCAAAAAATTACGAAAAAAAATCATCTAAATTAGGGCTAAAGATATGGACAAAATTTCATATCTCAATATTCATGCCAGATATCTCGATACCGATATGATACGATACGACTACGGGTTCGGTGAAGACCAAGCATTTTTCAGAAAAATAAAAACATTATATTGCAAAAGAATGTGGAAAGTGCAGTTTTAGTGCGGGGGGAAATCTACACTGCCTGGCCAAAAAAAAAGTCGCCGCCAAAAAAAGGTTACACACTAATATTTTGTTAGACCACCTTTAGCTTTGATTACAGCACACATTCGCTGTGGCATTGTTTCAGTAAGCTTCTGCAATGTCAGAGGATTTATTTCCATCCAGTGTTGCATTAATTTTTCACCAAGATCTTGTATTGATGATGGGAGAGTCTGACCACTGCACAAAGCCTTCTCCAGCACATCCCAAAGATTCTCAATGGGGTTAAGGTCTGGACTCTGTGGTGGTCATTCCATGTGTGAAAATGATGTCTCATGCTCCCTGAACCACTCTTTCACAAAAGCCCCATGAATCCTGGCATTGTCATCTTGGAATATGCCCGAGCCATTAGGGAAGAAAAAATCCATTGATGGAATAACCTGGTCATTCAGTATATTCAGGTAGTCAGCTGACCTCATTCTTTGGGCACATAATGTTGCTGAACCTAGACCTGATCAACTGCAGCAGCCCCAGATCATAGGACTGCCCCCACAGGCTTGTACAGTAGGCACTAGGCATGATGGGTGCATCACTTCACCTGCCTCTCTTCTTACCCTGATGCTCCCATCACTCTGGAACAGGGTAAATCTGGACTCATCAGACCACATGACCTTCTTCCAGTCCTCCAGAGTCCAATCTTTATGCTCCCTAGCAAACTGAAGCCTTTTTTTCTGGTTGGCCTTACTGATTAGTGGTTTCTTAAGGCTGCACAGCTGTTCAGTCCCAATCCCTCGAGTTCCCTTCACATTGTGTGTGTGGAAATGCTCTTACTTTCACTATTAAACATACCCCGAGTTCTACTGTTGTTTTTCTTTGATTTGATATGGCCTAATGTTTAAGTGATCGCCGATCACCATCATTCAGGATTTTTTTCTGACCAGATTTCTTCCTTGAAGACGATGGTTCCCCACTATCCTTTCAGTTTTTAATAATGTGTTGGACAGTTCTTAACCCAATTTTAGTAGTTTCTCCTTAGATGTTTTCTCTGCTTGATGCATGCCAATGATTTGACCCTTCTTAAACAGACTAACATCTTTTCCACGACCACAGGATGTGTCTTTCCACATGGTTGTTTAAGAAATAAGAAGCTACTAATTGCATCAACTGGGGTTAAATAACTTGTTGCCAGCTGAAAGATAAACACCCATGCAGAAATTATCCAATAGGAGGCTCGTACCTATGTGCTTAGTTAAATCCAGGTGGTGACTTTTTTTTTTGACCAGGCAGTGTATATCGTTTATATCGTTGCTTTTTGATATTAATATCTTGAATGTCCATATCTTGATATCGTTACGATATCGATATATTGTTCAGCCCTAATCTGAATACAATCAGATAAATGATAAAAATGTCCTCAAATGGATTATCAGTTGCCAAAAACACTTAATTTATCAAATGTGAAACGAAAAATATATATGTTAAATTTTATGGAAATTTAGATCTTTTAGGATTTCAGTAGAAAGTGAAATAAACATTTCAGCTCCAAAAAATGAGAATTTTCTGGCTATAATTTGTGTGTACAGGCATTAAAGGGTTAAATTTAAAAGAAGACATGCCCACTAATGCATTTGCAGGGTGTCTCCATGAGATGTCTCTCACATAGCCTGAGCCTTATCCTTAGTTATTCAAGTAGAGCAAACTGGACACCACAAAGCCACACAAACATGGCCTAAAGTTTACAGTTAATGGCTGTCTGGGTGGACAGGTCCCATCATGAACCTGCCACAGACCATGTCTTTGGTGTTGAGAGAGGCTAATTGTGTCAAAAATCGTACTTAAAATCATCTGTTGTGTAGGCAGTTTAAGAGTATACCACTGCATTCACTGTCCTCACCTTATGAGCCATGATGAGCATGTGGATGACACCTGGAGCGCCATGGCACCAGTGAACCAGCCGATCACTCTCGTTGCTCAAAGATGACGGGAAGTTTCCAGAGCGAAACTTCTTGTGGCGGACGTAGTCAATGCAGGGACGGACCAGCTCTGAAAGCATTTCTGGATTAAGGTTTGCTGCAGGCTAGAAAGAAACAGACACAGTTTAACTTCATTTGTGCAGGTCTACTCTCTCTCAGCTAAAGTACCACTGTTTTGCTTCAACAGTAATCCATAGATAAAACCCTGGAAAGGCATTAACAGAGTCAATGTCTTAAGAATAGATATTCAGAGATTTTTGTATTGAGTTTCACATTTCTTGATAAAAGTATGTGATATCTGAAACATTGCTGAATTCCTCTCTCATAAAGGTAGAAAAACTGTCAAGAACAGCAGTGGGTCTTTCCTAAAACTATTCAGTCTTTTCTGTTGCTAATTAGCAGAGAAGAAAACAATCTTCTACGGAGTGCAGCAACAGCTCAAGCACTTCTGTAGGCAGGAAGTCTGAGTGGTGAACTTATTAATTACCTGAAGTTAGGGAGTTCACTCCCAGGAAGAAAATTTAATTCATTAACTAAAAATCAGCATACCTGAAAGAGCTGAGGATTAATAATCTTTGTTAGAGTGAGTCTCTCTTGTGAGCGAGCTAGAAAAGCACACAGATTTTCTGCAGACACACTGAAGCAAATGCTTTCAGCGGGTTGTTAACTTTCAGCTGACTAAGTTACAGTGGTCAGCAGAATGTGTCCACATTACATCAGGTTGAAGTGAGGTGATTCGGGAAAAGTGACTGTGTTAATAGCACTTTGTTTATACAGAATGTGGAGATTCATCATCGTATAACTATTCTTAAATGTTAAGACATGTAGTTAGCCATCAGCAATATGTAGGAATAAAGCCAGTTAAACAAGTCTAAAAGAAATCAATTTTTTTTTTGAAGCAAAGCAGGACAGCGATGATGACATAACGTGTAAAATAGCAACATTTGTTGAGAATTAGTGCTCTTTGTAAAGACATATTTGCCTTCAGTACTTTTCTGACAATTAACATTTTATTTACATACAGCTCTCTTCATACTTGTGCTTAAAAAATCATGGAGACTCATCATGGCAGACAGGAAACAGAATTGGTCAAAATGGTGGCGTAATTATATAAAGCTGACTGTTCAACATCCACTGTCTGTCTAAATAAAACTCAAACTTCATAGGCTAACCTTTTTGTCCTATCGATAAAAATGACTCAATAAGACAAATGATAAGGTATTGTATTGATAAGCAGATCAATAGTGGATTAGTAAAAATAAATCAGTTCCCATCCCTAATCTTTACTTGATAGTAGGATGATTACAGCTTTATGTAATTGTTGTGACTAAGTATCTTATCTGTCTTAACATCATGCAAAGTGTGCGAAAAACTTCTGCTATAACACTGTCACTGTAAGAAGGGCACACGCCTGCAAAGTCTATCTCTCTCTGTCTGTCTCACTAACTATATCTGTATCTATCTATCTATCTATCTATCTATCTATCTAGATAGATATAGATATATATGGATATATATGTAATGTTAGAGAGACAGATGTTCCACGCATGTGCCTGTCTTATAGTTCGCACCTTAACAGGCTAATTTAGATTATTGTTTTGTTTATTTATTGTATTTGAAAAATAATATGAAAATTACAAAGATTAGAAATATACTGTGTAGGAGGAGGTGGAAAATTCAGAAAGCTTGTCATAGGGTTCCACCCAAACCATGCAAAAACATCACATTATTAAAAAGTAACATATTCATAATACAAAAAATTATATAACGGATTAACCTTACAACCCCACTTAAAATGCAGCTGTGATTTAAAAACAGGAGGTCCTGGCTAAAAAACCTCAAAAACAACTCAGATTCTGTCTCTGGTCTTAATGGACTCAACACACACACCAAGACTCATGTAGGAATCAATTATTTATTTCTTGCAAGATGTTCACTGTGTTAATGAGTGCATCTGTGCACAAAAACAGACACAGTCAATCCGTGGTTTGCATTAACCTCCTTGTCTTTCTTTCTGAAACTATAGAATAAAGATGTACACAGCAAAGTGAATGGCATTTTGAGTAAATTTATTTCCTTACAGATTCTGTGCATGTACAACACTGAACTTTATACTGTTTGTTCTAATAAGCTGAGCTCATGTAGTCGGCCCACAGACAGATCTCACAGCACCGAAGTGCATTGTTGCCCTGCAGTGCAGGCGGGCTGAGATATCCAATTAATTCTCATTTGCAGGCCACAAATCTCACTAAAACAGTGATTTAGTCAATCTGCCAGTAACACTAATGTGATGTGTGGCTGCAGGAGTTAGCAGCTCCTCTGTTAGCTCTCTGCCCGGGACAGTGAGCCTCTACATCAGACACCAGACAAACATTGAAGCAGTGATCAGCTAATGCATGTCCCCTACTGCACTGCGTACTGGAAGGAGACTGTGGATGACAAAGTGTGTGTTTCACCTAAAATGATGCTAAATTACAAGAGACTAAGTACCTTAAGGTGCCTATATAACAGAGTTAAGATGGATTTTATGGATTTGTTCATATCAACATAGTTTCTTTGCATTAAAATTATTTCTTTTTTTTTTTTTTTACTTAATCTGAGCATTTGTCAGTGTAATTTTCAATAAATTAACTTGAAAAACAACAGCACTGATGAACTTACAACCAATCATAGACAAAGAAAAAACTAACTTAGCCTATAATGTGTTCCTCTTTTGATTGCCATTGTAAGTCCAAATCCAGACCATGTATTCCTTGTGTTAGTTGTTTATTTCTATAAATCTTAAACTGGAAATGTTAACTTGGTGGAATACTGAATGTGCATTTGTATCCCAGCTGGTGTTTACTGAAGTACAAGAGGTGGCAAACAGAACAAGCATGGCACCTTTTAGACAAAATATGTGTTCACACTTAAGCAAAGTAAAAAAAAAAACATAAATACTCCTTATGCAATCAAGAGAAAAGCTATAAAACAACTGAGTCACTCTAATTTCAAGTCTACATAGACACAATAACACACAAATGTACTAATAGCACCTCAGCGACTTACCTGCATGAGCATGTAATAAATTCCAGCCAGGCCGTGTGCGGCCCCGATGTACTGCTTCTTGTGCCATTCATAGAGAAGAGGGCAGCGGTCTGTCTTCTTCTGGTCTGCTGACATGTTTTTGCCCGATTCCACGATGACCGTCACCACCTGATAATCAAACAAAGGCATGAGTTTAAACAGGGTAAATGGGTGTTTGGTCTGAATGTGTTGTCTTCAATCTGACCAGATTTTGCTTTGGACATCTCAGTTTAAAAAAAGCCATGAAGAAGATTTAACTTCTTTTAAGTCTTTTACAGAAAGTAATAACAACAATAATTTAGTATCTGTCTGATTAGTGATGACAAATATAGCTGTACCCCCTAGATATTGGATAATGAGCAGAAGCATGCAGCAATCTCCTTATTTGATGAATATCTGGAGGCTGGCACTGACACAGAGTCATCCATGGAGCTAAAATGCCCAGTTTTACACCGAACATTACATTTTAAAATTATTTTGTGCTGGGACCAAACACTTTCAGTCTTTATAGTTAAATTCACTACTGCTGATAACTGTGAGTTGAGTGCAGTATTTATATATTGCTCTGTCATTGCCTTGGCAGGGCAGGGCCAAACAAATGGCCTCAATCCCTTTAAAATCTGATCGGCTACCCCAGGTACCAATCCAAAATCCTTAAATGTGATTGGCTGTTGGCCCTGTCAGAAGTGGGGTTTATGTTAGGATCAATGTTGCCTGTGTTGCAAGAGGTTGCAAACACTTTTCCTTGGATTTCACATATTCTTTTTGCTAAGAGCTTTAGAGATGTCTTATTGTGCTTTTTCTGATTTTATGGTAAATGGACTTGAGTTTATTTTCTAGTCTTTCTGACAAGTCAAAGCACTTTCACACCGCAGGTCACATCTACCCGTTCACTCTCACGTTCACTCACTGATGCTGCTTTATAAGTTATCTGTCAGTATTAGTTAAGTCTGACGCAGCAGTGGGAGCATTTGGGGGTTAAAAGGATAGTTCAGTTTTTTTGTAGTGGGGTTGTAATAATAATGATAATAAAACACTTTATTTGTATTGCACTTTACATTTTCGCAATCTCAAAGTGCTACAGGGTAAGATAAAAACAATTAAAAACAATTTCTAAAAAGAGTCAAGATAAATAGATTCTTCAAAGAACGGCGAACCCAGAAAAGGACTTTAGCAAAATGCTTTTGTAAAAAGATAGGTTTTACGATTTCTTTTAAAGCTTCTGTAGACTGTGGAGCCCTCAGGTGGTCAGGGAGGGCGTTCCACAGCCTCGGGGCAGCAGAAGAAAAGGCTCGATCACCCATGGTGTGGAGCTTGGTTCTGGGGACTTTTAGAGTGTTTGTGGTTGCAGAACGGAGGGTGCGTGAGGAGGCCATTGCCAGTTAACATAGCCAAAATTACACCATAACACAAGTCAGACATGGTGGTAGGAATAGACATGAAAATAAAACAGCTTTTGCTTAGAAGTTGCAAAGAAAGGTGCATGTAACGGACATAGTTACAAGGTAACACACAGTGCAGTTTTCCATTTTTGTATTGACAGAGATATTTTTTTTTTTTTAGAAAAGCACCCATGTGGACGGAGATATTTTATAAAACAGAGGAGGAAAACCTCTGTTTTTGAAAATACCCGCCTGTGTGGACACAGCCTAAACTATTAAAGGTATGAGCTTATGTATGTAGCTTAAGTATGTTGCCAACTTGTTGTGGCCCAGGACAGTGTAACTGTGACTGTAACTGCTGTTAGAATTTAAAAAAGACATTAAGTGTTAATGAATTGATAAGTTTATACAGCCATATTTTTGATAAAAAAAGTCTTAATTGTATTCTCATGTATACAAAAATGGCTCTTTTATTTGCGTTTGGTAGGAAGGGGGGGACCTGATAGTATTATCTTCCAAGGAGGACATGACAGAAGAAAAAAAAAAGAGAACCAAAGCCCTAAGTTAATGTAAGGATGCTTTTTGTAGTAAACCAAACCAATCTAGCTGTTCTCAAACATTTTGGAGTGCATATTAAGCAGCCACCTACTTTTACAAAACAGAACATGCTGAGTGAACTTTGCTAAGGTAGGACAGAAAAAGAAGACACACGCTGTGTTTCACTTTGCTTTGACTCTGTTACAATGCAACATGACAACCTCACACTGTGGACAGCACCACGGGAGCAAACAACAGCTAATGAAAGGCAGCTTTTCTCTCCACATATCTCAAAATAATAATGTTTGATGAGTCAGAGAACAGTATTGAATTTTATATAAAGTGCATTCTTTCTGGGTACAAGTCTGGAAAATCCCATTATACTCACAACTCTCACTGTTACAAAAACACATTTTTGTGTTTTGAAGTAATATTTCATCATTAGTTTTAACTTGTGCACAAAATCACTCATTATGCCAAATCTCATACTCAAAAAGCAGTGTAATAATAGCAGGTCTTAAAAGTCTAGTATTCCCTCAGTTTAAAGAAGATTTCAGATTGATGACAAAATCTGTTTGTGTATCCACAGTGTTGTCAATTTAAGATAATATTTTAACATGACTACACTGAGAAAGAGAGTACTCATTTATTTGCTATAAAGGCATGCAGATACAGTGTATGCTATCTTTGCAATAATTTTTTTTTTGCATTTAGGTGTGATTATGTATGATCTGGACATCTTATAGTTAAATACTTGCACTTACACCACTCTGAATATTTGGTCTCCAATTTTATCCTGACATGTAGTAATAAAACATCTACACAATTAGACTAAAGCTGGATTCTGGTTTTACTGAACCCTCAGAGAGTGATAAAATAATGATTTAAAAAATGCACTGAAATGGTAATATTGAGAGATCTTCTCCTTCAGAGGGCTTTATGTTCTTGTCTGTGTGGGAAAAACCTTTCTTAGAGTTTGAAATAGTCGGCTTCCAGCTCACTCCGGCAAGTGCTACAAATACACCAACTTTTGATCCCAGCACAGTTTTCAGAACTGTTCCACCCCAAGTCCTCGCTCTCTCTTTTGCTTGAATTTTTCCTTTCTACACAGTTTTCTTTCAATAAATGAAACTTTTTCCACAGCAAAGGATGAGTTAACAAAGCAGTGAGATTCTGAGGTTTACCGTTGTAAGATGGCCAGTTCTTTCAAGGGGGTACAGAATAAACCTGTCATTAAACTCAAAGTTTGTTGAGCTGAATTTCACGTTTACTGCGACTGATCTGAAACACAGGCTCAACTTATTATTTAGTGCAAAGCTTTTGGATTGACTGAGTCACAGTACTATGTAGTAATTAACTGCTAACAATTTTGACTTGTTGGTTTCATGTGGGGTCCCTCAAGGGCCAGTTATCGTGTCCAAATTTGTCTACATGGTACACGTCTGTTTTGCTTCTTTCCTTAAATATTATGCATGAGTTAAATTAACCTGATGAAAAAAAACTTGTAGAAAGAGTAGGTGGAGTGAGCTAAGGCTGCAGTTTTTCAGTCATGTTTTTTTTTTTGTTTGTTTTTTTGCTTTAATCTTCAAAAAGCTTTGAATTAATGTTTTATTGTCTATAAACAAGCATATTTCAGTTTAATGCAATTCATAATTACCAAAACAACCTACAGATAGACAACAATCCATGACACATCTTAAAGTTCCTTGTATGCACATCTTCTTTTTGGAAATATGGAAAACATTTGGTTGATTCTTCAAATGCACAGAGCTGTAATTGTGTCTTTTAATGTACAACAATTTAAACCAACTCTTTAACTGTATGCAGTAAACCCTGTCGTTCTTTCATTGTACATTTAAGTCTTCTGAAAGCAAAAATGGTACCCACAGACAGAGGAGAAAGAGTCTAGCTACAAATTTCTTCATAAATTTTCCCTTTGGCTTGTAACTTCATTATTTGATGCCAATGTCATTCAACCATTTCTGAAGAAGTGAATTCTCCATGGGCAGCCACGTGTTTTTAAAGACGAAGCATGTTAGAAAAAAGACTATCAACTGATTTTTTCTCTCTTTTTTGCTCTTCTTCATCATAATAATCATAACATCTTTTAATTCTAATTGAAATACTCATTATTTGTGTCTTTAGTAAAACCTTTAAGAAAAACACATTCGTATGGATGCTTTCTGGATTAAAAAGCTGTTGTTACTGTGACAACCAAAGACATCCAGCAGCACCTCATGGAGAGCTTTAAGAAGATGTAAATACAGTTTCTGCATGCACTGAGGTTTGTTCTTTGAGTAAGCAAAGTGATTATGTGAATTTTATTGTAGATAGTCATGGAAACAAAGGGTTGTTTGTTTTGATTTCCAATTTAAAACACACAAATGGCAGCAGGAAACGCTTTAAATTATGAGATTTGCATTGCTCACATTGCAAATGTGTAAACTAATTCAGAGTGAAAGATTAGCATCATTGTAAGAGGCTGATGCATAGACTGGTGGTCTTCACTGACCTTTGTAACCTGTTTAAGGTTATCTGAACTCTATAAACATACATCACTGCCTCACATAATGTAAAGGCCAATGGAGAAAAATAACAGAAAGCCAGGACAACCTTAGGGTCAATATCTTGGCTCACCAAACTAGGAGCCATTTATCATTTCTAAGGTTAAAACAATCCCTTCGCATAAAGATGTTAATGTTTTTACTTTAACTTAATGCTCTGTGACTCAGAACTGTCTTTAAAGTGAACTTCTCCAACATTGGTATTAATCAGCTCCTATTAGTCATAAACTGTTATTTAACTGATAAATAAATGAGTCACTAAAACTGTCACCAATAACAAAAGATGGCACTGAGGGTGGTGTTATGGTAAATTATGTGTATATATCCATTTCCCTCTGTTTCTCCTTACCAACCCAGATGAAAACTACAAAAAACTATAATCAAGATATTGATTCTTGATCTGTAATATGTGTATATTACTGAACTCATGTTAAAGTTAAAAATGATGAATCTGAAAGATATAAAGACAATTAAAACTGCTGGTAAACTAAAAAATGTGCTCTCCCAAAGCCACTGCCAGCTAAGACAGAATTAGCAGCCCCATTTAAGACCTTAAGTGAGTGGAGTAGTATCAGCTGGGGACCAGGCAGTAATAAAAAATAGTAATTTTAATATCACTCTTGAGTTGAAATATGCAGGTGACACAAGAATTAAACAGCTTCCCCTAAATATGACTATTTGTGACCAAAACTGGCCAATATAAGACTGCTAATTGCAGAGTAATGCACCCTGCAAAGTGCAAAATACATTTCAGTGACATTTAAAAAGCCAATTTTGAGGAAATTAAGAAAGTGTTCTGACAGAGATTGAAAATAGTACTTGCACTGGGATTTTAGAAACAGTTTTCTGTGTTAAATGGCTTCATACAATTTTGGTCTGTGTTTGTATTTTGGTACTTTTGCCCGGTTGACTTGTTTTGATTTCTGTTTAGTTAACAGTGAAATTAGTTAATAGGAACTGAATATGATGAGCTATGTCTTTGGTCTATCTATTGAAATAATAATAATTCCATAGCAAACCAGCAATTGTATGTCATTAAGAATCATCACTACTATCATTTATGTTTTCTGTTTTATTTCTGGGTACCGCGTTCACAAACATCTATAAAAGCGGGGGCAACTTAGGTACAAAATCAAAAGGCTTTTCTGGGCATGAAATCACAGAGAGATTCAGCTCAACTCCAAAAGAAGAGGAGTATCTTGGAAGTCTTTTTTAAAGATGACATGCATAGCAGATTGCAGTGAGGAACATTTTATCTATTTTTCAACAAGCTTCACAGTTGCTATTAATAGAACAGCTATGAAGAGACTGTTGCAAGGAGCCCTTGGTTTTATATTTTGTAATAAATGATGTTAAAATTCAGCAAAATATTGACCTCCAAATATTTTAAAGAAAAAAGACGCAAGTAGTTTTCTTCTAAAAAAGAGGTACACTAGTTATTCTAGTCCTTTGTACAGTGGGCTTTGAAAGGTTTTGTAAGTATGTGTGTTTTTGTAATAAACTTTTTTTTTCTTTAGGGCTTTAGTTTGTGGGGCCCAACATTGATGACTGACCAACGTCCCACAGTTGCCTGGGCAAAAAAATGGTGGCCTTCACTGCTGATGTTCACAGGAAGATTATCTAAAATCCAGCTAAACACAAACTAAAATCACATTTCACCCACTACTCTAAAGTTAACAAAGCAAAATAATTAGTTTTAAACTAGTCTCCAGTAGGGCTTGGCATTGTTTAGAACGTCACGATTTGATTCAGTATCGATTCAGTGAGAAGAAGAAATACACAAATAATTAGAGTACCTGTTGACAATTTTTGCCTTTTTTTATTTTGATGCCAATGTGAACATATGTGGTATGTCACATCATATTTTTGAGCAAACATCTGAATATAAAAATTTGCTCAGTAATGACTTATTTGTGCATATGGAGTGCAAAAGTAAAAAACATGACATTTAACACTATAATAATAAATGTCCACCTGGACTTTTTTGTCAATAAATGTGTCCTCTGAATACATTTTTAACCCTTTTTTTCACGAGCAATAAAAGAAAACAATTCTTGCAAGTATTTGTCATTATTATGTTATAAATGCTCAAAACAGTGTGTAATTACAGGAAAAAAATTAAAATGGCTTTGAATTTTCAACAGGATTCTCTTCATGAACAATAAATGAACATGTAGAAATTTTCTGAGATGACCAAAAATAAATTTCACCTATTTTACATAAACTCAAACATTTTTGTTAGACTGCAGCATTTAGTGTCCATGTTACAGTCTGTTATATTAGACCATGTCCAGGTGTTTTTTTTACTGATGATAGTCCCTGAAGCAGTTCCTGTCCACCTGAAGACAGAGATCTCAACATTTCTTCCTCCAGTATTTCTAACATTACTATTTATGGAATCCATAAAAAACAAACTATGATCAAAAAGAAAATGGCAAAAAAGACGATAAAACACGCAGAAAATACGTCGGAAATACGGCAAATGCCATTGTGTTTAATATTTTTCATTATTTACACAGAAAATACTGATAAACCACCATTAAATCATTCTCATGTTCTCATGAGAGTGATTTAACGATAGGCGTTCAATCCTATCACTCTGCAAGCATGTCTTCTTCTGCGACTGGCAGCAGCTGGATAAACACTGAAAAGTGCACAGCGCCCCGCACTGGCCAGAAGGTGAATCAATTCAGAGGATTTGTTGAATCGATATTGAATTGGGAGGGAAATAATTGCAATGCATTGCTGAATTGATATTTCTGTCCACCCCTAGTCTCCAGTTTAAGAAAATCATTCAGAAAATGTTTTAGAACTTTTTATTCATCACTTGAAAACAGCATCAGAGAAGAGCTGATGTGAGGTTGGTTTGCAGAGTATGGCTAATGCTAATGCTACTGCTAAGGAGAGCAATGATGACCCTGATAGCCTTTGGCCTCTTGCAGCACAAAGTGATAGCATCGTCTCCCTGTTTCAATATAGTAGGTGGTGGTTAAGGCTGTCACATTATCCTTGAAATTGGAAAACCTGTTCTAACTTAGGAGGTAAAAAATCATATCTAAACTGTAGAAACACAACTCAATTGAAATTATACAGAGCAGCAACACATCAGGGCAGGTGGAGCAGTGAGCTACCCAATCCAACAGAGGGAGCCTCCATCACAACCTGATCACAACAAGGAAGTATTACTCTGAGAAAACAGAGGGCAGGCAATGCCACTCTGTGGAAGAAGTTTGGGCTTCACACCACTGATGGCAAAATTAAAAAAAAAGACTGGGTTGTGTGTCAATTATGTCCAAAGCAGCTGTCCCACTCCTCATCCACAACGAATTGGGGGGCCCAAGTGGGGTGGCAGAGGAGTAAGTGCTTAGCCCCATGTGACCACATCCTATTTGTTAGGCCCCCTGCCAGAGACACAAAAAGAGGCTACCAAGGTAAAGATTACAAGATCACATGCAGCCCACAAATGTTCGAAAGGTGACAGCCTTAAGGAAGAAGCAGCAACGACAGCAACCACTTGTTTATGCTCCTTTTGGACATACTATGTGTTTATTCCTTTTGAGAGGCCAACAACGCAGCTCAGAGGAAGAAATTAGCCCAAGCTGCGTGGATACGTTGGTATGTGGTATGTGATGTGTTTGGAAATGGCTTAACAACTCTACTCGCTGATAGCAAAGCATGTTTGCAGTATCTCCTACATCACACACTACAGGACATTTAAATTTCCCAGGGACAACCTAATAATTTGTATTCACTATTACAAAATATTCCAGTATTTGACCTCAGATGTCCGAAGACCCTTGACCAGGTACCTAAAGTGAACCACCCTGAGCCATTCTTCTACATATGCTTAAATAAAACTCTAAATAAAAGCAGTGAGGACTAAAAGACACAGGACAAGGTTTTTTAGTCTGTTTTGAACCATATTTCCAAAGTGTTTATTTCTGCTGTTCTGCTATTTTAGCTTTTAAAAGTTTCATGGAGTTTGTGTGAAAATCCTGGTGCTTCTGCATCTAGCATCAAGTTAACACTTAGTAATCAAGCACAAAAAGACAAGGGTTTTGGTCACAGACAGGTCCTTGTTGTCACATTTTAGGGTTATGTTGAGGATGGTTTTTGGATATGCTGTAGGTTTCTGCCACCACTGCTGAAAAGCTGGATTGTTAGATTATATACAGTGGAAACATATGTATGTGCATGTGTGGTGCTGTATTTCTAGTAGCCTGGGCTGCTGAGTCAGTGGTTTATCCAGTCCCCAGAGCAAGACAGAGTGAGTGAAAACTAAAGGAAAACAGTTCTGCAGCAGCAGCAATACTTCTCTCATGACAGAGCAGATTTACAGCCAGCTTATTCATTTATACGTCACTCCACTCCTACACATCTATACTTAAATATACTACCACCCTGCTTCTCTTCACCTCATTTGACCTGTCTCAACTTAGCTCTGAATCTATCTTCAGCAGAGTCAATTTAGTGTGAAAGGATTAAACTCTTTTTTGAGAAATATATTTCTTTTTCTGTGCATCTTCTCACATGAATAAACATGAGCACACACAGCAGGTGCCTCCAACAAAACCTCCATATATCTGCTTCTCTTTCTCACTAAGTCACACACACACACACACACACACACCTACACACACCCAATCCAATAAGCAATCAACGGTTTCTCTAGAAGGGAGAAAATGTAATTTAGGTGGAAGTAATCTGTTTGCAGCGTAAATTAATCACTAAAAACAAACTGAGGCCTGTGGGATTTCTCCGCAGGAAGACTGAATGAGCAAAGCCTAATTCAAGGATTCAGGGTAAGAACGACCTTCCAGCTTCCAGATCATTATTGAAGTTAAATGTGTTTATTTTTGGGTGGAGTGTGTGCATTTTTAAGGCAAATCAAGAAAAGGAACATTAGAAAAAGGGAAAACAATTACTCAAAGCTTTTGTTGTCAGTAAATGCAGATGTACAAAGTCAGTGGAGAAGAGAAAGCAACCTGCTTTATTCTGACGTCATAGACAGCACCAGAAAGGTTAGAAACAATTGTCTTGATTAATTCTTAAATGTAGGACACAATGGTGCAGCAGGCAGTACTGGTGCCTCACCAGGCTTTCTGTGAGGAGTTTGTTTGTTCTCCCCGTGCATATGTGGGTTTTCTCAGAGAACTGGGCCGTCCTCCCACAGTCCAAAAACACGCTCATTACCTCCACCTAGGACGTTATGTTTTTGCTGGAGTTTTTTCTGATTGTCCATTTGTATGTCTGTGAGCACGAAAACTCAAAAAGTTCCCAGCCTCTTTTGATGACATTTTCAGGGGATGTTAGTCATGTCACAAAGGAGAAGTTATTCGATTTTGGCGGGGATCAAAATACAGATGAGGATTCAGAATGTTTTAAAATATTTGTTACCATTGCATTATAGGGTATTTTCCCACATTTTACATGAATATCTCTGTTTTTAATGGATTGTGAAGAAATATTCTGGGAATATTTGTCATTGGTACTTTTAAAATATTTGTTTTCAATGTGCAATGGGGCAATTTTTAACATTTTTACGAATAACTTGGCTAACAGTATCAGAAATGCCTTGGTGGAGGTCTGTACATTGTAACAGTTCCAGTTAGGTGCATCCATTTTAGTTGTGTTTGTCATAATGTATCAGTTTTGGTTAAAAATTATTTGTGTCGATTATCCATCCATCCATCATCTATACCACCTATCCCTTTTGGGGTCACAGGTTACACCCTGAACCGGTCGGCAGCTGATCGCAGGGTCACATAGAGAGACGAACATCCATTCACGCTCACACTCATACCTAAGGGCCATTTGGAGTTAACAATTAACCAGATGAGCATGTTTTTGGTCTGTGGGAGGAAGCCGGAGTGTCCTGAGAACCCACACATGCACGGGAAGAACATGTAAACTCCACACAGAAAGGCCCTGACAGCCCCAGGGATCTTGTGTGAATAAGTCCTTACTGAAAAGAGAGCTGATCATAGAATTAGAGGGTACAAGACAAATCTGTCACAGCTGACAGCTTATGAAAGAGTTCTCCAATAGGCTAAAGATAATTACAGGCAGATTTTTGGACTGAAATATTGATTATATTTTCAACACAAAACAATGGATTCAGAATGAAGAACCATTAAGAGCCTCAGTCGATATGCAGAGCAGTAGTTAGAGCATAAAATATGTGGTAAAATCTGTCTTTAAACAACCATGGGCAGCTAATCTAACAGATTTTACTGCAAATTCTCTTGTTTACTGAATTCAGAATTGTTACGACAAGTGTTGATAGTGATTCTAAAAGCACCGCTGATGGGGGTCATCAACTCAATGTAAGAGTGGGGCTTACAGTCAGCTTGGCATTTCTAAGAGGAGATACACACACTTATAATGCTGCCATAAGTTACAAGTTACTGCAATCCAATAAAATGTCAGTCTGCAGGCAGAATAACATCAAATTTTCAGAAACACAACCCTCAACTCCCCACACTGCAAGCTGTCAATCAGAGAGGACAAAATAAAGCCTGGAACTAACCCAGCAGAAAACTAGCAGTAAAAGTCCAAACACACACACACACACACACCCACACACACACACACATATACACACACAAATCCATTATATCCCATGAAGTAGGTGAATAAAACAAAACAAAACAAAAAAAACACAGCAAGAAAATCTCGCAAAAAAAATAGAAACGTCTCAGAGGGCTTCAGTGAAAACAACACGACTGAAAGATAAAGAGAAAAAGTTTTTTAAACAGCCCCTTGGAGCTTCTGTTTGGTAAAGCAGAAGAGAGCTGCTGTGAGTGTGTGCGTGAGCGTGTGGAGGCAGTGACAGGTAACCGGCACAAATGATGGTGAGATGAACAGCAGAGGAGCACCGCAGAAAACTGGAGCTTTTAAGATTTAGATTCTTATCCCTTCGTTAGTCATACCGAAACCTCTGTCCAACACTTCTCCGTCTGTAAGCCCACTGCTGCTGCTTGCTCTCTCCACCCTTCTGTCCCGATGTGAGTGTATGGGCGTGTGTGTGTGGGTGTGTGTGTGTGTGTGTGTGTGTGTGTGCACAGCCAATGTGTTTTGGGCTGGCACTTTACCAGAGACGACAGCTGGTCCTGTAGCTTCTGCAGTGAATGTGTGCAGGCTTAAATAATCAAAACAGAGTGAGGAAGGATTATCATGAACTATCTGAGTGTGTGTTGAGGGGGATAAGTGAGTATATTCCAGCTCTCTATCCCCTGGTCAAAGTCCACTTTTGTTCCAAAACAATGTCTGACTAGAAGTGCATTTCAACATTGCCAGGTAAGTTATTGTCAAAAATGTGGAAAACTGCCCTTCTTGCACTGTTAAGAAATGATTTTAAAAAGCCCTGGATTCACATCCTGGTTGGGATCAACAACAAAATCTCATCACTTCTTTCTTGTACCATGACCAACACTTAAAGGAAAATGTCATGAAAATCCTTTGAGAATTAGGCCTTTGTGGGGGTTGTGCTAAACTACTGTAACATCCAACGAAACAACAATTGAGGATGTCGAGGTGATAGTATACCTGGTCCTTGGTCTGTAGCTTTTTTATGCACAGCGAGGATTAGAGTGTTATGGCAGAGCCAGCTGCAAGTTTAACATAAGATAGTACTAACAAGTACAGGAGAGCTTAAATGTCATACAGCTGCACAAAGCTGACAATGCAAGGCATTTAAGTTCTACTGTATGTTGGACATCTAAATCCTGTCCCAGTTTTAAGGGGTTCTGATCATTATTAAGCAGTAGATATGTCAATTCAATGTCACAATTCTAACTCTCTTAGATTCTAAATCGATTTCAAACCAAAATAAAAAACACTGCATTAAATCGATATTCAAAAATGTTTAGCATCCTATTTTATGAGTTTGTAAATGCACTACTCATATTGTCCACCTGCTCATGCTTCTGTAGCACACATTTTTAGAGAGGTGCATGCTGGTACTAGCCAGTCACACTGCTTAAGTTAGCCATTTAGCTCACTGAAGCGGCGACGTTACTGTATGGAGCAGCAAAGAAAAATCCAGCCAGTTCCTGCTTAAGTGAAAATGAGTGTGTAGGTGCATTTTAGATTCTATAATGTTTTCTGCTTGCTAGTGTCAGAGAGGCCACGTCTACAGAATCAGGCTGTAGTTTGTGGCTAGGTATCCCAGCATGCTATGCTCTGTGAAGCTAAAGACAGTACTATTAATGGAGGTGAATAAGCAGCAAGCTAAGATCATAGAAGCTCTGAGTCTGGTATTTACTGCTTTGAACCCAGAATTGAAATGCAACTAGTACAAAAGAAGGCTCATTTGGGATGGGGACCAAGAATCTGTTCAAGTTCTGTTCTTAGTCATTTCATTGTGGAACTTTATTGCTTATTGTATTCATTTAGTTATTTATTACTGATCCTGCTGACCTGTGGGTACTGACAGGGGAATGTGGTTGTCCCTATGCTGTTACGAATGTCTTGCATTTGTTTGTTTGTTCCCTGATTTGTTTGGATGGTTCAATAAAGCTGGGTAACTGTAAATGGAATTGCCCACCGGGGATTAATAAAGTTGTCTGAATCTGAATCTGAAGTTCAACACTTGATCCAACAGATACCAGGAGCTGAGATAAGTTCCCTTCATACTGATTTTTTTTTAACTTGGAAAGTCATGACTTCATGTTCTTTCAGAAGGCAGTCAGCATAAATGACCACTAAGGAGTCAAGGGAGTAATCATGGTGGACGGAAAAAAAATGTGTCAAAAGTGTGGCGTAATTTTACACAAACTAATACTAATCACCCAACGTGAAACGCCTGTGAAGTATGAAGAAATGGTGGAAAAGTAAATGGTAACTTAAGTTTTTGAGTTTTGAGTCCTTCCTGCCCTGTGCACAGTAACTTTCTCTTTCTTTTAAAGCATGTTAAAGTCTCAGAATTAACTATCGTAGAAAAGGAGATGCGACATGCTGGAAAGATTGTAAAATACCCTGAGGCAAAATGGGATCTGGGGTAACACAAAATAAAAATGATTTGATCTGATGTGGAGATGAACCCTGTGGGTCTAAAAAAAAATTATGTTCAGTGACTCCGGCTGGCCTCTAACTGAACTGTGAACAACAGCTGACCATAGCTACATAACCAAAGACTATTAACATAATAATAACATGTCAAAGATTATATGTTACTTTAGCTAAGCCACCATCTTCGAAAAGTGACTTTTCATCTCAGGTTATTTACATCATTTTACGTCTAATGGGAGTCCAAACCCTGCTTGTAACACTTCCTGTTTCATGATGGATGCAGTGAACTGAAGTCTTGCACTAGGCAGTCCCATGTGAGTGTGTTACCTTTGTAATAGTTTCCTCATCCACAGTGTTGGGTCCAATCTCTTTGTTAACGTAGAGCAGAGAGTAGAGGTAGCCTGCTCGGCCATACAGCAGCTCGTCTGGCATCTCAGAGTCTGGACTCAGCACTGACCGCTGCAGCTGGAGGAGCCTGATGGGTACACACACTGTGTTAGTTCATCAATCACTGACAGGGTTGAGTCTACAATTAAATCAGGATTGGGCAGTGATGTGGTATCCTGGGGTACTTGATAGTTGCCATGGTTTCCCTTAAAATACTATCGTGAAAAAAAATCTGCTTTAATGTGCAGACATTTCTTTTGCCTTGAAAGCATGTGGCTATTTTAAGAAGCACCTAAGTGTGTTTCAAAA
Organism: Cetoscarus ocellatus; assembly: GCA_037902135.1. Lineage (NCBI taxonomy): Eukaryota > Metazoa > Chordata > Actinopteri > Labriformes > Labridae > Cetoscarus > Cetoscarus ocellatus. The sequence goes on from JBAMNC010000763.1 coordinate 1,228,299, forward strand.
TGTTATAAAAGTGATGAGAGAAATTCTACAAATGAGCTAGCCTTGATTTGTCAAAAAAAAATCTAAGGGCCCTTTTCTATGACCAGCACAAAGTGTTTTGCCGTGAAGCCCAATTTACTCCTGACGTATGTTTCATACACACAATGTTTAGACTGGGATGAGCAGCTGATGTGCCAGGGGGGCACATCCAGCACCCTTCCTCACTCACTTTGGCCTGTTGGTTATTATCTCCGCCAAGGAGGTTATGTTTTCGCCGGGGGTCTGTCTGTTTGTTTGTTTGTTTGTTTGTCTGATTGTCTCTCAGCAAGATTACTCAAAAACTACTGGATGGATTTACATGTAAATTTCTACCAGAGGTGTGGTTTGGTCCAAAGAAGAAGCCATTACATTTTGGTGCTGATCCGATCCAGACTGATGTCACAAAATAACATTGAAGTTTATAACGGCAAATCCCATTCATTTACGGCATTATGGGAATTGTAGTTTATTTGCAAACTGACGTCTCATTTTTCAAGTCTATATCACTACATTTCCCAGTTTCCCTTGCAATGCCAGGGGAAGAGTCTCCAAGCTACTCTTTCTGCTGTCTCTACTTAGTCCCACCCACAGCACCATACGATTAGTTACACGCTTGGTTACACACAGAGCATGCTGATCAGCCAACCAGCACTGAAAGCTTTGCCTGCAGAGTTCTGCTCACAGACACAGTGGAGAAGAGGAATTCTGCCAATGGAGAAAGCCCGGCGCTGTTCTGCTGATAATGTCAATACGTAAACAGTCCGTCATAGTAGAAGTCTCTGTGTGTGTGCGTGTAAAAACCTAACCCCCAAACTCCACATAGAGCGAAAGCGCCGTGCACCGAAGCGCCGTGGTTTTGCTCTGACCAACTGGGAGCGGCATGGCGCGCACAACACCAACATCTGTACAAGCAGCAGCAAACTGGTTCAGTCAACAAGTAACAAGACCCACTACTAACTAGGTCACTCTACTGGATGATATTTATATCAACAATAATCACACTTCTTGCAGATTGATATTTTTCATTCCAGAATGTGTGTATAAAATAAATACAGGACTATAATGTTGGGTGGAAATCACAATTTATGGGTGGAACTGAGCTGCTTGGTGGAGGTCTGCGCTCTCAGAGGGCTTTTCTAGTTTTTTTGTTTGTTTGTCTGTTAGTCTGTTAGCAAGATTACGGAAAAACTACTGGATGGATTTACATGAAAATTTTTACCAGAGGTGCGGTTTGGTCCAAGGAGTCTGCACTCCTGGAGTGCTTTTCTAGTTTTCAATTAAAATGGAAAGGTAACGTGCATTACAAAATGAAAAATGGAAATATTGCTTTAATAAACTTTAATAACAGGCATGTGTTTTGCTATTTACAATAAATTAGTGTCATGGTTTCTGTGAAGCTGAAAGTAAATCAAATCGATCTTGATAACCAGTCTGTGGTTTCCTTCATGAAAAAAGTAATTCTATAGGCTAATTCCCCTGTTAACTCATGAAATGTAGCTTTTACTCTTTGTGTTTGAGCTAATAGGTATTAATGTTAGCATCATAGGTTCTAAAAGCTAATGTTTTGGTTAAATTACAAGCATTTATGATAATTTTACTGAAAGTATCCTCCTAAATACCGATGGGGAAGCCAACTGAATTTAACTGATGTAAATGGAAATATGAGTTAAATATTAGAGGTCGGGTATTTACACACAACTGTTGTAAGTTCCAAAAAGTGATGTCTTTAGTTCACTGCTAGCTACTGATTGAAGTGTATGTGTTTTTGCCAAGTGCTGGAAATTATTTTAAGTGTTTGCCAGAACTGTACCAAAATTCTGACTCACGATTAAAAGAAAAAACACAAGCAAATATGTGAGGACTTTGGAACAAATTGAAGGACACCCACATTTTTAAGAAGAGTAAATACAAAGTGTTTTGAGACAACTTTGGCACACACTTCTGTCATGTCCAAATTTTCCTTAAAAGTTTTCTGAATTGTCTCTTTATCAGTGATCCTTGAAAATTTCCAATGATTTGCTCAATTTGTTGAATGTTTTCAGATGTTTTAATGTGCATGGGTGCCCAGGACGTTCACCGTTTGGACGTTCTCTTTCCCTTCAGAAAATCTGTTCAAACACACGTGCACCTGATATGCAGTGTTTCCCTTACACAGCAGTTCATGTACACAGAGATTTGGTTGTTGTTTTATTCAACTTCACCAAAAATTTAAAGTTAATGCATTTTCTGAGCAATAACTTGTGCACAACCAGTACCTAGCAGTGAACTAAAGACGTCACTTTTACAAAACTTACAGCAGTATTGCATGAATAACCAAACTTAAATATTAACATTCAACGTGACTGAACCAGGTGGTATTATCCTCATGAGCACAGTCTCATTATTTAATAGCCATACATTATCTTCAGCATAAGAATGCAGCCTAAAACACTGAGCTGCCTCTTGTTTTTTATGATGTCAATTATCTGTGGCAGTAATATCTTATATGATTGAACTGACTGGGAAAGTTAAATGGCTAAAATCCAGGATTCTCACCAAAACTACGCAGACATACATATCAATATATGCAGACACAGTTTTTCCTGCACAGACTCACACTTTACCGAAAAGCTATGAAATAGTATAAGAGAACGTTTTTATATTATTCTTGTAACATCCAATAAAAAGACAAAAATGGAAGCATCCTCCCAACAAGTCTTTGTATTCAGTAGCCAGTGTGTGCTTCTTCTTTATCGTGGTGCCTTATTGTTGTTCAAAAGCTACTGGAAAAGCATAAGTGACTCACACTGTCTTATTACGTTCTTTTCTTTCCATAACCACTCAGACAACAGTTTGTCACTCACTCCTACACAGACCCTTAAACTGCACAAAAATACTTCAGAGAATAAACTGTGAATTAATTCACCATTAAAAATTGTTTTTAACAGTGTTTAGTGAAAAGAAATGAAATGACATGCTTTATAAGTAATTCATTATTCCATTTAACCCCTTGACGCCTGAATGTATATACAATTATATAAAAAATAAATAACTTGTGTTTTTGCTTTCAAGCAGATGCTAAAGTAAGTGGAGATTGTTAATTTGAGTCTAGCACACAGAAAAGATAAAGATTTAGGTATGATGCAAATTAGGGACAACAGGCATTAAGGGAGCAGATAGTAGGATAGTAATTACACATTATCCCATCTCAGGCATATGATTCATTGCATTTTTTGCAACAAACAACAAACAGTTCAGCTGTCTCTGCAGTCTCATTTATGAACATTGCACTTTGAACAGTGTGTGTGTGGGGGGGATGCATGTGTGTGTGCGGGTGTGTGCATGTGAGTGTGGGTGTGTCTGTAAGTGCAACATGACAGCAGTTGAGCACTCTTTGCATTCTCATTCATGAAAACTGCACTTTGAACATTGCAATTTGAACAGTGTGTGTGTGTGTGTGTGTGTGTGGCATTCAGTAGCTGCATCAACAGAACCATTATGGGCTAATGTCACCAATTCGCGACACTTCAAATAACTTCAAAAATATCCATCACAGGTAGTCTATACCAATATTTAAGCTGTAGAAGCAAACAATAAGCTGGTGTGTATTTTTATCTTAGAGCTACTTATCTCAAAAAAGGACAATTCCTCTCTTTTGGCTGTGTATATGCGGCCGTGATCAAAACAGAACTGTCTGCTTGCTTCAGCCGGATGTAGTTCCAATTTTGAATGGTCCCCCAAGAAACAAACGCTTGCAAAAAGGTTCCTAGGTGCCGTATTGAATACCCACGAACCAGGAACACACACACTATCTTGGATGCATTCTGAATGGAGGGGGTTTGAGGCAAAGTCGCATTATTAGGCGTCAAGGGGTTAAAGGGTTCTTTCATAAATAATTTATATTTTTAAAGATTTTTTTTCCATTTGTACAAGGCTAATGCATAAATTGTTTCATTTTTAACAACATCTGTCCTCAGCAGAGAGCACTGTGCTCCAAAGAGACACTGAGGGGGTAGAAATGTCAGAGTGTTATAAGAGAGAGACAGATCCTTTTTGGCAATAAAACAGAAGATAAGCCAAGCACTGTACTTTAGGACCTCATAGGAACATCCCTCAAAGGTCAAAAAGAATGAATACTTATCTTAAAACAAGAGTCGGCAAAAAGTTTGGGTTTTTTTTAAATCCTTGGACCAAACAAAAACATCTTTGTGAAATAAGTATAATACTGTCTGTAGTTTATGCCAGTGAGTGGGAGGTTTACCACAAAGCAAGCAAGTCTTTCTTTCAGCTTCAGTTAGAGATGTAAATGTACCACAAAGCTGGTTATAAACTGCATCAGTTAACACAGTCTTACTGATTAAAGACTTGTCCTCACAATAAAGGTAGGCATCTAGCTCCTCATTTGTTGCGTCTTTTGCACATAAAGAAACAAGCAAGGTCTATTTGATTTGTCAGAGTCAAATGAAGAGAACAGATGATAAAACAGAAGCATTTGTGTTAAAAACACCACTGCTGCTGCTGATACTAGGACAGGTGACACTGCAGATATGAAAAAATACATACATGTGTGGTCATAATATCTGATAGGCTATGGATACCTCTAACTTATTCCTGCAACATTGAGATCAGATGCAGGAAAATATCCTCTTCATTCTTTTAAATCAGCCTTAAAAAGGGCATCAAAACCTTGTTGTTAGTTCCAGGGCTTGAAGCAGGAAAAAAATCCTATGCCTGAATTTTTTTCCGGGGGGGAATTAATGAAATCTGAGCAGTTCACCCAAAAAAAAAAAAAAAAAAAAAAAAAAAAAAAAAACTAAGGCGACCAGAGTTTTAAAATGAAATCTGGGGACATTTCCAACTCGACGATAAAAATTAATTGAAAGTTAAGAAGATCAAATTAAGAAACTGGGACAGTTACAGTAATATATATATTAAATATATTCGTTCATTCATTCATTTTCTATACCGCTCATCCCTTTCAGGGTTGCTGAGTTATACATATATATACATATACATATATATATACATATATATATTTATATATGTATATATATATATATATATATATACATACATATATATATATATATATAAAGCGTGTTTTCATTTTAATCTACATTACATTTTAATTTCACAGTGACATTTTTCTTTTTGTCTCTTAATTTACTTATTTAACATCCTTTTGTTTGGAGGTGGGACATCCTTTTCTTCATACAGAAGTAAAGGGAGGGGCTACTGTTATTTTTAACTCTGTTATCACTAAACAGTCTCTCTAACCTTGACTTTTGTAACCAAACAGACAAAGTCAGGCTTTTATCTGTTTTATGTTGATCCTCTACAGCTCTTTTATGGTGAAAACAGTAACAGCCATATTAGAAATAAATTTAATTCTGGCCATAAGGATTTCTTTTTGGTGGAAACATCATTTTTGCCCCTCTTTTTACAGTAAAATTTACATTTGTGTTTAGAGTGGGAGAAAATAATTTGTGTAAATTCTAAGTTGAGTTTATATTGGTAGTAGAGTGAGCATCAGATCCCTCCTGAGTTTGGGGGCACAACAAGCCCAAATGAAAAACTGCACTTTTGGAACAAGCCTAAAAAAACGCATCCCACAACTGCAAAAATTTACAAGCATCTTTTCAAAAAAGAAGCCCAAATCGTTCATAACAAGCAGACCTGGCAACTATGGCTCCTGCGTAGTTGTGCATGTGCCACATGAGCGTGTTTGGGGGTGTGCCGGGTTGACTCGTGTGGGCACGGTAACCAGGAAACGGGGGTGAGGAAAGGACAAACTACCTACCGCACTCATGTCTTGCTTTGTTGTGGGGAGCTGGGTGATAATCATGGGGGAGCCACACAGACAGAAAAGCAAGCCCAAAGTCACTTATAATAAGCGGACTTGGCAACACTGGAATAACTGTTGTCCCAGTCTGCACGCAACCTGCTCCCTCACGCTTTCTGCTTCCTACGCGGCTATAATAATAACTTTTGTTCTTGTAGACGCAAATTAGTAAAACACTGAAATCGGGGACAGCTTTAACCGGCAACAGCTTCAACCGGGGACAGGTCATCCAAAACAGGGACTGTCCCCGGAAATCGGGAATGTCTGGTCACCATATTGTTAACGAGAGATCGTGTTCAGCTATAAACGCAGTCATACGAATTTTCTGTTCACACACACGGCTGGTCATAGATATTGCTGTGGTACCTGTAGCCGTCACTCCTGGTTAAGGTCGATGTGTGGGAGAGAGCACGCACGGACGCTATGTGACCCAGGTCTGAAGCATGACGACCTAAAACTTTTTTCCCGCTGCTGCCATACAATAGTTTTCTGGAGCACGGTACACAAAAACAAGCTCCTGGCTCCTTGAGCTTTTGACACCAGCTACCGTGAGGCTTTTCATCTGCTCCGGCCTCCTCTATCCAACCCCAGCGCCACTTATTTTTCACTCCCGCTTCCCATCTCCAGGTTTCCTCGCCGGTTTTAATATACCTGGCATCCATGCTAGCAGTATACAGTGAACCAACTCCTCACCGCTAACGCTGTCCAAATGTTGAAAACTTTAGGCCCACTCTACTCTGCCTCTGATTGTCTAGGACGCCTTGGTTACCATGAGTACCATTGGTAGCTGGAACTATCACTTTAAACAACTGGTTAGAGAGAAAAAAAAAAAAAAAACTTAACCAAAATATTCCTACGCCGGATTTCCGGCACCGTGCCGGAGGTCTTCAAGCCCTGTAGTTCTGTTATGGCCTTTTTCCATTAGCCCTACTCTACTCGGCTCGGCTTTCCCCGACTCTACCCAGCTCTACTCTACTCGCTTTGGTCTGCTTTTCCGCCAGCCTGGTTCCCTACCCAGCGGGGGCGGGAACCGTGAAACAGCTGGGCGACACTGCGTTCATGTCATTTTAAGCGAGACACAACAACCAAAACAGTGGAGGACTTGGAGGCAACAGTATACTTGATGCTCGGTCTGTGGCTTTTTGTTACAAAGAGGAAAGCAGAAGAAGGCTGCAGGCGGCGAGAAGAAATACCCTTGAGAAGTACAGGAGAGTTTTGGAAGCTATACAACAGTTTGTAGCTGAGGACGAGAGCAATCGGGCTGCAAAGAAAAGACGTATGAGGGTAAGCTAATGGAAGCTACCGCTAGCTTGTTAGCTAGCTCGTAATGAATAAGTCCTGTGTTTAGCATTGTGATGGCAGCAAGTTATTGCCATAAAGTAACAAAGTGTATGTAATGCAGTCCTGTTTTGTACGTCACGCTCATGACCCATCGGTGACGACATTCTCTGACCAATCAGTAGCCGGCAGTCGGTCGACGTCACCTTTTAGTGTCGACTCAGCTCGCTTAGAACCAGAGCAGAGTAGGTACTAAAACTGGTTTGTTTTAGGAGGTACTGTGCCGGTGGAAATGCAACGCAAACCGGGTAGAGCCAAGTAGAGTAGAATAGAGTAGGGCCAAGGCGGGCTGGTGGAAAAGGGCCATTAGTGATAGAGTATTGATCCAGAGTTGAAATGTGTTAAAATCAGCAGGATGATACTCTTACCTAGGTGGCATGCTTTTAAATTATTTATTTAAGTCACTGATTTGGAAACTAAAATAAACGAAAAATAAATGTTAAGCAGCATCATAAGAGAAATACTTTTGATTAAACACCTGCAGCAGCTAGCAGAATGTTCACATCTATACCAACATAAACAAACATGGTATTTGCTCAACTCGGCTCAGCTCTGCATGGTTTGGACAGTATCTGATCCCTTCCCATTACAGCATAGACTTTGTCACTACCTCTTTTAGACAGGCAGCATCGTTAGGTTACAGATGTGTGAAACCACCATGTCCTCCAAACAACAACAAAGGAGGAAACAGAGGCAATAGAGCTTCATGGTGAGGAGATGATTGTTGTTCCAGAGATGGCTGCAAGCAGCAAAAAAAACAAACCCTCTAAAGCAGAGGAAAGTTTTGGAAGTCATGCAGCATAATGGAGAAGACAGCAGGTGATGTTTCATCTCTGAGTCAGACATGCCTCCTAACCATTCAGCGGGCAGCAGTGTCTCCACATCACATTTAGTATCTGCTCAGCTCCCTTAGAACCCTGCTGAAGATGATATAAAAATTGTGCCAGGTACAAGGCACAATCCCTGATGAAAAACCAAAACAACTGAGTGAAGTTGAGCCAAGTCAAGCTGATACCAAGTAGGAATAAAGCCACTGTAGTCTGTCTCACCTGGACAAACAGTCTTTGCTGTCAGCAGAGTTGTTCAGTTTGTGGTGGACCACCGCACCAACTGCCAGCGGTCCTGCATCCCCACACAGGAAGGTCACTTTACGTCCATTTAAGATCCTCATGGCTCTCTTCACGTAGTCCAGCGCCCTCTGCAGGTAGGAGGCCTCATTAGAAACCCGGTGCAGCTGCAGATACAGCAAGGCAATGCCTGCAGTGGTAGTAGTACAAAAAGATCAGCCATCTATTTGCCATGAAACATGTAGTTTGGATGTTTCACATCTCGAGAGTCAGACCTGTCCAGCCTGTGTATGTGGAGAAGTCGTGGGGATCTGCTGTCTTCAGGCCCTCCTCCATCTGCTGGAGGAGATCTTTGATTTTATTCTGGACCTTCTTCTGGAAGGCTGCACTCACCTGAGGAGGAGAAAGAAAACTGTTAACTCCAACTAGGTTGTCACTATAAATGTTTGCTTCACTTGAGCTCTAAAAACCCAGGGTGGATTTATTCATTGCCTCCACCAATGAGGATATGTTTTTGCTGGCGTATGTTTGTTTGTTTGTTTGTCTGTTAGCAAGACTACGCAAAAACTACTCAATGGATTTTGCTGAAATTTTCAGGAGATGTTGGGAATGGCCCAACTTAGAAAAGATTTTTATTATTGGTGATGATCCAGATAACCGCCATCAGTGGATGATTGTTTTTGCTCAATACCTGTCTAACTAATAATGATATCAACATGATTCTGAGTGCCAGGTGTGGGTTTTCAGGGTCAAGGAATCATATTATGATGGTAACTTTATCACGGAACTATTGCTTAAAGAAGTAAAAGCAATATGTAAGCTACCTTGGCGGAGGTTTGCGCTCTCCGAGTGCTTTCTAGTTTAGAAAGTAATCATCAATCATGTATTGTGTGAATAATAAATGTGTAGCTCTGAAAGGCAAGCCTATGAAAATAGAACAATATTCAAAAACACTGTCAACCTATAAAAAATGTGCACTTAAATATGATAGGGTTAAAACATAGAAATTGCAAAATGACCTGTTACGTTTTCTTCACTGAAATATGCATCAATGTGACCACTGTCATTACTTTTACATGAAAAAGGGGTAATACAGAATCTGTATCTCATTACTTCACGAGGACCTTTCAACCCTGCATCAGCTGTCTGGGTATTCCTGTAACAACAATCTGCTCACTTACATTATCCTGCTGAGAATTTTTGTAAAATCCAGGGTACAAAAAGAAGTTATTTATAAGTGTTTCTAGTGTTACCTTTAAAAGATGTTGAAATGTACACATGTATACATGTTTCGTACACTACACTGGTAAACCCTGTAGCTCTTTTAACTTTCACCCTCTTTGCTATTAAATTTTAAATTAAATGGAGCACTTCTGGTCAGAGGGAATAAGGACAAGTGACCAAGTCTTCAGGAGACAATGAGGCACGCAACTTAGTTTTTTTTGCCCTGAAACTGTCAAAAAACCTTTTCACAGTGCATTTCTGCAGCAGCACAGTAACAACTCTCCACTGTCATTAGACCTTAAGACATCCATTTTAATTATGCAGCAGAGTGAAACTGTGTCCTTGTCTTTAAATTCACATCGTTAAATGGAGCACAGCACAATGCCGTGCTCTCCAACCCAATCCCACCGAGCCTTTGTATAATCTGTTACTATCTCTAAAAACAGCACAGAGGGGGATCAGTTAGCCTCTACACTAGAGATGTAAACCACAGTAAAATTTCTGACAGTTAGTATTACCGTGTCCTGTTTTAATTACCGGTAAACCGAGTTTGATTACCACACTGTGTCAATAGCTCACAGTGATGCAACTCATTGCCTGGAGAAACCGGAACTATGTGTCTGCTCCTCGGTAAAGTAGAGTAAGTGAGCTGACTGAGCCGGAGAGAGAGAGAGTGAGAAGATTCAGTGAGCCATACCTGAGTGAGTTATAGGTGGTTTATCAGTATACTATTTTCTGTGTAAACCAGGGTTTCCGGCAGACCTTTTCTGTCTGGGCGCCCCGCCCGGGCAGAAATCTGTAGCGCCCGGACAGCGGATAGGTAAAAAAAAAAAAAAAAAAAAAAAAGACGTGCATAAAGACGTGCCTGCAAGCGACACGCTTCAGGAATGTGCCTCGCAAATTCATGTTGATTCTTAATGCTGCGCTGTCTGCCTGCAGTGCATTTTTTGCAGAGACTCTACATGCTCTCTCTCTCTCTCCCTCCCTCTCACACACACACACACACCACAGGCGCCCGGCGCAGCAGATTTGAAGCACCGTGGTCCGATGATAGAGCTCGCAAATTTATGTTGATTCTTAATCAGGGCTGCCAACTCTCACGCATTGACCGTGAGACTCACGCATTTCATTGGTTTCACACGCTCTCACGCCACACCTCCGATTTCTCATGCTGAAGGCACAAATCCCAGGAGGATGCAAGGATTGTGTGCCCAAACATACTCGGGCAGAGCGGACTCAAAGCGGACGTCCGCAAACCCTGTGTGCGCAAAGCTCAAACTTTAGGACCGCGCAGATTCCGCTCAGCGCACTGCTGTCACACAAAAAACACTGCTCCATCTCTTAATTTTAGTGCTTTGCAAAGTCAGCAGGCAGAGCAGCTCCTCTCCCTCATCCTCAGTGTACAGCGTCATGACTGAGAAATGTAAAACAATGCGCAAGGATTGTGGGAAATGTAGGCTTTCACAGTCATTTCACAAGAAAATACTACGTGGCAATGCGCTGGACTATGACAGCTCTGACGTCCGCGGACATTCCGCGCGGAGTCCGCTCTGCTCACAGTCCCCCAGACTCTGGCTGCACACGCAGGTATACGCCATAATAATTGATCAAATTTTTTCGGCGCGCGCGCGCTTGGCCAAACTATTTTCCTGCAGGAAACCCTGTAAACAATGCATATATGTTGTGAATAATAGCATTAGTATCATTCTGGAGAGTGTTCTTTCCGTTCTTTTGCCGTTTATTCGCCTTTTTTTTGCCGTATTTCGGCAAAAAAAAGGCTTTCTAAAAGTCTGAGGAAGAGGCGCATGGCTCGACACGTCACTTTGGAATAAATCATAAAGTTGCAAGGGAGCTTTTTTGGTGTGCGGACCATTTTGTACCTTTTCATGTAGTTATTTTGGGATCCAGCACCCTAAATAGGAAGTGCGCATCTACTATATCCTTCTAAGTTCATGTTTTGGTCATCTCAAAACTTTGAAGATGTTCATTTACAATTGTTTATGAAGAGAATCCTGCTTAAAGTTCAAATCATTTTTTTTTTTTTTTGTAATTACACACTGTTTAAAAATGTATAACATAATAATGACAAATACTTGCCAGAATTGTTTACTTTTATTTCTCATGAAAAAAAGGGTGAAAAAATTAACTAAAAAGGACATTTCCTGACACATTTATTGACAAAAAAGACAAAAGACCTGTTATAATTGTAAAATTAAAGGGGTTAAATTATTTAAAGTGTGTGTAAAAGTACTTTTTGAACATTCTGAGCACACTGCAACAACATTGCAATAATAATGATAACAGTGATAATTTTGGTCACAATAACCGTGATATGAAATTTTCATACCATTACATCCATGCTCTACACTGAGGGTGAAATGTTGCATTGAAGCAGTCGTGTAAATAAACAAAAGTCTGTGCACAGATAATCATTACATTACTCCAAGTTACATTATGTTCTTTAAAGAGCCGACACTTACTCTTAACTCTGGTTCATATATGAAATTTGATGACTCCTACGGTATGTTAAGTGTTGTTAATGTTCAAAAAACCTTCTTGTTTTCACACACTGAGTATGCCTGATCCAGCTGTATTCTCAGGCTATGTGAGACACATACACACGTGAACAAAATTGTTAGTACCCTTTCGTTTAAAGATAGAAATAAGCTCCTTCCACAAATGTTCAATAGGATTTAGATCAGGGCTCATAGAAGGCCACTCCAGAATAGACCAATGTTTTGTTCTTAGCCGTTCTTGGGTGTTTTTAGCTGTGTGTTTTGGGTCAGTATCCTGTTGGAGGACCCATGACATGCGACTGAGACCAAGCTTTCTGACACCGGGCAACAAATTTCCCTCCAGAATGCCTTGATAGTCTTGAGATTTCATTGTACCCTGCACAGATTCAAGACACCCTGTGCCAGATGCAGCAAAGCTGCCCCAGAACATATATGGGCCTCCTCCATGTTTCACAGTAGGTACAGTGCTCTTTTCTTTGTATGCTTCATTTTTAAACATAGAGCTGATGTGACTTGCCAAAAAGCAACAGTTTGGTCTCATCTGTCCAAAGGACATTCTCCCAGAAGCTTTGTGGCTTGTCAATATGCATTTTGGCCAATTCCAGTCTCGCTTTTTATGATTTGCTTTCAACAGTGGTGTCCTCCATGGTCATCTTCCATTAAGTCTACTTTGGCTCAAACAGCGACAGATGGTGCAATCTGATACTGATGTACCTTGACCTTGGAGTTCACCTCTACCCTCGTTGGAAGTTGTTCTGGGCTTTTTGGTAACCATTGGTATTACCTGTCTCTTCAATTTGTCATCAATTCTTCTCTTGCGGCCACGTCCAGGGAGGTTGGCTACAGTCCCGTGGACCTTAAACTTCTGAATAACATGTGCAACTGTAGTCACAGGAACATCAAGCTGCTTGGAGATGCTCTTATAGCCCTTACCTTTAACATGCTTGTCTATAATTTTCTTTCTAATCTCCTGAGACAACTCTCTCCTTAGCTTTCTGTGGTCCATGTTCAGTGTGGTACACACCACGATACCAAAAAGCACAGTGACTATTTTTCACCCTTTAAATAGGCAGACTGACTGATTACAAGCTTGAAGACACCTGTGATGCTAATTACTGGACACACCTTAGTTTAACATGTCCCTATGGTCAAATCATTTTAAATCTTTTCTAGGGGTACCATCATTTTTGATCAGGCCAGTTTCATTATTTTGTTTTTTAAAATGATTCTGTTGAACCACAATTCAAAAGTAATGTCTGATTTTCATTAGTCAATTCTCAGTACATTTTTATTTATTATTACTTTTGTCAGTTTTTAAGTTATTTCAGTGACCACTGTGGTTATTCTTTCTTTAACTGAAAGGTACCAACAATTTTGTCACATGTTTAGTCATCACGTCAACAGTTAATTTGGTCAGTCATTAGGCCGTTACACTGAGACTGTGCACAGAGGAAAATGTTCTACAAACAGAATGTAAACGGTGCTGATGATGAGATCTGACCACTGGTCATCATTTGCAAACCTGAATTAGATGATGACATTTATTATTTCTGTTGTTGTTGATTTTAGTTTTACTCTCAGAATTAATGCAATTGTTCCCATATTTACAGTTTACTTCTCACACAACAGGTAGTTACATACAAACTGAAGTCTTTTTGTGTTACATGCGTCATGTAGGCAAGTATGTAGATAAAAATGCTCATGACTCCAGCAGACGCAAACCCGTACGCAAGAATCAACTGCAGGTATGTCTGGCATAGGTCCCCTTCCCCACAAGGGCCTAGCCCATTCCCACTGGTTGGTCATCAACAATCAACAATTACTTCCCAATTTCCCTGAGGGCATTTTTTCAAAGGGATTAATAAAGTATTATCTAATCTCAAATTGTCTCTGCTCTGAACTGGGCTCTGCTCTGGTGCTGTAAAGAATGGGAGAGGGATGAGTCCAGATGCCACAGGCTTTGTCTTGTGCACAGAAGTATGCCATCACGTGGAGGAGACATGTTAAACACACTGAAGGGCATGAAAAAATTCTTAAAAAAGCAGAATATGGGCTCTTTAAGTGTTTACTTTAGGCTTTCCTGTGAATTTAAGTTGGTGTCTTTCAGCCTTAAAGCTCCCTAGATTTGTGTTTTTTCTCTTGTTTTATTTAGAACAATTTTATTGTTTTATTAAAAACAATACACAACTGGATGATGCCCAAGAACACAATAATAGCAGAATAAAGTGAAGAAGAATACACACTGCCCAAACAAACGAAAGTTCAGGATTAATGGATCCATTCACTGCAGGTTAGTGTCCATTTCACTTCTTTTTATGCTTCTGTCATCTTCCTAACACCTTTTTTTTTTTTTTTTTTGCATATTAACTTTTGTTCACATTGCTCTTATTAAAAGATACAATCACTTATAGGTCTGAATAGTATTGGGATACTGCGATATATTGCAATACTCTCAGGGAGCTACTTAAATGAATGATGTGCCATTTTATGTGCAACAATTAAGACTAGGTCTGTAACTATTTTTTTAATAAAACTCATCAGTTGTTACACACTGCAGTCCTCTGCCTAGCAATTGTGACAAGTAGAGAGACGGACAACCTACACGCTCACACTCATACCTAAGGGAGAACCCACGCATGCACCGGAAGAACATGCATACTCCACACAGAAAGACCCTGTCCGAACCTGGGGATCGAACCGGCGACCTTCTTGCTGTGAGGCACATGCATTACCTGCTGCGCCACTGTGCCGCCCCTATTATACTTTTAAACGTTGCAAGTGCAATGTTAAAATTATTTATTGTTCAGCACTAATCTCTTCAAAGAGAAGTAAGAAGTTGTGACCCACTGACTTAAATAGGCAGGAAACTAACTTAAGAACATTTTATTATTTTGGTAAAAAAACAAACAAACAAAAAAAAAAAACATATTTGGCACTGGTGTTTCTACAGCTACAACAGCTGCAGGTCTACATTTGCTTTGGTAAATCAAGATGTCATAAAAGCCCTGAAAGCATGTCGCCTCTGTTAATTAGAGGCTGTGGGCAGCCAAATCTTTCTCAGATTTCAGCCTGTAGGTTATGAACCTGATTCTTCATAATTATGGCTCATTTCAGGAAACACAGTATGTTAAAGAGGCCATAATCCACATGGCTCAGGGCACTATTTACCCTTCAAAGATGTAACAGCATAGGTCAGAGTCGGACTGAACTTCAAAGCCTGGTGAGATTGTGCATATGGACTTAATTAATCTCTACTGGCTCCATTCAAATTCAGCCTGCAGTGTTAAGAGTGTACGAGGGAGGGGTGAGGAGCTTTCAGTTCAAAGAAGATTCAGTGATTTCACCGAGCGCCTCTCACCAGACACTTCTCAAACACACACCAATGGGAGTCTGGGAGTTCAGAAGAAATGCTGGAGCTATTTGTTGGACTTAAGGCCCGTTTACTCGCAGCCACTGGCCTGATAAATTAACAAGAACCATTTAGAGAATAGGTTTCACAGCACAGGCCAATCTGTGCTGCTGCTGGTGTTAGCAGTCATGTGCAGACTGTTATTCACCAGGCTGTGTTTAGTCACCATTATACTCCATGTATATTTATGTGAAAAGGTGGGTAAAATTAGAGGGCCTGCAACTAAGAGTTACTGTTACTGCTGATAAATCAAACTTAATATAAGAAAGAGTAGTTTTACCTGACAACTCTTATACTTTCCAGAAAGACAACCTCCAAATACACATTTCATATTCATTACAGTGTTACTGGTACAAACAATAAAGCATAAATAATGTCCTTCTTGCTTTAATTCTTTTGTGAAAGCTGAGCAGCCATTCAAAAATATCTTAAAAAGTAAAAGTTAGTTTCATGTTTCCTTATTTTCTTAGGATGCAAGAACTGAATTGGAGTAAAGTTCAGCGATGGACAATGTTACAACTTTAATTTCTCCACCAAGGAGCTCATGTTTTTGGTGGCGTATGTCTGTTTGTTTGTCTGTTTGCTTGTTAGCAACATTACACAAAAACTACTGGATAGATTTTGCTGAAATTTTCAGGAGATGTTGGGAATGGCCCACCTTAGAAAAGATTAGTTTTGGTGGTGATCCAGATAACTGCAATTAGCGGTTGATTGTTTTTGCTCAATAACTGTCTAACTAATAATGATATCAACATGATTCAGAGTGCTAGGTGTGGGTTTTCAGGGTCAAGGAATCATATTATGATGGTAACTTTATCATGGAACTATTGTTTATAGATGTAACTGTAATATATGAGCTACCTTGAGGGAGGTTTGTGCTCTCCGAGTGCTTTCTAGTTTCTATGTATTCATCATATCTTATTTTCTAATGGTGAGATCAGACCACTCAGCTGTTTGTCTTTTATGATTGCAGCATGTCAGACTGCTGAAACAGAGCAAAATATAGACCACTCTGACTGGTATGTATGTAGACACAACAGAGTGGTGCAGGAATGGGTCAAAAGAAGGTTCCCAAGTCCCAAAGTCTTTAGAATAGGTTTCAAATAAATACCTGAAATAACTCCATGCATGTAAGACCTGAACATTTATTTTTGCAACACAAAATACATCTGTTGTTGCCCGGCAAGGGATCCGATGCAATTATTTCAGATCATTTTGAATAAACTATACTGCATACACTTTAGCCGCGGCACAAACCTGATCAGGTCATCTGATTAGGTAAAAAATTCTCAAACAGGTGGTTAAATGTGGCGGCTACAATGGTCAAAATTTGGTGTAATCAGATCCAGCCTGAAAAAGAAGTTATTCTAACGAACAAAGAGAGTTTAATGGCAGATAAAGAGAATGTCTCACCTAAAAAGCATTGCTGCTCTTTTCACCAGTTTCTTTTCTTATTTGTGTATAAATTAACTTTGCTGCACAGATTTGAAGAGATTTTGTTTCATACTCAAAAAGTGGACTCAGTCTCTGCCCACATTTTCAGGTTTAAGTGATATTTTGTCAGTTTTGTCTCTTTCTAGATATCTCCAGCTTGGAGAGTAGATCAGATGCTGCCAAATCTGTACTTATATCTGCCAAGTATAGCCCAAAAACTTGAGAATGTTTTAACTTGGAATTCAAGTGGTTTTTTTTCCACAATATTATAAAGCTTAACAACTGGTAAGGCAATTAAACTGACATTTTACAAGAAAATCAAACAACTCTTAAAGGCTGAGAGTGGCTGCAGAATGTAATATTAATTTTCAGATGATATTGAAATATTAAATAGAATTTCTGTCCAAAAAAATCAGATCTAATCAGTATTCAAGCTAAGTATATACCCAGGCATTGCAGTCGAGCAAGGCTAAGGCTTCTGCATATAATACATCTCGGGCGTAGGCACTATGAACATCCAACAGAATAAGCTTCTTATAGCAAACACTGAGGATTCTCTTGCTTTAATTAACAACATTTAGTCTAAACAAGAGAACAAAATTGCTTATTCAGATTTTTGGTCTTCCTAAATGAAAATCATACTGAAAATGGATATTCAGGAGAGGAATCTAAACTAGCACCATTACATTTAAAATATTAACTGACTGGAAACAAACTGGTGGTTGTGTGAATTCAAGCATAGAGGGTCGAGGGAGTGAGCATCCTGTCGATAACCTCTCTCTTAAGTGCTATGTCACTCAGAGAGGCACTTTGTCTGGCCATTTTGTTTCATTTTCTCCTTGTAAACATTGATGCCAATAACCATTCAGTCCATCGTCAACTGTCTTCTAGCTTTCCTAGTTTTTCTAGTTTAGTCAAAACAGGGCAGACAATCATGAGGGCCAAAACCAAAAGAGTCTGACCAGAGACTGGCCTGTGTCCCCAAACACAGAGGATTATTACCAACCCAGAGCCTTGACTCACTGCTGCAGTCATCCAGAGATGAAGGGATCAATAGTGGAGAAGAGGGAACAAAGCAGAAGCAAAGTGACAGACGAGATTGTTTCACAAGAATGAATTTGACTGTTTAGCATAACAATGCAGGATTGAGAGAGCAAAAGGATGAGAATGGGAGTACAAGAAAAGCAAAAGCATTGCCCACAGCTGTAAACAACACAGAACTCTACACAGCATATAGCTCTTTGGTTGTTTGTATTATTGGTGTATATTTTACACATAAATAAATGTTAAACTTAGCTATGTGAAAAATACAACACCCTCATTTATTTGAATAGTGGTGCAGGCAAAAAGTCAATCTCAAATTTATTCATCTAGGTGTGTGGTCTTTTTTAGCTAAAGCAGATTTCAGGTGAATGCTTTATAATGGGAACGCTCCTAACCTCAGGCACATTGTGACAAGATAAAATAGGACAAAACAGTCTCAGTGATAACTCTCTACGGTTGTAAAATCCTGTTTCACACCATAATGAGGAGCTTTGCTGCAGTTTTGCATCAGAGTAGCCTTCATGGACTCACTCACTGAACAAGCCTTTCTGTATCCTTTATCTATTACCTCACTGCCATCTAAGAGAACATGGCCCACCACAAACACTATGCATTGTAATGCTTTGGCCCTGTCTGAAGGGTTAGAAGAGGAAAAAAACATATAAACAAAGGCCCACGACATTGTGTACTTGACAATCCCATTCATGATAAAAAACCTTTTATTTACTTGCAGCTAAGCTAATGTGGCCTTACAGATCCAATTCTTACCATTAAACGATTTGAGGAGCGCTTTCTTTACTTCACCAAATTTTAAATCCTTCTGGAAAAGCTGAGGTCAACTCCTTACAGTAAAGGTCAAGCACCTGGTGGGTTTGAACAACCACTGGACAGCATTTTTGAAGTCGGGTTGTATCAGGTAAAGGACTGTACCAATATAATGTTTTTCAATTGCAATTGTGTGTGTGCCCTGTAGTCACCAGGGGTGTCCCGATCAGGATTTTCCTGGCCAATGCCGATCACCGGTTTGTGTGATCAGTCCATACCGATACTGATCATGTTTCATGTTCTTTTTTAACAATTGGTCAAATGTTTGCTAAACAGAGCAAAACAAAAAGATCTCAAGGAGCAATGCTGTAAGTATCCTGCAGTAAGTTTTAACGATTGACTTATTTATTTCTACTTTTTTTTTCTTTTAAGCACTGTTCAGAGTAGTACTTTACATTTTCTTGTGTTAATACACTGTATTTAATGCAATTACAATAAAGCTTCTAATTTCTAATTTCAGTATGGACGTCTGAATTACACAATAAAAAGGCTCATTTATCACTTGTTTTATTATCTAAATAAACAAAATTACTGATAGACTGACTAAAACTATTAATTCAATCCAACAGATGAAACAGTGCTTATAATTATTAAAATAAAAGGCAATATATTTAAATATATTAACTCAGTTACATAATGTATTCATTTTATATTGCCAAGAAAACAAATTAGCCCCCACTCAAAATAATTTATAGAAAGTTCAGCAAAAATCTAAAACTCCAACTCTGTACAATACATTTAAACACATCATGGTCTTAGCTTAGTCAAATACTCTTCTTACCCGAGCCAACGGAAACGCATCACAATGTTTCCAACTGGACCTCAAATGCACCACTTATCACAAGTTGCATTTGTTTGGAGCCAGGTATTGCTTGTTTAGCTTAGCTGCTTAGCTTTTATGCAGTTGCTCTCAGCGTGAGCTTCAGGACAGACTATGACACTGGACTAATATTTTGGACTTAATGGACTGAAGACAAAGTTTTGGAGACTGCTACTGTTTATTTATGAAGATGACAGAGCAGCAGGAGCAGCAGATGAAGCCAAACAGGGGTGGAAATTAACTTTTTTCTACCTGCTACTGTAGTCTGTGATTGTAATATTTTTCAGTTTATAATATCATAAAAATAGTTTTGTACGTTGCATTACAGGGACAACAGATGCAAATATGATGTTAGCTAACTCTGGTGCATCACACTAAATTTTGTGCTGCCCTGAACATGAATAACATGAATTTCATTTTTTACATTTAGTGATGGCCAAACACAAAATAAAATTATACTTAAACATCCTTTAGATTTGATAATATACAAATGTAAGTAGCTCATAATGAGGCTTAAATTGGCCTGGATGATACACTGAATTAATCAGTTATTTAGCAAATTTTCTTAATAGATGAACACCCACCAATCAACAACAACCTGTAGGTTGTGGCACTGTGATGAAGACTCATCAAAACACTTTGACACATCCCTGTTAGATTAAGTTATTTTTAATTCAAGAAAGGCAAAAAATATCAAGATTTCTACACGGACAAAGGGTCTTTCTAAAAAAGGCAGTCTTAGGATGAAGTACAAGGATGTGCCTCAGATTAACAATGTAAGACTACAATTCTTTTGCAAGAACTTTTGTCTGCTTAAAAATTGTCTTTTGCCTACTTAATTCTACATAGTTTAATTTTTGACTGTTTTGTAATTTTTTTTGTTATTTAAGTTTGTGTTGCACATACTTTCTGATATTTGTTATCTGTTTCTGTAAAGCATTTTGTACTTCACATGTTGTATGAAAAGTGTTAATCAAATAAAGTTTGAGTGACTGATTGATTGATTGACTGATTGATTATTTTTCAGTCTATAGTTCAAGTGACCATACCATGCAGAAAGATGGTAAGTTAGGACACTCAAAAATAGATTTGTACACTGGCTCATACACAGCGTTTACTGACTGATACCAAGGCCACCGAGTTTTCTGACAAGAAGTAGTCACTGTGAGCATTTCTAATTCAGAAAGTGTTTTCAGAGAAACTAAGCTGGCTGTCCAGGACTGTGCCAAGATACTCAACATTTCCACAGTTCCAACGAGCTGGCTGTCCTGTGAAACTTGGTTAAGGTCTTTTTTGAATATAATTTATTATTTTGTTTTGCCTACATGTATGTCTAACTGGCTTGAGCAGCCCCATGTCTCCAGGGCCTTTGCTCGGGACAAATAAGCAATATGAAGAAATTGTGGCGATCACTGATAGTCTTGTTTTCTTTTTTAAGGCTCAAAAATGGCATTGCAGTAAAATTTGCTTCATTGCAACAGCTGTTTAAGACACCTCACAATAGCCCTGAATACAATGTATAACTCCTCATTGGACACTATGAACCAATGTACACAGTAATTTCAGCTCAGTGCATTTTAACAAACTGGTCCAGATTAATTTAAAGTGCGGTTTACTCTAATCCAGAGGTCATACTCCATGATGACTCTTCATAGCCATAAGCACAGGTGCCAGTAAGAGACCAGCACGATGCATGACCATGAAACTTAAATGTAACATAACATTTGGGGCTCAAAGAGCAACGAACCATTGAGTCTGGTTGTATGAGGAATATATATGCATGTACATGCAGATCACTGTAATCATATGTAAACACATTCAACATCACAAAAATACATTTTAGGTTTTTCGTTAAGGTGAACATTGACACAAATGTCCTCCACGTGTATCAAGAGCACTGCTTTATTCTTTAAGCCTCAGATACATTTCCCACTTTAATAAAATCCTTTAACATGCTATAGGTGCACATTACAAACTACGACACAAGTCCAATTCTGGGCCAAGCTAACTGTTGTTTCCTTTAGCATACCAACAAAAGCTCATAAAAAGTAACAAATACAAAAGGACCCACCTTGCCCTCTGCATCAAACGGCTCATTGTAGTCCACGTCTGCTCCGGAGTTTGAGGTGAGGACGCCTTGGTCCCAGTCCGGGTAGGGGTTTGGGAAAGAGCGCTCCTCCATCTCTGCCTCTGTAGCCGAGATCAGCTTCAGCCGCTTGGACATGTTATCTCCCATCGCTACGGCGGCTCGGCAGGGACAAAAATCCTCTGGCACACCAGTCTACGGCCATAAGAGAGGAATAAAAAATCGCGTCAGAAATACAAAGTTTAATAAACGAAACCGAAGACAAGCGAAGAAAATAATGACAATACAGTGTGTAAACTCGCAATTAAGGGGCTAAATTCATAGTTTGACTCTTTAATAAAAGATGAAAGTATATGACACTCATTTTTAAAAATTTAAACATTGTAAGGTTTATTTTTTATTGAAGCAAATAGTTAGCATGGCAGCTACACGAAATGGTGACAAACTGGTGTTTAAGTGTTTGGCAACACATGAAGTTTTTGAGATCATTTATTTAAAAAAAGAACATTTGATAGGAGGAACGAATTATTTTTTTTATATTGATCCATTTTATGTTGTTAAAAAATTTAATTGCTTTGCCATATAGGCTACTTAGTGAACAACATTGTTAACACCACAGATATGCTCAATGACCAGAGGATGAAAGCATTTTGTATGAATAAAATAATTATCTTTCAGTTTTGGTCTGTGTAATCTGGAAAGCAGTTCTGTCAAATATTTGGGTTTTGACAAAATAGCTGTCATATTCTTTATGTCATGTTTTAATGGTATCTTGACATGCACATTTTAAAAAATGTATATGTGACGTTAAGCATTAAGTTTTTTCTTATATTTTTATTGAAAGTCACATATTTAAGGACCAATAGACCATTTTGTTGTTGTAAACACTGGTGACGTATTTTGTGGGCAAAGCCTAACTGGTGACACAAACTTTATTAGCGCTCAGTGCACATCATGGAGATCTGGACCATCTGGACACTTTGTCTTGTGATTTAAATAGAGGGAAGATTTTTTTCAGCAGTACTTTTTGTTGGCTTCATGGACCAATCATCAACTCAATGAACGAAGTAACAGACATCTTCATGTGGCGTATACTAAGTGGACCCCAGTGATGATAACAGAGAAAGCATTCTATTGTATTTTATGGACATGTCCAGGACATTAAATGCTGACATTTAATACTAAATGTCACTTGTTTAATAAGGACCTTTGTAATGCCGAAATAAATAAATGATGTAGAGAAACAGAGGAGACTGAACTACAATACAGAACAAATCCATACTTTAATAAATTATTGACTAATAAAAATCAATATTGCACTTGGAAATATCAACAAAGAATCAAACAATCACAACATGTTGGTGTTTTGATATTTTAGATAGCACTATCAAAATGTATAGTCACTCCAGAAGTAGAGGACGTTTTGGCCATCAAAACTTTCTTTTATCTTTCCAAGTGCCTTTTGACATTAAGACAAATCCACTGTACCCATAAAGTCTCCATAGTTCCGAAAGTGTCCACAAATAATTGAATGTTCCAATTTAATGTATTGCTTTGCTGTTTAGCTTAAATTACTGAGATATAATTTTCAGTCCATGTTTCCCAGCCCCATGACCAGCATGCTTTCATATAAGGAAAATATCATATAAACAGCTCCTGCCCATTGTTGAGCCATTTTTAAGAGATATGGGTTCCTTTTTTCTTTCATAAACACGTTATTTTGCAATGTTAAAATCTCATTTTATCATTAAATGGATATGTTTATGTCCACATATGCACACTAAAAACTTGGATAAGATTTTCCAAATAAGCTTTATGCAGAGGGAAAAGTTTGCTTCAAATAAACTCTCAAGTAAATAATTTGAGAATACACAAACTAAGGCTAATTGGTCTTACTGAGAAATTCATTGTGGTACCTAATTGGATAAACTAAGCAAATGAATGTCACCTTGAGTAGGCTTAATAGGCCATGACAATTCCATATGAAGTTAATATACATGCAAATCAGAAACTGCCAAATCTTCAGCACATCTTTATTTCTCTTGAATTAAATTTGCAGGAAAAGTAAGCACAGTGAATCGCAGATAAAAATGCATGAATGAAAACAATTGTTGCTGCACTGTGGTTGCTGGGTTATTATATCAGCAGCCCGAGCTACAACACTGCAGGTAATGACAGGTGGAGCCAGAGTCAGGCTTACCAGGAGGCAATAATGTGATCAGCAGGCTATCCGAGCAGCAGTCTGTATTGTCCCTGGTGCCTTCAGAGCTTGTTTGCCTGTGCTTGATCCTGGTCAGTGGTTGCAGCAGCCTCCAGCCTCCCAGCAGCGTCTGTCAGCATCCCCCTCAGTTGTCCAGTGTTTCCTGCTTCCCGATGAATGGAAAGTGGAAGCTGCAGTCAGAGCATGCAGGCGGTGATACAGTCAGCCATGTGTCACCGCATCACTGTGTTTCTCTCTCCCTCCTCTGCGCCCTCCCCACTCCTTCTCTCGGAGCGCACAGAACCATCAGAGTGCTGCTGATGCTGCTCGGCAAATCAGAACCCCTCCACCCTCCCACCCTTCCCCTGCCCCTCCTCCTCCTCCCTCTCCTCTTCCCCCAGGCTTGAAAGACAGACCCCGTGTGCTCTGTGAAGACCACAGGCAGCAGGAGGTGTCATAACCCTCCTTGTGCCCACCCAGCACCCCAACATCACCCACCAGAACCCTCCTGCATAAGCAACCATTCAGTATCCAGCAGCCCGGTCCATGCTGACACCAAATGTGAATGGTGACAGATGGTGTTGGTGTGTGATGCTGCTGCCCGGGATTAGGCAATGGGCTACAGCAAACAAAACAAATTCACCACCCCCACCCTTTCCACTCACCACCACCACCCTGTCGCCTCTTTTATCCCTCCTCCTCCTCTCCCTTTTCTGTCACTTTCTCTCTGTCTTCAAAGGGCTTCATTTTCATGATTTACACTTTTAGAATACATCATGCAGCACATTATTAGCTGCAAAGGTTGAGTCTAATCACCAGAGTCTTCTCACTGTGACTCCCAGAAGATTCAATTTTAGAGGAACATTATTTTGCTTTAATCTTCATAGTCATTTATTTGGATGCAGGATATTAGCAGCATATTATCAGTATTGGAGGGAAACAGCTTAAAGGCAGGGCTGGTCAAACAAATTGCAAATCCTTTTTGACCTATATTTAATTGAATACATGACAAATACAAGGTATTTGGTGTTCAAACCAATTTTTATTTTTTTGTGTTTCTGCTTATAACCACTAATTTTAAATTTGATGCCTGCAACATGTTCTGAAAACGCTTGGACAGGGGCATGTTTACTCCTGTGTTGCCCTGTGTTACCCCTTTCAACAACTCTCAATAACAGTTTGGGAACTGTGGACACTAGTTGTTGAAGCTTTGTTGGTGAAATTCTTCCCATTCTTGCTTGATGTACAACTGAAGTTGCCCTTTAGTACATGGTCTCTGTTGTTGTATTTTGCGCTTCATATTGTGCCATACATTTTCAGTGGAAGACAGATCAAGACTGCTGGCAGGTTAGTCTAGTACCTGCACTCTTTTACGACCAAGCCAGGCTGTTGTAACGTGCAGAATGTGGCTCAGCATTTTCTTGCTGAAATAAGCAGGAAATAAGCAAAAGACATTGCCTGGATGGCAGCGTATGCTGCTCCAGAACCTGTATGTATCTTTCAGTCTTCTTTGTGTCTTCACAGATGTACAAGTTACCCATGCCATGGGCACTAGCACACACCCATACCATCACAGATGCTGGCTTTTAAACTTTGCTCTGACAACAGTCTGGATGGTCCTTTTCCTCTTTAGCAGACTTTTCCACTTTGCATCTGTCCATCTCAAAGAAGCAGACAGTATTTCTGGGTGTTGTTGATATATGGCCTTGGCTTTGCATGGTGGAGTTTTAGCTTGTAAAAATAATGACTGTGTGAAGTGACAGTGGTTTTCCAGTGTCCAGTGTTCATGAGCCCATGTAGTAATATTCTTTACGTAAATTATGTTAATTTTTAATGCAGTGCTGCCTGAGGGATTGGACATCACTGGCATTCAATGTTGTTCAGCCTTGCTGCTTACATGCAGAGATTTCTTTCGATTCTCTGAATCTTTTGATGATATTTTGGACGACAGATGCTAAAATCCCTAAATTCCTTGCAATTGTACATTAAGGGAACATTCTTCTCAACTGTTGGACTATTGGTTCACACAGTTGTTCACAAAGTGATGAACATGGCCCCATCCTTACCTGTGAACAACTGAGCCTTTCAGGGATACTCCTTTTATATCAAATCATGAAACTCAGCTGTTTCCACTTAACCTGTTCACCTGTGGAATGATCTTAACAGGTGTTTCTGAGCATTGCTCAACTTTCCCAGTCTTTTGTTGCCCCTGTCCCAGCTTTGTTTTAAATGTTTTGCTGGAAATCAATTCCAAATGTGTAAATATTCGCAAAAAAAAGTGAAGATTATCAGTTTAAACATTGATCTTGTCTTTTTATTATATTCAATTAAATACAGGTCAAAAAGGATTTGCGAATCACTGTATTCTGTTTTCTGGATTTTTTGGAACATTCAACAAAATGTTTCAACTTCAATTGAATCTGGGTTTGTAATTAAACATTTAAAAAAATTGTCTACATTAAACTAATAATTTTTCTTCAGTTATCGAATATCTTCTATCTATACATATCCTTGTTCTAATGTAAAAAAAAAAAAAAGAAGAAGAAAAATAAGAGCTGGTAACACTTTCTATGAAGCGCCTCCTTGTAATGCATTAAGAAAGTATTATAAGCATTATTATGATTACTATTGTTATTATTATATCAAATTATTAAAATTATTATAAGAATAATTATTCTTATTCTTATTGTTCTTATTATCCTTTATTATCATAGTTATAAGCACTTTAATAACTTGAAATGCTTCATAAGTCATTATAATGCTGTTTTTTTTATAACAAGTTATAAGCATACTTACAGTATGCTTCATTGTATATTTAGCTATAAAAAATAAAAATATTTATGTTGCTTTATACCAAAAACATTAGACACACTGATAATCCTTTTACAATCATTAATAAAGTGCTGTGATAATACAACATATTAGCTGTTTAATGACTGTATTCACAAAGATCAGAATTTAATCAGATTTTCAGTCTTGAAATGATTATAACCAATTAATAACACATTACAAACACAATTATAATGCATCCATATATGATTATTTGCCACTTTAAATGGCCAAGTAAAGTGAAAAAAGTTATATTAAAGTTTAAGAAGTTTTAAATAAATGTATAAAAACAAAGTTTACAGCATTTCATTTGTTTTCCTTGCATTCAGTGAATTTAATTATTTTTTCACTTTACTAAAAGCACACAGTGACTATTTACACTGACTTATGACCAGCTTTTGGTTCAATTTTATCTGCTTATAAAACAGTGTTATTATTGTCTTAGAGTATATAATGACCACTTACCGATAACCACAATCAACCAGCAATGCATTGTTATCTATTGATTATGACCTAGATCAACAAAAAGATTTGTAAATACAGTCAGTTACCAGTCAACATGTTGTCATAACATTTGACCTCATTCACAGTGTATCAGATGTTTTGTTATTAAGCATTATATGTATTTATGTAGCTATAGACACAAAACAGCACACTATATTATGTTTGTGACTCATTAAGACTTTCATTATAACAACATGTGATTGCTATTATGAAGCATTTCAAATTATTGCAAGTGCTCATAAATATGATTACACTGCATCATAAGAAAATTATAGCACATAATAATGCATTATTAACATGCTTATAATGTGGGTTTGATAATATTTGCGTTAGATAAAGTTTGTTTAGGCATATGGGCACATGGTATGTCTGCAAAAAATCAACTATTGTGCATCCCCTTATGATTTAACAGGGACTTTGTATTGGTAAATTGCTTTCCTGGCTCTTCTTTAAAACAACTGACCACAATTAGCAAGGTCAGAGCTCTAATGGCATTTCATTCAAATATTTCCCATCTGCCTTTTCACCAGGCGGTATCTGCAGAGTCTCAGTAATCCAGTCCAATAGGCAACAGAACCCGAGCAGCAGCAGCAGCAGCCTGACCTGCAGGGATCTGCTCTCCAGATGAGGCTTTCAGTCTCTTATCTCCCGTACCTCTCTGTCACGCCAGCCTCTATCAGAGGAAATGGACAAGCTCTAGATGAAAACACTGAATTAGTGAGAATTATCTGCATTATGCTGATATAGATAAGACTCATGGTTTTAATGGATATGGTTGATAATGATCTTTCATTTCATAGGATACAAAGAAAATGTTATCCAAAATGCCATGACAGTAAGGTTTTATCAAGGTTTTTTCTGCAAATTGAAACATTTTACAGCTGTTGGGGAAAGAGGAAAAATAATTCAGTATAGTTGGATTTTCTTTTCTAGGTCTGTACACTAAAGGGCATGTTCAGAGACCATGCTTTTCTTCTTGTTTCTCCATTGTCAAATGTGAAAAAATTTTCACTTTTAAATGTTGCTTGAATAGAGTTGTTATTTGTACAGTGTATACATTTTGCAGGGATAATTCTAAAACATTAAATGATTATGCTAAACAGTGTTCAGCATGAACATTTGCATTCTCATGTTTTTTTTTTTCAATATATTTTATTAAACAACATATAAAATCAAGTCAAAAGTATAAAAAGAATCACATTTTAAATTTTCTAACGACAACAAAACAAAACACTCCCCAACGACCTGAACACCACTCCTACCCATCCCAAGGTCCTCACACATCTTCACAAAAATATATACAGATCATGTTTTTACTTTGTATGTACACCAGGTGGTTGCTCATCGAATAATACGAGGACAAATCAAAGTTTTATATACATATATATATATACATATATATATATATATACATATATATATATTTTTTTTTGGCATGACTGCTGTTACTTTCAGACTCACAGTATTTTTAGCATTTTGTTTTCAATATAAGACAAAACAAAAGGAACATTCATGTTAACTTTGGTAACAGCATAACATATTATATACTGGTTGAGAGCCAAGGAAAGGTCAATCATTCCAGAGAATACCCCACCTCCTACCTTACTGGTTCCCAAAGTGGGGCCCATGACCCCTAGGGGTGGCCAAAAGCTCCCTTGGGGGGAGGGCACAACACGACTATATTACAAAAAAAAACTCCACTAATTTGAACGATCAGCAAAGACTCATAACTTTTGCAAGACAATTTCTGAGTAAACCACCCAAAAGTACATTAGCAGCAAAATTCACAACTACATGAAGACAAAAAATACAAGGGGTCATATTTTGTCCTGCACTCCATGTTTTCATGGTCACGTTAAAAGTTCTTTTATTGTAAAAAATTTGGAATTTTTTTACATAGTGCAGTATCTCCATAATTTTCTGAAACTTTTAAAGGTGGTTTTTGAAATTATTCCTGAAAATGTTTAAGAATAATTCTAAAAATATGGGATTATGTTTTTTGCCATGGATGTGATTGATATGGTGTTATGAGCAGGGGTGGGCAACTGGTGGCCTGGGCCCACACGCAGCTTCTGGACTATTTTGATGTGGCCCGCTAGTCAGTTTAAAATATCAGAGAGAGAATTTATTCCTGTTTCTGTGAAACTTCTTTTATGCAGTTGTCACTAAAAAAAAAAAATAAAGTAAAATATACTTAGATATCCAGTACATATTCTGTTTCTTGCATCAAAAAGTGGTTTTGGCTGGCTTGAGTTCTGTGTTTACCTCATTAGATTAAGTTTTGCTCCTTTCATTTGAGTTTAAAAATATATACATTTTGATAAATTAACTTCTTTAACTAATTAACTTATGATGGTTACATGTCCTGGCCTCTTTTAGTATCCTATAAATTCTGAAAATTAGGCCTGCTGGCATTGAGGATATTTTTAATGTGGCCCTTCAGGTAAATGATGTTGTCTGCCAGTTTGGGATCCACTGTCTTACCCAATGACACAGTAGTCTCCAAACTCTTGCAGTCCTGAGGGATAAGCCTGCTCAGGTTGGAGTCCTTTATGGTAAACTTGGCCCTGTTTTCTCAGTGTCAGTAATTTATCGATATCTGAATTTAAGTTGCAATTGCAGCTTTGGGAAAAGTCACATGTGGCCTGACCCTGCTTTAGATGAAATTTCAGCTTCTGCCTCATGAACCATGATTGTTTTTTCTTCTATGTTATTACATAATAAGATCTTGATCCTCTTTAAGTTCCTGATTCACAGCTGAGTACTCACTCACAAACACAAAATGTAGGCTAACCTATAGCATATTGCCTGAGGAGCTTGAGTAGGAGCACAATAAAGAGCATGTCACATCTCTGAAACATGTGCTGGTTGAGCGATTAACACGGTTCACTGGCTGGATTTTTACAGCATTCCCTGTATCTTACTGTAAACAGAGCATTGCTGCCTGATCAGTGTGTCCTTCATTCCCTCCCTCTGGATCCTCTACACAGAAGCAGATTTCTGATGAAATCTTTATAGGCAGTAATGGTGCTCTAATCCCTCAGAGGCTTGATGCAGACACATGTAAATGCTGTGAAACTGGAGTTTCTCTGGGAGTCTCATCAGCTCCAACAATTTCTTACATGGTACCTTTTAGCAGCACCTGGCTGGTTCATTTAGTCATTCAGATAAAAATAAATGAATCTTGAATATTTCCCAAAGTGTCAGCACAGAGAGGGTAAAGAAGTAAGAAAATGGAGCGACACACAGGTACAGAAGGGAAAGCAGATGGCAGCTCGAGTCCTGCTGCTCCTGGAGGGCTGATGAGGTGATGACTGGTAGGCTAGTCATTCAGGGTCAGCACAGAGCAGGTCTAACCTCCAGGTTAGCAGAAACAGTTGATTTACCTCTTTCTTTTCTTTTCTTATCTTGCTTTTTGTCAATGAACTAATCTCCTAAACTTCATTAACACTTAACATTTCTGCTCGGTAATTGGATACCAGTGGTAAATTTTGATGCTTGGTAATCTGAACATACATCAAAGCTTAGAGACCACTATTTCAGGTCTGATTGCTCTGACTGCATTGAATTGTATGGGATTTATTTACTCAGAATGGTTTGGTAGTATAGACAAAACCCGATTTCAATTAAGTTGGAATGCTGTGTAAAACCCATATAAAAATTGAATACAATGATTTGCAAATCCTTCTAAACCTTTATTTTGATACATTGCAAGGACAAGATGTTCAAACTAATAATTTTTTTTTTTTTTTTCTCAAATATTGACTCGATGCCTGCAATGTCTTCCCAAAAAGCCAGGACAGGGTCAACGGACTGAGAAAGTTGAGTAATACTCAAAAAACACCTGTTTGTAACATTACACAGGTGAACAGGTTAATTAAAAAAAGGTGAGTGTCATGATCTAGCATAAAGGGAGCATCACTAAAGGCTCAGTCATTCACAAGTGAGGATGGGACACGGTTCACAACTTTGCGAACAATTGTGTGAACAAATTGTCCAACAGTTCAAGGACGTTTCATCATCCACAGTCCATAATGTCATCAAAAGATTCAGAGATTTAAGAGAAATCTGTGAGCAGCAAGGCCAAAAATCAATATTGAATTCCCTTGACCTTCGATCCCTCAGGTGGCACTGCATTGAAAACCAACATCAGTCTGTAAAGGCTATCACCACGTGGGTTCAGGAGCGCTTTGAAAAACCATTGTCAGTTTTTGAATTTATTTGCTACATGTACAAGTGTAAGTTTAAACTCTACCAACAACACCCAAAAATGCTGCCCGGCTCATCTGAGATGGACTGAAGCAAAGTGGAAAAGTGTGCTGTCTGAAGAGTCCACATTTCAGATTTGTTTGAAAATCAGAGACATCATGTCCTACGAGCTAAAGAAGAAAATGTTTAGCTATCGAAGTTGTACTCAAATTGTATTAAATTGAATAAAGGTAAAAATGATTTGCAAATCATTGTATTCTGTTTTATCTATGATTTATATAACGTCCAAACTTCACTGGAATTGGGTTTGAATGTTCCTGTACAACGTTTTGGTGACAGGGTTCTTACAGATCCTTATAAATTCTTAAATGATGTCTTCTTGTTTTTCTTTATTGTTGCAATAATTCCTTTGTAAATGACAGCTGCTGATCATTTATCAGATCTTAAGTTAAAAGAAAAATACAGTCTTTTTTTTCTATCATAGCTTCTGGAACACAACAGAATGTTGGGACTGGAATACAAGTTGAACTGACAACTAGCATGTTACCTACAAGTATGGATGCTCAAGAAGTTGCAGGCCATCTTTAGCATTCATACTTGTGATTTAAAGAGAAGGCCGGGTAGTCTAGAAAGTACAAAGATCCTACGCAGAAGTATAAACTAGGTTGCACTGTACAAGCTAATAGGCTAGCAGTCAATATTAAGCAGCTTAGCACCTTATTTTGTCACTAACATGCATCTTGAGGAACGTGTTAGATACTATGAAGTAAGAAACAGTACCTGTTATTACCTCTGCCGAGAAGGTTATGTTTTTGGCCTCGTTTGTTTGTTTGTCTGTTAGCAAGATTATGCAAAAACTACCCGACGGATTTAGCTGAAAATTTCAGGAGATGATGGTAATGGCCCAACTTAAAAATGATGAGATTTTGGTGGTGATCCAGATAATTAGATATAATCCATTAGAGAATGATTGTTTTTGCTCAATAACTGGCAAACTAATGATGATATCAACATGATTCCGAATGCTAAGTGTGGGTTTACAGGGTCATGAATCATATTATGATGGTAACTTTATCATGGATCTATTGCTTATAGGTGTAACATCAATATGTGAGCTACCTTGGCAGGGGCTTGTGCTCTTCAAGTGCTGTCTAGTTTAATATTGAGATTTGATTCCAGGTTGTTGCCGAAGATGTCTTATCAATAAAAGGTACGATAGCTGCATTGTAGTGTCAACTTAAAATCTGGTTATCCAGCACAGATATTAAAAGAATAAGATGATAAATGGAAAGAGTGTCTAGGTGGTTACACTTGTATTAAAAAGCATTATCCCCTTTCAGATATCAAAACCAGCCTGCTGAAAAATATAAAAGACTTAAACATCTCCTCTCATTCTCTTCTTCATTATTAAAGTCGACAAGCAGCAAAATTAAATATAATATATCTTGATGTTTCTTCCTTAAGGCCAAAATTAGGCCAATAACACACTCTAAGCTTCACTGTGCTGAAATGAGATCTAACAATAAAAGAGAGAACGGAGAACAAAGTTGGAAAGAAGACATGCAGTGTAACAGAGCAAAAACATAGCCTTGCAGTCCTCCGTTAGCTATAAAAGCACCAGACAGTTAAAGCACAGCAGTGGGTCAGAGTGGAGCACATAAGTGGGTATTGTGGAGTGATTGGAAAGGTTTTATTGTTTTTCAGAGTAGGAGCATGTTTGTAGAAATATATAAGGTCACAGTGACTGTGATTTAGAGCGGGCATTTGTGCAAAATTTTAAGAAAATCCCTGAAAGCACTAAAAAGTGTCATAGTCACAGTCAGCATTGACCATTAAGTTGTGTTCACGCCGAACACAAATTTCCATTAGTCACGCAACGAAAATACATTGAAAGTGAATGTGACCAAACAAAATCCTATAGGAGGAACCTATGTCCTTCTCATCATTCTCGTCTTTTTTGCAAATGACGGGAATTGTTGCAAGAGTGGTGCAAATTTTGCCTCTTTCGCTAAAGTTTAAAATCTAACTTTTGCAGCAAATTTGCCTGAAACCGTGGCACCACAGCCAATCAGCATTGAGAATGAACGGTGATGAGGATGACATCGCAGACAGAGGAGGAAGTAAACAACGCTTCATGTTGCACCAGAGCTCTTCAATACTAATTTTATTGTTCAGAGACCGAACCACAGAGAAGAGAAATAGGGAGAAAGCAACTGGAGAGTTTGCTAAATCTGTGAAATTAAGTAGCACAAAGATGCAATGCAAATATTTTATTTGCATTTCAGTAACCACCATAATGAAACTACCACATCCTTGAGTCAGAGTGGTCTTAAGCTTATTGTTCACAAGAAAGGGATTTACATGGGGTACAGTGACTTTGACTTTGACCTTTGAGCACCAAAATGACTTAGGTCCCAAAGTAAAAGACAACATTTGTGTAAAGTTTAAAGAAAATTTCTTTGAGAATTTACAAGATATTGCTTTCTCATTAGAGGGAAATAAGAGGTTTTATGACCTGTGGAAATGTAACCACTTTATTCATGAATTAAAGAGGAAGTTTATGCAAGTCTTCAGAAAATTCCTCAAAACATTTTGTACAATATCCTGTCAACAAACAAGGGATACATATGAAATCAAATTAGCTTAAAGGTCCCATATTTTGCTCCTTTTCTGCAGTTTAACATGGATGGTTAGTAACATGCTTTGGTCCAAAAAGCCTATGAATAAAGCACAGGTGCATTCTTTCCGTGCTCACATAACCCCTCTGTTCAGAACGGCTGGTTTTGAGGGCGGTTGCCTTCATATGCTAATGAGCCAGAGCAGAGCCACGGGGAATACAGTACATATGGAGACTTTACGATGGACCTGCAGCCTATCTTGAGTGAAGCTGAGCGCATTGCCACCCCAGCCACGCACCGCTTACATTCCTGAACACACATGAACCTCAAATTCATGCCGGTTACCAGATAATGGCGAGGCTCGTTCCCTCAAACATCACAGGCTAACACACAACATGCTAACGTCAGTGGGACAGCCGCAACTTTGCCTAGTTTCCAGGCTAACAATTAGTAGAAACGGAGGGATAATGGGGTGGGTAAAGCACTGATTATATTCAGGCAACTGCTAAACTCCTCTTGACTAATGTAGGAATGTTCATACTTTGAAGGTTACCCTTCAGACTTTCAACAAGTAACATTAACATTGACAAACATGTGAAGTTACCTCTGGTTCATTCCCCCCTGCTGTTAGCATTAGCTCGTAGCAATAAGCAAAATAAATACTACACGGCATTGAAATACTCACATTTCCATCATCAGGTTTGGCGACGGATTGTTGGTACTGAGCCCGGATTCAGGAAAAGTCTAGTTGTCAGTCCTGTGTTGAACTGACTGAAGTTGAAGAAGCAGTCAGACCTGAAATGATTGACACACGTACATGTACCAGTTTTAGCCAACTCTAGCTGCTCATTCTGTTCAAAAATAAAATTTATCAATTGGGCCCTTTGGTCCTTTGAGGCAGGTAGCCTATATGTGAAGATATATGTGGCTGTTTACAGCCAACAACCGAGCAGTGATAGGTTTTGGGTCTAGACATGGTGTACGCCGATCTCTCGCTAAGAATGTATGGCAGCACTTTGCACAGAAATTTCACTCAGGTTGACGTAGGCTTATGCAAATAAAATGCTTGTTTTTCCATAAAAAAGACCTGTTTGAACAAGAATTTCTTGAAGTGTTCTTAAGGGATTGGGTCAACAAGCAAAGGTTGAACATAAGGTACAATGACCTTGACTTTTGAGCTTTAAAATCTAAAATGTTTGTGCTTTACCCTTGAGCCAGAGAGAATGAATGTGCAGAGTTTTGAGAAATCTTTAGCGATTTGTGACATATTACATTGACAAGCAAGGGGTGAATATATGACTTAATGACCTTAATCTTTGACCTTCAAAATCCAACAATTCTATCTATGAACCAGGGTGTTTAAAGAGTTTAAAGAAAATAGGTCCCATCATTTTTTAGGTATTACATTTACCAGGAATGGATGGAACACAGGGCCTGGGGATTGTATATACACAATAGAATTTGAGCAAATTTGACAAGGTCTAATTGTGATGGCCAGATGGCTGGGTCAGAGCATCTCCAAAACTGCAGCTCTTGCAAGGTGTTCCTGGTCTGGAACAGTCATCTATCAAAAGTAGTTCAAGGAATGAACGCTGTTGAACTGGCGAAAGGTGATGTGTGGCCAAGGGTCATTGATACACGTGGGTAATGAGGACTGGCTGCATATAGGGCTGTAGAGACAGCAGTTTTGTCTTTTAAAGAAAATTTGCTGATGCATTAATGATGTAGAAAGGGGATGCACAGAACACTAAATGACCTTGACCACAACCTTAAAACAGGGTAGGCATTTGTGTAATGTGTGAAGAAAAACTCTAGCAGTCTAGTGTCAAAACTAGAAAACACTCGGAGAGTGCAAATCTCTGCCAAGGTAGCTCACATATTGCTGTTACATCTATAAGCAATGGTTCCATGATAAATTTACCATCATAATTTGATTCCTTGACCCTGAAAACCCACACCTAGCACTCGGGGATGTTGATATGTCTATTAGTTAGACAATTATTGAGAAAAAACGATCATTTCCTATTAGCGGTTATCTGGATCACCACCAAAATCTAATCATTTTTAAGTTGGGCCATTCCCAACATCTCCTGAAATTTTCAGTAAAATCTGTCCAGCAGTTTTTGCATGATCTTGCTAACAATAAAAAAAACATACGCAGGCAAAAACATAACCTCCTTGGTGGAGGTAATGATGGTTCAGATGCAAAGACAGGCAGTAAAACACCTGAAAAAAATAACTTCTCAAGCCCTGACTGTTGCTGTAGCAAGGCTTAAATTTATTCAGAAGCAAAAAGAAGACACCAAACTACATAAAATGTCTCTCTTTGTGATGGTGACACTGTTAAATTGGATAAGTCTCTTGTGCATTTCTGACCTTGCTGAGAATCATGGTTGTCAGAGACAGATTGCAGCAACATTACCAACAAAAATGCCTTTCTCATTAGGGTTTTCTGATAGATGCCAAAGCTTTAACCTTTCCTGCTCACTAAGTGGTGATTGTGAGCTCTGACTTTTCCTTTCCTGAGAGATATAAAAAGGTTGAGTGTGTGGGTGAACAGAGGGTGTGTTTCATTATGCTAACTAATGCTTCTTACGTCATCTTTTCTCCAGTGACCTGGAAATTATTCCCCCCTCCTCATTCTTGGGGATCTTTCAGTTCCTTGAATGCACCCCGTAGAAATGAAGAAAAGAGCAGACTTATTTAGGTCTTATCACTTACCCTCACTTCCCCTTCCTGCATTTCTTAGTGCATTCTGATTCTTCTCTGATAGCTCAGTTTCCTGAGTGGGGAAGTTGTTAATCTGACTCCAGTGTGTTAGTGTGCTTTATGATAACAACATGGCTGATGGACTAATAAATGACTCTTCCTGACCACTTTATCTGAAAGCAACTCATGGAAATGACCATACAAGAATTTCTCAATTTAATTCCAATAAAGTTTGGATAAGTTTTACACCGCAAGTCAGGGATGGGGTTTTACTGTCAAGCATTCTATCAATTGTAGAAGCACTTGTGTGCCCTAAAGGTATGTTGTGCTCTCTCACCTGTCCTTAAAATGCAGCTTTAAGTAAAATGATGAATGATAGAAATGTAAACCAAGGGTTTTGAGTTTTCCTTAACTGTATTAATATATTAAAGAAACTCTTGACAGCCCTGTAGTATGAATTTAACTGCACCAATATTTAGACATTGTTGTAAATTCCACAACAGAACAAGAGGGTTAGGGTCCATGGGCCTGTAGCAACAGCCACAATATCAACATTTAATCTTCGCAAATCAGTCCTCAGTACATATGTTCTTACATCATACATCAACTCTCCTTTTCAAGGTTTTGCTAGCCATCATGATGTCTTTTGCTGAGGCTTGACAAACATCCTCAGCTTCATCTCCTTCACAGAATCACAGAAAAACATTCTCTCTCAAATATTCTCTTTTCCTCTCACAGCACGAGTGCTGATTATTACCTCATAACAGCGTTAGCATTGATCTTAAGCATATTGTTGGCCTAAGAAACATTGTTTGTTTTAAGAATTGTTGATGGCTCTGTTTAGATCATGGTAGCATCAGGAAAAATGGGCAGAGAGAGAAATAGTAGGGATTTGCATGTGTAATAATACCCCCAGACCAATTTTTAACAAACTTGCCAAACCAGATGGACTTTTTCTCACATTCATGGGATATACTTTCAAGTCCATCTGAGACACATCCTGTGAAAAGTGAGTGGTTAAGGCAGAACCCTTGAAGAAAGAATGAAAGGTGATAGAGCACATGTTTTGTCAGTAACTTCAGGCCTGTCTGAAGCTTGTAGTCACCTCTTGGTTTAAGCACAACTAACCCACACTCCAACATTGCCTACTGGTACTTCATGCTTGTAACTGCTATTTGTCTGCCTGGATAGTTTTTGGAATAATGCATGTACAACTTTTTCACTTTAAAGCACAATCAAGTCAAAGAAATCATTTTTTTTTAGGACAATCTGGGTTGTCAGAATATTGATGCTGTGATTATGTAAAATTAAGGTTTTAAATTCTTTGACTGAAGACACAAAGCCAAAAATCAAAATTGAATCTTAATCTTGGAAAACTTTCAACAAATTATACAGAGAACAAACCTTTTCCTATCCAAACATGATTATGTCAAACCAAGGAGAAAAAAATACAAGCATGCAAAGAAACCTTTTGCAAAATTACTTTCAAGACATACAGCCAATCCTCCAGATGTTTTGCTCTATATAACTTTTTATGCCACTCTTGGAAACAGTTTATGTCTAAAATGTTCAAAAAACTTGATTGTTGGACAACGTCCTTGTTGTATGAGACCTATTTGTCCAACAGTCCTCCTAGAACATCAGAAGAGTGAGCTTTATAACACAGAAGGCTCCATAAAAGATCTCTTGTACAGTTTGAGAGAAATTAACAAAAAACTTGAGTTTTAATGCCGGGGGGCACCAGCAGTCTTGGAGTTGGAAGGGAAAGAAACTATGACTAACATGGTTATTTTCTGAAGGAGATCAGACTTTTTCATTTATGCCTGATTACTGACATGATATCCAGACTCTTTGTAAAATTACATGTGATTCCTGGCTGCTCACCTTGAGGATAAAATCCAGTTAATATGGGTTCACAGACACTAAGGGGCCATCAACACAGAGACGAGCTCAAGAGTATCCACAAAATGTTTTTTAACGTATGGGCATTTTGTCTACATGAAACAAGCATTTTGGGAGACCAAAAATGCACATTTTTTTAAACCTGATCCCAGAGTGAGTAAATCTCAAAATGCTGCCCTTGCATTTCCATGTTTACAACGAGTACTCATATTTTCAGAAACAGTGATCTCAAAGCCCTGTGTCTCTCTTGGAATGCATGAGCTGGTGTGTTGTATACACTGTGAGGAAATCCTTGTCTTTCGGGTGCCTCAGATACTGTGCCTGATATGCTTCCAGTATATCACTTTAATTTGATTGACAGGACTCCAGTCAACATTCTCCAGTATTTTGGTAATCCTCTCCTTCTTGTGTTGCTTTACATTGCACAGTTTTAATGCAGGGTGGAGTGGTGGCGCAGCAGGTAGTACACATGCCTCACAGCAAGAAGGTCGCCAGTGCGATCCCTGGGTCGGGCAGGGCCTTTCTGTTTGAAGTTTGCGTGTTCTTCCCGTGCATGTGTGGGTTCTCTCCGGGCACTCTGGCTTCCTCCCACAGACTAAAAACATGCTCATTAGGTCAATTGCTGACACTAAATTGACCTTAGGTATGAGTGTGAGCGTGAATGCTTGTCTGTCTCTCTATGTTGCCCTGCAATCAGCTGGTGACCGGTTCAGGGTGTACTCTGCCTCTCGCCCAATGACACCTGGGATTGGCTCCAGCCCCCCATGACCTCGAAAGGGATAAGCGGTATAGAAAATGAATGAATGAATGTTTTATGCACAAGCTTCATGTTATCTCTCTGGTTTTGGTGTGCGTCTGTGGAGGTGTTATAGTGCTACTTACGGGTCTGACACATATAGTACAGAATTTTCTGTGTCTTTTGTTTGGACTGACTCAGTTTTTGAAACAATGCTGTGTTTACAGAAAAATAAATAAAATAAAAAATAATACAAAATGAAAAGATTGTTGTTGTCTCCGTGTTGACTGGGCCTAAACAGGTGGCAACCTCCAGGGCTGTAAATGGAGGCCCATGTGGAAGTGACAAAAGCTGTAATACCCCGAATTTCCACATGAGGCTGGCTGCAGAAAAATGACACCTTACTGATAGTATGCAGGGCAAAAATGTTTTTAAGGTCTTACATCTTTACAGCCTGGTTCATAAATGGCTTTAGTTTAACACT
Organism: Cetoscarus ocellatus; assembly: GCA_037902135.1. Taxonomy (NCBI): domain Eukaryota; kingdom Metazoa; phylum Chordata; class Actinopteri; order Labriformes; family Labridae; genus Cetoscarus; species Cetoscarus ocellatus. Next base: position 1,268,092 of record JBAMNC010000763.1, read on the forward strand.
ATACCATATTTTTTAGCCCTTGTTGTAAAGGGGGTAGTTTTTTTTTTATATCATGACCATTTTTCTTTTATATGATCAGATGGAGCTAAAGTTAGGTTCAGATAGCACGTACCACAGCATTCATTAGAGGGTATCAACTCAATGCAAAGGCACAGATGAGAGGGCTTCTTCCAATTCTTTTACAGTCTGTGGGCCTAAACTACTGGGCTCCTGGTAACATGATAAATAGGCTTGGCCTCCCTTACCACACCTTGGATTTGTCATCTTTTAATTTACAACCATAGCCTTAGTGAAAAAAATCATCTGAAGTAACTCTACCCACACTAACAAATAGAATATGCAAGGTATAAGTAACTACATGAGTCAAAAAGAGCAAAGATCTCTCACCTTTTGTACAGAGATGTTAGAATAATTTTTAAACATTTTTTGTCCTCCCTAAAGTGAAATTTGGAACAAATTGCAGCATTAAAAGATATTACATTATCATTCAGTCTTTTCCTCTTGTGCCCCAGAGGAGAAGAAATCCATTCTCATCTCTGCTCCTCTGCCAATGACACACATTTGCTTCTCATTTCCATAACAATACGCAGCTCTTCCAGGGCAGTAGCCAGAAGTGCCGACTCGACTGTTTCTCCATCTCTGTGTGTGCAGTGAAGTGATACCTTACCTTGGTATTTTTAAAGGTTTCACTTACTTCTAAGCCAGAGACGATATTGTTGAGCTATTGCTGCAGTATTAGTGTGCCAGTGTTCATTTAGCCGTCATATCCAGCAGAACATTGCTTTGCAGATCACGCAGATGTGCCACTAATTTGAAAAATCGAAGCTGATGTAGAATTATGGCAGAGCTTCAAATTGCTCATTACTTCTCCTTATTGAGAGCTAATTTGTCAGCATGTGCTGCCAAGCACAACACACACAGCAGTCATACACACCAGGCCAACATTTACACAGACAGTTGGTAAAATCATTTATTCCTGTGTGTGTGTGTGTGTGTGCTTATTAATGTGTGTTTATCCACCATTAGACAGGGAGCTGGAATGGATCCTAAAAATGAGCAAAAGCTTTCATTAACCTCCTCACAAGAGAAAAAATCTCATCTCTGGATTCTCAGAGGAGTGTGAGAGCGCTCCCCTCTCCAAAGCCAGTGAAGCAGTCAAGTGTGTGCACATTGTAAGAGAGAGGGGTGTGTTAAGAGAGCCCGACAACAACGAGCTCTCTCAAGGTAACAATTGGATTTTACTGGAGGTGAGTCCATGAGGATGACAAGAGACTGTTTTGGGCATTTTACCAAGATTGATGCCGCATTATACTAGATACGATGCTTCCTGCTTTGGCTGAAATATCTTTACTGCACTTGCTGTCATTATCTTTTTAGCATAGTTTAGCCAAATTTTTAGCTGCTGCCATCTGCTATGATCCCCCTCATATAACCGTGTTTATATACTGCGTCACAACTGACATTATGCATCACAGCAGCTCCTTAAAGACGAGTAAAACTTTAAAGGACAGCACTGTTCCCTATGACCCTATTCACACTTACAAAAGTACCCTGAAATAATCCTGACTTAAGCGAGTAATCTTGTCTGTTTTGTCTATGAACACAAACAGACAAGTTTTTTGCCTAGACTTTACTCTTCTAATTTCTTTGCACCCCCCTAGCATTTTTAGTCTAAGTCAGCTGATGTGTGAATGCAGCAGAAAATGGCCCGGATACTTCACTGAGGCAAGTGGGGAGGGGTGAGGACATCATCCTGTGTGACTGGTGGGAAACCAGGGAGACTTGACAGGATGGATAGAAACAATCACTGTATCAAGAAAAGTTTATCTGATTGTAAGAAGAACACAAACTCAAATTTACATTCGGACATCAGACGTGTTGTTTCCACTAAACATCATTAAAGTTCTGAAGAACATTTGCTCTGAAACGATCACCACCAGGTCTCTCGTGCATACAAAGAGACATCTCACACTGCTGTTGTATATGGAACTAAAACACTGCAGCTTTCTTTCTCAGTCATTGTGCTCATAGTGGCACTGCTTCATATTCACTTCTGCATGCATGAGTGCACCTCTCCTCTCTTTAATCAGTGCTATTGATATGCTTTTTAACATGTATAACTGAAGATAGGATATGAATTGTGCCCCATTCTTACTGCCATTTCAAGAGAAAATTTTTCCAACCTGTCGACATTTTGCTCTGAATCTCACACGGACAGAGTGTGATAACAAGTGAACACCTCATTTGCACAACAGGCACAGGTAACATCAGAGGTATTATATTAGTGAGAGAGGAGCATGGGACAGCAGCACTGTAAGTGTGTGTCTCTGCCTTTGGGTGTATGTGGAGCATGCATCATATCCTGCATGCACCTAAAGCTGTATCACATGATGAACTGACACAAATATTACATCTTCACAGAATTAATGTGAATGTCTCAGAGTGTAATGATGATGCTGTTTTGTTGTAGCACTTCTTTGACCTGCCTCCCAGATAACCTATGAACTCTCTAACAGTTCTCATTCATTCTCTGTTTGCCAAGACAGACTAGCACGTGGTGGAGTCACAAAAGTTAAAAAAATAGACTAATACAGCCATAGGTTAGTACACCTCAGTTCAAGAAAGGGTGTAAAATTCTGATGTTTTATTAACAGATATTCTTTGTGCATTAAATGAACTGAAATGGTATATTTTTGCTTTTATACACTGCCTGGCCAAAAATAAGTCGCCACCTGGATTTAACTAAGCAAATAGGTACGAGCCTCCTATTGGATAATTACCGCATGGGCGATTGTCTTTCAGCTGGCAACAAGTTATTAAACCCCAGCTGATGCAATGAGTAGCTTCTCATTTCTTAAACAACCATGTTGAAAGACACATCCTGTGTTCATGGAAAAGATGTTTGTCTGTTCAAAAAGGGTCAAATCACTGGCATGCATCAAGCAGAGAAAACATCTAAGGAGATTGCAGAAACTACTAAAATTGGATTAAGAACTGTCCTGGAGGAAGGTCATGTGGTCTGATGAGTCCAGATTTACCCTGTTCCTGAGTGACGGGCACATCAGGGTAAGAAGAGAGGCAGGTGAAGTTATGCACCCATAATGCCTTGTGTCTACTGTACAAGCCTGTGGGGGCAGTGCTATGATCTGAGGTTGCTGCAGTTGGTCAGGTCTAGGTTCAGCAACATTATGTGCCCAAAGAATGAGGTCAGCTGACTACCTGAATGTACTGAATGACCAGGTTATTCCATCAATGGATTTTTTCTTCCCTTTTCCAAGATGAGAATGCCAGGATTCATCGGGCTCAAATTGTGAAAGAGTGGTTCAGGGAGCATGAGACATTTTCACACATGGATTGGCCACCACAGAGTCCAGACCTTAACCTCATAGAGAATCTTTGGGATGTGCTGGAGAAGGCTTTGCATAGTGGTCAGACTCTCCCATCATCAATACAAGCTCTTGATGAAAAAATTAATGCAACACTGGATGGAAATAAATCTTGTGACATTGCAGAAGCTTACTGAAACAATGCCACAACGAATGTGTGCTGTAATCAAAGCTAAAGTTGGTCGAACAAAATATTAGTGTGTGACCTTTTTTTGTGGTGGTGACTTTGTTTTGGCCAGGCAGTGTAGTATGTCTTGAAAAGTGAATTTGTCTGTTTGATAAGGATTAGTGATGTATTTTTAACTCAAAATGAGATAAAAACACTTGTTAGGATATCAGATTTTGCAGTGTAGGAGGGTATTACGACAGGATTCATAGCAAAAAAAGAAGTAAAACTGTTTTCAAAAGAGAGATATAAAGACGGTTGAAACAGTGAAATTCAAAGTAAAAACGTGCCCTAATTTTTCCGGGGATTCTTTCCACATATCTGCTGATTAAAAATTGAAGCCTCCTTTTCTATGTCTAGTTTCAGGGACATTAAGTAGACCATTTCCAAAAAATCTGAGAGGTTTGGACGACTCTTAATGTGGCAGATTTTGTCTTCACCACTCTATTCAGTCCTTTGTGAGCCAACGCTAGTATTTTTGTCTTGATTCTATTTCCTAACACAAGAAACCTAGTGTAAGGATCAGAGGACTGAAATAATGAGTGCTCTATTCTTACTCTTAGGGAGGTCTAGCAGGAAACTGCTGGAAATCTTTAATAAGCTGTAGCTGTCTGATCCAATTCTCACACCGACTGTGAAGATTGCAGCCGTCTAGCTGACAGCAGATAAAAGCAAGGACAAGTAATTTTATGTTTTGCATAAGACAGAACATTTACTTTTTCATGGATTATATAAATCCTTCCTTATTCTCCTTCACTGAAAGATTGTGTCCCTATAAAGTTAATCTGTTGAATTTCTCAGCAAACAGAGGCCTCATTTTTTTCTTTTAAAGTTGTGTTATAGTCCACTTAATGAATAAAAAAAATGTTTTAGACCTGTTTAGGACTGTTCTGGTCCTTTAAAGTAACTATTACATTATTTTTCTTCTTAGTTGAAAAACACTCCATCTGAAAATAAATAAATACATTTGAATTTTTTTCCTGGCTCAGAGTAAAAATGAATCAGATTCCATTTCTGAAGCGTTTGTAGCTTGTCTGCAACATAGCAGGGGTTCAAATAAAGCAACATCTTAAATCAATTATGTAATCCCTTCTCAACATAAGAATATTGATGGAATCATTTTACAATAATTTTGAGGTCAGTCTACATGGTAGTTGTCCGTTACGATGGTTACTATGTTGGATAATGCAATCAGCCATGAAATGTTGCATTAGCTTGAGACTAAATGATATGAGAAGAAGGAGGGGCGACACTCAGGGCCCGATCTACTAAGATCCAAAATAACGGGTGCTAAATTGCGTGTGCAACCTAAAAAATTGCACGTGCTATTAGTGGGCATGTTGCGGGTGATCTACTATCACTGCGTGAGCAATTGATAACAGATGCAAAAATGATGTGGACCGCCCCCTTTAAAGGAGGATTTCGCGTGTGCTACCGGCTGTTGCCATGGAGAGTTTGGGAGAGCAGACTGGCTGCAAATGAAAAATGAAGTTTGAAGTCATGGAGTTGGAGGCAAATGAACACACTTGCGTATGGGAGGCCGTTTAGGGCAAAACACATAAAAAATCTGCACACACACTTACAGTGTACTCACACACACACTGCAATTGGCACATATGCACCAAAACAGGGCAAAACACATCAAAAATCTGTACACACACACACACACAGAGTTTACACACACTCACACTGATAATGGGTACATATGCACCGTAAACAACGGCTAAACACATTAAAAAGCTGCATACACACTAAAAACATGCACACACAACCGCACACACACACACCTACACACATACACACCCAAACTCACAATCAATAGTATGGGCCCTAATTTCCTGGCGCAACGCAGGGTGGTGCATGGTGGCGCATGGTGGTGCACCCCGTGCAGTGGTAATTTTGTCCGGCGCACCACCGTGCACAGCCAATTTGGCAATTTGGTAGACCAGCTGCGCCGAGATGGGTGTGACAGAGCAACAGGGGGAGGTGTCGAAAGATTCAGCTTGGCGCAGTGACAATTTCGTGCCAAAAAAAACATGCGAAAGGTGCGCTGAAAGCTCGCCAGCTCCAACCTTGTCTATTCTCGGCGCAGGCGAGGCGCATCCCATGCGGTGGTCATTCGGCTGACAGGCGCACAGTGCGCACATGTCACCAAAACCTCACAGGCAGGTATCCAGAGTGTCAGGCACATTTCAATGCAATAAACAATCACAGCAACCACTATTTAATGTAACCGTCTGAACCAGCATATACATTTGTATCTATATTAATTGTCCCGTCACATCTGATGTCAGATCAGAGACTTTTGTCATAATGGAAACTCAACCTGACGGCAGCTGGAAGAGTGACGCAAACTAACGAGTTCACATCTCTCAGCCAACCACAAACAGCCACATCATCCAATACGGAGTATCCGGCTTCTCTCATCTCATGAAATTCAAAAGAAAAGAAAAAAGAGAGAGACGCTCGCTGAATAAATGTAAGTCACTCTGTGTCTTAAGGATTTACCTGTGATTGCCCATATTTCTCTGTTTTAATCTTTATTCTTAACGTGATCTAAAAAGATGGAGTACATTATTGCAAGGAGGATGAGGAGAAGGTACCGGGAGAGAGCATTTGATGATGAATGATGAATGGATTAGCCTGCTGCTGTGTTTAAATGTAATTATCACTTAATTTTGTACTCCTATTCATGACACAGGAACAGATTACATCTGTCCTGCGAGGTCGCCACACGGTGACGCGCATCATGGCCTCCAGGTGCGGCCTGATGGCCGCTGCGCTCTCCCAGTTGCTGCAAAAGTGACAGCAGCTCCGACCTTCTTCTCCTCCGAGGTGAAATTGTCACTGCGCCTCGCCCACGGCGCATTTAAAGGCCAGGAAAGGGGTTTATTTGATTGGTGAAGATTACACTTGGCTCTGTTAAACCCACTCACGCCTTCTCTCCTCCCTCTCTGCTACTTGCGCCGTTGGGAGGGATGGAAGCGTGGGAGGCGTTGGTGTGGCGCAGGTGCGGCGCAGGACAGGTGTGCCCCGCCTGCGCCTGGTCTACGAAGTTAGAGCCCTGTAAGTTTACACACAGAGATGAAAGCTACTACCCCCTGTGTGAAAGGTGGTCCATAAGTATACTCTATGTGTGTGTGTGTACAGGTTTTCAGTGTGTGAACATGTTTCATAGTGTGTATGTACCCATTGTCAGTGTGTGTGAATACTTAATGTATGTGTGTGTAAAATAAATTCAGTGCGCCTGGAAACTCCGGTCAGTGTAACTGTCTGTAATCAGGCAGATCCATCTTGCCAATCTACAAAGATTGTGAGCGACTAAAATTGTCACGGTCCAATCAGAGTCCTTTCGAGCAGAAGATACAGCCAGACAACAGCAGGAATTGACTGCTTGTACATAGATCAGCACAGATGCTAACAGCTTTCGTAGCAGTTCTTTGAGATCTGGACAGAATTTCTTTATTAAATGAAAACAAAACAAAAAAAAAACTCCAAAAGCATTTCCTGATAGAAAGGATATAGATGCTCCACTATGAAGTGTATTACATTTTGTTTCATGTTGATCCTTTACAGCTTTATTACGGTGAAAACAGTAATAGCTACATGAGAAAAAAATTAAATTCTGGCTATAAGGATTTCTTTTTGGTGGAAACATCATTTTTACCCCTCTTTTTACGGTCAAATTTACATTTGTGTTTAGAGTGGGACAAAGTCATCTGTGTAACTTCTGAACAGAGTTTATATTAGTAGTAGAGTGTGTATCAGATCTCTCCTGGGTTTGGGGGCACAACAAGCCCAAATGAGCAACTGCACTTTTGGAACAAGCCCAAAAACAGTCAACCTGCAACTGTCAATATTTACGAGCCACTTTTCAAACAAACAAACAAAAAAAGAAGACCAAAGTCACTAATAATAAGCGGACCTGGCAACTGTGGTTACCACTTCCCCACAACAACAGGTTTGTGACTTTATTGCCCTACGCAAACAGGGGCTGTGACACAAAAACGGCTGAGGACTGTTGTACTGTATTTGCTTGTCCTACATTACAAAATGACTGATGCTTTAGCTTGATGCTAAACACAAACAGCAGTTACTCACTGGGTTGCTGTTTCTTGAAAACAGTTTTCTTTTTTAATCTTCAAATGAAATTCCTTTACAACATCACATTGGCAGGGAAGTTGTTTGTGAAGCCCCTAAAACATTTTCTCAGTGCTATAGTTCTATCTTGAGGCAGCAATGTACAACAGTCCTCTCTTTGCTTTACAGTTTGGTTTGTTTACATACTGTTTATGGCAGATTTTGAAGTGATCCATATCCAGGAATTCTTTTAAACGACTTGTTAACATCAAAAGAATGAGCATTTTTCCCCATTTTTGCTATGATAGCTAAATCTATTCTCAATGGATTTTTATGACATTTTCAGGAAATGTTAGTCCTGGCACTCAGAAGAACTGATTAGATTTTGGTGTTGATCTAAATCCGGATGTGGATCCAGGAAAATTTGCAAGGGTTTGTCAACAGTTTTCCACATTTTTGACAATAACTCACCCAACAAAGTTGGAAATTCCTTTGCAGAGGTTTTTTGCTTTTGGGGCACCTCTAGTTTCAGCTTGAAATTATTTATTACCTTTTGCATTACAAAGAATGATAGGGCTCTCTTTGTGTTGTTTGTTGTGGTTTTGGTCAGATTAACACTTGAACATTTTGTCTTGTCTTTGTCTTAAAAAATGTTTTAGTTTCAGGTCAGATTGGAAAGGTGAATATGGCATGTTTGGAGCTGGATCATTCTCAGCATTCGTCCCACTTCTCAGGATGACATCTCCAGACAGTATTTCTAGATACTGAAGGCCCATAAATTCAAGGTTTTTAGCCTTGGAGCCCCACACTGGAGTGACTTTCCCTTTTTGAAGGATGATTTATCACCTTTTTTTCCTTTATTCTAGAAGATATGAATTAATCTGAGTCCCTGCCTTGGTAATGCTTTCTCTCTCATAAAAGACACCACAGACAAGCACGTCAGCACCACCCTGATCTCAGAGAGCTTAGGTGTTGTCAGGCGGCTTCTTCTCCAGTCATTTTTTTTTCTTCATCTTATTTGTTTCCCAGGGGTGTTGTTTCATTGAGAGCACATTCAGCTCTGCCTCCTTTCAGTTTATTGTTTCAGACCTTTGGCAGTGCTGAGTTATGAGGGTTACAAAAGCTCCTGCTTCAGTGAAGTAAGAGACTCTGACATTAACTGTTCTCACAAAGGCAACTTTTTGGAGCCCGCATTTTACCCTTCTTAACAATTCTCCCCACTGGGTTTTAAAGACGTGAAGAACGATCCATAATAACAGCAGTGCATCATTATTTATGTTTTTTTTAATTACATTTTCTAACAGCCTAAACCAAATCATCCATCATTTTCTTCTTCATACGTTCATAATCAAGTAACGTTCTTGCAAAACTCATCAAATACACCCACACAGTCTGCTGGCTGGCTGCTCTGGTGGGTGTTGGAGTGGGAGGCACAAACATAATTTAAGCCAAACAGCATCAGGTGGCTGCATGTGCACTGACCTCTACCTGTGCTTCTACACGTCTCCCGGACATCAATAACAGCACTTTAGCAAAACAGTTTCCTCTTATTGGAGAAAACACTCCTCAGGCAGTGGATGCTCCAGAGTCACCATATCTCAGAAATAAATGAAGAACACAGCATGTGTTTTTTTTTTTTTTTTAATGCAGTGCTGTGGTCTGAGGACAGAAGGCTTCATTTGCTGTATTGATTGTAAAGCCTCTTGAGACATTGCAGTGGTTTCTTGTTTGTGGTGGCTGTAGATTAAATTGATTTATAAAGCAGTACATGAAAATAACTATGATTTTCACCTATAACTGTTTTTGTGTCTATTTTAACTCATAATTTAAATTCTGAAAGTTGTTGTGCTAACACATTTAGTGGGTTGCATGCTTAAGTTCATATCATCTCAGTTCAGTGGATCACAGAAGCCATGAGATACAAAACACAATAACAACAGAATAGAAAGCATGACAACAAATCAAAAACATGAAAACAATAGGAATGCACGATGTTGTTGGACCAATAACAGATATGAACATTTTTCAGTTATTACAGCTGATATTTTGACTATTAAAATAGGCCATTAGTGTCCCGTATATTTCCTGTATTGAGAATAATGTACAGTGTACCATGTTTTTCCTCATCATCACTTAAAGGGTTAGTTCATGTTTTAAAGTGGGGTTGCTAGAGGGCTTTATTGCACCAGTAAATATGAGGTAAATTTGCCAGTTAAAGAACTTGTGAGCTTTGTCCCTGGTGAGAGATATTCAGGGGCAGACGATAGTCTGCACATGGCAGTAAATGGTGCCACCAAAAGCCTCTTAGTTTACCCACTTATAGGTTAAAACTTCTTAAAAAACAATGTTGGCTCAACCATACGATACAGTAGGATTCTTTACAGCATTTCACTTTTTCTCGATAAAGCCCCTGCAGTTCTGTTCATATTTACTATTGCCATTGGCCTGAAGCAACACCACTTTAAAAAAAGACCAAAATAACTTTTGTTTTGTAAAGGAATCATTTATTAAAACATACAATTTTGTTTTTCTTGCTTCACATCTTTTTCTAACACAAATAGACAGTTACCATGAGGGAAAAGGTCCATTTTGGTTAAGTAGAGGCTTTATGCTCTTGGTATCAGCAATTGTGAATTTGGAAGTATCTGAGTTGTGGATCTGGGCAAAATAATCTGCATTCCTAAAAATAGATAAATAAATAAATGACACAACAATGGATAAAATTACACTAAACTGAAAAAACACCAAAACAACTCAAAATTATATGACCAAACCAGAAATAAATTCAATAAAAGAGAAAATAAGTAAACACAACAACTACTTATAAAAAACGCCACTGCTAGTTAACAGGCAACAACTAATCCTCTGACACAACAACATATGAAAGAACACAACAACAGTTCAGTCGTTTTTTATTAATGGCTATTTTTAAATTTGTGGCTGCTTAATTATTTCTCTGTTTTTATTTACATGATTTTGTTCTTGTTTGTTCTTTTTGAAGAATTTTTGATTTATGTGTTTATTTAGTTGTTGTTCTGTTTCTTTAATTTTGTTATATTTCCTAATGTGTTGTGGTGAGTGATTTGTTATCCTGTTTGACGATTTATTTTTGTGTTTTGTCAATCTTGTTATCTTTTGAATTTTTCTTTCTTTTTTATGTGTTCTTTATAGTTGCTACTGTATTTTCTGTTTTTGTGCTCACTGATTTGCTGTTTACTTTATATGACATTGTGTCTGATGATCTGTTGTTTTGTTTCCTAAATAGTTGTTATTGTGTTTATTGTGTTTTCTGATTTGATTTTTTTTTTAAACTGTTTTGATAAAAATGTTTGATTATAATAGAAAAAGCTTAGGTTTTGAGAGTATGGTTTAAAATCTTGGTTTTGTTGTTTAAGTTTAGAGACACATATGAATTGTATCAAGAAATGTGCATTAGCTATAAGGTAATCTAGGTACTGAAAGAAAACATCCATCCATCCATCATCTATACTGCTTGTCCCTTTTGGGGTCACAGAGGCTGGAGCCTATCCCAGCTGACACTGGGTGGGGTGCACTCTGCCCAGCTGATCGCAGGGACACAAAAAGAGAAGGAAAGAAAACCATTCATGCTCACACCTAAGGGCAGTTTGGAGTCACCAATCAACCTAATGAGCATGTTTTTGGTCTGTTGTAGGAAGCTGGAGTTCCCAGAGAGAACCCAAGCATGCAAGAGGAGAACACACAGGAAGGCCCTGACTAATACGAGGATCGAACCAGTAACCTTTTTGCTGTGAGGCATGTACACCACCTGCTGCGCCACTAAGTTGCCCTCCAAGAAAACGTTAATGCAACATAAATTTAATCTTTTCTTTTTCATTTAATATAGATATTTTTATGCAGAAATTCAACAAACTGTACCTTTAAAAACAAAAAGGTTGAACAGTTTAATAGAATGGCACATGTGTTTAATTTATGCTGAAAGTAAATTCAATTACATTTTATGCATTCAGTGATATTAACATTCATATGCATACATTTTTGCAAACATGCACTCAAAGATTGACTCCTCCACTTCGAGCTCTGCTTCATCCTCAAACGCCGTGAAGCTTTGATCACAGTGTTTGTGGACGAGATGAGAGAGATTATCGCCATAGCAACTGCTCTGATGACAGGACGGAGGATTTTAACAGAAATGTGCTGCAGCCTGTTAGCCTTACAGTGCTACAACCATGTACTACCACTGCTACCACAACTACACACAGACATACACACAGAGGAATTAATCAGGGGGAAAAGTGGGTCACTTGCTAAGCTGTGCTGTAAGTCAGTGACCTCTGCCCGCTGGTCATTGAGATGACCATTGGGACCAGAATTAACAGAGCAGATTTATGGTTTCCTTGGACAGCAGCTCTCTTTGTGAGCTCTGATTATCTACAGCAGCGGAGGGCTTCATTTTTTTCATTTATTCATCAAACCCAACAAAAAAAACAAAAACCTGATCCAAGACATTCCTGGCTCATTTCCTGAAAGAGCCTCTAAGCCCTTAAGACTGATTTACTCTTGAGGCCTATAATGAATACATGCACCTCCAAAAAGACCACATATTTACAGTATATCCTTTCACAAAATAGGTCAAGGTTATTTTTAGATAAAAGAGGCTAGTTAGAATACCTGAGTGGATGTTTTCAAATATCAGTGCAATAAACTCAACTGAAAGAGACAGTATTATCATATATATAAATGCATTTGTTTTAGTATATTGTTCATTAAAAACAAAGTTAGCTCTACCTTAAAATTGGTGAATATTTTGCCCTTCACTCAGCTTTCTTAGAAGTCAATTAGTCAATCAATCAATCAATCAGTCAATCAATCAACCAATTAATTATTTGTATAGCACAAAATCATGTCAGATGTTAAGTCTCAAGATGCTTTACAAAAGAGTATGTTAGTATCATACTTTATTTTATGTCATCTACTGTATTATTTATTACTTTTCATTTACTTTAATTAGTTCATTTATTTATTTACTTATTACAAGACATATGTAGAAAGATAGACCTGGGCAGAAACAAAGGGACTAAAATGTAAATTCATGATAGCAACAAATTTATGGGTGCCCATTCCACATGCTTACCTATAGTTTTCTTTATAAACTCCTGAGACAACTCTCCCCTTAGCTTTCTGTGGTCCATGTTCAGTGTGGTACACACCACGATACCAAACAGCACAGTGACTACTTTTCACCCTTTAATCAGCAGACTGACTGATTACAAGCTTGAAGAAACCTGTGATGCTAATTACAGGACACACTTTAGTTTAACATGTCCCTATGGTCAAATCATTTTCAATCTTTTCTAGGGGGTACCATCATTATGTCCAGGCCAGTTTCATTATTTTGTTTGTTGAAATGATTCTCTTGAACCACAGTTCAGAAGCAATGTCTGAATTTCATTAGTTGATTTTCAGTAAATTTTATTTATTGTTACTTTTGTCAGTTTCAAGTTATTTCAGTGACCATTGTGGGTTTTTCTTTCTTTAACGGAAGGGTACCAACAATTTTGTCCACGTGTGCATGCTTTAAAAATCAAGTCAACATCACATTTACTGTCAAACTTGTGAAACAACTGCATGGTCTTTACAATCAACATAACAAAATCTCTCCATCCCTACAATCTTCACATTGCTTAAAGAAGAGAATCAAAAAGTGTGGGCCGCCATTCCAAGGTGGTTATAACAAGTACTGCAGCTGGGTTATGTGAGGTCATTTCCAGTTAATGAAAACCATAAATTTAATATTCAAAACTGGAATTATGTTTTCGATTATAGATTGAAGTTATACAGTATGCAACTTGTTTATCATCTGTTTTGTCTGATAAACAGAAGCTTCCATTATATTTATTTAGTCAATGAGGTTAATGACATTCTGAGGTGAATTAATACAATAGTTTATTATCATTAAGCGAGACCAATTTGGGAATCTATGTCCTGCAGGACAATACATCTGTATTAACTTGTTAATGTAAGTGAGTCAATGATGACTCTTGGCAAAATTAAAATTACTAGAAGGTTGTTAATTTATCAATTTATTTCATTTTTATTACGACTAAAAAGTGTGAATGCAAAAAGTTAGCTTAATTCTAGGATAAAAGCAAAGGGAGCATACACGTTTAGCTATTTTACAAATAACTATTTATTTATTAAAATTTGTGTTTTAATGAAAATAATTACCTCTACATTTTAGCTTTTCATTATGTGTTTTTTCTTTGATGTTATGTTCTGATGTATTTTGTTAGAATTGAGTTGTTAAAAATGCTACATAACAAATTTCATTGCTTTGCATGAAACAAACAGTTATTGTTGTGTGTGGGTTTTGTTGGCCTCTGCAGATCTTAATGTTTCAAAATGTACTAATGGCTGTCTTATGGAAACAATGCTGTCCTGACTGTTTTGTTGATAAAAGTCCACTGTTTCCCACAAATCCAAAATTAAAAATTCAAATCTGATCTCACTTCTCTTGGAGATTTGCATTTTCTTGGAACTTGGTGTGAATAAACTCTGGTGTGATATTTTCAATTTCTAGCAGCACAACACTGTGTATGTGTGACTGGCTGAGATTGCATTAGTTTTCAACAACTAGGGACACAAAGAAACAGAGGGAAGGGTTTGGATTGTGATAGAATGATTCCCTTTGCCAACTAAATTATATATTCTTGAATCAAACATAATCACTTACCTGTAATAGCTTAAAGATTTTTAAGAATGTGTTAATATTCTTTAAAATGATCAATTTTGCTTTTCATATATTTTATTTTATTAGTTCACCATCAAATTAATCAACTCACCTAATTGTTTATCACATCATTTTTCTAATCAAATGTTTTTTTATCAGTTCATTCTTTCCAACATGTCCCCTTTACTTAATTTCACATTTTTAGCCTTCATAATTCTCTGTGATATCTTATGATTTTTTGTTTGTAAAGAGACATCAGTAAATGAATGCATTTTCGTGGAAAAAGCTTTGTTCTCCCATAATATGGAGATGAATATGACAAGATTATGTAATCCAGGGGCTTTTGTCACACCAGACGCCTGTGACCCTGGGGTGCATTATGATGATAATCAAAGCAGCAGCTGTGAGAATTTTTGTGATTGATTTAAACTTTATTATTATATCCTTTTGGAGCCTTTTAATCTTCTCATTAAACACTAAGGCCACTCTTTTAATCAAGGCTGCGTCTGTATCCTTATCAATAAATGAATACTGACTGAATGAGCAATTACTTTTTATTGGCTAGAACCCTTCAGGGGCCCACTGAGGAAGAGGAACTTAAATTGCTCACTCTGCTTTGGTGAATACAAATCTGTGTTCAGTTTAAAGTCCTCTGAGCTCTGCTTCAAACAAAGTGACCAATAGAAATGAAGTAAAACTTGATAACATTCAAATAAATTACCTTTTATTTGCCATTTTAATGCAATTAAGTGTCATTAAAACAGGTTTGGGCAGCAACAAGGTTGTTGTTCTATCTCTCTGTCCTTCTGAATTTCTCCTCTGCTCTCTCGCCCCTTACTTTTCTTTTCTTTCTCACTGTCTCTTTATTCAGATGTAGTCTTCATGCCAACATGGTTATCTTTATGTAAGACTTGTCCTCATGAAAGATCATCAGACTGCTGTAATTAATATCTGACCATCTGGTAGTCGGTAGAAGAAAAGTATTCATTAAATACTGTCGCTTGTTTGATATTCTCATCCTTTAAAGAATGATAGACAATGACACAATAATCAGTGCATCAGTATTATGAAATGGAAGATATTTTGTGAAAGTAAAAAACATTATAAAGGAAGTCACTGCAATCACTGCTTCAGATGGATTGGCTGGTTACTGATGTAATGACACTAAGAAATACCACATTCCAGGATATCAGGAACTTTATGTTGACGATAATTTGGTTGTTACACCAAAAGGTCAAAATTTAAAAGTACCATGACCTGAAAAAAGTTTTTTTTTTTTTTCTTTTAATGTTAGAAGGGGCTTGGTGGGAGAGAAGAATACGACACTGTCTACTAAGCTCTAAGTTCACAGAGAAATGTGCTATGCCTCTTTAAAGAAAACCCCCGTTAAGACATCCTGTTTTAAATAGGGATGGGTATTGATAAGATCTTATTGAAACCATTCCATTAAAAATTCTGCTTTTTGATCCGATTCTTTAACAACTCCCTTATCAATTCCTATGGCTTAAACAGGTTTTCGATGGTAATGTCAAACACATGGAAAATTAAGCCACAGCCTTGACCAGTTCTGTCTCCTGTGTGACATGATTTTTTGATTTCTTTGTTTTTCATTTCTGCTGACCACCTCCATGGAAACCGTGACATCCTTGATTAACAAGGCATGCAAACAGTGGAAGGAGTTGATAAGGGGGTTGTTAAGCAAAAAGACTAATGATATCAATTCCTTGAGGGAGTTGTTATCAATTCTCAATTGGAATTGGTTTTTGATTCCTATCCCAAGGTTTAAACTTCCTGGGGCCTGTCTGCTTGCTCATCTTGCCTGGACTCCTGTTGTTTGACTCGAGGCACCATTTTGGAGACAGCCATCTTTCATCCTCATGGCATGGTATTGGAATACTGTGGTGCAGGGATAACGTATTTTAGAAGGCTAATGCGAAAGTTAGATCACTGCTAATAAAAAGCTCTGTAGGGAAAAAAATATGAAACTTGTAAATCCTTTTCTTTGTAATGATCTTAACAAACAAAACTACTTTTCAGGATTTTTTAAGCTTAAATGTAATTGGTGGAAGTGAAAAGCTATCAGTAAGTTACTTTAGAACCACAACATGGCGGTTCAACTTAGAGGCAACTGTAATATTTCCAGCGTATAACCTCCTGTTGTGATCTCTTATTTGGGAGTTCCTTTTAATCAAGTGACCTGATCAAGTTGGTCCTCATGGATGTGGAAATAGTGTGTTGTTATTGATTATTAAAAAAAGAATCAGAAATGCTTGCATTCTGGTCCCCAGCAATTTTTGTAGACCTTGTAAGCAATTTGTTAGCATCTGTTGTTTTAAACACACAATTTTAAGATTCAAAAGCAGGCAACTTCAAATTCATATTATCATTTATATATTTTTAAACTTTAAATCTTGTGATCTTGTGTCCATCATAAACCTTTTTCAGGGATTTATTTAAAATCAGTATTATAATTCACATATGGTATCAGGCTTTGGAACTAGGAAGTGCTAAATGCTAACTCACTTCCGTGTTTTTGGACTCGTTCCCACACCACTCTATGCTTAGACCAGCTGCAGCTGCAAGTAAATGGTAAAATGTAAATGGACTTGAGCTTATATAGCACTTTTCTTGTCTTTGACTACTCAAAGCAGCTTTACGCCACAGATCACATCTACCCATTCACACCCATTCACTCTCACATTCACTCACTGATGGTTGGAGATTCTATGTTAGTTATCTACCACTGTCAGCTAACACATTCATGCCCTTTTATACTCATTTACACACCACTGATGCAGCAGTGGGATTAAGATTCTTGCCCAAGGACACATCGCCATGTGACAACCGGAGCTGTGCTTGAGCCTGCAACCTCCTGATTACTGATCATCGCACTGTCAGAATGTAGCTTGGCGCTGCACAATGTTAGCAGCGCCAAGCTACATTAGGCCGAAGTTCCCCTAAGTAGAGCACTCTACACATGCGTAGAATCGAATAAGCGTAATTATTCAGGGGGCCAATGGGAAACATCATACTCCACCAGCAAGATGTTTGTCTCCACTTTAGATATATGATGACCTGTGTTGAACCAGGCGGCAACCTCCAGGGCTGATAATGGAGACCCATGCAGAAGTGACAAAACCTGTAGTACCCAGAGTGCCCACATGAGACTGGCTGCAGTAACCTGACACGTTAATGATTGTAGGCATGGAAGAAATATTTTTTTTCAGCCTTACTACACATATTCACAGCCTGGTTCAGAAAATGGCTTAAGTCTAAAACTATGATACATCTATGTGCTCTCACTGTGAGGAGGGGATTTTTTCTCTATCGGGCCCGCTTTTCTTTTATGGAGGATTATTGAGGATTTATGGTTTTGGAAATGCGTCATTGCTATTGGTCAGATGGCATCAACACGGTCTTCTGTCTGTGAGTAGATGGAGCGAAAGTTTGGTGGAGGTAACACATACAGTATGGCAGCATCCATTAGAGGGTTCAACAGTGTTCCAGTGGCTCTTATGACATGGCTTCATCTAATTCTTTTACAATCTGTGGGTTGAACTCAGCAAATTTGACACTTGGAACCAAAACTTTGATGATTTCTCAATGTTGGTCAACACCAGATAATATAAGATAATGTATGAATGGGCCTTAAGTGCTGTGAAAAGTTCACACTTGACTCTGATACAAACCAAAATTTTACCTCGGCCAAGAGGGTTATGTTTTTACAGGTTATGTTTGTTTGTTTGTTTGTTTGTTTGTTTGTCCGTTTGTTAGTAAGATTACGCAAAAACTGCTGGACGGATTTTGCTGAAATTTTCAAAAGATGTTGGTAATGGCCCAACCTAAAAATTATTAGATTTTGGTGGTGATACGTGTGTTTGTCTGGGGAAATCTGTCCCCAAATTTAAAAAAATCCCATAAGTTAACATTGAGCAGAATTTCAAAAAATCATATCTCTGTCATTTTCTAACGAATTTGCTTCCAATTTTACAGGATAATATGGGGTCTCTATCATCAAAGTAAATTTCATCTGGATCTGATCCAGACTGATTTCACAAGAAAACATTGAACCTTATAGTGGGAAATCCCTTTGACGACATTCAATAATTAATGTAAAATCAAAATATCAAGTGATGTTCCCAAAACGTATTGTGTTCATACAGGATAACAACCTCTGTGTATGTGCTGACTTTGGTCCAGATCCTGTCACTATTCTGGGTCAGGCGGTCCGCACTCTCTGAGTGCTTTTTGAGTTCTTAATGGTGTGAAAAGAAAAACATAACACCAGAAAGAGCAAAAATTCAGGTCTGAACATAAAGGGCTGAAGATTGAATGTGGCCCATCTGTCAGTGTTTTGTATTTTCATTTGCATAGGTTCAATGAGTATATATATCTGTTAAAAAGAATCAGTGTCAAAAATTTCCCCATTTTCTCTGCACCCTTGTCTATGTTTATGCTAACAACTGCTGTTTTTTAAATTACTTTCACCCCCAATCTCCCAAATGTCCCACGATATCTTAAAGGCCGTCACGTCAAGATTAAGTGGAAAAGTTGACATTTCACGGCACCCTGTACTGTCTCTGCTCTGATTTCAATCACAAGAACTGAATGAAATTTGTGCTGAAAGGAGAACTGAGGACAAACAGACGCAGACTCACAAATATGGAGATCATGTCTGCTGAGACTCAACAATCAGAGTTTATTCAGCCAGCGCTCTCCACCTAATTATACACAACAACACTGCTGCTGCTGCTGCTATATAATCACATACATACCAGAGAGGCTGCCTCCACTGGGCCGCACTCAATCAGGCCTCATACAGAGCTTGTCTGGTGTATTTATAGTTTTCATCACAGAGGAGAGTAATGGAGCCTCATGGAAATACAGTAAAGCATGGAAGCGCTGACTCGTCATTTTTTGTGCCCCCTCCCCTGAAGAGCAATGCCTTTCAAATACTAAGTTTGATACCTAAATGCTTTCCTCCTGAAATGAAGCTGCAAAAATTAGAACAAAATAGTTTTCTCAGAAGGGCAGCTCTGCTGGAAGCCCTCTGTGGCCCACTCTCTTATCCCTAAGTCATATACACCAGGAAGGTTACGTTTTTGTTGGAGTTTGCCTGTGGTTTTTCTGTTTCCTGGAGATGTTGGTCATGGCACAAGGAAGAAGTAATTCAATTTTGTGATTCAGATCCAGGACTTTTTCAAGGGGTTTGTTTATATTGCTTAGATAGGGCAGTTTTTGACATTTTCACTAATAATTCTACCAATAAAAAATGCCTTAGTGGCAGGGCCTGCTGGCCAATTAGGCAATATAGACAAATGCTAAGGGCACCGTGGCCTCCAGGGGGTGCCACAAATTTGGGAAAAAAAATCACCTTCAACACAAATATATATCACAAAGCTGTCGCCAGTGACAGAAAAAGACATGTGTAATTCAAACTACCGTTACTCCTCGAGTATCTATGGTATCCGAATAATTCTAACGGATTCTGAAAGCTTGGAAATGGAGCTTTCCTTTGATAGATGGTACATTACAGTAAAAGCTGGATTGCCTGAGGGGGAGGTGCGGGAAGTGATCTGGAGACCAGAGTGAGAGGATTCAGAGACAAACGTGAGTGATTTATCGGGGATTCATCAGTTTGTTCTGTGTAAATGATGTAAAAATATTGTATATAAAAGCATTAGTATCATTCTGGAGTGTTCTTTTTCTGTATTTTCACTGTGTTTAGCCTGGGGAGGAAGCAGTGCACTGTATGCGAAAATAGCTCTTCTCGGGTGTGTGAGGATTGCAAGCTTCGGCTCTGTCTTCAGTTGGACAGGAACTGCTTCAGGGACTATCATCAGTTAAAAAAAAACAAAAAAAAAAAACGCCTGGACGTGGACTAATACAGCAAGCTGTAACATGGACACTAAATTCTGTTAGAAAAAAAATGTTTGAGCTGATGTAAAATAGGTTATAAATAGGTTTATTTTTGATCATCTGGTAAATGTTCATTCACAGTCAAAGAGAATCCTGTTGAAAATTCAAATGTTTTTTTTTTTCTTTTCTTGTAATTACACACCGTTTTAAGCATTTATAACATAATCATGACAAATACTTGCCAGAGTTGTTTACTTTTATTTCTCATGAAAAAAAGGGTGAAACAAATGTACTTAAAAGGACATTTCCTGACATATTTATGGACAAAAAAGACAAATGACCAGGCAGCCTGTTATAGCTATAGTATTCAAGGGGTTTATTACTATTAACTCTTAAAATGAAAGAGCAAGCATTGATTCAAATGTAAAGCGATGCCCAATTAATATTACTACAAATGATAATATCAAATAAGTCTTCCCGCCCCCCAGCTATAGTTTTGCATATGGTTGCATATAGGTAATTTATATGGCTTTTTCATATAGTTATTTATTTAGTTTTTGTATATAGTTATTGCATATTGTAAATCTAGCTCATTTATTGAGTTATTTAAACTGTGTGGTTATTTAAATTGTTTGATGATGATTGTTGTATTTAAATTTTATCACTATTATTATTATTTATTCAGTTGTTTACAGGATTTTTATGTTGTTGTAAGGAAATTGATATTGTATTTCAGATATTTTTTGTATGTAATTTGTTAAACACGTAAATTGGGTGACATGTTATCTTATAAATGAAAGACAATGGTACGTGGAGGGCTCCATATATAA
Source organism: Cetoscarus ocellatus (assembly GCA_037902135.1). NCBI lineage: Eukaryota > Metazoa > Chordata > Actinopteri > Labriformes > Labridae > Cetoscarus > Cetoscarus ocellatus. The sequence goes on from JBAMNC010000763.1 coordinate 1,289,122, forward strand.
TCTTGCCTAGGGCGTCACACTGGGTAGGGCTGTTTTTTCGTCTTTTAATCACTTTTTTAAGATAACTTCTTTAAAACACCTGACTGTTTTTATAGGATGTGTGTTGAACTGAGGACCTTAATTGTCAGTGTTTTACCAGATACTAGAAAATTTAGTGTGCTACTTCCTATTTATAACAGCAAATGCTAATTAGCACAACAACATTGCATCCAGTAAATATATAAATAAATAGATTAGTAATAATAACAACAACAGGGCTGCACAGTGGTGCAGCAGGTAGAGCACATTCCTCACAGCAAGAAGGTTGTTGGTTTGAACCTTGCATTGGTCAGGACCTTTCAGTGTGGGGTTTGCATGTTCTCCTTGTGCACTCGTAGGCTCTCTCCAGGCCCTTGGGCTTTCTCCCTCTGATGAAAAAACATGCTTGTTAAGTTAACTGGTGACTCCAGTTTGCTTTTAGGTGTGGGCGAGTGCGTGAATGTTTGTCTGTCTCTCTATGTGACACTGCGATTGGCTGGCAACCGGTTCAGGATGTATCCCACCTCTCGCCCAGTGTAAGCTGGGTTAGGCTCTGGCCCCTTGTGATCCAGAATGGGTTAAACAGTATAGATAATGGATGGAAAGATGGAAATATAATGGGAATGATTATGATGTTGACAAAAAAAAATCATATTACATCAATAATAAAGAACAAGATAAAACAACAACAATAACAACAATACTAATAATAGGAATAACAACAACAACAACAATAATAATGATAATAATAATAATAATAATAATAATAATAAGAACACTATTAATAATGGTACCAAAAAAATGTTGCTATAATTTTTCATTAGTATTACCACCAAGATTGTTATTGTTGGTATTATTATTATTATTATTATTATTATTATTATTATTATTATTATTATTATTATTATCAATATTATTATTATTGTTATTAACAATATTATTATTATTATTATTTTCATTACTTTTATCATTCAATCAACAAATTAATTCCTTCAAATATGCACTAGAATTGTTTTCAACTGCAAATCCTTTTGTTAAATGGGTTGTGAGTAAAAGTTTATTTTTTATTAAATCCCCTCAAGATGACGACTATGGTATACAAAAACGATGAAAAATTTTCAAAAAATACAAAAAATAATAATGACATAAAATTTATATTGAACACAAAGAGTTTGATTTTTAAAAACATGAGACAGTGCCCTCTAGTGGTAGTACCACATAAAACAAAGTTGTGTTCTAATTAGAGAAGACACAAATTACATTAAATAATCAAAAGGGATTTAAAGATATAACATTTTATGAACAAAAAAAAAACTTCATATCAGTTGTCTAACAAGGATTTTGTGTTTGTTTCCAGCGGATTTACAATGAACTTTAAGGATCCTGTGAAAAAATTAACTGACAACCTAAAACTGTCTCTCTTCACACCTTAAATTAAGCAAGATGATTGAAAATCAATCCCACAATCTATTTTAATTAAAGACTTAATCATCATTCAGCACAGATTTGGGTTCAATATTATTTCATTCCTCAGAGCAGACAGACTGCCCTAATGAAAGGCTCTAACATGAGTAAAGGTATTTTCTAATGTTGCAGTCACTTTAGGAAGTCGTTATTCAATTTTAAAAGAGACCTGTTGGTGTTTTTTTTTTTCTTTGTATGCTGCTTTTTAAGATTGAAATGAGGCACTTAGACAGAAGACAAAAGAAATAATCAAACAGTAATATGTAAATTGAGAGAGACTCATCTTCAAAAAGGTTGAGGGGTGGGATGCTCATGAAGGAGAGAAAGTGGTCGGGGAGCATAACTCAATTTCCTTCCCAGAGATCAATAAAAAACAATCTATTTTAATCTGATCCTGGACAATCCAATGAAATGGTTGAGAGGTGGAGGGAGGCCAGGAGGAGAGGGGGTGGAGGATGAATGAGGTTATAGAGCTGAGGAGTAGAGCTGGAGGTGTTCAGGGAGGTTTTTATGTAAATGGTCAGAACACAAGAGGCATGAAGAGGCATGAAGGCACCCAATCCAATACTTCTATTTCAACCGAGCTATTTAGAAAGAAAGTAATAATTTCATCCTTATTTAAACAAAAAGTGGCATTTTGTAATTTTTGAAAACTGAAGAATTAAATCTATGAACAGTGATATTTTCAACGCAAAGCTGATTTAAGAGAGGTATGTACATTATAATTGGTAGTAGTAGTAGTAGTGTCTAATAATGTATTTATCTATCTTTATTTTTATTTAATGATATATTTCCATCACAAATTAATCATTTCATTGCTTATTGTTATGTACTTGTATTAGAACCATTTGCAACATCTATACATCATCTTTACTGCTCATCCCTTTCAGGGTCATGGAGGTGGAGCCTAAGCTGACATTGAGTGAGAGACGGGGTACACCCTGGACAACTATTCACACACATCCACACCTAAGGGCAATTTGGAGTCACCAACTAACCTAATGAGCATGTTTTTTGTATAGTGGGAGGAAGCTGACGTGCCTAAGGGAACCCACACATGCATAGGAAGAACATGCAAACCTCACACAGAAGGGCCCTGACCAATGTGGGGTTCAAACCACCCTGCTGTCAGGCATGCGCACTACCTGCCACTGTGCCCCCCTACGCTCAGCAATGAAAAAATAAAAATGACCCCACTATTTTTTTCATGATTATAGAGTTTTGATTTTATGAGACAGCAGACTCAGAAAGTAAAAAGTTGTAAGTCTGTGTATAAATTTCAGTTCAAATTTTCAAAAATTTACAGAAAAAATAAAGTAAAAATTTGTACTTGTTAGTTAGTTTTTTCACCGAGGGCCACATATTGATGAGGGCCACATATTGATATTCCTTCAGTGTTTTAGTGAATGAAATAGATCCTGCGTGGCTTGACACGGCAAACAGTCACTCATTGTAAACATTTTGAGATGACCAATCAGATTTTGGGGGGCCCTGGTTGGCCCAGTCTTCCATGGACAGGCCCCTTGGTCCAAATGAAAAAGACCCTCTGAGCAGCACAAAAGATGATGGCCAATCTCCTCCATCAAACTCAAAACAAGCAACCTGCACTCTGCTGACTCAATGTGAGCTGGGTCTGTGCTTTAAGATCCCGGCACAACATTCTTTGTGAATCAGACCTTAAGATGGAGAAGAAAGCAAAGATGCTGCTCCTAAATCAGTCTGTTTTTATTCATCAGTCAGGCAAAAGCTTTAAATCACTCTGTGGGACAAATTTCCATTCATTTTGTTCAAGTTGCTATGGGCCAAATTAAGTGGACCGCTGGCCACACATGGCCCCGGGCCTGAGTTTGAACACCCTAGAAGTGGTCTATTGGGTGGTAGAAAATCATACCTGATGAAGCAGTTAGCCTGCAGTCATAGCACTGTCATGTACTGTCATGACTGCACTGCAGAGCCTGATGACATGATTCTTTTTGGACTGAGTACTGAGGAAATACTGATGGTTTTAGCCCAGAATCATCACATCATCATTCAGGACTTTACAGAGAAACTGTTGGAAACTGGAGGGAAACAATGAGGTGACTTCAACACAGTGATGACATTTGTTTATCAAGAATACGGCCCACTGGTGCAGATGTAAGAAAAAGTTTAAGAGTCAATTAATTTGAATGTAAAAACTTAAAAACTCATATTTGGGGTTATTTAGTCTCATACATGAAGTGAGACCCTTAAATGTTAATCATTTGTCCATAAAAATTTACAGGGCAATGGGCAAATGTGAGAAAAAAAAATGGATTATAAAGAAATTTAAGACTTCTTTTCTCATAAAGTTAGATCTTTATCTGGACATTTTGAGTTTCTTTTCTCATAAAGTTACAGCTTTACAACCTAACAACTTTGATAGTTTTTTCTTCAATATTAACATATTTTTTTTAAATTCTTTTAATTACCTCCTTTATTACCTTTTTTTGCTGTCATTTGTTATGCTAGTTTATTTGTGAACAGGACAACCCAAAAACTGATACAATTTACAGGGAACTTTAGTCATGGCATAAGAAAGAACTGATTCAGTTTTGGAGATTTTCCAAATCTGGATCCAGGAATATTTTAAAGGTTTTTTTTTTTTAACATTGCAAGATAGGGCAGTTTTCCACATTTGCACGAATAACTCAAAAACTTCCCTGCAGACTTTGATGTCATTTTTAGGAAATGTCAGCCATGACACAAAGAGGAACTGTTTAGATTTTGGTGGTGATCTAAAACTAGATTTGGATCCAGGACTTTTTTCAAGGATTTCTTAACAGTAGGAGATGGGCAGTTTTCCACATTTTTACAATCACTTGCCCAACAATGTTGGAAATGCCTTGGTGGAAGTTTTATGCTCTCGGTGCACTTCAGGTTTATGTATTAATTTGTTTTAAGAGTTAACATATTATGCCATGGTACTACATTCTAAACTTTTTTCCACAGTTCTGTCCACCACAGCTTAGGCTGCATTTCAGATCAAATCTTGTATCACAGTGACTTAATCTAATTAATCTATTTTTTGGTATTTTTCAGGTTTCTGCTTTCTAAAAGTGATGGACCCCTCTTTCTGGTTCCTTCTGTGATTTGAACCTGAACCTCTGAAAATATGCTTTAAGCTCACAAGGTGAGTATCACTTTTGTGTCACACAACAGCAGAGGGGCTACACTTGATTAGCTAAGGTCATTACAGGAATATCGACCTTCCAGGTCTGTGTGGATCTGGATAAAGACAGACTTTGGAGAGTTCCTATGAGAAAGAAACAGCTCCAACACGGTTCAGCACATTAAATGTGATCTGATATCCTGCAGCGCCCCCTTGTGGTGAATATCTGCAGCTACAGTAGAACTTGTCATAAACTCAGTGAACTCGTCATCAGAAAAAGGCTGAGGAATAAAATGATAACAAAGAATCAGAAATTGAAGGTTACTTTGAACACAAAACCTGAAAAGTCATAAAAAGGCTTCAAATATCAAACAGCTGAGTTGGTGTACTGCATAAAAGAGCAGTCAGAATACTTGAGATTTATGAATCTGTCAAAAAGGTCAATTAGGAGGCTGATTTTAAGCTATTAACATAACTGATCAATGGGTTTAGTCAATTTTTGATTAAGTGAAGCATCTGAAATGATTCGTGGGTCCGTTTGGAAAGAAAAATCCAGACACTGAAAGATTAGTTCAGGCTCTGGGAACTGAAAGGAGACTTATCATTGTTTCAGGAGATAGATGAAAAAATAACTGCTTTAAAAGAAAACAGTAAAAATGTCATCTGATGCAGAAAATCACAATTTTTTTTGTGACAGTAACACACTTCAGCTGTAGGCTTGGGGGAGCATTAACTCAGTCTGTTGATTTGGGTGGGAAAAAGGAGGGCTGCTGATTCAAAGTCCAAGTCAGGAAATTGGTCTAGTTACCCTTAAGGAGGACACCAAACCAAACCTACTAGGACGGGGACACCCTCATTGCAGCAGTCCCTCATTTTGACATTTCTCCACTCATGCACGTCCATAAAATCTTGTACAAGTTTGCATGCAAGCATCTTTGTGAAAAACTGGATTTCACCAAGATGGATAAATAAGGTATGCCGTCTTTTTCTTATGAATCTGTGGTTCTAACCTGGCAGGTCAGGATCCTGAAGTGGGCTGAGCATCTCAGAGGGTTGCACCTGTGCACTCTGGGAAAAAATATGGAAATGATCTTTGTTGCACAATCATTTTGAGGGACTAATGGGAAGGTGTCAACCTTGCGCAACAGCTGGATCAGCCTGATTTAATATCTGTAATCATGCAGATCCATCTTGCCAAGCTCCAATCTATGACGATTAACAGCACTGCAAACTTCTCTATAGTAAGGATATTTTTGTTCTACTTCCATCATGTTTTGAGGAGAGTCTGTTCTACGAAGTGGCTCACGCTCTGTAGCGCAGTAAATGACCTGACTGGCCTGTAATAAATGTGATTGATGGAGGGATCATCCAATCACTTGTCAGATATGCTGTCTGAAATGTGTTCTATCTCAGATGGGCTAGTGGAATACATTGAACACTCCATCTGGTGTGGCATTAGGTTGTTGATGTTGGCTGACATATAAGACAAAGTAACAAATGTGTAAAATGAGACATTTTTGCTGCCAATTTAGTGTGGTAAGACAGAATGAAGACACATAATTTGATGATTCAGTTTAGGTGTGAAGACACACACCAAGAAGGTATACTATGATGATTCCTTTTGTCCCATTTTTAAGCTGAATCAGTCCTCATTACATTAAGTCAAAGAAGCTGAAAATGTCTGAATATGTGGTCTATAAATTTGACATCATACAGGTGGGGGTGGGTATCAAGGCTAACCCAGTTCAGAACCAAAGTTCTCAGAGTACCATTCACAGCTTCTCAAGGGTTTCTTTTCCATTTCTTTCTCTCAAAATGTCTTCATAAGGAGCAGCACAATGACACCTACACCACTCTCTTGGTAATTTCTTAAACTTGTGAAATGAGAAAAAGTATAAGTCCAATAAGACGTGAACCCTGAGACAACATCTAATCAGTTTAAGGTTTGTGTTCCACTTTGCTTCAGTTTAGGGATCCTTGGGGTCAATAAGCTTGAGATGCATTTCAACACGTAGTAATTCATAAGAGGGAGCTTTTACTCTTTATTTAAAAAAATAACCAAAACCACAACTCCACTTGATTTGTATAGAAACTTTGATATATTTTTTCTCAATTCTCCAAAAATCAGCGAGGCAGTTCCCCCGCCCCCCTTTTTATTCATTTATCCTTTTTGACAGGGGACAGTTACTCTGACAATTTATACAATGAGTACATAATGAGAAAATGTCTACCTCCCCTTCTGTTTCCAACCATGCAAAGCTCCAACAGGTCAGGGGTTGAAATGGTGGATGCCTTAGCATTACAAGCCATGAAAATTGTTAAGTTTTTAGAATGGGACAGTTACAAAATTTGGCAAATGTACATTTTCTGAGTTATTACATAGATGCTACACATCTACCATGAGAATGTTTAATTGTGAAAATTATTAAAATCAAAATAAATCACTCAGAATATTAATTTCATGGCTCTAGCCATTAGCTGGGCAACCATTAACTTTTATTTCAAGATCAGGATCAGAAGTCAGTTGGTTGTTGAATTGGTGGAAAGAAACTTGATTAGTATTGTTGAAATAATTATTCTGGCTCACACATTAGCACAGTAGCAGCCACCTGGCAGAAAGTAAAAAGAAGAATCAGCTCAGACAGGTCTTGTAAAATGACATTAGGAAGTCATATTACTTACATTTATCAAATACAGTATGCAGCATGAACCAACATTTGTTAGTATGTTGTGGCGATTATGCTTATTCAGATTATGAAAGTAGCTTCAATTTGTCAACAAATGTGAGTAAATTCAGTAACTTTGTCCCGACACATAGCATATTTTTAATAATAATCTAAATACCTGAATTGTGTCTAGAGAATGAATGCAATATTAAAGTCTGAATCAGACAACAAAATTACACAAGCATTCTTTGTGCATACATACCCATTAACATGCCCCCGATGCAGCAGTGGTAGCCATGTGTGACCCCTCAAAATTTTCTCTATGCCTCCTCTGAAAAAAGGAAAAGTTAACAGGGTTAAAAAAAAAGTGACAGGAACTCCAAAATATCTGATTAGTAAGAGGAAATAGCAAATGTCAGGACACAAAGGGAAAATAATCTGTCTTTCTAGGTCAGGGTTGAAGACAAAACAAAACAAAATCAAAATTATTTTGGGGAGATAACAGATCACCTGTTAAAATGAATGTTTTGAATAGTGGAAAAAAAAGACTGAGATAATTGAATTTAGAAAAATAACTGAATTTATGCAGTTTAGACATGCTGAGTTACATGAAAATGTTTACTTTTAAATCTTGGCTGATTAAGACGAATAGCTTAAAGGATAAGTTCATTTTTTTTTTACACCTGGACCTTATTTTTAGGATTAAATACGCTCATAGACTCACCCAGACAATTTTGGCGGAGCTCGGAGCCGTTTTCGAGCAATTTAGATCCATCCGATGGCATTTTTCCTCATGCCGTAGTAGCAGACGGGGCCAGAAATCGAAGCCCCTAAATTAGACATTATCTGCTGCGAAACTCATTCATTTCAGCTACATTTTATAAATGAATGGCCAGTGTTATCACCATGTCAGCTCAACTTTGTTGTTATGGTCATCCGGGGCTTTACAAGGATGGGTAACTTTTGGTGACGTCATAGACAAGAACATGAGTAGAGCCACTGTTGTTGCTAGGCTTCATGGCTACACGGCTATTTTTGTGCAACATGGCGGAATATTTATCCGATGTAGAAGTGTCTGACGACAACTTTGAGTATAATGGATGCCCGTATCGTTTTGAGCCAGAATATACCAACGAGGAGCTATTTGAAAGGAGGATGCAGAGGGAAAGAGCCAAACAGCTGGCCAGAGAACAAGCAACCACTGCACGTCCACGAATGGGGCCTAACTGGTGGTGTTGTTGTGGACATTGCACGGCAAACACAACAGAGGAGGAGTGCCTTTGCTGCTCAGAGTGGGACTTGAGACCAGAGGAAACACGTATTGATGCCCCCCATCTGCCTCATCTGCTACTACGGCATGAGAGAAAAACGCCATAGAATAGATCTAAATTGTTCGAAAACGGCTCCGAGCTCTGCCAAAATTTTCTGGGTGAGTCTACGAGCGTATTTAATCCTAAAAATAAGGTCCAGGTGTCAAAAAACCGAACTTATCCTTTAATGGTAGTGGCATTAAAATTTGGCTTATCATATATGTGATCTTTTATTTTGTTTATTGTTTGCAGATGATCTATCTATCAATCAATCAGTAGTAGGTCAATGTGATACTCTTCATTTTATGCAGTTTGTTGTTATTTATGCATGTATACTTTTTTTCTATTCATTTCTTTATGTATTTACAAATGAAACATTTATGGTAATGACTCTTGTATGAATTTGCTTAAACGACATATTTGAGCTTCAGTATCAACATAGGCTCTCTTTTGGTGTCATTTAATGTAAAATATCTCATGTAGGAAAATCTGAGATATTTTGATATTAGATATTTCAGAGGGAGGATTGGACATTTGCAAGGCTGTCTAATTTCCACAATTTCTTTAAGGACCAAGCACCCATACCCTTCAGATCTTAGAGCTGCCCCAAAACAGCAAGTGACAAGAATGAAAGTGCCACCTGTTTGGCATCTTATTACTTTCATTAGAAATATTTCATGGAACTGGGTTAGCCACTGATTACATTATGACAGGTTTTTAAACTGACCCTGACCGATTAGTTTTTCACTCATTTTGTGTTGCATTTGAGATTTTTTAACATCTTCTCGACAACTAAAAGTGAAGCAACACAATGTGACTTTATGGCTCAAGAAAATAACACACAGCAGTCAAGACACAAACAGCAGTTATCCTTGACCCCCAGGCTGAGGACCTGAATGAAACAAAAGGACTTCTCATACAGAGCAGGGGTGGATCAATGGGTGGGGCTGGATATGCGCAGGTCCACCCACATTGACAGAGTGGCCAATCAGAGTTAAGCTTATAAAGATATATAATACATAAAAACATGTATACAGCAATATATGATTTGATCTTAGAATGAACTGTTTTTCACCTCCGCCAAGGATGATTTGTTGTAGGTGGAGCATGTTTGTTTGTTTGTTTGCTTACTTGTTAGCAAGATTACACAAAAACTACTAAAAGGATTTTACTGAAATTTTCAGGACACGTTGATAATGGCCCAACTTAAAAATGATTAGATTTTGGTGGTGATCCAGATATATGTTTGGATGCAAAAAACTCCCAAAGTTTCAAAAAAAAAATCCCATAGGTTAACATTCGGCAGCATTTTTAAAAAATCACATCTTTGCCATTTCTTTACGGATTTGCTTCCAATTTTACAGGATAATGTATATAATATATCTCTATTATCAAGGAAAATTTCATGTGGATCCGATACAGACTGACATCACAAAAAAACATTGAAGTTTATAATGGGAAATCCAATTCATTTCTCCTCTGCTGCTGTGAGGGTTTCGCCCCCTTTACTTCATTATGGGAATTGTAGTTTATTTGCAAACTGACGTCAATGTTTTTCAAGCCTATGTGACTCCATTTCCCAGCTTCCCTTGCAATGCCGGCGGAAGAGTTCTCCACATGGACAGACATGAGCGGAGACTCAGCCGTCCAATCGGAGCATGTGGTGATCCAGAATTGTATCTTTTACAGGGGTTGTGGAAAAGCCACTGTCGTAACTGAGCTGCTTGGCGGAGGTCTGCGCTCTCTGAGTAGTTTTCTAGTTTCTAATAAAATGCTTATTTTAAAATGCAGGGCAGGTACTTAAAGTGATTAATATGATAATATTTGAAGCAAGCTTGTGTTACTGTAGATGTGAATAAGCTTAAATGGGCTCAAACATTAATTTCACTGCAAATTTATTATTCAGGAAGTACATAAACTGTCTTACTACATTTTGATAAGATGTTAGTAAAGGTGTTTAAAGAGAAATGTAATAAAATGTTGTGTTTCATTATATAAAAAGAGTTAAAGATAAAGAAAAGAACACAGGCCCACACAGATTTTCTTTGACCCACCCATTACCCATTTTTGATATATTTTTCTAACTACTTTTTGAAACTGCTATTGGAATCCTAATTTCCCTGAGGGAGTTTCCCAAAGGTATTAATACAGTTCTATCTAATCTAATCTAATCTAATCTAATTTAATCTAATCTAATTTTAACAGCATTCTGCGTCCACCACTGAAGCAAGCACATTAGCAAATGTACAATGAAAAAAACAAAACTCAAAGTTTCTTTGCAGTTGTTTTCTTGATTACTCATTACCACCACTTGGCATTCTCTCAGAAGTCTGTCTGAGGAGCTAGAGAGCGTCTCTATTCATGTATTAACATATCTCAAATTTAGATTATTATTCTGTAAGAATCAAACAGAGCTGGTTTTGTTTCAACTCCTCGTTTATAATTACAAAAACATTCATTGTCATGCTCACCAGCTCCTGCTTCTTTTGTTCTGTTTCTCGCTCTGTTCTGCTCTGTGAAATTTCTCTGACTCGGCTTCAGGTCTGATGTGTGCGTTTGGAGGACAAACAGAGAGATCCTGTCTGAATAAAACCCTCAAAGGTTTACCAACACTCATGAATCCAGCAGACACATTTTTCTGTGCATGAACCAACCAACTCTGATTTTTTCAGCTTTTGTTTCAGGAATTAACAATAATGATTGACTCAGTAGACAAATCAAGTGAAATTATCCCAAAACATTTTCAATTATAGTCCCAGTTAAAGTCATATCTGCTCCATTGAAGTCAAAAGCTTTAAAGAACACAAAAAGTGAGATACTTTTTTACTTGTATTTTTTTTTTCAAAAAAAATAAAAACTTTATTTTGAAATGTTTCTCATTTCCTCAGAGGGGTTCATAATGTTCTCCTTTGATGCTCTGTGCTTGGTTCACACCACAATTTTCTGATCTTTGTCTTAGAATTTCTTTTTAATTATTTAAGCATTAAGGGGCTTCAGAACTTTTCATACTTTTACAACAAAACTAGAAAAAGGAAGTCTAGGGAGTAACGAAACAAGGATGATGAGAGCCACGGCCTCAGGGAATCTCACCAACAATAATATGTTTTGATTAAACTGCAACCAGAACCAGAGCCAAAACCAAAGGCTCATGTGCAAAAGCTGCAGATCCTCAAGAGTCCACTTTAGACCGGCTGAAGAGGGTGTAGAAGTCATATACCCCATAAGGATCTTAGAGACAGAGATAAGACACAAAGGGCAGCAGAACATGAGATTAAAACCAGAAATGCAATAAAGCTTTTGCTCACACAACAATAGAGTGATCAAATAACTCCAGAGAGGTCACGGTGAACATTTTGACCAAAATGATTTTTGCTGTGCTTTCTATCCTCTGGGCAACATCCAGTTTTATTTACAGATTCCATCGTATTTTTGGAATCATTATTCATTAATCATTCATCATTTGGAATCACAAGTATAGGACTTTGATAACTCTGACTCAGATATCTGACTGAAATGAGAAGAGCACGGGTGAAAAAGACTCCTCCTGGGGGGACGGTTCACACTCATCCTTACTGTGGAAGTATATCAGGAAATTATTAGGAGGACAGAAAATGGTGTGATAACAATGATAAAAATCATGTTTATGTATTTATATAGATAGACAGACAGACAGACAGACAGACAGACAGATAGATAGATAGATAGATAGATAGATAGATAGATAGATAGATAGATAGATAATCTATTTGTTGATGTTTGATATGACTGGGACTATAAAAGTCGAACTAAATCTGTGCCACTTGTCACTGTCAACACAGAAGCACAGAGGACACCAGATAACATGGTTAGGTTTTTCACCACAACACCTGCAGAGGTTTATATACTACAGCAGTGTGATGAGTTAAAATACTACGTACTCAAAGTGGCTTGGTATTGGGAAATTAAACAGACTTTTTGTAGCCTGTGATGACCCCACACTGTCTTTATTGCTTGTTTTCTACCGCAATCCTTTTAATTGTGTAGAGAGTTTGGTACCATACACAGCAATGTATAGCATAAGCATCCATCCTGAGATTTCTGAACGGAGAGAGAACTGAGCTGCAACACTGTGACAAATGTTCAGGCTCATGCCATGTAGGCCTATTTCACACAACCACACTTCAAAAAACCCAAACTAGCCTTTTAAGGTAAATTATGACAACTTTAATCTGAATACGGTTAAATAAAATATATTAATTCTCCACTTCTTCTTTGTTTTCTCATAATGTTGGATTTCATATCAAAACCGTAGCTTAAACGAGGGTGAAGTTCAACATTATCCTTTGAAAAGTTGTTAAGTTGTTGTTCTTTCCAGTTACAGGTATGTCTGGCTCTCCTTGATTGCATCACCAGGGATCTTTGGTTGAAAAGTTTGGTGATCACTGCTTTACAAAATAAGCACATCTTTGTGTGCTGCTCATAAATGCTAAAAAAAAGTGGGATTTAAAGTGTACTTGGCTACTCCCAGAACTTCCCTGAGGCTTGTTTGGCTCCACACTGAGCACTGAGTCTGCTCTTACTTTTCTCAAGTTACATTATTGTTCGTAAGAAGAGCAGTACAGACTTTTTAATGAGTTTCCACTTAGACTGGATCCCCTATGCGGCAGCGACCAAAGGCGTTAAAAGCAAATATCCACTGTGATGGATTATATAACTCAGAACTGAGTTTGCTCATTGATTTTCATTCTGCAGGGAAATCATTCACAACATACAGAGGCCTGAAACAGTGGAATTACATCGAAAATGCAAAACAACCATCCAGTATGGAATGTATTTGAATATAGTCAGCAGAAATGTAAGGTATAGATGGTGCAAAAGCAGTGTGATACATTTGTTTCCTCTCAAGAGTTATGTTCCTGACAGCACTGGGCTCCATTATTGAATAATCTATCCGTTTAAAGGAATTACTTATGCATGAGCTGCGCTAACATCAACTTAAAAAAACCTTATGTATTTTTTATAACTGTTGCAGGAAGATGTCAGGCCTCCTCAGCCCTCTGCCAGATGCTGCACTTTCTGTGTATGCAGCAGCATCAGCAGCAGCATCCGGCCAACATCCATACATCACTGTCCATCTGCGCCTGTCAGGCTATTATTAGCCCCTGTACAGAAAAGACTCATGAGCAGAATACTGTACCATTCCCTCTGTCATGGGCAACTTACCAAAGTCCCCTTCCCCTGAGGAGTGTTTAGTGTAGCAAGGCAATGCGGCTGAAATGTCATCATTACTGATAGCGGTGGGGAGAGGCAGCAGTGATTCAGCGTGTCAGAGCCGTAATCAGACCATTTGTGAAAGATTTATAGGTGTTTTCTGCAGCCAGCGCCTTATAAGGAGGTGCTGGAAATAGGAAGTATTAGCAGGAGATGATGGAGGAGGAGAATGCAACATCACACACAAGTGTAGCCCTTTCACAGATTCAAGCAGCTAAGAAGTGTGTTCCTGCATTTGGTATCTTAATGCACACCACGCTCTGGAGGAATCCTGCTGCAGCGCTGCTTTACACTCCCTCTCATGGGAAATCTATCCAGCCTCCTGCAACACAACACACACCCCGCACAGATTGTATATGGGACCGCATATGCTATCCCACCCTGAGGATCTACTGCAGATTGCACTTTTATAAGAAGACAAAATGCTGCAGGTTGGGCGTCACACCGCAGCACTGCAGTGTGTGTGGTTGTAGGCAGCAGAAGCAGCAGCTCGCTTAATGATTCACTGCATCGATTTCCTCATTTTGTTATTGACCTTTCATTTCCACTGCTTGCTTGGAGCCTCCACTGTGACACACTCACACAGAAACACACAGAGAAGAGAGAGGGAGGAGAGATACAGTATATAAACTTTTAGGCTTCAGCCTGGAGTATAAAGGGGATGAGGAGATCTCACAAAGGTCTTTAAAAGATAAAATAACTTCTGCACACTCCAACATCTTCAGGGTTTTTTCTTTGTAGAAACCTCTTTTACCCTCATTGATCTTATTTATAATTTCCACTAAAGCAAAGCCATAACTTAGATGGAATAAGGACGTTGAAACTGCTTCTTATTAACTAAAAGTCCACAACATGTTCTGTTAAGTGCTGCTTGTATTGTGATTGCAGATTCTGATCCCTACATCAGTGAAGTTTCCATCTTCTTAACGGTGGTCTGCAGGGGCAGCAGCATCTCGACTGCTGACAGGAGGAGAGTTAACAAATGTTCAAAAGCAGGTCGTTTTTTCTCACAACACTCCTGTGAAACAGAGAACCAGAGGGGGAGGGAGAGGGAGTTATAGATTACTACTACCATCACTAACAGAGGAGGTGAGCAGGAGGACTGGAGATCAGTTTCAGTGGGGGGTGCTGAGAGATGTACTTATAAATGTTAACATGACAGTTGTCTGCACAATAGTAACTAGAAAGTGCTTGGAACACAAACCTCCACCAAGGTAGCTCACATATTGCTGTTGGGGGAGACTGGGGTAAGATGAGCCATTTTTCATATTTCGGATCACTACATCAAGGCAATCATAGTTTTGTCTCTAAGTAGTATATCTGCATATATTTCAGGATGTTGTGCATCCCTGCAAACCAAAAGAATGAGTGTAAACATAACTGTCTTGATAATATAGTATTTCTAACAAAAAAAAAATGGTCTCATGGCTCAACTTACCCTGTGTATGGGGGAAGTTGAGCTCCCAATCTCAACCCCAGTCCGTCATTCAAAGAAAGGGAGCTTTAACAAAAGCATTTAAAAACAAACTTTATGGCAGTAAATAGAACCATTTCGATCCTTTCCAGGAATATCTGCAACTAAATCAAGGTTTATAAAGCATATTTTGTAGGGTATATATAGAAATGACTCAACATAGTTATTTTTAGATTACACCTACATCATATGAAAATGTATTTCTAACAGTAACTGTAAAATCAATCTTCATCTGCAAGTTTAAAAACTAAAAACCTGACTTACTTACAGTTACATATTTTGTATAAGGTAGATCGAGCTGCACTGCAAGGTTAGCATATTATAGATTTCAAAGATTTTCGCAAAGGAAACTACAAAAGAGGATACAATCACGGAGACATACACAGCAAATAATGACTCAAGTGAAAACTACATTGCTCAGTAATTTGCCTTAATGTGTGCAAAATACACTTATTAAGTGTACTTATAGCCACTGGCTCAACTTACCCCTGGCCAAATGTCTCAACTTCACCCAGAGCTACCATTATGAATTTATTAGTCCCCTGAGCTAAATAGTGGACTTTTGTGGACTTTTAAGCTAGGTTTTCGATCTCATGTTGTAGCTCACTGACACCACAATTGATGTATAAAGCAAATTTTAAATGATCTTTTTTGGTCTAAACACAATTCTAATGAAACTTATGATAGACTAAAGTCACTTTCAAGAGTGAAAAATGTTTTTTGGAAATAAATGTCTAACCCCTTTACTCATGTGCTTCTTACCTTCACAGACTCCATGAAATGATGCCCACCTCCTAAATATTTGGTCACATGATCATTTTTTACTACCATTTCCTAGCAACAGGGGGTGGCTCAACTTACCCTTTGGCTCAACTTACCCCAGTCTCCCCTACATCTATAAGCAATAGTTCTATGATAAAGTTACCATAATAATATGATTCATGACCCTGAAAACCCACACCTAGCACTTGAAGTCATGTTGATATCATTATTAGTTAGACAGCTACTGAGCAAAAATGATTGTTCACAGATGCCGGTTATCTTACCCAACACCAAAATCTAATGATTTTTTAGTTGGGCCATTACCAACATCTCCTGTGAGTTGCTAATGTATGGCTGTCAACTTGCACTTGTAGATGTAGCGACAAACTATGTTAATTGACAATGGTTTTCTGAGGTTTTCCTGAGCCCATATGGTAATATTCTTTGTAGAATGATGTTGGTTCTTAATGTACTGTCGCCTGAGGATCAAAGGTCATGGGATTTTCATTGTTGGTTCTCGTCCTTGCTGCCTATGTGCAGAAATTTCTCCAAATTCTTCTAATTTTTTGATGGTCTTATGGACTGTAGATGGTGAAAGTCCTTAAATTCATTGCAATTGGACATTGGGTTGATCAGTCTAAATTAAAACAAACCTCAGATCAGAAGCTCGCAGAGATGTGGCGTAGATTTTGGGTTCCTGGTGGGTAGATGTGTGGATATCAAAAGCACTTAATGTCTGCTGGAGCTTTTGGAGATCAATACTTAGTTAACAAAGGCTGCAGACTGGAATATTCTCACATTTCACTGGTAAACTGAGTTACATTTGAGCTTTTTTCATATGCAAATGACGAATGCAAAGCTGCTTTACCTTTACTTTTGAACTGTGACTTTCAAAATGTGTAACTAAAGTAGACATTTGTGCTGAGTCTAAGAAAATCACTGAAGGTTTTTACTCACAAGATTTCTCTACAGGCAAAGGATGACCACATGACCTTCATCTTTGATCTATGTCCTGAAAAATCAAATTATTTTATGCATCTGTCAGATTTTAAGGACTGTTTCAGGGAACTGACTTTGGCTCAAAGACAATTGATGCATATGGCTGATGTTCCTGCCAGCTCTGGCTTATGACACTATGGTCTTTATAGCGTTTGTGTGGCTGTGTTTCCCTGCTACCACAGGCCTGATTTCCTTCACTAATTTCAACTGGATAAAGAGCTTCAGTAAAGTTTGAGAAACACAATAAAATCCTTTTTTAAGGGACCTGGATCATTGAAAAACTGACTCAAGGAACTTCAGAATAAAAGCATTCCGTACAAATGAGGGGAGATCCTCTACAGAAATTGAAAAATTAGCTTTTACTTTGAAAGGCACAAAAGGGAAGTGTAATTGAACTGTTTCTATCTTATCTATCACATGTCAATATTACCCTTGTAACTCCAAGCCATTTTCTGCCATCCTGCAGTCTGCCTTGATTTTCCTGCAATAATGAATGTAAAACTTTAACCCTCTCAAGCAAAAACAAGATACGGGCATGTTTTTTTGTTCTTTCAGGACAACCTGTGCTTTTAGAATATTAATGCTATAATGAAGTCACATTGATGTAATTAAAGCTGTCTGACCATAGAGACAAAAAAAATGAAATAAGAATTTAAACAACATAGATCACATATGGTTCGACATGGTGGCACAGCAGGTAGTGCAAGTGTCTCACAGCAAGTAGGTTGCCGGTTTGATCCCCAAGTCAGTCAGGACCCCGTACATGTGTGGGTTCTCTCTGGGCACTCACACTTCCTCCCACAAACCAAAAACATGCTCATTAGGTTGGTTGGTGGATCTAAATTGCCCTCAGATATGACTGTAAGCGTGAATAGTTGTCCATCTCTCTATGTGGCCTTGCAATTGGCTAGTGACCGGTTTAGAGTGTACCCTGCCTCTCGCCCAAAATCAGCTGGGATAGGCTCCAGCCCCCTTGCGACCCCAAAAGGGATAGGTGGAATAGATAATGGATGGATAAATCCCACTGTGATCAGAGGTAAACAAGACATTTCACATCTCACTATGGTTGCCTCAAGCCTTCGTTATAAAGAGAAAAACAATAAAAGTAAGCAAAAAAACTCACAACAAAAAATATTAGCACATTTACACTTATTTCTGTGGATGAATCTTTTCTCCAAGCAGATGTTCATCCCTTCTTGGAAGCAGATTCTTCCCAGATGTAACCAAAGGCCACATCAGATTACTCACACTTCCTTTTTAATTCTTTTAGAAACTGACAGTTAACTATCTTTTCTCGTTAACCTTTGGATGCTGCTGTCAAGAAAACAAGAAAAGTAGCAGTTGGTCAGTGGACAATCAGGAAGTTGTAACTTTCTCTTATGGTCAAAATGGTTGTCTAATCATAGGACCACTATGTATTTCATTAAGAAAATCACTAATAAGAGATTAATTGCTATAGATCCACAAATTTTGCTTAAAACATAATCCAACAATGTATGTCCCTTCAATTATTGTAGTCAGGCACAAACCTCCTATCTCCAAAGTTGCCTTGGAGTTGGTTAAAAAGGTTAATATGGCCTGTGTGATGTATGACTCATGCCACCATTCTGAAAGCTCTGGCTAGATAACATGTTTGCTGAAATGAAAACATGCACACTCCAAAGCCTGTCACACTGCGCAAATACATCCATTGTAAAATTGCCATCAGATACTTCAATCAGGTGTTTAAAAGAGTCATGACAAGAGAAGATAGGAAGGGTAAACAACTGTAGTTAAGTTGTTTCGCAGACCACTTCAAGAAGGTCTGGACTACATCTCCCATAAAGCCTGTGATTTTTCTATATCTTGATAAGTTTAAGGAAACTTACTCTCTATCAAATCAAAATTTAGCCTTCCATCGTGTTCATGTGTTTTATTGTTCTTAAAGGTAACACTTTGTCGAAAAAGAAAAACTGCAGCTTGAACATCTCATAGCTGACCAAAACCTTTTAATGGTTGACTTAGGCTCTTCCCCAGTTGACTCTTAAAACTGAAGAAGCCTTTTTGAGAAGAGGCGAAACATCTTCAAGAATCAGAACCAGTTCAATTGCCACTTTGGACAGTGTTGGATAATCATGACCTGGATGACTAAAGCCCATACAGACATCCATTTCTATGATTTTCATTTTCATTTCATAAAACAGTGGTATTGGTCACCTCCACGTTGATAAGTGTGTTTTATACATTTTTAACCAATCAAAGGTTAAAAAAATCACAATCCCTAAGTTAATTTTATTAACTTCTTCCCATGGTGGCGATGCAGTGTTGTCTTGTTGAATAATATGCTCACCTGGTGCAGCAGAATGGTTTGAGCTTTCTATGTGTCCCAACTCTTTCAGAACCAGTGCTGAGCAGCCTCCTCAGTCGAGCTCTGAAACATCTGCTGTGAGCAGAAAATTTACAGATCCATCATTTTTCAGTTACAGCCAAGTTTAAGATTGCTTTTCAGCAGCGACAGACCACACACACCATCAAACTTTCTCTTCACTCACGGGGAACAGCGATATTTTCTTTGTGCAGCAATGTGAAAGCTGCCACTGTGCGCGCTCACTTATTTATAACCTCTTCACTAACTTATAGTTCCTTTACTTATTCATAATGTTTTTGTTTTCTCTCTTAATGTTGTTATATGACCTTTGCTGCTTCGACACTGAAAGGGTCTTCTTTAGGGGAACAATGATGGTGGTGCTCTTACTTACACAAAGTTAAATACATTACAGTTGCTGTATTTTTACATCAAATGCCAACATCTTCTTGGGCTGCAGAGGCTTTTTGTTAAAGGAGGAACTCCATTTGTGTCTGTTGGCATACTCCCTCAGTGGGACAATGATCTAAACAGAGGAAACTGTGGACTTTTTTTTAGCAGCGGATTATTCCATATAAGCAAATTTAAGTGTTAAATAAAATCCAGCCTGTTTCTTGGGCTTGCTTCAGTGTGTTAAGACTTGGTTTCTCTCCGACACGATACTTAATTTCACAGACAGAATTAATTCCCTGGCTGGAGAGACGACTTTCAGTTTTTAAACTCTTAAGCTTGTGGCCTCCCTCAGAGAAGAATATCATTTAATACTCATGAATAGATAAATAAAGACAAATCTTTGTCTTCTCATTTCTGGCTATTCAGATTGTTTTAGTTGACTTTGTGTGGGTCTGTAAATATCCAATTCTATCTTGAAATGGCGATATTCCTCATTAAAATCATCCCCTCTCAGGATTAAAGGGCAATTAATGTGACCTTTCCGGTAAATTTTTAATGGCTAACATTTGCAGGAAGATGTATTACGTTGATGTGTCGCTTGTCCTCCCCGTGTCCTCCAAGCTCCCACAGCAGGCGGTCAGATGATAAGAGCATAATATGCATGACTAACAGAGATATCTAGTTAACAGCAGCTACACTAAGCAGCAGGACATATTTCACAGATGACATATATTTTTATCACCAATAGTATTAGACCCACTTTTGCAAAAATTTGTAAAATGATAGGCTTCGAATTACACAAGTTTTAATTTATGTTTGTTTATTAACCATTGGGGTGTAATTCCTAAAACAAAACATGAAAATCGGTGGTCTTCCTTTGTTGGTGATGTCTCAACCCTCATGGACTCTCTGTCCAGGTCTGAGAGTTGTCCAAGATGGAGGCGAGATTCATAGGAGGTGACCTCGGTGACTGAAAATGCCCTGCAGTACACAAACACTCACAAAGTATGGCCATTAAGTTATGAGACTGCGATTGTAAGGATAAAATCATACGATTCACTGTCCCATAGAGTGTTAAATATCAAAAGTATTCACAAGCAACTGCTGTAAGTTTTTAATAAGAAACATTATTAGTTACCTAGTGACTGAAGTGCACATGTTTTTGCTAAACACACTGCATATCAGAAGCTTATTTGTTGAAGCATTCATCAACCCTGAGTCTTTTGTTGCCCCTGGAACGTGTTGCAGGCATCAAATTCAAAATGAGTGAAAATTTGCAAAACCATGATAAAGTTTATCAGTTTATCCAAGACCATGAATGTCCTGGGCCTAGAAAGAGTTGGACAAAGCCATTTGACAAAGCCATATGATGTCAATTATTTGACGCCACATGGCCACCTCTTATCAGCTGTTCAGGTCAGAGTACAGCAGTGAGCACAAACTGGTATGACTATAACTCTTTTGAATAATTAGTTGATAGATTATTTCTGTTTTTATTCCCTGCTTAAAAATAGGCAAAACAAATGGTCACAGTACTGATTTCCATGGCTTGACATGGGCCTTCGCCAACTTTGGCTCGTTATGAATTTGGACAGCAGGAGTTATCCCTCTAACCTGGGACACCAGATGGACCGTTCAATATATTTCACTAGTCCATCTGGGAAAGAACCCGCAGAGTGTTTGGAGAGGGCAGAACCTTTCAGAAACATATCCGGTAGGTGATTGGACGATTGCTCCTTCAATCAACATTTATTACATGCCAATCAGATCATGTCGCAGGCGGGAGCTACTGTGCATTAGTTTGTGAGTCACTTTGTAAAACAAACTCTTGTCAAAACATGTCAGAAGAAGAGAGACAATATCCTTACTATAGAGAAGTTTTTAGTGTTTTTATTTGTTTTCATTTAATAATGAAATGTGGTCCAGATCTGATAAAACTGTTACTGAAGCTGTTAGCATCTATGCTAATCACTGTATAAGCAGTCACTTCCTGCTGTCATTTCAGATTGTCCCTGTTCCTGCTTGGGCTGTCCTGCTTTTGGCCTCTCAAATTGGAACTTGGCAATGATGACAGACATGGAATCAGGCAGGTCCAGCTGCTGTGCAAGGTTATCATCCCTCTGCAACGACAGAACACTGAGTTTACAGTGTCCAATTTACAGGACCAGAGAGGTCTAGGAGAAGAGTTACTAAGTCCCACTGGTGACGGCCTTAGGATTTATTGGCATGAGCCCACAGTTCATTTGTTGGCACCAACAGATAACTTGTGCTCTATCCTTCTCCTCAGTTTCCACAACAGCTTTTCCTATTCCTCTTTCTCCCCGTGACTTCACCTGCAAAATTTCTTCTTCTGTGTTCTCCAGTTCATAAAGATATCCTCTCCCACCCATGACTATCAGTATGTTGTCGTCACTGAAGTCAAAATCAATAATTTTTGTTCAGTTTCAGTGAAGTTAGTGTTTGTTGTTTTTTTTAAAGCTATGTAGCCCATATGTTGCATCGCAAAATAGTTCCAAACATGGTGGATGGGCTAGAAAAAGTGAATTGCTGTGAAGAATATTGCCCTAGTGTCTAGCATCTAGTTCCTTTAAGCTCTTAATGTTCATGATTTTTTCGGAATCCTTTGGTGGTTTAATTAGTTACCATGTCAACTGGTGACTTTCAGCCCACTGGCTTCCTTAACGTCATTGTTAAACAGCTGATTAAAGCAGAGTGAGTCCTCATCAATGTCTCTTTATTGGGGTTTACAAACAAGCCCATGGATCCTTCTGATCCTGCTGAAGATACTGTGCACAGCATGCACTCTCCCTGTAAGCTGGTCCACAACTTTATTGTATTACACACTGGTACAAAATTAATTGTTCAGGCCTACTAGAAAAAAATCATCCCAGCAACGGATTATTTTCTCCAACATCTTGAAATTCAAAAAGGACTCAAAAAGTTTGATATTTGTCCTTCAGTCTTGTGCTCAGGTTAAACTTTGATACAAGGTGAATATTGATGTTCCTCTGTCGTTTCAGCCTTATTAACATGTCACTCGGTGTTTCTGGTGCAGTTTGTAGATTTGGACTGATCCCGCTCTGTGCTGATTTCCCCTGCTGCTCTGGGAACATTTCAGGAACATTGGCAGCCACAATGAATAACATCTGAACTGCTTTCAATCAACTATTGCTCCTGCATACAACTTCTGTGCTTGAGGTAGAGCAATTCTTTGAGACTTTGAGACTGTCAAACATATACTTTTCTTCTAAATCATGTACAGCTGAGAGGAGAGCAGTGTTTTTCTGGCAGAAGGATACGTAACCCATATGTCACATCACTAAGTAGTTCCAAACATTGGGACTTGGTCTAGGAAAAGTGAAAGAATATTGCTGTAGGGTCTGGCAGCATCTAGTGTCTAGTAACTCTAAGCCCTGCTATTCATGATTTTTTTTCAGGATTCTTTGGCTTTTTGTAACTTTTGTTTGACCATGGAACCAGGAACCGAGACTCTGTTTTGTCAAGGCAGATGAGTTTTATATAAGAACATTCAAAAATAATCACTTTAATTATTTTTGGTTCCCAGGACTTTTTTTTCTGGAATTTACAGATGACAAAGGCAAGGTGTTCAAAGAGACATGGTTGTCATGGGAATCCAGATGTGAATGGCCTGTTTGATGCTCAGAAAATCAAAGAAGTTCATTTTTTGCTACAGACAAAGCAGACAGGGTGGTAGAGAGGAAAATAGCTTAAAAAGAACAGAGGACATTCAGAAATAGCATCAGCATGGTAAAAATAGTGTCCCACTAAAATTAGACCAAAATAAGACGTGACCAGGCACAGTTTGTTTTACTCTAATCACCAAAGATGAAGGTGTCAGAATGTGTGTGTATTTGGTTTGTGTGTGTTCAGTGTCACTTTGTGTTTGGTGGCTTTGAAATCAGTGCTGTCAGCCGGCTGCTATTAATCAGCTCAGTCTGTAAGATCAGTGTAGCTGATGGAGGAAAATGAGTCTTTTCTGCTCCACAGGCCTGATCAACATCAGAACAAACTGCAGTCTATTTTACACACAAATGAGCTGTTGGCCTTGCATTAGTCTGTGTCAGAGGAGTCAATAGTGGGGTTAGAAGTCAGTTTTGATGTCTTGACTTCCTCATAAATGCAGGATAACAGCATACAAGACAAAGAACTGTGGTTGCATAGATACTGAGTTTTTTACCAGGGTCAGACAGCAAACCCTGGTAACCCTAACCTTACCCCTGATGCCTATCTATTATGTTTGATTCTTTTTCTGCCCTTTGTGACATTGAACAAAGAACACTGAGTGCTCAGCAGTACACAATACAAAACATAAGTGCAAACAGACCAAACAGCAGAACTTAAGAAGACTGAAGAGTTTGGTGCTTGAAGATAAGTTATGGAACAGAGGAAACTTAAGCCCTTGCCTTTTTGAGGTGTTGTAAAGCAATGTTTCTTATGCCACCTGATAAGAGTCAAGCCCCCTTCGGACCTACATAAAACTAACTAATACATTGCTCCTGAGCAAAATAAACCCAAATTTTAATTGTTTTAATGGAGAAGATCAAGACAAAATGAGCTGGCAAACACATATTCTTGTGAAGAGCCCTTTAACAAAACATGTCCTTAATATGTTTTCCTTGTTGACGGTGGCGCAGCAGGTAGTGCGCATGCCTCACAGCAGGAAGGTTGCTGGTTTGATCCCCGAGTCAGTCAGGACCTTTCTGTGTGAAGTTTGCATGTTATCCCTGTGCATGCGTGGGTTCTCTCCAGACACTCCGGTTTCCTCCCATAGACCAAAAATATGCTTGTTAAGTCAACTGGTGACTCTAAATTGCACAAAGTATGGGTGTGAGTGTGATTGGTTGTTTGTCTCTCTATATGTGATTGGCTGGTGACCGGTTCAGGGTGTACCCCGCCTCTCACTCAATGTCAGATGGGATAGGCTCAAGGTCCCGGCCCCCCCAAAAGGGAGTCTTGACAACCATAATACTTCTAGGGAAATGCGTTTTTAATGACATAGTGACTGAAAAGCATGCAATAATCATACAGTCTGATCCAACTGAGTGTACATGCAAGAGTATATTGACATTTAACCGCACTATCTAGGTATAGTGGTCTGACCCAAGAAAGTTTATACTGTAGGGCAGAGATCCCCAACCACTGGGCAGCAGACTGATAATGGGTCATAGATGATTTAGTTCCAGGCTAAAGACAAAGAAAAACTATGATTTAATACCATGTTTTGTATAACCAAGACTGATGGGTGTTTTTTTTAACATGGCTGGATCATCAGTAAGTTTGATCATCAGAATCTCACACTCCTTCCAAAATGATCAGATCCACTACACCTAACCTCTCAGACCTAAACCACAAAGCTGTTTGTTAGCAAACGACCCCCCATCACCCCCTCAACCCCAACCTCACACTGCTGCCATATAAGCTATGAGCTTTGTGCCATAGCAGCATTCAACAACAGGTAGTATTAACCGTTGCTTTCTTTTTAAGCCAGATGTATTTTGTGTAAACAGAGAGTACATGCGTCAGTGTGCAGATATTGTGTATGTTTTGGTGTGTTGTGGATGATTTTCTTGTTGGTAAATTTGTTTTCTGTGGAAAAAAATTTACCTTTGGGAAAATACCTTTGGGATGATACCGATGCATCTACCTATCTGCCTGTGTAGCTTGACTGTATCTTTTACCGCTATGATGAATCAAAAGTACAACCGAAGAATAAATAAGCTGCTGTACCTTCTGCTCATGCTCTCCTTCATTTGTGTTTTGGATGTTTTTGTAAAATTATTTTACTCTGCATGATGTCTGTAACTGGAGGACTGTCGGCCAGCATTGTGACAGCATTACAGCATTGTCTTATGTGCTCAGAGGGTGTAGCAGTATAGTTACCATGTCGACTGGTGACTTTCAGCCAACTGGTTCCCTTAATGTCATTGTTAAACAGCTGATTAAAGCAGAGTGAGTCCTCATCAATGTCTCTTTATTGGGGTTTACAAACAAGCCTATAGCTCCTTCTGATCCTGTTGAAGATACTGTGCACAGCATGCACTCCCCCTGGGAAGGCTGGTCCACAGCTTTCTTATATTACATACAGCGTGGCCATGGTACAAAAAAGGTCAGGGTTGCATGAGTTGCTCCTCTTCTGAAAACATTGCCATCCTCTATCTGTTTGTCTTTGAGCAGCCTGATCTGCAGTCAGTTCACTTAAGTTTTAAAGGCTCCTCTTTGCAGAGAAACATCTCATAAACTTGTAATTTTCATACTGCAATGATGACGAAACACAATCAATCGTTCAGGCCTACTAGAAACTGATCATCCGAGCAACAGAATCTTTATTTTGTCATTCCTACAACACAATTCATCATCTTGAAATGCAAAAAGAAACTCAAAAAGTTTGATATTTGTCCTTCACTCTTGCATTCAGGTTAAACTTTGATACAGGGTGAATATCTGATGGATGTTCTCCTGTTGTTTCAGCCTTATTAACGTCTCACTCGGTGTTTCTGGTGCAGTTTGTAGATTTGGACTGATCCCGCTCTGTGCTGATTTCCCCTGCTGCTCTGGGAACATTTCAGGAACATTGGCAGCCACAATGAATAACATCTGAACTGCTTTCAATCAACTATTGCTCCTGCATACAACTTCTGTGCTTGAGGTAGAGCAATTCTTTGAGCCTAACAGCTGTCAGTGATATTTATCTTCTGAATCAAAGTGTCTCCATTACATGCTGCCTCATACTACACAGACATGAGTCTGCTGAGACCTTCTGTTGATAATTCTCTGCTGCTGTTTGACTGCCTGAGGGGATTTCTCCTCCACCTGCAGGCTGTGTTACATTCAATCCCGATGGGGAGTTTGTACTGATAACTCCCTGTGCTCCCTCCTGCTGCTCTGTGTGTTTTACAGGAACTGACAGAAAAGAAAACCAGGCCACAAACACACTGCTTTAAGCTGATCTGTTTTTATAAGTGACCTCTTTAAGAATGTTTTAGCATTTTTAATTATATGGGGAGGGGGTTATGAAAAACAAGAAACAATTCGGACATATTGAGCATTGATCCATATTTGTTCAGGAATAACTGTCTTTGTTTGGTACTTGTGGGGTCTTAAGGGCCACAAATAATGACTTAAAACAATTAAATAATACTAATCTGATGCAAGAGAGGACATTTATAGTTGTAAAATTAAAGGAATAGTTCAGAACTTTTAACATTCCATTGCATGAGGTGTTACCCTGAAAATAAGCCCCATTGACGGAGATCAGCTCTGCATCAGTACAAAAATAGTTGATATGGGAGCTAGGGTTATTGAGGCTATTTTAATGGTAGTTCAGCTAGATGCTGCTATATCATTTAACACTATTCTTCTCCTGATTATATTTATTATAGATATTAATTTTAATATTAGATTGGTCTCTCTATCCATGGTTGTGTTGACTATGCATCCATGATAACTATCTTTGCAGCCATGTGGAGCCATGGGGTCCCTCTTGAACATGATGTCACATCTCAAGGAGCTTACCTTTAATAAATTTATATTAAACAAATATGGTGCTATACAAATAAAGATTCATTGATTGATTGAATCTATATTCATCACAGACAAATGGGAAGGAACGTCTATGGGTCGCTATCATAAATTCTTATTTTTAGTCCCTTTGTATCTGCCTGGATGGATAAATCTCTGTCTGTATGTATGTGTATTTACAAGTATATATATTTATATGTATTTGTATATATGCATACATGTGTATCTATAAAATGAAGAGTATGGCTTCAGCCTGCTCTATTTAATGCGCCTTGAGATAACACTTGTTATAAACTGGTGCTATAGAAATAAAGATTGATTGATTGATTGGTTGGTTAATTGATTGACTGATTGATTGATTGATTGACTGATTGATTGATAGATGCAGATGGTGCCAGCAATGTCAGAAACAGACTCTTTGGCACAAAAGACTCAAAAGCAGACGATCAGATCCGTGAGACAAAAGCAAGGTTTATTAACAGTCCAAAGTTTGGTACACATGCAGCCAAAAAACAATCCAGGCAGAGGTATCCAACAGACAAAAGGCTAGAGGCAAGGGTGAGGCAAAAACGGGTCTATGAGCATGAACAGAGCAGAGAATAGATACTGAAGAGTGAATTTACGGTCAACAATCTGGCAAAGAGACTGGGCAAGACTTGAGGTTAAATACATAAGGTAATGAGGGGTAATGAGACACAGCTGGGGAAAGCACAATCAGGGATCAGGTGTGACAGGACCAGACAGGAAGCAAAACCTACGGAAACAAGGAGAGACAGGTGACTTTTCAAAATAAAACAGGAAGTATGAGACAAAACATAAAACATGGGAACAAAATGGGTAACTTAACTAAGAAAGGAGCGGGATGATTACAAGCAACTGCGTAATTTAAACAATTTTGGATGTACACAACAACAGTGCTGAGTGAATTGTAAAGCTATATTTAAAACATTACAAAGACTTACTCTTCCACTGACAAGCTGCTTTGTTTTGGCACTACTTCAGTGCACAGCACAGCCAACATATCTCACCAGCAGCATCGACCAACTTGCTTTACAAGAGGTGACAATTTTCTACCAAACTGGATAAACTGGCAATTTTTGCAGCAAATATGAGGCTGGTTACTTTGGATACTTGGAAATGCTTTTGTAAACTGGAGTACACACAGGGAAAAATTCTGTGGATGGAGTCAATAGGTCTGAATTAAAAATGGAGGAAAACAGCCATAGGAAGTAGAGGTTTCAATGGTCTTAATGCTAAGTTTGCTTTATGGAAACAGTCTGTTTGTTGTTGTGGAGGTAAACTGAGCAGTAAGAATAACACTTAAAACCAGAATGTCTGTGTTTGGTGAGCAGGGTAATTGTAAAATATTTTTAAGTTTTGGTAGTCTTCATTTGGGATGTAGTGATATTAGAGTACTTAACAAAGTTAAGTCAGACTGTTTTTTGATCAGTCTGCCTCTGGTGGAAGGACATGTCATCTCTGCCGTGTAGCAAAGTGGTACCAATACAAAGTAGCTTGGCGATGGAAAAGTAAGTCATTGTAAATGTTTTGAATATAGCATGTAATCCCCATACGCTGCTTCTGTGGCCTGTTATCACCAAACTTCTTTTAAATTACCCAAGATCAGTAGCGCCATTTTCAGCACTGAGTGGCCCTAGCTTTAGTACAGATTATTTCTGAACAGACGCAGGGCTGACCTCCACAATTCGGCTAATGTTCAGGCAAATTTACGCCATACAACACCACTTCAAAAATCCAGAATTTTAACTTTAAACTGCTGACTTAAAATATGCTGAAGAAGGATAAAATAACAAGTATAATGATTAGAGAAACACAATAATGTATTTTTGTCAACATCCAATGTGCTGATATATCCAAACTTATCACCAATACTGATATTAAAACCAAAAGAGATATTTTTGGCCTGGAGTACAAAGCTTTCATGCTGCTCAAACTGACCTGTTACTTTCATGGTGACAGTCGATCTTTGTTTGAAACTGATTTGAAGCAAGAAAATCAACATTTTCTTCTTACATAAATACATACATCTAATACATTTGATCTATAAAAATAGACATTCAGTGATGAAGAGGAAAACAATTATGGTACATTCGAAAATTCTGACAATATTATGGCCAATAATGAGTTGTATATGGTCAACATGAACTGCCAAATACTTTCAGTTTTTTTGTCCTAGCTGACAACACCAATAATGAACTTTTTAGACAATTATTTGCTGATACTGACATTGTGCATCCCTTGTTATATCTAAATGGTAAATGGACTTGAGCTTATAGAGCTCTTTTCTAGTCTTTCTGACAACTCAAAGCATGTAAACGCCACAGGTCACATCTACTAATTCACATACATTCACCCTCTCATTTACTCACTCATGGTTCTGGTGCTTTAAACTACTACCAGAATAGGCATCAATGATACAGAGCTCAAGTTCTTTCAGTGCATTTAGATTTCTTCTATTTTAAATTTGATTTCATTTCTCTTTATCCCTTTAACACATTGTTTACACCCTGTTGTACTATAAGGTTAAATTGTGAATAAACACAACTTATATGAATGTTATTTTTGTCTTTTTTATTATTTGAGAAGTCCATCAACAGATATCCAATGAATCCTTTTTAATGTTTTAGTGCCTATGGGCGTCTCTGTGGTGTTAAAACCAGCCTGTCTGATGTTCTCTCTCCTCTCAGCTCTAGTTTGTGCTGCATGTACTCAAGAGAGCAACGGACAAAATCCTTTTAGCTATTTTGATGACTTGTATCACTTTATATTAAGAGACTTATCATACATCTATAAAAAAGAACCGTTAGCTGTTATGAGCACAGCAAATAAAAACAAAACATGAAATATGAAGAAAATAAGAGTTAATCACTTTTATTCATGGTCCATGACACTCACCAGTTTTCTGATTCCCTGGAAAAGCAAAGTAAGACCTGCTAAAGCCGAGGCAAGAGGAGACACAGAGAGTACATCAGACAACCGCGGACAGAAGGGAATTATTTTAATACTGCAATTTAGATTAAATTATACTTAACATTTTTAATATTTCATTTACCCAAAAATCTGTCTTCAATTTTCTCAGATGAAAAAGCCAAAGGAGATTACAGCTGTAGGAGAGTAAAGAGGCTGAAGAGATCAAATGAAACATTAAGGCTCAGACTGAACCTCACAGATGGACAAAGCTAAGTCCATATGTTTGCAGACAGGAGAGCTCCCATGTTGTACCAGCATAGAGGAATTCATTACATTCATGATTCTATTAATTATATAAATCAAGTAGCTAATCCCCTCACAGCTTTGTATCTTATTTATCATCCATGCTGAACTGGAGCGCTGGACTTTACCAAACTTGCTCTGTGAACTGTCTAATGCTTACAGTCCCATCGGTTCAGTCAGAACTTGGAAATTCCTCTTCTGGCTGCTGTCAAGTTAAGGACAATTAAGATAATGACTTAGATATCAAACATCACATATAAAGCACAACAATTCCATTCAGAGAAACAACAAAAAAAATAAATAACAGAAGAAAACAAGTTAAGTGTTTAGGAACGATAAAAGACATGGTTGCTGCTCCAGATCATGCTAAGGTCATTAAAAAATTCTCACTCTGTTTCTATTTGCAGGCAACGACACAGAGGACTTAAGCCTGGCTCACACTACAGGATTCTCGGCCCGATTTAACTCAGATTCAGCCCTCCCGACAATAGGGGAAGAAATCTGGTCGGGGACCAAAATCGGCCCCGACTTTCGACCAAGATTATCTTCTAGTGTGAGCAGGTGACAGATCACTCTTAAGCCCCACGATCGTCTCATAGACTCGTCGGCGCCGCCCCGATAATTTTCAAATATGTTTGATATTTATCTGGATGATTACGCAACTCGTATTCCCTAAGGATGACAGTAGCCAATCAGAGAGAGCTGCCTACGATGACAGGAAATGACCGCGAGACAGGAGTTATCAGAAGCAAGAATGGCGAACACAAAGAGCGTACAGGTGAGATGGCCAGCGGAGATGGAGGACAGTCTTGTCGACCTGTGGCAAGACCACGAATGTTTGTACAATGTTTCATGCAGAGATTATCACAACCAATGTGAAAAGGACAAGAGTTGGAGAGAAATCGCATCCACATTAAATATTCCAGGTGAGATAATAATGTGGCAGAGTGCCGCAGGTAATCACCCCAGCACTGATATCCAGGACAACAGCTCTCGCTCTCGTGTGATATTGCTTGTATACATCAGTTATACAAGTGCATTTTACTATTTAACAGTAATAAGCAAGAAGGAATAATGATTTGTCTGTTTAACAGCCGCATTAGTCTCCATATTTTGCCTCCCCTTGGTGAGATGACATAGGATCACGTTGAGCGTCTCTCTGGTCCGATAATCTTGATGAAATCCTGTAGTGTGCGCTGGTCACGATTTCCAAATCTTGTAGTGTGTGTGTGCTTAAGATTTAAGCTTTCCAGCACTTTTCCTCTTGTGTCCCTCCATGTTTCTGACTTTGATCAATATTTTTTTGACCATTCCCTTGTCTGCCGATTTTGATACCTCTGCCTGATTTTGGACTGTTTTTTTGAGCTCTGAACTTTTGTGCTGATTGAAGGTTTTTGAGACTTTGGACTTCTCCAGTCATGCTTTTGGGTCCCTTCCGGTTCAGCTTTGTGACACAAGATAACACCCCTTTATTTTATCAAAAATTAACAAATACATGCTTTACAAAGTGTTAATAGTTTCTTTTCTCTCTATGTCAGCGGTATACTTGATTGGCAATCAGTCCATGGTGCTGTCTTGGCCAGGACACTCTTGCAAAAGAGATTTTTAATCTCAATGAGGTTTTCCTGGTTAAATAAAGGTTAAATAAATGAAAATAAAAAATACCCTGCCTCTTGCCTCATAACTGCTGGTTTCAGACCCCTGTGACCACAAATTGGAGAAGTGCTAAAGATGGTGGATTGATGAACAGATATTGTTGCCATGATTCTGAGCCTTGTTTTATCTGATATACAATGTGACTCACTGAGTTTGAGCAATAAAAGTTCTGGTGGGAAACTTCTCCAACTGATCTCACCGTTATCAGCTGATGAGTGTGCTCTTAGTCGCTGCCTGAATTGGAAACAGAAGTATTCAAAATCTTGATATTTTTTCAGCCAGCTCCTGCAGTCACATGTTTACAGCTGGATTTAAAAGAGGGAATGAGTCTATCTTTTTTTTCACTCAGACATTTTTGTAGAATATTTCTCAAAGTATTCCTGAGGTACCATTTCACAAGTGGAACAAATGACCTTGGCTTTTCGCCAGTGACCTCCAAAATCTAATCTTATTTTATCTTGAGTCTGAGAAGTAATTTACATTTACAGAAGAAACACATTAAATATAAAATGAACTTGAGTCCTTTGTTTTTAAATAAAAAAAAGAAAAGAATAAAATAAAAAATATCAATGAATTGGTTTTTAACATTTTCTGTAACATGAATCATTTTATGAGATCACTTAAACACATGAACTTTAATTAATGTTTAAGTCCATACATCTCTTTTTCTCTTTTACTGTTGTTTCGTTCTGTTGTTTCTATTTCTCCACAAAATAAC
This sequence comes from Cetoscarus ocellatus, assembly GCA_037902135.1. Classification (NCBI taxonomy): domain Eukaryota; kingdom Metazoa; phylum Chordata; class Actinopteri; order Labriformes; family Labridae; genus Cetoscarus; species Cetoscarus ocellatus. The sequence continues at coordinate 1,322,079 of JBAMNC010000763.1, forward strand.
TGCATTTATCTATAAAACTAATACATTTACCTTTGTCCATTAAACAACAGACTAAATAAAGGGTGCCATGCTCCTTTAAAGGATAAGTTCGGTTTTTTGACACCTGGACCTTATTTTTAGGATTAAATACGCTCGTAGACTCACCCAGACAATTTTGGCGGAGCTCCGAGCCGTTTTCGAGCAATCAAAGCCCCTAAATTAGACATTATCTGCTGCGAAACTCACTCATTTCAATGGCCAGTGTTATCACCATGTCAGCTCAACTTTGTTGTTATGGTCATCCGGGGCTTTACAAGGATGGGTAACTTTTGTTGATGTCATAGACAAGAACATGAGTAGAGCCGCTGTTGTTGCTAGGCTACACGGCTACACGGCTACTTTTGTGCAACATGGCGGAATATTTATTCGATGTAGAAGTGTCTGACGACGACTTTGAGTATAATGGATGCCCGTATCGTTTTGAGCCAGAATATACCGACGAGGAGCTATTTGAAAGGAGGATGCAGAGGGAAAGAGCCGAACAGCTGGCCAGAGAACAAGCAACCACTGTACGTCCACGAATGGGGGCTAACTGGTGGTGTTGTTGTGGACATTGCACGGCAAACACAACAGAGGAGGAGTGCCTTTGCTGCTCAGAGTGGGACTTGAGACCAGAGGAAACACGTATTGATGCCCCCCAAAATACGATTTCTGTTGGATACCTGCCACATATGTTTCTATAACGTTAATGGGCTCACAGTAATATTACTAGTAGTTGTGAGATGTAGAGGACTGGGATGTTTATTACAATTTCAAGAGAGTCTGGTGCCTTAATTTATCTTAGAAACCAAGGCTCCAGGAACAGCGCCGGGCTTTCTCCATTGGCAAAACCTCCTTCTCTCTGCTGTGTCTGTGAGTAGAACTGCATGCACAGCTTTCACTGCTGATTGGCTGGTTAGCGTGCCATCACTTTGTGTGTAACCAGAGCGTGTAACCAATTGGATGGTGCTGTGGGTGGGACAATGCTGGAGACAGAGTAGAGACAGCAGACGGAGCGGTGTGGAGAACTTCTCCCCTGGCATTGCAAGGGAAGCTGGGAAATGTTGTAACATAGGCTTGAAAAACTAGATGTCAAATTGCAAATAAACTACAATTCCCATAATGCGGTAAATGAATGGGATTTGCTGTTATAAACTTCAATGTTTTTTTGTGACATCAATCTAGATCGGATCAACACCAAAATGTAATGGCTTCCAAACCACACCTCTAGTAAAGTTATCATGTAAATCCATCCAGCAGTTTTTGTGTTATCTTGCTAACAAAAAAACAGACAGACAAACAGACAAACAAACAAACAGACCACGGCAAAAACATAACCTCCTTGGCAGAGGTAATAAACTGAGGTTGGTGCCTTAAGAGCTACGAGAGAGAGAAAAAATTTGCAAAGCTCTGAAAAACAGCATCCCTGCATTCAAGATGTGTTGTAGAGATTGTAAACAGAGAAATGTTGGAGAGAAACAGTAGATTCAACACAGTAACTGACTGCTTATATTTATCAGAAAACTAACATCTCATTCAACATCACATTTGAAGATACAAACAGAAGTGCTGTACTGTAAACACAGTATGTTTGTTGTGGTCTTCAGTGTCGCCCCTTCTCCTCATCACATCAGATGTTACATGCAGTCGGTCTCAGGGCCCATTTACATGACCACGAAAACATCCAAAAACCAGGAGTTTTTGTTGCGTGACCGCCTTCTGTTTACACGAGAACAGTAACCTGGAAGTGCGTGAATCCGAAAACCTTTGAAACCAGGGTCCAGAGTGAAAATTTTTGATAATGTTTATGTTTAGTCTCCATGTAAACAGGAATCTCCATTGTCAGGGAAAACAGGGATGCGAAGTGCATGTGCAGTGCTCTTTCAAATAAAGGTAGCACGCATACCTAGGAACAAATACAACAGCTATGGCCGACTACAGAGCAACATGTGTGCTGCTAACCTGTGCTAGGTTCATTATCGCTTCTCCAACAAAATGTGGATTTGCTGCGTCAATAGTCTGACCAGCGGAGACACATTTGTTATATTCACCAAGAACAACACAAACTTAGATCGGCAACTGCTGGCCGGGCACTCACACTACCACATTCTCAGTCGTTCTAGCGGACCTGTGTGAATGCGCATTGTTATCACGCCGTCTCAGTGTGAACACAGTGCACTTTGAAAACGCAAAGGAAAAGCCTTTCTTTTTCTGGTGACAACATTGTCAACATTGATATTGATTTCAGCATACTTAGAAACCCTGAACCATCTGTGAGAATATGAAAGTGATTGGGTGTGAATGGGTGAGGCTGCTTTGGGGAGTAAGGAAAACTAAAAAAGAACTTTATAAGCTTAAGTCCATTTACCTTGACAAAGAGAGGACACCTGTGCAGAGCCTGGAGAAAGATCTGCAAATCTTTCTTGAAAAAACATGTACCCAAGACCGTTCTCGATGGACAGACAATCTGCTCACATAATGCCTCTGGATTTATCCGTCACCGCAAAGGCATAAAGTAGACACTGAACATTATTTGGTCAGTTTAGAGAAGATTAAGAAGTCTCATTTAAACCAAGAAACCCTCCAAGTTCAGAAATGCGAAAATAAGATAATTTTTGTATCTTTAATTTTGAAGTCAAAGCAGATGTTTGATTGCTTAATTAATCTTTCAAATTAAAAGAAGATGAAGTGGCCTGGTCGACAAATTATTAATTAAAAAATATGTCAGTTGTTTTATTGGTCAAATTATCCATTGCTTTTTAACAGAGTGTTTTTCTCCTTCATTATTCTTTCATACAGATTTATTGTGTGAAAACCTCTCCACAGAGAGTCCCAACAAACACAGGAGCAAAATGACTCTGTAAATCACAACAATACTGCAAAACGCTCTGAAATGAACCGTTTTCTGGGAAAGAGCTCCAAATAAGTGAGCTTAAGCCTTTGGGGCATTGTGCTGAATAGAAGTTAGAATGCCTTTTTCATTATTGATAATTAATAGATATATTTTTAATGGGGAGCCTGATGTGCTTCCTGGCTTGTTAAAATGTACCCCGTGGAGTTTCTGACTATTTAGTTGAAGTTAAAGCTGCTGCTTGGCTCATTATACCAACATGGAGGTGAGATAACATCACCCTGAGCCGGCCTTCACTGATTCAATGTTAGATTTAAAATTAATTTAAATGCCATTATAAATGAATGGTTGGTGATGTATGGCTGCTCTTTGTTTTGCAGAAAGAGCTCCTGAACTTGAGATCATTTTGAGGACTGAACTCAAATGCCTCTTTTCAGGTATTTGAATTTACATTTCCAATGGATTTATCAAAACAGTTTAATAGACTTGAGTCCAACCTCTCCCTCTTATGTTGTATTTGTCTCAGTCTGTCTCCAAACTGGCACACCATAAGGCAGCAGAGTTGGGAGGCATTGGTTTTTGGGTTGTCCAGTTACCTTTACTTATAGATGTCAAGTTCTTCTTAATATGAACACTGATCAGCAGTGACTATTTCTTTAAATGTTATTTTTTGCTTTTGGCTTGCATTAATTTCTGAAGAGAGTGTGGATAAGTATGGTGGCCGACGAGGGCAAACGACCAACAACAGGGATGCAATTCAATAAGATGAAAACATTTGTAAGGGCAGAAACGCAGCTTAACAACAACAACAGAAGTGCTCCAGGCCTGGAGAATGGTCTGGAGCAGGGAGAGCAAGTCAGAGAGACAGATGAGAGATTGCTTAAATTTGAAGTGCTTGTGTATTTGAACCTTTACGGTAAAGAGGTTAGAGGATGACACTCAGGCTTCGCAACTTTATCATGTTGCTATTTTCCTTTGACTGTCAAAAGTGTGAAATAAAAGAGTACCACGGAGCATCCAGCTGCTAAATAAACTCTGATCTCGCAACATGAACTTGGCACACTGCACTTTTAAGACCATTTAGTGATCTTTCTATCTACTAATTTATTATTATTATAGCTGTATTTTAAGATTTTATTCTTGACTAACTGTTAAATGTTATTATGTGCTGTCTTGTCTTGTGTGGTTGTTGTCCTATGTAGTTGTGTATTTGTGCTCTCTGTACAAGAAAAATTCCCTTAGGGGCAATAAAGGTTCATTCATTGGAATAAAGTTGGCTTTAAGATGCCTCGTTTTCCAACATGAATGAACAGAATGGGTACTTTTTAAGTAATCTTAAGTACACAAAAATATTACTTACTCAAAAAGTACGCTATTGAGGTACTCCATACTGCTTGCACATATAGGGTATGCCAGGTATAAATGGAAAAAAGAATAGCTTATTTCAATTTAATATCTGCCCAAAGGCATAAAAATAGAACATGCCATGCATCATCGACCTTTATTTGATAGAATATTATTACAAATTCTGATCATTCATGTTGGAAGATGAGGCATCTTGGAGCCAACGTTATGGCAAAGCTCTTATATTTGGGCTTTGTTTCGTCTCTTGCAGCACCTTTAGCTCTCGCAGGAGTTTCCTCTCATTGAACTGCATTGAGCTGTTGTAGGCTATTTGCCCTTGTTGGCAACCGTAGATTAGCCTGGAGGGGGAAGAGCAGGGATGGGCAAATGCAGCCACCAGCAGGGCCACAGTAGTTACATACTCATTGTCTCATATGCCTTTTCATTTGTTTTAACAATTTGTTTTGAATTATTTTGTGTTCTGTATGCTTAAATTATTGGTTTATTTTGTATTTAATGCTTGGTAGTCATGTGCTGCAAACTTGATTATTTCTGCAAATGTCCAGAATAAAAAAAGGAGACTGGACTGAATACTGGTATATAATAACATAGTTGGGTTTAAAGTCTTCAGTCTTCCCCATGATGAACGAAAATCAGACAGAGACGAATGTTGTAGTGAAACTTGGTTTCTTTATTCACACCATTTTCTACTCCAGCTATGTTAGAAGTTAACATAAGTGTCAATCCTCTAGTTCCTATGTTGATCTCATTCATCTGTACACGCTATATAAAAAAAGTCAAGATTATAATATGCTTAGAAATCCAAGAGGGTCATGAGGTGAGGAGGGGTCAACAGTTGTCGAGGGTTTCGCTTTACAGTCCCTCCCCTCACTTCTAGCCTCCTCTGACCTCCACTTTGACTCAGTTTTTTTCTTTTTTTTTTGTCATTTAACAAAAGAACATATTGAACAAGGCATTTGTACCAGAGCTCAGAGGGGGGCTTGGACATTTGTAAAGCGATTTGACTGTACAGCTCACGCAGAACACAACCAACAGGTCATATACAGAGCATGGTAAAAGAGGAATAGTATACTGCTTGGGCACAACACAAACACAATACAATGCCATCTGACAAAAAAGTACCATTGAAAAGAAAACAAAATTATTCTCTTCAACTTTTTTAAGCATTTCATAGAAACAAAAATAAGAGAAAGATAAATTGCAAACTTGGAGTAAACAAATCGAGAATATATACAGTGAGGTAAAACACATTGGTCTTTAAAAGGAGGTATTTTCTTTTCGATTAAGTGACCTTTTTAATATGTTAATTATGCTTTTTTAAGATACTTCTCAGCTTTTGGATGACATCTATAAAGCAGGTAATGCAGACACCAATGCAGACACACAATCAACATGCAGTCTTGTCATTCGAGGTGAAAAGTAAAAGAAGTCTTGTCAAACTTAGGCACCAAATAAAATGTGATAAAGCTTTCTGTTACCCTTTGTCGCCACAAAGGCCTCACTGCAGCATCGGCGAGGAAACGTGTTTAAGCCCGAACCCTTTAGTGACCCAACAAAACCCTAACACTCGACTACTTCAGAGGAGACATTCAGCGAGTTTCTGAGACGACGGAGGGCAGCCAGTAGGGGAGAACGTGCTAATTCTTCGACCCTAACGCGCTCCTCATCACAGTGAGTGGATCATGCTAGCATAGATAGGTCGTTGAACCTGTGTGATCCAGAGGGACTGAGCGGGCAGACACGTGTAGGCCCTGCCTTTGCATAACAAGAGAGAAAGACGAAGAGAGAGACCCGTGCGGTGGATAGTTGCATGTTCAAAAAAAGCTGCTGCCGTGACCTTTGGGCTGAGTTTACGCGGGTTGTGCTCAGATTGGTTGGAGACTCTGAGAGGGCCGATACATTCACAGCTGTGGGGAGAACTCAGTGCGTGGTTTGAAGCGGTAGAGCTGCTGGCATAGTTTATCTCACCTCCCTGTTTTTGCCCTCCATCGATGCACACGGAACAAGAAAAAGATGCTTGTTTGGATTCCTCTAGAGCGGGTAAAGGGCTGCATATTTAACCAGACATTGCAAAGAGGGCGCCTCTCATTTCTTGGGTCACGAAACGGCTCAAAACACATCGCTGTTCCCACACACAACCCTCAGCTTTTTGTTAAACTGGTGAACCAAGGGGTGAAGTTTTATGATGGCTGTATATCAACGGTGTACAATGACCTCCTCCCCGTTTGAATCTGAGCTTAGGACAGAGAAGGCAAGGTAGGATTCTCCAAGATGAGGTACAGCGGGTTTTCTTTGTCATTTTTTTAATGGGTCATGGCCCAGTTAGCTGTACAGAAACCTCAGCAAAAAATGTTTGCTAAACTCAATGAACCCTCAAGTAAAAGAAAATATTTACACAGACGAGCCAAATCTTTCCAGTCAGAGAAGAGACGGCCTGTTTGATAAGCAAATGGCCAGAACATGTTTGAGTAAGACTAGTTTGTAAACCGTGCAGTTGAGAAAACATCTCAGAATGAAAGCCCCTCAATCAGTGGGGAGGTGGAAAGCCAATCATCAGAAGAAGTACGCTTAAAATAAAGAGGGGCTCTGTACTAGGGATGTGCGTTTTAAGGAAATACCCTAAATAAGTCAATGGAAATTATTTAAAGAAATTAGATTTTTTTTTTAGATAGGCCAACTTTTAATTTGTTAGCTTGATGCTAACACATGGTTGAAATTGCCATTAACAGGCTCATAGAGTTTTTTTCGTGCTAATTTGGATTGAATGAAAATATCTTTCCTTTGACAATACCCTATTGACACTTGCAAAAAGATGTTTCAGAGTTAGCTGCTTATTTGAAACCAAACCCTTAATCATGTATCTGATGTGTATCAGAGTGACAATACCCTGATTTTTTTCTTCCTTTAAAACATCCATCACCAAACTGCTTGAAAACTTCTATGAGGGTCCAGTGTGAATGTGAGTCAAGGAATTGTACGTGGAAGGTTATTTTGGATTTCACACATGATTTGGACTCTTGTGTAAAAATGTTAAGTGAAAAAAATTGTTTCTGAGGTTATGAGATACAAAGAGAGCTTCTTAGCAACTAAAGCTAATCACCTGTGATGGCATATTAGGGTCACTCTAAAAAATGTTTTTAGAAGATCTTTCATTTTTGAGAAAAAAAAAAAGAATTTTGAGATCAATAAGTCTATATAATCACTCATGATGTTCTTAACCTCTGTACAGCGTCTCTGAGTGCCTAGAAAAGCGCTTTATAAATAAAATTTATTATTATTATTATCATATAAATTTTAGAAGAGACCAAATTCTAAATTTGAGTTAATAAAGTCATGACATCACAAGACTAGAACTGCACAACCTTTCAGTTTAAAAAGTCAACACATACTCAAACATTTTAAAAAACATTAGTATAAAAAAGGAGACTGTATGGAAAAAAAGTATAAAGATGTTTGCCTTCATAGTTATGAGCTTGTTTGGTGCTTTTCTAATCACTCTGACTACTAAAGGTGATTTTGCACTGCACGCCATGACTATCCACACATCTACTTAAAATCTTCATGTGGGTTATCCATCTGTGTAAGTTATTCGTGCTCTTTCAAACCCATTTATATGACACTGATGCAGCAGTGAGAGCAATTCAAAGATCAGCTTTTTGCTCAAGAACACATCCACATGTGGCTGTTGGGCTCAAAACTGTTGACCTTCTGATTGACTGATGAGCAGCTCCCAAAATGAGTCCAACCACGCAGTTGAGTCTGATCAACTAATACTTTTTTTTTAGGGAGACTCTGCAGTTGATGGATGAAAATCTTGACTTTAAGTCCAAATTTAAGACTTTGAAAACTCAAAATGTTAATATTTGTCACATATATGCATGACTGTTTAAACTGGATAATTCCGGGATTGTATTCTTGCTTTACATTTTTTTTTCTCAAGAATTTACATATTTTTTAAAGTGTACCCAATACACTGTTGAGGTTACTGGACAACTAGTTTCTACTTCTTTCCAAGAGGCCATTGATAAGCAGCTATAAGATACACTACAGCCACTGACCGGCAGGAATTCTGCATAACAAACTGCAAAAAAAATAAAAATACAAAAAGGAAAATATAATTTTCAAATTGAGGAAATCTGCATGAAATCTGATTTGAATAATTATCAGCTGTTACGGTATGCACAAATCATTGCCCATCCCTTTGACGTATCAGGGTTTTGAATGTGGAGGTATCAAACGCTGATAATAAGCATTTCCCTAAATGACTATGATCATTTCTTCCTAAAAGAAAAGTTTATCTGCATGACATTGTGAATTCTGTTTGAAGAGACTATCTCATAATGTGGGCTGTTGTCTGCATTGTGATCATTCTTTTGGTTTTATGAAGAGAGCTGTTTTCGACATCACTCCGACCTTAAGATCAAGAGATTAAACATTGGCAGATGCGGGTGAGAGTTGGTTTGACATGGTACAGAGCTCAGAAGCCAAAGAACCGGCTGCAGTGAAATGTGGCCCTTGTAGCTTTAGGAGATCATTATTAGGTCAATTAGAGAACATGGAATGACAAGAGAGAAAGGCAAGAATCAAAGACAGAGAGATTGCTGTATAAAGAGTACAAGAGATAAAACAGCTGGGTGCAAACATGTCTTTTTACAGTTAAGTCATCTTGGGTTTAAAAAGGAAAAAGTACAAGGCTGCTGGTGACTTTAAGACAGAATGAAGGTTGTCCTTGTTGAGGCATACCAGAGGTGCTGTTTGAGTTGAGCTTTTGTTGTTGTTAATGTCCCAGAGAATGACGCTGCTTATGAAATACACATACTGTACAGTCTCAATCCAACAACAGAGGCCCCGCAGACGGAGCCAGGGATTATTTAAAGGTTAAAATTTTAAATTTAGTTATCCACATTATTATCAACCCCTTTGCCAAGACCCAAATGGCTTTTTCCTGGCGAGCCCCATATTACCCTCTAGTTTGACCACTTTTTACACATTTAACATTTAGTTCAGCATAGTCTGTCACCCTTTTTTGTATCTAACATAGCAGCAATTTTCACTTCTTCAAATATCAGGATAGCTTTCTTCTTTTTGTTGACTCAAGATATTTACAAGGCTTCAAAGCCACTTCTGCAACTGCTCTCTACACATTTAAGAATACTTCACTCACAAGAACGCCTGTACAGCAGATCTGTACGGGTGGACACATCATTACCTGTCTGCTTTTTTGTTTAACCTAGAATTTCAAAATACATGGTTCTCCTAAATGACAGGGGGAAGTGAAAAGCCTGTAGCAACTGGTTATGCAATTTTCTCTGAAAAATGTCATTAATACTTCATACAGTTCAAACAGGATATTGCTGGTGATATGTTCTTTTACTGAGCAGGCTTAAGAAGCAGATTTTGCTTTATTTAAAAAGTAACAGCTGTTCCAAACTAGGCTAATTTAAACTCTCGAGTTAAAGGTGAAAATGTTTTTGGAAATTGATGTCAGCAGGAGACACTCTCTGAAAAGTCTTCTTGGCTTTGAAAGATGATTAACATCGCTGTTACTTTGCCCAGAAAATAATTTCTAAAAAGACTAAATTCCATTTTGAAGAAGTTCAGGATGAGTGTATTTACAGAGTATGACATTATCTATTTGTCATTACATAATCAGTTGCTTTAAAGGCATCACAATTCTTTTTCTGTAAAGCACAAGCACTTTTAACCGAACAACCTCCAAAGTAATTCACTCTCCTGCCTCCTCCTCAACACTTGGCCTTCTAGTAGAGAAAACGTCAAAAGGCTTTTCCAACTGTGTTTTATGTGTGGGCATTAAAGTGGAGAGGAGCAGCTACTCCAGTGCCCATTGATAAGATTGGCACCCTGGTTTTCAGCCGCGGTCCATGGAGGCTGCAGTTTCCATCCTGCCTAAAAGCAGCTGATTGAACTGACCAGCACTTTGAACCAGAAATTTAGAAACAGTGAGTGAAAGAAGCTGCATCAGCGGCTCTTAAAGTGGTTTTCTGCACTTCCATGGAGGCTGGCTGACATCAACAAAATTTAAGAAAAACTCTTAAGAGGACAGCCAACCGTACGATGATGGGCTGGGTTTGCGTCAAAGCAACATGGCACACAGATCAGATTCAGGCAATCAGAGGAGATTTTTTACATCCAACGGCAGCTCTCACCTGCACTTCTCAAAGCGAGGTGGACAACTAAGTAGCAGCACATCAATACATTTATGTATCCATAAAGAAACGTAATGAAGACAGGCAGACTCTTCAATATCCACATTGCCACACAGGTAAACCCCGCAGTGGTTCAGAAGTGCACTTATTGCTGAACAATCAAGAGACTCTGTGGGATTTCTTTGAGAATATTACTGTCTGGGAGATCTGATTTATTGAATGTGAGAGTTACTGACACTTTGTTGATTCAGACTTTGACAGAGTGATGCAAGGATGATTTGATTTTGGAGGTTAGCTTCACGTAGGTCCATTGAGACAAAGCCAAAGGGTCTTTTAAATGAGTTGTTAATATGGATGCATTTGATCAGCCAGCTAAGGAAAGGTCAGGAGAAGATTTCTGAGTTGATTTCACTAATTTTTTCAGGTTTAATACTCTGTATAAACTTAAATGGAGCCAAATGCTACTTGTAGCCACTGCAGCTCCAGTTTATTGCTGCCTTGCTGCTAAAATGCCCTCCAACCAAGATGTGAACAGAGAACACTGAATGAACTGATAACATTTTTTAACATCTCAAAGGTACAGCGACAGTCTTTTGATCTAGAAAATGAAACTGAATAGTATGTAGGTGTTACCATGTCATTCTTGAGTTTAACTACTGGCCAAAGCAATAAGGTACCATTAGCTCCGACATGTAGACATTGGCCTGCAAAGTGAATCAAAGACCTGCGCTGCTACCACTAGTAATTTTTGCCAAACCTGGCAAACCTTCATGTTGTTTACCTACTGATGCTAGGATGTATGAGAAGTAAGTTTACTTGGTGTTTTCAAACACAGTTTTAACTTGTGTTAAGCTGGATTTGATATTATTTGCCTGAATACATCCCTAGATTAGATTATTGCTAATAATAAGCTTTGTGGCCAAGAAAAACGTGTGCCCAGTTTTGTTCACAAAGGAATCGGCTAAAAAATTCAATAGAAAGCTAATGTGAGGCTATACAGAAACATCACAGTCGACTGCCTTAAGCATCAGTACCACCAAGCCTACAAGTTTAATTAAATGTTTGAAACAATTTTGAAAATGACTTCACTCTTATTGAGACGTGATCAACTCAGTACTGAAGGCTTTCAATTGCAAGTTAAACTTCATTTTTCAAAGATGATCCAAAATGAGGACATTTGAAGGTCCACAAAAATTCTGTGGCACCAGCTAACCGCTTGTCAGCAACCCCCTTTTGTGAGGCACGTTAAAGCTTAAAATGTTATTGTGGGGCATTTTCAAAACATTTTCTGTCACAGAAAACAATGATTCATTTCCCTTTAGCTTGTATTCACTGCAGACCTTTTCCAAGCTCTAACTAACAACTCATTAAAAAATCCTACAGACTTTGAGACAATGGAGCCAGGGCCTTTTAATATGTGTTCATTTCCACCTTAACAAACTCATTACTGCACCACTCCGTTATAGTTTTGTTTCTGGACTAGAGTACTAGGAGACAAGTGCTTCTGATGCTACTCAGACCCAAGCAAATCTGTAAAATATGTCCAATGGGTTTAGATGTATGGCAATGTTGGCAACAGGACGAACACTTGACTGAAACAAAACGTTAAATCAGGTGCTACATACATTTTTTGTCTTTAAGATATAATAATGACACTACCTTTACCATATAAATCAATTATATATTTTTATGTATATATAATCTTTTTTCATAATTAAAACAAAATAAAGAAAAATAATAAGAGCAGATCTTGACTCTTATGCGTTGGTCCCTTAAGGCTTGCTAAGCTGAAATGACAAAATTGTCAATTTTATGCATTTTTCATCTTTTGTTTTGTACATTCTTGTAGAAAAAGACCTTGCCACATAAAGAAAAAAAGAAAAATAACACACAACCTGGAAAACCTATGGCTTAGTAAGTATTTGTTTGCTATATTTTAATGAATGTACCTCAATTTTGTTGATTATCCTACAAAGAAGAAAAATGCTTGAAGGTTGATCTGCGCAGCAGACGGCGCAAAAACACGTAAGAAGAACAAAATCCAAGAGTTTACATTTATAGGGCAACATCAGTAATGCTTACAAGTCTTTGTGTCTCTTTTCCACAGCCGCCATGAGCTTTTGCGGCACTGTTTTTTCAGACTTAACACAGTTTGAGGTGCTGGAGCTCAGTTTCCAGACTGTTCCACGAGGAGGAGAAGCTGTAAGATGAGTTGTTGCTGAGGTGGTCCGGTGTTCACGTGTGAGGGGTTTCATGAAATGGCACCAGAGTGTCGGCTGGATGCAGGTGCTGTGATACGTGCGGTGCGTGCCACTGCTTGCGTTCCATCTCTACTTCTTGGGTGTGCATAGTACGAGCTTGCTGTATGCTCGGCATGGCTCCTCCAGGCCTCCTCTGGCATACACACGTGCACGGAGCTGCATACACAAAGAGAGCAAACACTCCACAGCAGCCGACATGAGAGGAGTTGGGTTGTTAAAGCACTGGCACTTTCCGGTAACCGCTGGCTTGGAAGGCATGGTGGCAGCTGATTGTTGTTGTTGTTGTTGTTCTTGCTGTTTTGTGGTTTGAGCAGAGCAGAGTATAGAAAATAGACACATTTATCTACTGTATATTGCATATGTTGCAGCATGTTGCCAAAATGAATGAGGTCATCATGTCCAGTTTTGTTTTGCAAAAAGAAAAAAAAGATCCCCTGCCACCGGAAAGAAAATTAAAAAACACAATAAATTAAACTGACCTGTCCACCTCCCTGCCAGGAGATGGAAAATACAACAGTAACAAGAAAAAAAAACTGGTGCAAAAATGTTGCAGAGATGAGGGATTCTGCTGACAGCTTGACTAGATGAAAACAGATGAAGCTGTTGTTTGTCTGAGACCTCACAGAGGGGCTCACAGGACACCCGTGACCCCCTGATCCATGCTTTAGATCCCACTGCTACTGTAACACCACTCAAGAGTAGGGCTGCAAACCACTTAGCTTCAGGACTGTTATCATAGTTTTCTGTCCAGACCCTGGTTTACTTGCTCAAAGTCAGAAATACTCTAACAGTCAATGAGCTGTTATAGCAGAATGGACCCAGACAGACGGATGAGGGGCCCGTGATATATCACAAGCAACCCTACTGGGTCAGTAACAGAACACAAAATCACATCTCAGTTGTACTTTTTCTTTTTTAAATCTAGAGCAGCCCTTCAAGTTTTATGACTGTGACAACCTCAGTGATAAGTAAACATTAGAGCCCTTTTTAATCAACATTTACCAAAATTCTTTGGGCGACTTGTAGGGCTGAGCATCATTTGAGGTTTTTTTTTTTTAGATAAATTGATATGTTTCATCTGAGATAAAGGGTAAAATTGTATCTTTTATATCAAAATGTTGATAGACCTTATGCCTAATAACATTATTTACCCTGAGGGCCACTGACAGTGATATGCTTAATGATCATCATCATCTGAAAGATCATCTGAAATGTTTAGGGCAAACGTGGCATTATAATTTTATCTATTTATTTTATTTTATTTGATCAAAATATTTATGTTACAGATGTTTAAGGAACATACTTTTTAACAAATGAGCTGATTTCTGTACAGTACAAGAACTGGCTTTGTTTCATTATGGAAAAAATAGATATAAAATGAGTGTGATCATTCAGCTAAAATATATTTATATATACATACAACTTCTGCAGACTGATATTTCTGTTTCAGTAGAGCAGAGCGACTACAGCGGTCTGTTCATTGCCTCAGCAGTGTGCTCAGTGAAAATGAGAAGTTATATTGTAAGAATGAACCAATCAGAATAAATTACTCAACAAAGTTGTGTAAGATGCACGAGTGTTACGAGGTGTGTGTCAAGTGTCCACCACAGTAAGTGACTGGCAGTTCCCTGAAACACACACTATACCCACACAGTGCTCAACATGTATTCTCAGTCCAGCCTGCAATAAGTTAGCATAACAGTCATCCAAAAAAAGAGTTGAACCAAAAAATAAATTAATTTCTCACAAAGCTATGTTGTTATTTCAGAATTATTTAACATAATTTTAGTACAAAAAGTGGTCACTTTCATTTGACCGTGCCAGCAAGCCCCACTAATAGATAGTCAAAGAGCAGCGGTGCATTTGGGGCAATTTATCACCAACAATGAGTCTCCTTTTCCTTTTTAAAATTCTGGCAAATCTTTTATACACAAGCAGCATCCGAATAACCCTCATCTTACAACACACTGTATGTGATGTAAAATTTAGTAACAATAACATAAAAGTAACAGTTTTACACAACCACTGTCTTAATTTGCTGCTCTCAATAATGTTATTAGTCAATTTTAGGCTCCCAAATTTCTCATAAAAATACATGTAACAAAACGTGCAGGCATTATTGAATATAGTCTTTCAAAGAAAACACTCATTTTTTCATTTCTTTGAGTAAGAGTCAAAAGACAAATCAATAAAAACAAAGTTTCCGTACTCAAACATCTGAACAACTGCACTGATATGTTACTTTTACTTCTAGGCAGAATTTTCATGGATTTATATGCTTTCCAGAAAGATGTATGCTCTAACAAGTGTGGTAAACTTCAACGTCTTCAAGTGTGGAAGCTTATTGTTGCATTCAGTTCAGGATGTGTTCTTTGATTAACAAATGAAATGATTGGATTACTCTTTAAATTTCATTTTGATTAGAGACATTGAGTTTTCTTGAACAGGTAAATTCTAATATGTTTAATCCAAGGTATTTGCAGCCCTACTGATGAGCAGTTTGCTGTCTAGAGAGACAACTGAAATGCTAATATACAGATGAAGATGTGATGATGAAGATGAATACAAAGCTCCGGCAGCTCAGAGGTTCTCTCAGGTGATTCTGTCTGGCCTTCCAGTGACCTGATGTGGTCTGAGCTCTCTCTGGTTTGGTGTGAAATGAGCGGTGAGTTTGGGACTCTACATGGACCCCAGTTGTCCACGTGGGTCTTTCAGAAACTTCATGTGATGATTTAGGAAGATGGAGGATAACAAGCAGAGGCTTCCTTTAACGCCTCTGCTATCCAATTCAGGCACAAGCATCCCTCTATTGATCCATCCGTTCAGACACTTGTGTGTATATGTCGGGCCAGGGCGACACACATACACACACCAATCCTCAGTTTCAGAGGCAGAACTCAGCAGTTTGTCCATGAATGGAACAGGATAAGAAAAAGAGCACATAGGGGAAAAGTCTTCACTTCCCTTTCCAACCAAAGGGGAGAACAATCAATGAATAATAAGACGATAATAATGCTTTAATGCTAACGATATGGGTGACAGTCAAATGTGTGTGTAAGCGTGTGTGTTTTGTAGTTGTGTCTACATCTTGATTCCCTCCTGTTGGCTGAGCTGAGACAGCGTTTTCTTGATTCGGAGGGCAGTGAGTCTTGCAGCGCTGTTGGCATACCAACACTCCCTCATTATCTTGGCCATCACCCGCAAGGCCTGCAGAGGAGAGACAAGACAAACGTTAATGGGACATAATTACAACATGATTCCCCTGGAAATTTACAGATCTGATGCCTGCCATGCAAATACTTCAATACAGTCGAGCTGAATATTAATGTGGTCAGGTACACTCTACTTCCGTTCAAACAGAGACTGAAAAACCACACAGAAAATCAAATGTCATGATCAGAGGTGTTCCCCAAGGCTCAGGTGTGGGCCCACTCCACCATCAATCCAAGGGTCTGGGGTTAAAGCTCTGCTCTAGGGGTTACATGTCAATGTTTTCCTTGAGCAAGACAAATTAATCCCACTGCTGTGTCAGTGGCATGTAAATGGGTATGGACCATGTGGATGTTTTAACTAGCACTGATGGATAATTCCAAAGAAATTTCATCAGTGAGTGATCGTGAGAGTAAATGTGTAAGTATGACCTGTGGTGTAAAGAGCTTTGATTGGTCCATCAATATCAGCATCCATTTTAGTACCTGCACCAAAGTTCGTACTTACAAAACATTGTCGATACTGTATTCAACATCATACAAAAGCATAAATGTTTAAGTTTGTAGACACATTTGGAGTCATGTCTTTGGTGGCCGTAAAGTGCAAAACAAAAGAACAAAACTAATCAAACAGCATTAGCAAATAAATAAAAAACAAACCAAGAGATAAAAGGAAAACACAACATATGGAAAGAACAATATAAAAAAAATTGAAAACCACACCAAAAACAAGATGGCAAAGATTACACCAAATAAAAAAAATTCTGAAACAAAACCATGACAGAAACTAACTGAAAAACAAATCAATAAAAAAGAAAATACATACACTTCCAAAAGAACAACAAATAATCAAAAACTACCAACAATGTTATATAATATTTATTTGATGTTTTGTTTAATTTGTTGTTATGACTTTGGAGATGTATTTGTGTTTTTGTTAATATTCCTGATATGTTCAGGAACTTATTTGGTTTGCTGTGCTAGTTTCCTATTTCTCATTGTGTTTTACTCTTAAAGGTCACCATACATGTCTGCAGTTTGGTGATAATTTAGTGGAAATGGAGAGAGCACATGGTAAACTAGTGATGCACAGTATTATCAGAACAACAACTGTATCAGCAGTTATTTGCCTAAAAAATTGGTATCGACAGCTATATTTTGGCTGATATTTACAGCCGATATTTTAAAATGTACAAATGAGCCATAAATATCCCACGTATTGGCTGTTTTTTTGGACGAATGTTTAAATATAGCATACTGATTCATCTCATCATTGCTGATTATCAACTTCTCTAAATCAAACTCGTACTTATTTGAAATAAATGTTGTTTTTTCTGTTTAAAGTTGTTTCTAACATAAGTAGACTGTCACCAGGACAGGAAAAGTTAAGTTTTAGTAAAGTGGACTTGGATACTGACAAAAATGTAATATCATGCACCCTTTTGAAAACTATACAACACTCAAGCATCAAGCATCAAGAGGAGGAATCAGGAAAATTTATGGAGTCAAACAATTTCAATACATTTTAGGAACTGTAATAATTTAACTAAATATTCAGACACTTGTTTTTGGTACAGATGTACTTGTGCTTACACTCGTATTGAAAGAAGTGGTACTGTCCATCCCCAGTTCATATACACATAAATACCCCACTTCTCAAAGCTAGTCAAGAATCACAGATTTATTTGATTCATCTTTATGTATGTTGAATCCTGCTCATTCCTCTAATTTGTCTATTCTACAATAACTTTGGCAGTAATTTCACAGGACTGGATTTACATATTATTTGGGAGCTGATTAGCTGGCAGAAGGAGAACAGCTGCCTTTCCAGTGTTGACAGAAGTTACTAATTTGTCTCATTACAGACCTGGCTTCATCTTTCATTTGGGAATTAGCGATTCTGTGAACTTCAAGTGGTCCCCTTTGGTATTCTGAGCATAGTCTCTCAGCTGCACTGAACTCCCCAGAGCTTTTCTGGATGTGAGATTACATAGTTTCAATTGAAGGTATTTCATGCAACTAATTTCATAGTTGGTTGGACAGAAATTCAAATCCAGGCTAACCTACCAATCTAAAAGTAAGAAAATACTGAAACAGTCAAACTTAAGCACAATTATTTTGTGTTAACTGCAGGTAAAACATCTGTGTGGCTTATAACAATAGTGTTGGCACTGCCAGCTTTGAAGTCCTTGCAATGCTAACATCCACATGCCTGTACTTAATGCGGCAATGCATTACTCTATTCGATGTACTGGTTTAGCCTGACAGACTCATACATTTTTTATTCATGGATGGCAATTTCTGGAAAAAATATAATTCAAATGACAGTGGCCTCTTATATCTCAGCTCTTATAAATAAAACCAAATGATGATAACAGACCATGACGCATCACAGAGGAGGCTCAATGCTCTGATGTTCACATGTTTTTCAGAGTAGTGCTGCCAACACAATGAAGTGAAGAACTCAAAATGTTAATCAAAGGTCACCAAATTATACTTTAGACCCAGATACCAACGTTTATTCAAGTTAGGAAAAACAAATATATTTATTACATATGGTAGCTTTAGTCCATTTCAAAATCAAACCCCCTTTTCTAAATTGATGGCCAATTGAACTTGAACATAAAGATGGCAGCTACTACTTGAAATTTTTAGAATCCCAATTGTTCTTAAGCTTCTTAAGCTTCTAACTTATGCATTGTCATTCAGCAAAGATGATTAGAATTATTGCTATTGCATATAAGAAAGCCATAGGCATCACATGTCCTGTACAGGCCTCTGGTGTAGCCTATAGTATGAAATCAGATGTGGCTGAGTGGATGAGTTCACGCAACTGATGTATTACTTTGATTCAGTACTCCAAAAAGAGAGAATCTTCTTTGGTTCATAAGTATCATAAGGAAAACCAATCAATGAAAGTGTGTTACAAATTTAGACAGTTATGCAGATCTGGACATCTCTGTTTGAGAGACAAGTCAACATTATTCTCACTGCCAAAGGATTGGATGCTCTCAGCAAGACAATAATAATTACCCATATGTGAGATTGAAAAAGCAGCATGAATGGGGCTTTTGCTAACAGCTGGGTAGAAAAGCCAGAAAAGAAGGCCCATTACCATGAGCGACAAACAGTCTACCAACATAGCCCTGCTCATAGCAGGGGTCTGCACTTCAAGATTAGTAAAAAATTGGGAGGCACTGTCAGTCATCCAATGAAATTATAACGATATTCACAAGATATTCTGGTGCTGACTGGTAAAACTGACTGGGTTCCTGTGTGTACAGTCAGCAGATCCTGTTTTAAAAATTTTATTCTATTTATTTATCTTTTAATTTTTAATGACTATCCTTGTTATGCAATTGTGAAATTTAAACTTCTGCCCTCTCTCCATCTTGGTTAAACTGCCTGAGAAAAAAAAGGCTTTAAAAGCATAAAGGGAGCGTTGGCTTTAATTTAAACAACCATAAAGAGGAAGCAAAAGAGCAGGAAACAAGCACTTAAAACTAACAACTGCTGTAGCTTTGCTGCGTTAATTAGGAGAATAATGTCCAAGTCTAAAAGTGTTCTGTAAAATTGCACATTGTTAAACACCAGTAAGCATTACTTGTTAAAAAATTTACCAACCTTTATTTCCAACATACTGCTGGGAAAAAACTTCTTTAAGACACATTGTGTCATGATACACAGCATTGCATTATATAACATTTACTTGGTTCACTCTAAAACATGAAAAGCAACTCAGAATAACTGCAGCCAATCATGTGGATAAAATCTCAAAATCTACAAGAATCATTCTCAGCAAATATGCTGAGCTGCGCCAGCTTCATACAATATTTACTTTGCTCGGTTATTTCAGTGTTTTGAAGATTGTTCTTTTTTTAATGACTGAATTCATTAAATTAAGAAAGCTTTGGGTTCTCCTGAGTTTTCAGTCTGAGATTATTTTTACACTGTAAGATTTTTTTGGTGGGGGGAATTAGAAAGACTTCATGCTCATTTATATTGTTAATTAGCCTGGCTTAATTTATAATCATCATCGCTGCAGTCTGCTTTTCCAAGTCCTCCGCAGCCTGAAGTTAAAGCTCTTCTACTTAAAAACTGTGTCCAAGGTATGGATTTAGCAGAAAAAGCATATCTTCTGAAACATCTTCTTTCCTCTGAGGATAGTTTTGAGAATAACTATTAGACAGTTTATAAAATAAATACTAAAGCAGGAACGAGAACGGCTGCTCTTTTCCAGCCATTCACTTCCTCATCCTCTTTATATTAATTCATTGGATTAATGTTTTTTTGGATTTAATCTCATCTGAGTAATTTCAACTATCTAACATTTTGTTTGATAAAGCCATTCCTCTGGTCTAATTAAATTACTCAGACCGACTAGACACTGCAAACAGGCTTTGATTTTGGGACAGAGCCTCCGGAGTTTAGACAAATTCCTTCATGTCTCCCTTGGCGGGGCAGTAAACAGCATCTGGTATGTATGACTCAACATGTCTGTGTGTGTGTGTGTGTGTGTGTGTGTGTGTGCATCTGTTTTCAGCCTCAATCTGTTGATGTCTGCCTGGTGGGGTGCGACTGCTGCTTCCTGGGAACTTCTTACATGGCTCGTATCTACAGCCAACATATTACAGTCCACCACTAATCAGGTGTATTACTGTGAAATTTACACTTCTTTGGATTAAAAAAGTTACAGGAGTAAAATTCACATGAAAACAGCTTCCTTTCACAGAGCTAGATGAAGCTTTTTTTGGAAATGGAAATGCTTCAAGAGTGGACCTTCTTTTAATTCATCTTAAAGTTCAACTACATCAATGGTGGATTGTAGAGAGGAGCGGAGGAAAATTCTTCTTGAGAATGTCGCTGTTAAATCCAATTCATTTAACAGATTTTTTTTCTACTTATAAGACTTGAGACTGAGGGACAGGTCAATCTTTGGTGTATGCTCATTTGTTCGAGCGGCTGAACTAAAGGGAGAAGAAACAAGCAGCAAACAGAAAGTTCTAAAATGGACATCTACCTTTTCTTTAACTCTGATGTGATTTGACTTAATGTCAGCTAATAACTGTTCAGCTACAAGGAACAACAGAAACAATATCCAGGAATCCAGCAGACAGAGCGAGGTACAGGCTGTGGAAACACACTGATTGAAGAGACGGGGTGATTTACAACAAAGTGCGCCAAGTGTACGGACTGCTGTGCAAAAAGATTATGTGAAAATTGGAGGTCATACCATTCAAATCAGAGCAGTAATAAAGAAACATGTAAGGAGAATGTAATAGTTAGGTTAAGGCTCCACCATGTTTATTAGGGCCCGAACGATATGGATTTTATGAGGCCGATGCTGATATATGGCAGAAAAAAATATCAATTACCAATTAATCAGCCGTTTAATTTATTAAATGTAAAATTAATTAAAAAACAATAGGTCCCTTAACACTTGCAACAATGAATATATGAATTACAGGCAGAACACTTAGCTGTTTTACAATACTTTGTCCTTAAGTATTTTTTTAACTTTACAACAGAGAGGAATTTCAAGTACCAAAACGTGTAAAAAAAGCATTAACCCTCTGGGAAATTTATTATATAACTTTAAAAAAGACTCACTCTATATATTGTATTTCTTATTGGTGAAAACTGAAACTGAAACTGAAACAACTATAACAAAGTTCATAGGGCAAACTGATAAATCAGATCCAAAATCATTAACAACTTAATGTGAGAGACTGAACTGACATAAACATATATTTTTTAATCTAACTGAGCACAGATACTGTATATTTTCTTTTAGAAGTCAGGGATTGGGGAAATAATTTCGGAGAATTTGCTCATCTAGGCACTTGAGACACTATGTTTGACTCCGTGGGTGTGTTTGTGTTTTAGTTTCTCAGGCTATTTTTCTTACATATAAACAACTGATTAGTAACTTTGATAAAATAATTAAGAAATCATTTAACACTGATGCATTGGCGGGTACACCCTCCGTGTTCGCTAGTGCAGGGGTTTTCAAAGTGTGAGAGAGTATGCCTCCCCTGAAAGAATGCAAGTCTATTGGGCCCCGCTACACCACCCATCACACACTATCACAAAAAAAAAAGTTTAAAAATGTGTGCATTACTCACATTTGTACACTGTTAAAGATCTGTTTCATCTTTTGGCATTTCTTTAATATTTCTGATAATGTTGCCTGCATCTTTTCTTGAAGAGAAAATCTTTAAACTTCTAAAAAAAAAAAAAACGAATGAAAAAATGAATAAAAAAAGAAAACTAAAACATCTTTGGGTCATCTTCAAACATTTTTGTGAAAATTTTTGCCAATTTTGTCTCCATTTTTGTCTGCATCATTTAAAAACCAAACACAAACAGCCTAAAAAAAAGATAATTTTATAGCCTTAGACCAATGTAGGCAGTTTAACTCCGCAGAGTTGTTTTTAAGACCTTGAACAGATTTTGCATTTTCTTTAGTCCTGCTTTGTATATATCCCTGCCTTACCATCATGCATACATTATTTTTCTGTAGTTTTGACAGTTGCTTTCCAATAACCATTTTGCTATTAGTTTATAAACAAATTTTCTGCCATTTTCCACCCTTTATATGTAAATAAACTCTTTAATTTTTAAAATTGGGACATTTGTAAAGACTGTGGGGCACTGATCATTGAGTTATTCCTTTTATTTAAACAAGACTACCAATATTAGGGAAATGCTATTCTTAGTGCTTGCCACAAGCTGCTCTCAAGAAGGGAGATTCTCATTTGAGAGCAAAGAAGCTGTGAGTGCTGGTAAAACAGCAGCAGAGTGCATAACCACGTTTTCTTCATATCTGGATTATAAATGCGTGCATAATTGCGATCTACATTAGTGATCTGTGTTCTGGTGAGCACATGGAACTCATTTGGCTGGGATTTCATTGTTATATTGAATGCCAGCAGGAGTGTCAGGGTCATATTGAAGAACAGCTTCTTGCTTCAGTCTAATAAATGAAGAAGTGTGAGTGAAGGAGCCCTCAGTAATGATGATCATCTCTAAATCAGCTGTTAGGAAGGTCAGAGGTCAGCATCAGCTGGTCTCATACAACAAATAAACATCTGACACTGAGTGAGAAGTTAAAAGCTTCTAATATACTTGACTTATTATTCATTGCAAAAACTTGGCAGCAAACCAAAGGAGATTTTCTTTCCAAAAACCCCATTTGGCTTAATAGAAACAATATGCTGCACAAACGAGTAATCGCTTGACAGAGTGAACATAGCATTAAAGCTCACAAAGATTTAGATAAATTCAGGGACAAACAATATCTCATAGTCAGAGGCTTTCCAGTTTGGTTGATATTCAGAAGGAGTAATTTAGGAGCTCTCTGAAACACTTGTCATTTTATGCTAATACTGGATTTTTCAGGGTCTACAAACACTCCTATTGTGCATCTGGAGGCACCGTCTAGATAAGACTCACTAAACCTGTTTGTCTGTCTGCCCTGCTATGGTTTGAATATTAGTGGCTTTTTGTCAATACCTTTCTGTACATTCCTGTTTAACCCCAGCCCAGACAATGAAACTGGTCCCAACCATTACTAATAAAAGAGCAATGTCAGGGAACGGTAACACATGCACACATCAGATTTCATGTCTGTTCAGTCATTGTTCAAATCTGGTTATGGTTACAAAGGGTTTGGCTGACTATTGTATGATGAAGCTCTGAATCTTCCATGACTCTCATTTAACTCAGGGATCTTGGCCCAAGCGTCCTTAACTTGACACTCTACATGGTGGATTTTACACAAAAAGTATGGCAGTCTCACTTCTGGTCAGGAATGATGTTGCAATATTGCTGCATTTTTCATTTGGCCTGGTTTCACTTTCACACTGCAATTTATCATGTGGATCAAAGCCCAAATGTTGTGCAACATAACCGCCTGTCCCTAGCCGGGGCTGTAGCTGTCATCTTCGTTCCTGCCTTCCTGCCTATTGTTGCACTACAGTAAAGAAATACACAACTGGGCATTGAGGAATAACATAGTTTAACATGGTTTAGCAGCATTTAAAGCTGTAGAATAAAGAAACCTACAGAGGCTTCAGCAGAAGGCACTGGATTTGACCTTTTTTTTTTGCTGACGACACACAGCTGTACATTTCTATTTCATCAAATAACCCAGATGCTTTTCGATCTCTTCCTGCCCGTCTTTATGATATTTATGTAAAAATAATAATATAACTATCACCCTTTTCAAAAACAAGTTACAAAGCACTTTACATTACAAGTAAAGATAATATTACAAAACACAAGAGGTTTTAAAATATACAGTAAAACAACAGAACAAAGCAGAACAAAACAATTTATAATCAGAAAAAAAGTCTAAAATAATGAGTTTTTATGACTAATTTAAAGAAAGTCTATGCATTAGCTTCCCTGATTTCCTCGGGCAGGTCATTCCACAATTTAGGGGCCCGGACAGAGAAAGCTTGGTCACCCTTCATTATCAGGTTTGACTGGGGAATGGTTGGTAATGACCCACCAGGGGACCTCAGGTTATAAGAGGGCTGGTAAGGGATCATAAGATCAGCAATGTATTCAGGGGCTAATCCTCTACAAGCATTAAAAGTTAAAATTAAGGTTTTTAAATCAATTCTAAAACAAATTGGGAGCCAGTGAGGTGACTTGTATGGATAAGCAAGAATTTTTTAAAAATTAATGCGGGTAAAATGGCAATTCTTCAGACAGGGACGAACTCGAAACACATAAAAAGCAAGCAAACCAAAAAACAAAACAAACAAACAAAAAAACAGGTTAAAGCATAAATTACAAATCTGGGACTAGTTTAAGATTCAGATTTCAATTTAAATCCACATTTTAATATGATAATTCACCTCAGAAATAATGCAAATGGTGTATTTTTTTCTCTGTCAAGTAGATGATCCCATGTTTAACCCATGATTTTATCAGTTGTACTGATTATTGTATCTTTCTCTTTGGTCGGCCCAAAAAAGTCTCTCTGAAAATTACAACAAATTCAGAATGCTGCTGCTCAAGTTCTAACCAGAAAAAAGAAACATGACCACATAACCCCTCTTTTTAAATCTCTCCACTGGCTTACTGTTCCTTTTAGAATTTATTTCAAGGCTTTATTTTAAAAGCTTCAAACGGCCTTGCCCCTCCACACATTTCAGTGACCTTCTTTCATTTTATGTTCCGTCCAGATCCCTAAGGTCCTTGAATGCTTCCCTTAAAACTGTTACTCATGTTACCCATACAAGAACCCAGGAGAAGGCTTCTGTTTTATTCCCAGGAACTTTGGAATAGTTTCCCCTGGATATTAACATGGCAAGCTCTCTGGGTGTTTTAAAAGGTAAACTTAAGACCCATTTCATAAATCTGCCTTTAAAGTTGGTTTGATTTAGCTGCACTAGACATGCAAGTTTTCATTTAAGATTCCTCTTTGGTTTTAACTACTTTTTTAAGTGCTTTATCATGACTTGGCTTACTGCATTTCATTTTCAACCAGTTATGTTTACCCATTTTGCTGATTTTTTTCATTTTATGTTTAATTTTTGGTTTAAAGTTTTACTTTTTTTTTATTGTATTTTAGTTAGATTTTTATTTCCCTCCTGTCTGTTTTAGCCTATGGCAGTTTATCTCTTCTCATATTCTGTCTGTCTTCCTCTGTAAAGAATTTAACGCTGGTTTATGTATGAAAAGTGCTTTACAAATAAAGCTGAGTTGATATGTATGAGCACTACCCCAAATTTCTTACTGTTGTTATATTTGGCCAAAATGAATCCACAATGCATGGCTTTTCAAATTGCTTCACTAATTGGCTTGGATCAATTTCACACCTACGGTGAACTGAACTCTGGTTTGTTTGGAAGTGAACCTAGACCCCCTGGTTTTAAGCTGACCAGAATTTGGTTCTTTGGTCCACACCAGAGTTTTGTGGCCCCAGATAAAACTTTCCAAAAAAAAAAAAAACCCATAAATAAATGAACAAGAGTCGTGTTTTTCTGGACCAAACGTGTTAGGTGTGAAAGCAACCAAACTTGAGGCTGGTCTCTGCTTGAGGTCCCCATCTGTCAGTAAGTGTTTCTTCTTGCCATTGTTTGCCAAAATACCCTCTGCTGATTTTTCCAATGTCATTTTTTGCTGATACTAATTATACACCTCACAGAGAAGCCTTGGTATAGGTTTATCAATGAATTTCAGTTACATATGAAGATTAGGATATAATAAATATTTGCTTGAATCTGATATCTGATTGTGTGAAATGTTTTTTGACCTAAGATATGTTTTTTTCTGATTCCATGACTTTAAGGTTGCTTTTAAAAAGTTTTATGGGAAAAAAAAATAAAAATTCATAATCTTGAGGTTATTTTGACCAAGATAACAGTACAACATGCTAAAAAGTGTGGTGTCAAAAATAGAAACCTGCATGGATTGGCCTAAAGCTTAAATTTGGATAAGAAAATGCTTGGCACCAGATTTAAGGTACAGGTTAAAGTATTTCTTTGCATTTTAATCAATGCAGGCACAAAATTCTCGACAAAACCTCCATCTAAAGTGTAATGTAGCTGCCTACCACTTGTCACCACCATGTTTCTGTGACTATTTATGTTCATAAGTAAACTAAAATGTCATTGAACATAACATTTGCAGATACAAACAAAAGTACTGTACTGCTTGCTTGCAGTCTTCGGTGTTGCCCCACCTACTTCCACCACCATCACATCACATGCAGTCTGTTTTAAGTTGTGTAGTCCATCATTCTTGACGGGCAAGTCACTGTGCAAATTTATGGCTCTGTTGTCACCTAGTCTGACATACTGCCCGTGGTTACCTACCAAAACAATTGTGTAGTCTGAACTCAGCATGAGACTGATCAGGTTTTCACTTGAGTTCAGATGTGTTAAAAATGACCACCCCGGAACATCCTCAGTCATAACATGGCTGTCATGGGAATATGGTCTAAATTCATTCTATCTTCACTTGTGACATTAGTTATACCTTGGTTGCCTGTATAAAAACGTGATTCAAAGTTTCTTAAAGTTTCTGCTGTGCTGTATCTGCATCATTTCATAATAACTACAATGTAGAGGCTAGACAGAAATGTTCAAAATGAATGTGTTTGATACTTGAGATAGTCACGAAAATGTCTTCACCAATAGTCTGCAGTTCTTAGAAAGGGCTTCGTGTTTAAAAACTATACAGTCTTACAAAGCTTCTATGCCTTGAGTGAATTGAGTTTTGATTCTGAGATGAAGGTTGAGAACTACAAAGCTCACAAAAAGGTGTTCTTTATATTAGGGTACAACCAAAGTCAATTCATTTTCATAAATGGCATTGAGCACTACAAAGCTATGATAGCAACTCAAAAAGATTAGAACTTTTAGAGGAAGAAAACCTTCAATATTCTGATTAAAACAGGCAATAGCAGCTTAATCAGAAGTAACACTGATCATTTGTTCAATGGATGAGAAGTTAAAACAAAGACAGTCATGTTGCCTGGCTGAAAAGGCCTTATTGGCATTTGTTGAAGAGCTTTTTCCAATCTTCCACTGCTAAGAACAATGGAAATCCAATTATTATGGTCTATACAAGCCTTATGTATGAAACTATAACACCAATCAAGAATTTGTTTTCCTTATGAAGAGGGAAGATTCATTTAAGATCACAAAAATCACAGTTGTCTGGAGGCTGCCAGCCAAAACGTGACCAAGGTCAAAATACAATACAGTGTATGAGCTCTGACACTGTGTGATGTGCATTTATATCCAACTGTAAAGAGTATGGGGGCGGCGGAGTCGGCTGCTTATGACAAGGCTATGTTTAAAAAGGCTGGTTTGAACAGCAGAGGTGGAGACGTTGTAGTTCAATTCAATCCTCACACGGTTCACTGGTGATAGCTGAAGACAGACTTGAATTCTTAACTGAAAACAGAAAAACTGACCCCCCCCCCCCCCCCCCAAAAAAAAAAAAAAAAAAAAAAATCAAACAAATATAGGGATACACAATTTTGGACTTTGCCAATATCTGATACTACATCTGATAGTTCAAAATCCATTTTAGACAATACCAACTCAGTTATCAATGAAGACATACTCTATATGTTTTCTCATTGCAAGGGACACCAAGTCTCAAAGGACAAAGTCACTATTACTGTGACAGTCTATTTATTTAAAGACAGACATAAAACCACACCAACCAAATTCAACTCAACAATTAACGTGAAAAGTTTTGATCGTGGACAATTGGTTGGATAAAACTGTAAGTACTGTCTTTGGATAAGATGTAAAATCCTATGTATTCCTCACAGAAACAGAAAAACAAAGGTTCAATTGCCTTTTTAAGACAACAGCACCAAAACGAGGTGCTGTGGAAAGTGAGCTCTGTAGTACAAAAATGAAAATGCGTCATATTGCATTGTTAGGGCTTCCATCCCTTTTCTCCCCTGAAATAAGCCTGTGATATAAAGCTCAACTGGTGCCAATGCATAACAATAAAAGAGGGATGTTTTACTGAGTCTCTGTGTCTATTTCTTACTGCTGTCGCTGTAATTATGTGGAGTTCAGCTGCTACAACATACACTAAATTTTTTGTTTCGTTTTTCAAAATAAAGCATTCTGACTTAATAACAAATGCAGAGTTTTACTATGTGACATGTTTATTATTGATGGAGCCTTACTTAACCACAATGCCACTGAATGTGTAAAGTTGCAGAGGTTTCTGCAGACTCCCTTACCAAAATGAGGATTTATCCCACTTTTAGAACCATTCGGGTCTTAAAAGTAGCTACTAATGGGACCACATACACCTTCAAGCAGTTGTTCAAGCTGCTGTAATTGAGACTGAAATTGTTGTAGCACTGTGAAATGAGGCAAGCCTCCGTACTTCAGCACACAGTCTGTGACAGAACCACAAACACTGAAGCTCTGCAAAGAGAACACACACTATGTTGATGATATCAGCAGATATCAAAGGTGAAGAGAGAAAACCTGGAACCACACTGCTTCGCTGAAACACACATCCATTGTAAACACACAGCGCTACACATAGAAAGGATGAGGTCTCCTCTGCTCAGTGTATGTGTGTGTCCTGCACAATATCAGAGGAGACCTGCTAAAGTTGGGACTATTACCTGAGCTGCAGCATTAATACCTGATTTGTCACAACTGTACCGCAACTTTAATCTGCCTGTTAGCATGGCTGATAGAGCTTAGCTCTGACTTAATGGGATAGTGTCACTTTAGCTCTCTGTGAGTGAGACAACACATCTTTGTGTTTAAAGTATTGATGACAATATTCCTATAATTCATAACATGGCACAAAAACATACTGATGACAGTGTGAACACCAGTTTACCACCCAGCACTACTTTTGAATTAGATTTAATTATCATAACTGAACCACAGGCTGCAGAGTAAAGTTCTTTGCACACCAGACGTGATTTTTTAGAATAAATAATTTGCACATAACTATTTTTTACAGGTCAATGCAAGCCTACACACCAGTAATGTAACTTTGCCAAGCAAAACAGTGGCTTTCATTGTTTTGGAAAGCCTCCAATTTTTCTCAAGTTTTGCATAGTGTAAGGCCAGATCCGACCAATGAGAGCACTTGTTGCTGGCCTGTACATCACAGTCAGTCAAAACATTCAACATGGCCGCCTGTCCTACTGTTGTGAACAGTTGGTCCTGAAGTGGCTGAGGCACAGTTAATTTAAATCAAACTCATTTAGTACTTCTCTCCTCTGCTGCATCGGATTGACCCACAATATTTCTGTTTCAACATGAGCACCAGCTCAGTCACTTGATGTCGTGTTCATTTTGACTTTTGCTTTTCTTAAATGTACATAATATATATGCAAATATGGGCTGCTTTCAATGTGAATGGAAAAGTGCATCCAAGTTGCCCCTGAAATATTTGCTAATTCGTGTCATTTATTTGCATTTCTATTGATGTGTAAAGGCCTTAAGTCTCCACAAACCAAACAGTAAGCATAATTGCTCAATAAATCATCCTTCAGATATGTACTATTAATTTATCTGACACATTTCTTAACAAATTTATCAAGCATTTGTCACAAAAAAAATGTATGTATTCTAGAGATCATTCAGTAACTTGTTTAAAACTGAAAATGCTATTATTATTGGACACAGATTTCGAACAGTAATGAGGAATTTTAATTTGATACCTTAATTAAAATTTATAATGTGCTTTACTATTCTTTTCCTGTAAAACAGTAAATTTGAATATTAATGGATAACAAAAATAAATTGGATTGTAGCTAAATATATTTAAGCTCTAAAAAATCATTTAAAGAATACTGTTGTATCAACCATTACATAAACATAAAAATTGATTACGGTAATAACCAATGCTGTTAATTTAGGGCACCTGTGGACACCTTGCATTGGGTGGTGGTCTAATACATTGTTTAAGCACTGTAAAAATCTGCCAAAGATTTCTCATCAGTCAATCTTGAATTTGTAACTTTTCAGGCTGTTATTTTTCAATACTAATATCATGAAAATAATATTGTTCATCCCTAAACAAATATTTGAATAACTGCTTGATATTCCTAACAACCACCTGGAAATCAAATTACCAATAAAATCACAAATCATCTTGTTTAAAAACCCCAAAATAAAAACAATAGCTAAATTTAATTCTCTTAAAAGACCCCATCACCAAACTGTTCCCTGCTAAAAAATGCCAACAAAGTATTATTATCATTTATTTAGTATGGTTCTACAAAGGGTTAACATTTTAATAAGTAAAGACACTACAGGAGTTCTCCAACCTTATGGTCCTGTCTCCCTACTCACAGTGTGCAGCAGCGTAAATTTACCAGAATCAGCTCAAATTAAACTGTAATGACTTCCAAAGCAGTAAACAAACTGATACCACAAGTGTGTGTGCCATGTCTGTGTGTAAAACACTTTTCAGACTGAAACCAGAGACTGCACGAAAAACAGCAAATGCACTTTCTCCTCCGACAGGCTGAGTGGATGCTTCCTCTCTGGGGACTGTGGGCGCGAGTATGCCTGTTTGTGGGTATGTATGTGTGTCTGCCTGTATCAAATGATAGAGCTGCGTTACTGAGAAGAACCCCTGGGCTTTGCAGGTGAAGATACGATGGGTATATCTACTTTGAATATAACAGATTTCCCAAACCCTTGGCAGAAATACACAAGTAGATTTTGAAACATCGCTTCTCTTGAGCCAAACAGTTAAATTGTGGACCACAAAAATCATGATCTCAAGTCCAAATGTCTCCACATTTTGCCGTATCAGCACCTTAAAAACAAAAAGGTTAAAGCTGTTGGCAGTTACTGTTTACCCAATCAAACAAACCTCTCACAGCGTCTTTTTGTCACATCCCCATTACTGTTTGTTCCTCTTCAACAGCCTCCTACCCCCATAAATACGCCTTTCACAGTTTAAAGATATGAGATTTAGTGAATGGTGCAACAGAGAATGTCATGTTGTGTCATTTTATCTTTACACATGAATCAATCATTTTTCATTTGTATAGCCTCAGCTCATGATAAATACGATCTCAGGCCTCTTGCATAAGCAGCAGCACTAGATCATGGTCTTTATTACATTATTTATAGAGAGCCAATGCTAATCCACCATGAGCATGGCACTGAGCAACATTACACAGAGGGACGCTGCTCAGGGGAACCTGCCTTTATATGTGTAGAAACCTCAAGCAGAGCCAGATTAAGATACATATCAAAGAGGGCTGCCTGTCAAGTGTAAAACATAATCCTTAAGTTAAAAAAGACCCAAAGTTGACTCCAATTCTGTCTGTCTAGTTTGAACTTTTTTGCAGTATTATTCAAAGAGGAATAATGAGTATGATGTGAGACAGGGACTACAAATCAAAGCTTAGAAATAACCTACTAAGTACATAAAGCACAAGAGATTGGACAGGAGCTATGCCTTGTTGCACTGGCTATATGTGGGTAACTTCCATCTTAAGCTATGGTGTTAAGAGCATCCTTAACCCCAATTCGAAACTATGAAGGCTGTAACTTGAGTGATGTTATTGTCTGCCCGCACCATGGAGATTTATTGTCCTTTTGACCAATTACTGAAATTTTTTTTTTTTCTAATTTAGTGTTTGAATGATTGCTGACAGCCTCCCACTGAAGTGTTACATTTTGCTTTGAATGGCACACTAAACTAAAACAAAAACATTGATAAGGGAATCATTAAAACTTGTTTAAACTTGTTCTTACACAAAACAAGTTCTTGATTCCCATCCCTATAACAAACTAAAGCAGGGGTGGGCTGGGAGTCATCAGATATTTCTAATGGATGTAATCTATCACAGAAATCATACTGCTTACAACAAACAGACTGTGATTGTCCCCAGTCACCTTCCATGTTATCCCACCATTCAAAGCAACAAGCAACAACTTGACTTGAAGCCTACTATCAGCTAGGTGTAACATTTAAGTTGTGACTAAAGCTTTGACTGGACCCATCTCAACTAGTGTGACACCATAAATGTTAGGAAAGATTGTTATCCATCAGAAGTTAACACTAAAGTACACACATGGCCCTGTTTGAACTCAGTGTGGATTTACTTACCTGAATTTGAGGATGGTGAGCCAAGACATTGCTACCTTAGTTAAATGAATAACCACGTCTCTCAAAGTATGCAGTCAACAGTACTGATGACAAAACTTGGGTAACTAAAAATAGCAGTTGTCTTTAAATGGTTCAATTCCATGAGAGGTGGCCTGTGATTGAGCTAACCTGATAAAGAAGGAAGTGGTGGAAGCTTTGTATTTACCTGCCAAAATATTTGACAACAGCTGTGTGCAGTAAACCCTGGCAGTGAGCAATACTGGAATAAGGAGCCAAACTCTGTAAACATCAAACATCTTTGACATATTGACAGTCGTCTTACCTCACAGCTCTGCCAGCGGTTAGGAATGTTGGGCCGAAGCTTCTGCTCACAAACAACCTTCCTCATCTCCTCCACTGATGGATCTGACTGAACCAGGTCATAGTAGGGCAGCTGGTAGTCCTCATGGATACCTGCCAGAAAAATATCTTATCAAAAATTCTCCTTCCTCTTATTGAAACGGTGTGAGACTGTAAATTGAGTCTATATGATGCATGATCAGACAGTCTGATGCACATGCAGCGCGTATGCATCAGTCTGTCTGATCATACATCCCTGCTCCATCCAAGGTACCAGTGTGTCAATATTTCCATAATTAACCTCCCTCCTCCTCTGCTTTATTCATCCATCATCCCCTCCTATTAATCTGTCATGCTCCTCTTCATTCAGCCAACGATTCATCTCCCTCCTTCCAGCGCTCATTTGATCCTTACCTCCCATAGAGCAGCGGCTGGCGATCTCCCAGAAGACCAGGCCCATGGCGTAGATGTCTGCCCGCTTGAAAGACTCAAAGTGTTTCATGTTTATGGAGTCATCCAGGACCTCTGGTGCCATATACCTAAGAAAAGAGAAGATACGCTGTTACAAAAAAAGGACTGCTATGTACTGCAGTCATTTCAAAAGATTTTTCTTTTGTCTTTGCACAAAGTATGACAGACCAAAATATATCAAATATTATATCTACATACTTTAAATATTAAGCACAATGGCGATGAACAATCAGAATTTTAAAAAATTTTCAAGCAAAAAATTACAAATGGTTGTCACAATACCATAACTACAAAGTTGCTAGATTTTAAACCTTTGCATAAGAAAGGAAAAAAAAAGAAGTCCAGCACAACCAATACTTGGGCTTTTTTTGTTTTAGAATATCAACAATTAAGACAAGGTTTACAGATGGTATTAATAAATCTTAAAAAAACATAAGCAGGGCTAAAACATACTGGAAAAATATAATTTTGCAGTAGGTTTTTCTCTGACAATATAGATTCTGATTTTAAATGGGGTACTTCATGATAAATTCTGTCTTTACTTCGTTCCTTTTCTTCATAAACTTTGCAAATAAACTAGTGGCTTTTAATTGCATATTTGTTTGCCAACATTATGATCTTTCTATTGATGTTCAAGGTTGATTCTTCAATGGGAGCTCTGTGTTTTTAATTTCTAAAAGCTTACCATTTTTACTTATTTTTTATTTGAACATCACAAAACACGTATTACATTAATTTGACATTTTCCATATATTTTTTATTCCAAAAGTCCTTTAAAACATGTTCATTTTTTTCTTGTCTCACACTCTGGCTGCAATGATTATAGTCCTTTTTTATACACACAAAGTGCACATACAGGTCATCATAAACCGATACAGGCACCATTAACACGAAACAAAGTAAAAATCATTTATCAAAAATAATCAGAATAACAACGAAACAAATAAATGAATAAAATGTAAATACAGGCATAAAATTAGTTTAAACAATAACAGTAATAATAATATAAGAAAAAAACAGTTATTAAAAATCATGCTTTTACTATTCACTCTAACATTGTGTTATTGCAGTAGCAGTGGCATTACCAGCCGCCAACTGTTCAGAAATTGTGTAATCTGAAGTCATAAAGAAAATGTTATTTGTTCCATTTCATGTACCTAAAGCTCACCATTTTGAGCAACTTAGCATCTGTGGTTGTTCCGAGCTAGACCATTTTTCACCAAACAAACATCTTTTGTATTGATGTTCATGTAAGGCACATTCAGTGGGTATTTCCAGAGTTATGACTGAAAGAAAAATGGTCACATCATTGTCATTGTACATACTGTGATGTTTCTATTGCACATGAGCTCATTGTTGTTACAATGTAAAAACAATTATTGTTCAGTCCTAATAAGCAACAAGTCCTCATATGGAGGTTTAAAATTTTTCTACCATCTGAAATATCGTGCGTTTCAAATTGCCTCAATTGTAATGATTGGTGGTACCAAAAAGTAGAGAAACTCAATGATCTTTGGTCATATTTTGCCAAAAAGCCAACAAAACACTGTCTAA
Source organism: Cetoscarus ocellatus (assembly GCA_037902135.1). Classification (NCBI taxonomy): domain Eukaryota; kingdom Metazoa; phylum Chordata; class Actinopteri; order Labriformes; family Labridae; genus Cetoscarus; species Cetoscarus ocellatus. The sequence goes on from JBAMNC010000763.1 coordinate 1,356,907, forward strand.
ATTCCACAAAACAGGTTGGCATTATCTGAAAAATCCAATTTTGCTCATGGTTTCAACATATTTTTGCAAAAGTTTGCCTGTTATCGTTGATCATTACTGTAAAATTCAGAATGTACATCACACTGACAGTTTTAGTATGTCTCCCAGAGGAAAGGGGGGGAAATAACATTTATGTTGTGTTCAGATAAGTCCAGGGTGTGCAATTTCTTTACAAATGTAAAACTGACTAAGCACCACTGGTTCTGCCACCTTTAATAAGGCAGATGAATGATTGTTGGGATGATGGCACTCACACAGCTTATGAGAGTTACACTGGTCACTTATCATTAACAGAGGAGTCTTTTTATATAATTCAGGGCAGCACATGGTCTATTTACTTCAGGTTATGCCTGTGCATTACCCTAAACTCAGGTTCATGACTTAATAAGAGCCCTAGAAGGAGTAGCTGTTGCTTTGGTAGTGACTAATTTGGATCTAAGAGAGAAAGGGTGAGAAAGTGAGTTGATGAGGAAGAAAGTGAGCAAGCAGATGATTGATCAGATAAATAAATAAATTAAATTAAATTAAATGAGGTATAAACGTTGCCCAATAGTTTTATCACCCCTTGCCAACTGTCACTGTATTTCCCCACACATGAGCAGCGATGAAGCCACTTGTAAGCTACAGTGACTGCTTAGAACTTTGAACAGCATTACTTTGTATATAATGTGTGACTGTGGTGGCTGCACTTGCATACGCCAGACCTTATGGTTAAAAATTAAAATCAACCATATTAGTTTTTGGGACTTCTATGTCTGTTTCCATGGTATTTTATAGATTTCAGTACTGTTTGATAATTAATGATAATGTATATGCTTCTTATATAAAACTTAACTAAATAAATAATAACGGGCCGATATTTGCGTTCTTTACTTGAATCGGCATCGGCCAATTCGTGCGGGGGGTTCGCCAATGTATTTCTCCCCGGCATGATTTACAGACAGGCATCCATGGGCAGCTCTGTGTTGCTGGAAGACCCTGCAGCACATGCAGACGCGTTACCCCTCCCCCACTGCAGGAGTGGTGAAAGCAGCATCTAGGAGGCTGCTTCACAACAACGGCAATTTTTAAACTTTCAATTAGCCTCTAACAGTTAAACTTAGTTGAAATATTGCCACCCACTTTGAAATAGGAAACATGAATGCCAAGTGCTAGTTAAGTTTGTGGGCCAGGAAAACGGGAATGCTGTTGAATGCTTCATCTTTAAAACTGCTTACCATTGTATTTAGGGAGCTGTTGATGTAGTTGTAGGCTAATATGTACAGCTGTTACGAACACCGGTTTAAGGATTAAGTAATGTCAACGTTGTCAATTCAGTTCCATGGTGTTTGTAGGAGTTTAATTCAGCGAACACTGGGCTGAGGTTAAATGCGTGTCGTGTGTGTGTGTGTGTGTGCTCTCTGTGGAGCAGCCGTGTCTGCTATCAGAGAGGTCTTTAGCGTGCACTAAAGAATGAATATGTTTTCGTGAAAACATGTTTAGAGCTGTTTGCCGCTGTTATCAATCCAGTGTTAGCAGAGTTTTTCAGTCAGCGTCTGCTCAGCTGATGTGTGTGTGTGGAGGGGGTGCGCGTCTCGCTGCGGAGCAGCAGCAATCACATTGATGGGAGATAAAACCCCCAAGAAAAATAAAATATCGGCCGAAGAAAATCGGCAGTCCATAATTGGTCATCGGCTAAGGGTGATGGAAAAAAATTGGTATCGATCAGTCCTAAAAAATCCATATCTGTCGATCCCTACTGGAAACTATTTCCTTTTCTAATTTTAATCAACATCAACATTAATTACATCCACAAAAATGATATTTTAATACCCTTTATCATTTGTTAACATACTGATACTTTTTAAGAACTGAAAATATTTCCCAGCCCTCACATTTCTACAAAGTATTTTTATTGTTGTTGTTTATCAGACAAAAGTACACTCTTAAAAAATAAGGGTTATACTCTAGCCATGAACGAACTCTATTAATTGGACATGGAAGCACCAACATCCAGAACCTAAGTGGATTCAAGTGCATAAGCAGTAGCAATCAGCTAACAGTGTGAGTGCAAAGTAAAAGGGTGGTGTACAGAAATAAATTGGATCTCAGACTTGACAGAGAGCCAAAGGCCCTATTTCCTAAAAGCTTCTTAAGCCTACCGTGATCATAAAATCCATTTAACAAAGCTTTTTCAAGCTTTGATTAAGTTATGGTACATCAGACCCTCCTATTCATTGATTCAAGGATAGATGCAAAAGATGAAACTAATACAGCTGCAGGAAAAACTTCTGCTTTAATTCAGTATTCAATATTTATGTTCACCTGTTCTTTTTCCTATTTCATACTTTCATACTAATATTAAACCAAAACTCATACCCATGTTATGACCTCAAAAGGGATAATGGTTCTATCTGAAACTGGCATTTTATTGAGTAACCTTTTGAGAACAAGTGGCACCCACATTTTGGTCTTCAATGATGATAAACAACAGTTGAATTAACATCTTTGGGACAGGTAGCCAACAAGATCACATCATAGTAATATTTAAAAAAGAAGATATGTTGGCAAATATTAAAATCATCAACAATCAAGCTAAAACCATCAAGACAAATAGCAGCTAATGGGAACTGTAAGTTGCCCTTTTGAAAACTGTTTGAAAATCTGTTGAAAACCGACAGATTTTTATGTTTTTGTTCATTTGAACGTCTTGAACTCAAACCCAAGAATCCTAACTTGAGCCTTTTCAACCCATTATGACCCGATACAATGTTTGCCTGTTTTTACCTGTAATGACGGTGCTTTGCTGGTGCAGTATGTATAAGTATGTTGATAATTTTATTTCTGAATGATACGTGATTTAAAAATATTATTCATTTTAAAGTAAAGGTAATGATTAACAGACAAAGCCAAATTATCTAATTGATTTTGTTCTGCCACCATCTGCTACAAAGGCTTCGAAGACTTTTGTTAACATAGACATTTCATGCAGATTCTTTTACGGCACACTCTTTGGTTTAAAAGGGTTTAGCTTAAGACTTATTTTGATGAGAACTCAGGTCTTGTAGTTGTATGACACTGTGCTTCCTGTTTCACTTTGTTTTATTGTGTGATATTTTGTCTGCTGTTTTGTATTTGCTGTCAGATTTGATGGTTGAGTTTATTATACATTGTCTTGAGCTCCCTGTGTGGTATATTTAAAGATAAACTGTTATGACTGTTATTGTTTGAGCTCTCAGCCAATATTGATAGTTGTGAAGTACAGGCGTAAACCCACAAGTTGTGGCTGCCTACCTTCGCTGGCCAGTTAATGGGGAAGTAGCGATAGAATTGATCACTTTTTATTGGTAACAATGCCATTACCTATTGTGCCTGGTGATCCAATTCTTCACTGATTCCCTTATCAATTCCTGTGGATTTATTGTGAGGGAAAAGCAGGCTCACACAACTTTTCCAGGTAAACAGAGAAGCAGCACAGAGAAATTTAACGCCATCCACAAAAATGTGGTGTTGACAGGTTGGTCTAAGGTGTTACGCATCTCAGCATGCTTTGAGCACTTAGGCAGTCATTTGTGGTACCCAATGGATCAGGGCAAAATTTGACATACATAATTTAGAAATCTTTCTTTTTACTTGTTTAAAACTAAAAATGCTATCCTTACTGGACATATATTTTGAACAGAAATGATGAATTTCAAACTGAATTCACCCTTTTATACCCAAGTTTGAGCTGGCTCACAGGTCAGAAATTAATCAAGCATAATATTCAACCACAAATACTATTTTTCCTGATCATGAATACATGCAAATAACTATAATTTAACTTCTTGATCAATAAAAAGTAATGTGCTTTACTATTTTTTCTGTTTTTATTCTGTAAAACAGTTCAATTGAAAATTCATTGATGACAACAATTATATTTTTTAGGTTGCAGGTTCAAGCCCAGCTCCGGGCGACACATGGCAATGTGTCCTTGGGAAAGACACTTAACCCTAAATTGCTCCCACTGCTGCGTTAGTGGCGTGTAAATGGGCATGAAAGGGCGTGAATGTGTTAGTTGATACTGATGGAAAACTAACATAGAAACTCAGAATCATCACTGAGTGAATGTGAGACTGAATGGGTGTGAATGGGTAGATGTGTAAAGCTGCTTTGAGTAGTCAAAGACTTGAAAAGCGCTATATAAGCTCAAGTCCATTTACCATTTAACATACTGGTAGATTAACCATTACAGAAACATAGAAAATGATTATGGTAATTACCAATGCTGTTAATCTGAACACTAAATAAGGTGGTGGTCTAATAAATTTGTTAGGCACTGCATATACATGATGCTGCCATCTTTGATAGCTTCATGAAGCACTAAAAGTACAACTCAAACAATATTTTACAGTAGATAGAGCTAAGAGGGCTTAAATAAGTGGCACAGATACCCATGCTATATAGATGTCTCTGTACATGAATAATCCAACTCAGTTTTGAAATAAAAATAGAGTATCAAACAGTATTTCACTACTACCCAGTGGTCCATGACTTGCATAACCACTGAGTATTTTAGATCTGTCTACTTCTGTCAACATCACCGTCCTCTAGCCTCCTCTGTCATAAAGCTTTCCATCATCCAGACAGCAATAATTGCACTAAAGACAGTGATGGACACAGATGGTGGTCATTCAATTTCCTCTTTTTCCTCCTCATTGGAACCTTCTTTTTTTAAACACTTTCTGTCTGCTCTGCTTACTTCCCATTATCCATTCACAGTTTTAACACTATTCTTTCCTTATTCAAAGTTTATTTTATCTATTTGCTGTGATACTCCTCTTTCTTTCAAATACCATAAGGATTTATACCTTATATATATATAAAGGAATTAGGGCTGGACAATATATCGTTATCGTATCGATATCGAGATATGAACATTCAAGATATTAATATCGAAAAGCAACAATATAAACGAAATAGATTCCCCCGCGCTAAAACTGCACTTTCCGCATTCTTTTGTATTATGTTGTTTTTATATTTCTGAAAAATGCTTGAATTTCACCGAACCCGTAGTCATATCATATCGTATCGATATTGAGATATCTGGCATGAATATCGAGATATGAAATTTTGTCCATTTCGTTCAGCCCTAAAAGGAATCTTACAACAGGTACCCAGTGAAGAACAGGCTTTAATGTACATCCATCCATCTATACTGATTATCCTTTCCAGGTTTGTGAGAGGTGGGGTACACCCTAAAGTGGTCACCAACCGTTCTCAGGGCCACATAGAGAGTCAAGGGCAATTTAAAGTCACCAATCAATCTAATAAACATGTTTTGGTCTGTGGGAGGAAGCTGGAGTGCTTGCATGCACAGGGAGAACATGCAAACTCCACACAGAGAGGCCCTGACACAGGGATTGAACCAGTGACCTTGACCCTCTGAGGCATGTGCACTGCCTGCTGTGCCACGGTGCCACCCCTTTAATTTACAGTTCAACATCAAATTAAATTTTATTATGAATTCTCTGATAAATGCATGAGTTGAATCTGATATGCCCCGAATGTAGGAAAATTATACTCTTCATTCATGGTTTTTCATTCTTTCCAGTTTATTTTGATTTTAAATCACAGGGTGACAAACTGAAACTTCGATCTTCTGTTCTCCGTGTTTAAAACAAGTGTTTAAGTCTAACATCTAAATTATGTGAAGGAAAAATTGAGTGATGTTAAACTGTGCTAGCGAAACTGAATGAATATATATTCCTTTATATGAGTCTGGAGATTGACAAACGCAGTGGAACCAATAGCCCAAGTTAAATGTGGGTTATCAAAATTTTATGTATCCAATCTAAGATTGAATTCTTTACATTTTGCAATTAACAGTCTTTGTAGCTGTTTAAACCTTGAATAAGTAAAATGTTTCCCTCTGTTAGTCAAAATTCTCCATTTGAAGGCAGCAGAAACAGCTTTAATATGATCATTCAACCTCAAAATTAAAATGTGCCACACTGTGATCAGGAATCATTACACAATATTACTCATTGTAGCTACCTTGATAATTACAGTGAATAACGTTCCTAGCTGTGATTAAGAAAAAGGGAAAAAATAAACAAATAGCTAACCACAGTTTTTTCATGGGTTCATCCTAAGCCTGAACAAAAACACAGATACATTCATAAAACTAAACCCTGGAGCTCTGCTTTGCCTATAGTCAGTCTTGGTTTGTTGGGAAATAGATTCAGCATTGTAGTTAAATAACTCTGCTCCAACAGGGAGATAAAAGTGTACAAATAATGAATTAAGGGCTGTGTATACAACAGTTGGTGCTGCTTCAGCTGAAAAACATCTGCAAACTATTACTCTGGAAAGAACAACATCATAATTAACCATTATAATAAGTCAAGGGACACAGAGAGTCATTATGTGGCAAAGAAAAAGTAAAAAGCGCATTTATTTAATAAACTAAGCATTGCCTCAAGAATCAACAGAAAACTAACACACACACAAGTTCTGTTTTTGAACCTACCCGAGTCAGTTAAAGATCGTGGGGTTCAATGGCAGCCCTGGTTCTCTGAGTGAAGAGACTATATCTTTAACTACCCCGTCACATAACATGTACGGTATAGAGTCCCTGTGCTTGTCAGTGGATACAACTTTAAGACACACTGGCTACCTGGTCACACCCCACAGCACGTCTATAAAGTACCTCAATAGAAAGATAAATCACTTTTACTCCACACAACTCCAATGTGTCAAGACCAAATTCCCTAAAAATGTCATTAGTTTTTATCAAAATCTCGTGATGATAATAAATCCTTAAAAAAAACAAAATCAAGGATCTACATCCTGATCACAACCAAAATCTAATCACTAATACAACCACTTCTATCTTGTGCCAAGACAAACATTCCCTGAATGTTTTTAGGGATGCACATTTTATCAGAACAACATCTGTGTCTGTGAATAAATGACTGAAAAGTTGATTAAAATATGACATTATTTGCCCATATTTACAGCAGATATTTTGGCTGTACAATCAAAAAAATGATTAAAACATAAAATATTATTTTTCATGCATTACATCTGTCTCCAACACAAATAGACTGTCACCATGCAACGTAAAGTTTTAGTAAGATTTCAAAAAGTGGAAGTATGTGCATATCGGAAATTGGCAAAAATCCAACAAAATGCATCCCTTAAATCCCTGTAACCAAACTTTGTCAAGGACTTTGAGTTATCTTCCTTAAAGAGAGATGGACAGGCAATCAAAGAAACGGAAAAACACCAGGAAAAAACATAACCGCCTTGGCGAAGGTAACAAAACCCTAGTGTTGGAGAAAAAACTTAGATTGTTTTTGACTTTGATCATCTTAAAATGGCTTTTTTTTTTATTTTACAAAACTTAGTAAAATCAAATAAAATTGCAGAAAAAATATGTTTAAATTTTGTATTTGACAAACAGTGTGACAAGACATACCCTTCATATTTGTCTAAGACACATCAGTTTCAAACACCTTGGACATTAGTATGTATGTTTGAAAATTGTTTTTTTTGATTTGGGGTAAGTGTGACTGCCTTCACCCCCAAAGTGCTAAAAAATATTAAAAGTTGACTTTGGTCCATATTACCCAGCTGTAACTTGAGCACTCCTTTGGCATGACTCCACTCTCCAAATTGCTACCAAGGTTTCAGAGTGTGAATGTGTTTGAATGCAGTTAGCTGAATCCTTACAGGCAAATGGGACTCTGCATAATAGTCTCTACCATGAGTGTGTGAATGAATGTGATTGTGAACAGATGAGAGTGATGTACTTACAAGTGCTTTGAGAGGTTGGGGAACGAGGAAAGTGCAATTTAACTGCAGTCCATTCAGCGTTTAAAAGCAGCAAACATGTATAAACCTTGACTTTTTCAGGCCTTAGATGAATAGCAAGTGTCTTGAGTGGAACAATTTGTCTGCCAGGGTCTTTGAGAAACTACAGAAAAGCCTTTACACACAGATAGACAGAATTCTTGGAACTGTTCACTTACATGTGTCCTTCTTGAAGTTCTGAGGACACTAATTGGAAGACAAATATCTGAAACATCTACATAAAAGTATTACTTATTCGCACCTCAAAACAACGCCGCAAATTACCTCAGAGTTCAACTTTAACTTCCAGTGTCTTTGCGAGTTTGGACTTATGAAAGAAGTTAAAACCTACACACACACTGCCTGCATCCCATCATCAATATGTAACATGAATTTCAGCCAAGGCCAGAGCGTCTGTGAGCACTGACCCCAGGGCTTACTGAATCATTTAGTGACCCTGTAATACGCTGGCAGCATCAAATCACCACACGGAGAAAGTAAGAAAGAGAAGAGGTAAACAAGACAAAACAAAAGGGGAGAGAGGGAGGAACAACAGAGCAGGATAAAAGCTGTGGATTTATCAGTGAAAGAGGACATAAGGAAAGGATTTTTAAGAAGAAGGAGCACATGGCAGAATGTGAAAAATCCAACCCAATTGTTTGACAAGTTCACTGAAAGTTAAAGAGATACACAATGAAAAATGTTTAAAGCATCTGTAGTCTGGAGATTAGATAATCGGCCAGCCAATTAAATCGGCCGATTATAGCCCTTTTCAAAGTATTCAACATCGGCCAGAGTTTTGCCGATGTAACGCTAATATATTCTTACTTTCTCATAAAACAGCAAAATGCTGTTCGGTGTCCAAGCTGCGTAGAATGATGACACTGCGAAAGATGGCGGCGCGCGTTGCAGCGGCTCTGAGCTCTACTGATGCTGTGTGTATGGATGACGGAGTGTATGGGGCAAAACTCGCCTACACTAACACGGAGTTGCTGAATGTTGTTTTTGCCTGCAAGTCCGACATAGCGGTCGCACAATATACTGTTGGACATAGTGAGACCACCGGGCTCTCTGCTCAGCTACGGAAGCAGCCGCACAGACCAGCACTGCCGAACATTTCCTGACCAATGTCACATCTGTCTTTCACAAAACTGACGAATTGGACCTTCTGATGGCAGGGGATCTGTTCTGTGATGATTATTATGGAAACCTGGCTTCACCCTCTTGTCCCCGACGCTGCAGTTGAGCTAACTGGCTAGCAAGCTAACTATGCTAGCCTCAGCATAACTCCCTTGGAGCTCTACGACGCCATCAGTCGGCTACAGCGGACTTCATCATAGCTGGGAACTTTAATCAGGCCTGTTTAAAGAAGTTGGTGCAATATGTGCAGTGTCCCACAAAATATTTTGATTTCCTCACACATATTACCTCATGTGTACAATAAAAAAGTGGTTCTACCTGCATTAAAACCTACTTCTCATATACTAATCAGGACTCTGGGACTAAAAGGCAGATGTCACAAGACAAAGTTCATAATTCATCTATATATTTACATTTTAAATAAGGTTATTTATTTTATTTTGAAGGAACTGACTGCAGTTTTGCACACTTTTTTATCTTGTACTTTCTTTGTAAGTTCTTTGTTCTTGAAAGTTGCAGAGTAGAAAAATAAAAGAGGCTTATGAAAAGAATGCTACCTTAGTGTTTTTGTTGCTTTCCTCTCACAATGACCTTTTACAAGTTGTTCTACCTGTACTATAACCTATCTCTTATTTTCATCAACAAGAAGAACAAGATAAAGAGTGACTGTTCTTAAGGTTTTATAATTAATTTCCCAGAGGTTTAATGCTTTTCTCTATGTTTTTGTACTTGAAAATTCCTCTCTGTTGTAAAGTTAAACAAAAACTTAGGGACAAAGTATTGTAAAACAACATAATGTTCTGCCTGTAATTCATATATTCATTGTTGTAAGTGTTTTGGGACCAAATTTTTTTTATATTCATTTTATATATAATTTTTAAATTCATCGGCTGATTAATCGGTAATCGGTATTTTTTTCTGCCAAATATTGGCATTGGCCTCAAAAAATCCATACCAGTCAGGCCCTATTAATTAGTCAACAGATGTTTTTATAATTACCTAATGAGTCTTATTATTACTGTGTGACTTTATTATTAAACTATCTTAAATAATGAAACAACATAATTATTGTTAGTGTTATCATTATTATATTTACCTCCTACATTTGACAATTGCTCTTTCAAAATAAAAATGTGTTAAAGTTTCCATTTAAGCCATACATTTCTCATGTTTCAAACATATCTATTATTTACTTAACATGGATGATTTTGTTTCAGTGTGATGCCTGGTAAGCAAAGCTTGTATGTCAATATGATTAGACTTTGCTTTAATGTTAAGTTATAGGAGTGGAGGAAGTAAAGGATATGTTGAGTGGGAGGAAAATGGATGCATTATGCTTTAAAGTGAAGGACTACTATATAAATAAGAGAAAATCCACTGCAGGGGTTGCACTCTAGCTTATTAAGAGACACATCAGTTCTGATTTATGAAAATGATGCTCAAAATGCCTTCTCCTTTAATGCTCGGGAAGTACTGACATACTGTTATACTAAAGGGCCATTAGACAAATATCAAAATGATCCATTCAAACAATTTTGTTAACTGTAGCTGGGTGAGGATATAAAGGAGATAACTGAGACTGAGTTTGAGTTATGCCATCATTAACAGAGCACTAAAATGTGATCTTTGGCAGTAAGAAATAATGGGATGAATGTTTAGTATTTATCTGCATGAGCAGCAATCGGCCCATTCTCCAAGGTGCTCTATTTGAGGTAAACACGCACATCTGCTTGCGGCTGTGGGGTTAGCTCTTACATTAGCAACATTTTAAGCCAAGCTTGTTTTGCAACTTCTGCCTTGGTGCAGACAATCAAGCCTCCATTGTGCCTCCAGACGCTTAGCTGATGCTATTATCAACATTAATACTAAAAGGAGTAAGACGACTCACTCCACAGAAAAACTTGCTACAGAAAATATGTCTGTGCTTTTCATTAAATGACGATTATGTAGTCAACTTTTGTCACCTAAGCCTACAAGCATCCCTTACTTAAATGTCCTGTTGCACAGTTGTCACAATATGACAATGCTAGAGTATGTTTCAAACAATTTTAGTACCTGTTTCAATACCAAAATGGTAACAAAAGAATGACCTCATGGCACCAAAAACTATATAGTTATGTTACTTCTGATTGACAACCTGAAAATGAAAGAAAGTCTCACAACACACACATTCAAATTTGCCATACTATTGACAGTAATAAGTGCTAGGCAATTAATTCAGTTTCAGTTATGATTATGGCCTCACACATAAACGCAGAAATTGTCATTAGACGACCGCAGGGCTGCATGTTATACTCGCTCCGTGTGCATGAAGCGCTACCTCCACCCCCTCACTGCCTCACATGTCGGCTCTTCAGAGTTGAACCTGAGCTTGCCGAAGAAACATCTGCATGTTTTTGATGAACGATGGGTAAAACTGTTCAGTGTTCGAGTCCTGGGCGAGATGTAAGTGTGGTTCATTGCTTCGAGTGACTTCGAGTGTTTCACGCTGTATGCCAGGCTGACTCAGCGCAGGTCTTTGCCCTGCCTGTCAATGATCAGGGGCCTCATTTATAAAACATTGTGTAGGATCCATACTAAAGGTGAACGTGCGCCCGAAAGCTGAAAATGGTGTGCGCCAAAAAAAAATCTGATTTATAAAACCGTGTGTGCGCACACTTGCAAGCAATTTTCCCTTTATAAATCACAGTCCACCTGGAAAGTTGCACAGGTGGTTTCACCTCACATCCCGCCCTCTACACACCCACCTACCTTTACGTAGGAAATGACTTACGCCACTTTCAAGCTCCGTTTTGTGCATAAGCAAGCTCTACAAATGAGGCCCCAGAGCTTTAACATGAGGCAGTGAGACTTCTGCGCTGTGTTTCAAAGTAAGGCTGGTCTGTTATATTTAATGATAAGATTAACTTTGTCATCGTTTAATGCTTTTATTCTGAACGCATTTCTGGTCAGTTGATGAATTATTATTGTGACTAACAAGGTTGTCCAGTGCTTTTCTGTCGTCTCTTTTAAACTTTCTTTAAAACAAAGTATAAGTTCTGAATAACAGAGGAGGCTGTATAAACTATGTGAAAAATCACAATAGTGGTGATGTTTGATAAGATATCTCTATCCCCATGTCTGCCTGTCTTTGCATGCAGTTTTTTTATGTCTGCATGTCAGCAAGGAGGACCTTGTTTTTATTGTATATTATTATACAGTTAAACATCTTATTAAAGCAGAATTCCTAAAAACCTTCAAAACAGCTCAAACCACTCTTCAAGATGTGACCAACACTGTCATTCATTTAGCAGCCTGTAAAAAAAAAGTGATTAAATCCTTTATGTTTATGTCTTACATTGGACTATGATTTTTTGTATTATATTGCTCTTTGACTTTCAGTCATATTATATTACTTCATAGTTCATTACTTACTTTTTTAAGACAGTTAACATTTTCTAGAGAATTTGTTATTCAGCTGTAGCTGCATCTTAATGTAATATGATTTATTGTGATTTCAATATCAAGCAAAATATGGCAATTTTAATTTTTTTGCATAACTGGAAAGCCCTAATGGTAACGAAAGGCAAGCAAATAAGATTTTCTAGACAATGACGCTTACCAAAAGCAAAATGTTTCATTGAGTTATCATTAATAAACCAGAAAAAAAGTGACTCTGCTGTCTGTATTTTTCATTTGCCTTAAAATGACATTTTCTATGTGTCAGTGTTTATGCAGTCAACAGTCTGCAGGTCTAGACATACAGAAAGAAAATCTTAGCACTCTAAGTGACATTGCTGTCTCTTACCTCTACCCCGATTAAATGGACCAGACGATAAAGTTAGTGTGCATCCCAATGAGCTGCATAAGGGACTTCCCATTCATGCATATAGGTTAATTTAAGTTATCTGAGAAGAGGCTGTGATACAAGGTCAAGCAGAGAAATGCTGAACTTTTGCACCTGACATCTACTCTGAGCCCTCGCAGAAGCAAAAAGGACATAACCTTCTAGGGGTGTTCGAAAATATGAATATACACAAATTCAATGCCATACTATGCTGTGCAATCATGTATCAATATTCTCTAGCACAATATTTATATTTCAGCAATGATAATCAATAATTAACTGAAATTCAGGGCATTTATTTTGTACTGTAGTTCAACCCCTGGCCTCTAGTTGGCAGCAAACATTCAGACATCACATTTACTGGGACAGATAATTAAGTTTATCCATGTTGCAGGAATCATGCTCGATGATCATGAGCTGTACTTTTTTGCAAACAAGATAGTAAGTTCACAATACAATTAAAAATAAAAAAGGATATTTTGTCAAAAAAAAAAAGATATCACCCTGTTTGTAATACTGGAATGTTTCACAATATATTGTCAGTCCTGTATCAGAATAATTATGTCATCAGATTCTTTCTAATTCACAATCCTACCACTTTGTAAGGCAATCACTTTATATTTGATATTCTTATATCTGTTCAAACTTGGGGCTAAAAAAAATTGTATTTGAACTGCAAATCCACATTCATACTGAAAATATACAGTGCATCACAACATTTGAGCGCCTGGAGCATCTAACTGTTTGATCCAACAGAGGGCGTTCTTCATTCACACTATTATAACCTTGCACAGCAGCTGGATCGATCTAATTCAATGTCTGTAATCAGGCAGATCCATCTTGCCAAGCTCCAATCTACAAGGATTGTGAGCGGCCCAAAGTGGCATGGTCCAATCAGAGTCTTTTATAGCAGGGAGAAGAATGAGCTACGAGCAAGAAGACAGCAGGAAATGACTGCACATGCAGGGATTAGCATTGATGCTAACAGCATTAGTAGTAGTTTTATCAGATTGTGACATTGCTTCATTAAATAAAAAACAAATATCAGCACTACAACTTCTCTGTAGTAAGGCTTTTTCCACATCAATTTCGTCATGTTTTTACAAGAGTTTGTTTTGAGGCTACCCTCTGTACTTGGTACGTTATTTCCCTGTTTGCAGCTATATCTGCGTAACAAGACTGCAGCTTACTGAGGGAGAGGAGACAACGTTCTACTGCATCTAAGGTACTTAGTGGCCATATGGAGCTCAAACCCCACTTCAAAAATACTGAACTATCCCTTTAAAGGTTCTTCCCTCCCAAATACTTTTTCATGGGCTCTTTCCCAGATGGACTGGTGAAATATACTGAATGGTCCATCTGGTGTGCCAGGTTAAGAATATTAGCGAGTATGCTTGACAACTTCGAAATCAATTTCTGGGAAAAGTGACAGTCCGATTATTTTGCATGCTACAAGGTGCAACTTAAGCTGCCATCAGACTTATGCAAATGTGCAGATTTGTATAGGTGTGGTGACATATTCATAAGACCTTTTTAATCAATCTCCACTTTGTGACTCCTTTGGGTTGAGCAAAAAAACAACATTTTTTTCATTTTAAACTTTGGTATATTTCCTATATTATCCAATGCAATGGATATTGTACACTTTGTATCAATGAAGTATTTTCGTTTTGAACATTGCTTGAAAAAAAAAAAAAAATCAACACACTGAATCACTTAACACTTGACTTGCTCTCTTATTCCCCATATGAATTTGTTTTCCCAAAAATAAATAAACAAAAACAAAAAATAAAAATAAAAACAACAAAAAAAAAAACACCATTTTCTTGCCAGGCCTTTTCCCGTGCAAAATATGTTTAAGGAGTTCATCTTACCTTTTTAACACCAGATAATTATCTAATGCTTGACACAGGAGTCTTTGCTGGTGCCACTGTGTTATTCTGCTCATGGGTTAATGGTTTAAGTATATTGTACAATAGGTTCTTGCCAGCACATTTCTTTTCTGGAATCACAATGGATGACAAACAGGCACTACAACAAAGTTTATGTCACTGAAAAAAAAATTACCTTCACATTCCTCAGTTTACTCCTATGTCTTTATTTTCAATTCATATTATCGACCTGCATGTAATAATAATAACAATAATAATATCTATAACTCAAGGCTGTATTTCAGTTGTTGTTAAGCAGTGAAGAAGTTAGTAAAGGATGTCTCTCAAGGTCTCTGCTGCCCAGAGCTCCCCATTAGTGTGATCTGTCCATGTCAACAGTGCTACTTTGAGCATCAATGACACAACTCCTGTCACTGGTGCTCAACTTTATAGCCTTGCTGTAAAGCACTTTGGCTCAAACCCCGTCCGTATTTAAAGTGCTCTATAAATAAAAGTTGAGTAAAAAGAGATGTGCTGACAACCAGGTTAGCCAAAGACTGATCTCCTGAAGCCCAAGTGAACTAAGAGTCAACCCTATGAGTCCAAACCCTTGAGGAAAAAAGCCTGAAATTTGAAATGCCTGACTCTTTATTTACACCCCAATCTACTGCCTTTTTTCAGCCATGACACACTGCAACCCTCACGCACAGTGACAACATCACAGGATTTGTTTATCCCCAAGGAAATTTGTCATTATTTCATAAGAGAGGGCCAAGGGGGTTGAAACGGTCAAGCTGGAGCTTTGCTTTAACGTCATTCCAGAGCTACAGTGCAAACAATGGAAGATTGGGACAAGAATGCAAAATGATAAAAGACCTGTATTTATGAAGCACTTTTCTGGTCTCCAACCACTCAAAGCACTTTTACACAACATGTAGCATTCATCCTTCCAAACACACAATCACTAACTGATGGTTGAGGCTGCAACACAAAATGCGTAACTGCCCATCAGCACTAAACACAGCTATTCCCAAATCAATGGCTATGCCCCAGGCAGCATTTGGGTGCAATCAGAGTTTGAACTAGACTTTTTCTTTTTCTGCCAGCCAAAAAGTCCAACAGTTATCAGGAATTCCAGTCACATACTACAACTACCATATCCTTTGATTAGCTATATATGGCGAATTTGCTGGACATATGTGACATGCAGCCCCGCCACTTGCTTTTTGTCTTAATTGTAGAGGTGTCTATAAAAACTATCAACACAAAGAGTAAAATAATTGATAACAGGCAGATGAATGGTTGAGGATATGTTCCATTGTACCTCTTTTTTGTCTGTTTAAATGTGTGAGCTTGTGTCCCTGCACGTAATCAAGTGACCATAAAGCAGAATGAGTGCACCAAAGAGAGTGTTTGGGCCTGGATCAGGACAGTAAACTGTAACATTGGCATGACGCAGGGGAGTAGGACATATCTTTGTGCATTTCAGAAGAAGATAGTCATCAGGTATTAGACAGAGCCCCTCAAATACCTTAGTCATTTGCACAAGCTTGTTTGTGGCAGAGCAGTGCTCATCGGAAATTAATGCATCTTTTCAGTTCAGCCACCTTGCTTTAGGTGATTGTGAGTTCAGATTTTGGCCTTACTTATTCAATTTATGTTCCAAGGCTACAATTTTCAATATTGACACAGTAAAGGGCTTATAGGGAAGTTTCATGCAAGAGAGAGAGAAAAACGAAAGGGAAGACTCAGTAGGTCGGGGGTTTACACTCTCTGACGCAATGATCAAATATCATTTTATGCAGATGATCAGTTTCAGTGGTAACAAATCAGAGATGGTCTCCAACATAACTTGAACATCATGGAGCACTTCTGCCAAATTTGGGCTACAGAAGTCTATGTTGTTAAAACCAAAATATTCCGTATTCCTAAAAAAAAACAAAAAAACAGTTACAGTGTCTTGAAAGCAAATGCCAGTTTGTTCTAAAGAAAAAAAGTTCACACGGTCCTACAACTGCCTTTGCTATATGACTATTCATCCCTTAAAAAAACAAAGGGTAATGCAAGCAATAGACACAATTATTCAAAATCTTGATTTCAGTTAGAATCTGGACTAAAAAAATGTGATTGTATAACTTAAACTGTAACTGTAAGTTGAGTGGGATCTGGAGTTTGTGTCATGGAATAAAAACCCAATACAGGCTCTTCATACTGAATTCTGTTGAAGCGTCCTCAGAGTTAAAAGGAAAGCCCAAATAATCAAGCAGGAATGGGGTGTTTCCAAACAAGTATTTAAAATCGAGAACTGACTTACTGGATGTATCTGTATCAGAGCCCAACAGTCTCAAAGCATTAAAAACTTTTGAGCTGAACCCTGAAAAAAACCGCCTCCTCAGCTAACTGATACTGGAGCAAACCAGCCAGGTTCCCATGAGCAAAGATTCATCCAAATACACAGCTGGGCCATCCACTAACCTTTTAGTTCCCACTCTGTGGTTTGGAGCGATATCAATGGTGTCGGTTGCCGAGTCATGGCGAACAGCTAGACCCAGGTCAGCGATGCAACAGGTCCCATTCTTCTTCACAAGGATGTTCTTTGACTTCAGATCTCTGTGAGCAATAGCTGGCTTACCTGTAAACAGAGCATTCATTATTCAATAAAAGCCCTACAGAGTGCACTTACCAAATGTTGACAAGTTTGGTTTTGTCAGTCTAATTGGTAGAAGTAAATCTGCAAAAGAAAGGTGTGATCATATTCTTACTCTGACATTTGTGACTTAGGCTTTGAAACTCTGGAACACTTGTTTACAACAGAGTCACTGAAAGAGGAGCTCAGTTCAAAGAGATGCATTTAGACAAGACACTGCAAAGATACCTGCTTTGACCCTGATTAAAATCTAGGTTGAGGTGGCCTAAATGGCTCTCAAATGATAATCATCTTGGCTACCATGACAATTTAGCTAGCTGGATAGTAGACAGTTTCTACTTATCCAAGCACATAAATGGATTATTAATAAGACACACAGGTTGTCAATTAGGCTTCCCTTCTCACACAAACAATTGTGTAAAACAGTAAATTGCAGCCATGATAGCTGTATCTGTCAATTGCACTTCCCCATGAGTCTTTTTTCATAAATTTGGACCAAATTAAGGAGGCCTGTTGATCTGAGCAGCGTGGATGGTAACCCAGAGTTGGCTTAATGAGATTGAAAGGGTCTGCTCCGACTGCAAATGTAATGCTAAACTGGCCGATCAAATAAATGTATTTGCACATTCCTGGTGCTTTTTTTACCCCATTATTGCTGAATTTCTGCCTGTGATGAGAGATGGAACATTTCCCACTGTGACAACTTCACAGGGGTGTGAAATCCACTTTAACAGAGGACTGTTTTCAGGCTGAATCATGCTTGAGAGATTTAATAAATGATAGAGCTTCATGCTATTCTTCCCTGGGGCCAACGGCCTACTATCCTTTTACCGTAATAGTCAGAGAGGCAAACTGATATTTTTTTAGGTTCTAGAGTCATTTCAACTGACAGTTTCCCACAGAACAAACCAAATGTAGATAATCAACACAAGTCCCTTACTAAGAAGATGGGCAATAAGACCTGAAATTCATATGAAGTGTTTATAAAGTGTATTGGAGCATTTCTTTTCCACCCATGTAATAACAGCATTACCTTGTGGAATTACACAATTTAATGGTAGTGTGTTTTTTAATGCTTGCTTAAGCACTACAACCCCCGTTCTCCTCCTAAAAAAGCCTGTGATACAATATTATACTAATGTCATAAATACAATGAATCTTTTATTACATCCATGTAATGGTGCTGTTTAGCCAGGTCAGGCAGGTAATGATCATTGTACAGGAGAGAGAGTGCTGGAGTTAGAGGTCAGTACAACATGGGTGCACAAGAGAGAGAAAAAAGGGATGCACCACTGGCATTTAAATCTGTTGTGTGAACTTATTTCGGACTTTGAAAGGGACGTGACGGATGGACATGACACAGTGTTTAATAGGAGTGACGTAGGAGACTAAAATGCAGTGGGCGTAAGGCTCACCTCATGCAGCACCACCCAAGGAAAGCAAAAGCCATCAAAAGCTAAGCTAATGCTAAGTTTATGCTAAGCTAACGCTACTGATAACCTGCCAGACAGCACTTGTTATGCTTGGCTTATTGAGCTGCCTCCCAGTTCTGAGTGATCAGAGAAAACAACTTAATCTATTACTGATTTTATGTGCAAAGACTGAAGGCCTCACCATGCTGTGGGGAACACAACATGGTACTTGCTGGTTGGAGCCCAGGTATGTGCCATCTTTTAGTATTACCTAAACAACTACTGCACTGAAGCTCTTCAGAGTGGAGAAGCTAAAAGAGGGGCAACAGGCTGAGCAGGTCGCTTAACTGGCTACACATGGACATCAGTCTGTGAGTTTTACTCCTGTTTTTGATAAAACTGAAGTGACATGATAAGTATACTGACAAATGTTTCTTATATATACATATTTAAAAAAAAATCATTCATTTGATTGTTTTTGGATGTGAATGCATTTCCCAAAATATTAAGAATTATGATAAAATCAAATCAGGAGTTAAGTAT
Source organism: Cetoscarus ocellatus (assembly GCA_037902135.1). Classification (NCBI taxonomy): domain Eukaryota; kingdom Metazoa; phylum Chordata; class Actinopteri; order Labriformes; family Labridae; genus Cetoscarus; species Cetoscarus ocellatus. Next base: position 1,376,200 of record JBAMNC010000763.1, read on the forward strand.
CATGATAATTTTGTATCATGGGACCCAGGGTGTTCCCCAGCACTTATAATTTAATTGCTAGTTCTAAGTTTTGCTTCTCCCCTGCTGAGTTGTGATTAACTGCTGAAAACAGCTCATTTATTGACATAGCAGTCAAAATAAAAGTCTTTGAATAGCATGACAACTTGGGGCTTTCATTCTTGGGTACCTTTCAGAAATAACCTGTTCATCACTGTGCCAACTGTGCTTAGCAGAAGTATAATAAATGGCATGTGTATAGAGTTACAGTATTAAGTTCTTTTGACCATGACGCACAGCCCTCGTCTTTATTCATCCTGGACTTAAGACAAGTAAGTCACAAACTGAAATGTACTTTTTTAAGACATGTTTTGGACAGGGAAAGGACAACTGATAGATTTAAACTCTGGGGAGAGACAGAGGGGAATGACGTGGGAAGGAGGGAGTGGTTTATTTTAAATCCATGCCTCCCACTTAGAGGACTACAGTCTCTGTACATGGGGTCCACAGGCATAATCACTAGGCCAAGCGCTCTGACCTGAAATACAGTCTTTAGAAGTTGTAAAGCTTTTGAAATGGAAATGCATACAGCTTCAGATTTTAACCAAAACAAAACAAAACAAAACAAAACAAAACAAAACAAAAACAATCCATACAAATATATAGCTTTATGATCTCTTGGTCATTTTCCAGAGAATATGAATGATAACACAAAAACTTCTCTTTCACTTATGGTTAGTCATTGGATGAAGCAATTTATTATAAAACAACTGTGTTTACTCTCTTTTTTTTTTTTTTTTTTTTTTTTAAATCAAAATGACAACAGAAACTACCCAAATGACCCTGATCAAAAGTTCACATACCCCAGTCCCTAATACTGTGCATTTCCCCCTTCAACATCAACGACAGCTTGAAGTCTTTTGTGGTTGTTGTGGATGAGGCTCTTTATTTTCTCAGATGGTAAAGCTGCCCATTCTTCTTGGCAAAAAGCCTCCAGTTCCTTGGGGTGTTTTGCATAAACTGCATGTTTGAGATCTCCCCAGAATGCGGGATCCAAGTGTAAAACATGACTTCAGAAATTCAAGGAAACATTAAAAAATGCCTAACACTTTATATTTTGGTTGACAGATTTCGATGACTAAAAAGTTGTGAAATTATATCAACTAAAACTAGACTAAAATTAAAACAATTTAGATGACTAAATTATGACTAAAACTAAAAGATATTTTAGGCAAAAGAGTAAAACTAAAACTAAATTAAAAAGTGCTGTCAAAATTAACACTGGTGGCCTAAAAGTTCAATTGTGGTCTCATCACTCCAAATGACTTTGTTCCAGAAGTTTTGAGGCTTGTCTCTGTGCTATTTGGTGAATTGTAAGCGGGATGCTTTGAGGCATTTGCGTAGTAATTGCTTTCTTCTGGTGACTCGACCATGCAGCCCATTTTTCTTCAAGTGCCTCCTTCTTGTGCATCTTGAAACACTTTTTTCAGAAAGTTCTGTATTTCAGCTGAAGTCATTTGTGGGTGTTTCTTTGCATCCCAAACAATTTTCCTGGCAGTTGTGTCTGAAATTTTTGTTCGTCTACCTGACCGTGGTTTGGTTTCAACAGAATCCCTCTTTCCACCTCCTAATTAGAGTTTGAACACTGCTGATTGGCATTCTCAGTTCCTTGGATATCTTTTATGTCCCTTTCCTGTTTTATATAGTTCAATTACATTTTCCTGCAGTTCATTTGACAATTGTTTTGCTTTCCCCATGACTAAGAATTCAGAAACGTCAGTGTAGCACTGGATGAAAGATTTCAGAAGCCCAGAAATTCAATGACCTTTGGTACACACACACTGATTACAAGCAAACAGGTCACAGGTGAGGATGGCTACCTTTATCCATTCAAACCTGTTTGTGTCAACTTGTGTGCATGTTATCAGGCCAAAATCTCCAGGGTATGTAAACTTTTGATAGGGTCATTTGGGTAGTTTCTGTTGTCATTATGATTTAAAAAGAGAAAACACAGTTGTTTGACAATAAAAGGCTTCACCCAACCACTAACCATGAGTGGAAGAAAAGTTTTCTCTTATCATTCATATTCACTGAAAAATGGCGAAGAAATCATATATTCTGCCAGGGTATGTAAACTTCTGAGCACAACTGTACATGTAAAAGATTCAGCCTGTTTACATGAGCACTAATATTCTGATAAATCAGTAGCCAGATTATTCAGTGCATAAGAACAGCTCTGATTCTCTTTGTTTATATGACTTATGCGCATAAGTAAACAACACCAGCAGCAGTAAAAGGAAATGGATAAGCAGCAAACACAGCGAGCAGCAGCAAGAGCTCCAGGAAGCAGGAACTTTGCAGTAAAGCTCTACAGAATTCTTTATTTCAGATATAAATATACAAACTAAATTCTAAGTATTCATTGCTCAAATCATCTTAGTACAAATGCAAGAGACAAAATAACAGTTAAAACAGGTAGTAATAATCAAGCAGGACTTTTGCTGTTCCATTGTTTACTTGAGGAGAGAAATCCGACTATAAACAGAATCTTATACCCCTTTTCTCTCAAATATCAGATTACTGCATGTGAGTCTATTGAATCAGAGTATTCCCTTAACCTGATTATTGCCAGTTACCAGACTGATGCGTGCATTTTAACATGTTCACCGACAGAGAGGTATGTAAGCTACTACACTCACTTGTTGCTATAACTTGCAGATATCAGACTCGAAGAAGAGTGAGCACGCATTTACTGTATTGTTGTGCTGCAGTTTCCTTTCATTGTAGACGGTTACTTCCAGTGTTGAACCATTACGATTACCACCTTTATCCTAGCACCCAACAACACAACAAGACAGCATTTCTTTAGCCTCCTGAGCTGCCAGCTAACTTGTGATTAGAGATGTTCCTATACCATTTTTTTCCCTCTCGATACTAATACTTGTGCTGTGGGTATGTACCAATACTGAGTACTGATCCAACACCAGTATGTTATAAAAAAAATAAATCATACTACGCCTGCATGACTGTGATATTATTATCATTGTGGTAAGGCCTGGCTCAGGTTAAACCCTTTGTAAAACATGAAAAAAAATACAGCAAATTCAAGCTATTTATTTTTAATTTAATTTTTAAATAGAACAGTATAAAAACAGTAGTGAAAATGCAATTTGACTAAATAAATCTAGGAATAATTATAAAAAAAAAACTTGAAGTGCAGCCACAATATTTTTAAATAAAAAGGCTTTTAAATACAACAGTATAAAAACAGTAATGCAACAGCAACTTGATAAATAAATCCAGGAATATATTTTTTTAAATTAAAGTGCAGCCACAATATTGTAAATTGAAGGCATTTAAATAGAACAGTATAAAGACATGTGGCACACATTGGTCACAGGTCATAAACCTGAAAACACAATAAAATAGGAAACCCAATTACAATATATTCTTTAAATAAATTGCCCAAAATAATGAAAAAACAGAAGCCTGTACCATCATTTATAATCGTATTAAAGCAGGCTCAGAATAATTACATTGACTACATCACCCAGAATGCTTAGCGATAAAGAGAGCATGCGCAAAGCGGCTCTCCCCTGTCCACTGTAGTTGTGGAAAAAGAGGAAGCATATAATACAACACAAAGTATAATGCAACTCTATGCAATGGATTATGAACCAAATCACCGCTTACCCCCAGTCACAGATTGCAAACATGCTGAGAGCTCCAACCAGCCAGTGTTGCACCCATACGGCTAATACACCCTTCCAGCTAACATTGGTAGCAGAAGACGTGCATGCAGTAATCATTTAAAAAAAAACTTGAAGTGCAGTAAGCTTTACCACGGACATTTGGAGCTCCGTGGTATCAGATGGTGCCTGGACTCCAGTACTCGCCGATACCGATGCCAGCATTTTCGGCAGTATCGGAGCAGTTTCTGATGCTGGTATCGGAATCAGAACAACTCTACTTGTGACGGCTTTTGTTTTGCTCTTCAGCTCAAACTATGATGCCACTCATGATGCAGGTCGTAAAAGGGCCTATATGAGCATCTATCAATCTCACATTACAAGAAGAAGACATTTTTTGATAGAGCTAACAGTTACCGTTTGACAAGAGAAGGGGATTACATCCACACAACACTACACAATCCATCTTTAGGCCAAATGGAAGAATATTCTTGTCAGCATTGTCTGCTAGGTAAGGTGAAACTACTTAAAGCAACCTCATTTGTTCTTTTTATTCTTTCTTCTGTACACAAATACAGCGGAGACAAATCTCCATTTTATTTGACATGTATCTAACTCTAGTGGACATCGCTTCAACTCTGTTTGCAGCTGAAAATGAATCTGTTCATCTCTATTTGCATCCAGCCTCTGAATTTGTTGCCTCAGCTGCCTCTGAGAGTTGATTTAAGTTGAAAAATGTAATTCAACAGCAGCTCTTGCCCTGCTTGCTTTGGGGAACAAGTCCAACTAAAATTATGTCTTTCATCTTTATATGGACAAATTTGCATACTGTGCTTGTTCGGTTTCTTATATTTTTGTGTGTTGTTTCAAAGGGAGTGCATACTACTTAGAATATTTATCAAAAAGTACTGCATAGGTTTGCCTAAGACAAAAATTAAGTGTGTTTGTGTGTTTCCCTTTCTTACCCTGTGTGCCCACAATCTCCATGTGAAGGTGGGCAAGGCCGCTGGCTGTGGACAAGGACAGCTTGATCATGCCCTCCACGGTGACTGTGTAGCGGTTCAGGTAGTCAAACAGGGAGCCGTGCTCATGGTAATCAGACACCAGCCACAGCTGAGTCCACGTCCCATTATCTATCACAGAGGCAGGAAGAGAAGCAGGGAGGCAAACGGTTAAAAATGAAGGTGACAGTGTCCTTGATGTGCTTGTCAAGATGAAAGATCAATGTATGGAGCCCGGCTGATTTAATCTTGAGGGACAGTTGGAATAAGCCTTTGCTTTGAATGTAAGGTATTGTCATTGCCAGTATTAAAAGGCTGCTCAGATATAACCTCAATCTTCAAATGAATTATATTATTCACTCTTTACAAAGAAGGAGGGTTGGGGTGAGGAAGTACATTAAAAGAGTCCCATCATGCTTTGAGAGAATCAAATACAAAAAATATTTTTTTGCCATGGAAACAGTGAACATAGGTTAACTGAGTCATGCCTTTATGTCTACATTTCTTTTCATGTCAGAGAATCTGCACTATTCTATTCTGTTACAACACAAAGTAGTTTAGGATAAATTATTGGTACGAAAGGTAAAATGAAAATTTTGTCAGACTGCATCAGCTCATGTCAGGGATGCAAAATTTAAAATGTTCCTTAAGCTACGACTGAGATTCACTTTTGTGCACCAGCAGTTTGACAAGATGACACGATGTTACGAGACCTGGCTACAAGGCTTGTTAGCAGTTTTGATTAGCTCAGGCATTATTGATTTTCAGACTAGGCAAATGCTGAACTATCTTCACCCCTTATTTATCTTCTCTTTTCTATTTTGAGGGAAATTTACACACTTTCCAAAAACAGTTGGGACAGGGGCATGAAAACACAAAGAAAGCTTGGACAGGCTCAAGGAACAACTGAGGGCAAACAAGTGAACTGCTAACAGGGGAAACTTGGTCTAGAAGAAGACTCCTGAAAGGCTCAGTCCTTCCTGATCCATGTTGACAATAACAGTCCTTCATTTACAACTACAAGGACTTTTGGGATTTCACCATCCCCAGCCCATATTATCATTAAAAGATTCAGAGAACCTCTTAAAATATTTAAGCAAAAGCATTGCCAAAAACCAATACTGAATGCTTGTGACCTGTCATAGCTGGCATGACATTAAAAATCTTAGTCATTCTTTTGTGTATTATTCAATAAAAGTTTATAAGTATTCGCAAATCACTCATTTTCTTCATGTTTAATACTGATATGAAATACTGTATTAACCTGATGACCTAAAACTGTTTAAAGGAACACTCCAACATTTTTGTTTTTTTCGTGTCTTACCTCATTTCCGAGTCCCTGACAAGCAGGTAGACACCACTCTTTCGACTGTGCGTCCAATAACAAGAAAGAGATGGACAAAGATTGCCCACCACTAGTTAGCTTAGCTCCGCCAGAAGTATATGGGTAATGCTTTAGCTTGCCCCTTTCTACAGTCATCAGATAATTCTAGATGGTCCTGTGTGTTTGTTGTTACTCGTTTTTTACCCCTTTGTTTTATGTTATCTTCTACTATCTTCATATTAGTTTCTTCTTCTCCTAAACAGAGGTTTTGTTTTGTTGACCTATTTCCCCGGCGGTTTTCACGAGAGATGTGACGTTCTCTAACAAGTCAAGTCTTTTGAACAGCTCTTGTAAGTGGATGATAAGATCCGATTCGCAGTTGTGAGTGAGCTGTTCGTTTACGAGCCATTATTGACAGTAAATTTCCTGCAAATTTTAGAACTGAATGGCTCACTCACAAATGCAAATCGGTTCTCATCGTTCATTTAAAAGAGCTGTTCAAAAGACTTGACTTGTTAGAGAATGTCACATCTCTCATGAAAACCACCGCAGAAATAGGTCAACAAAACAAAGCCTCTGTTTAAGAGAAGAAGAAACTAATATGAAGACAGTAGAAGATAACGTAAAACAAAGGGGTAAAAAACGAGTAACAACAAGCACACAGCACCATCTAGAGTTATCTGATGGTTGTAGACAGAGGCAAGCTAAAGCATTACCCATACACTTCCAGCGTTTGAGCTAAGCTAACTAGTGGTGGGCAATCTTTGTCCATCTCTTTCTTGTTATTGGACGCACAGTCGAAAGAGTGGTGTCTACCTGCTTGTCAGGGATTCGGAAGTGAGGTAAGACACGAAAAAAACAAAAATGTTGGCGTGTTCCTTAAATAACATTTTTTTTTAACATTGTCTAAATATGACAACTGCAGTCATCCATTTGTCATTTATTATCATTTTACATGTTTAACAAGCTACTGTTGTCTCATTACCATAACCTATATTTGTATGGTGACCTTGAGTGTCATGAAAGGCGCCCTTAAATAAAATGTATCATTATTATTATTATTATTATTATTATTATTATTATTATTATTATTATTATTATTATATTTTGGCAGTAATTGGTAACTCTCACTCAACATCAGCATCATTAATACAAACACATTGAAAATATTATTAAGAATGATAAGAATAATTAAAAATGTTAATATTTGTAAGATCTTTATCCTGGTGATGGCTTGAAGGGAAGTATTCTCCCTGATTAAGTCATGTTAACATAAGTAAAGTGAAATTCTTCTAAGGACTATGCTGTTTTTAGCAAACCAAATAGTATCCTGGATGTTGTTTAAGGGTCCAAAGTACCTTTATGTTACAGTTAAAATTAATACCACAGTTCTTCTGTGGTTGTCAGCAGAAGCATACATGTATCAAGAGATGACAACCTAATTAGCTGCTGTCTCTGCTGTAGAAGTGTTTAATGGCGACAGCTTCAGTCCTCAACTCTGTTGCCTTCCAGGTCTCTGCACCTGTTAGATGACTGAAAGTTATCAGAGCTATGAAACTGTTATTACTTCCTTTTGGTTCAACACATGCTTGACAGTGGTTCAATGCTTTATCAGAATCAAATGGATCAGTGTTGTGTTGACTTTAAGTTTTTTTTTTTTTAAGTCAAATAAGTAAAACTGATGTATTAAAATCTCTTAATTCATTTTCGATACTGCTTATCCCTTTCAGGTTCTCAGGGGCTGGACCCTATCCCAGTGGTCAGCAGCCAATCACAGGGACTTATAGAGAGACAGACAACCATTCACACTCACACCTAAGGGCAATTTGGAGTCACCGATCAACCTAATGAGCATGTTTTTTGCTCTGTCAGAGGAAGCCAGAGTGCCTGGAGAGAACCCACGCATGCACCTTCACACAGAAAGGTCCTGCCCAACCTGGGGATCGAACCGTCAAACTTCTTGCTGTGAGGCACGTACACAACCTGCTTCGCCACCATGTCGCATGTATTAAAATCTGGCAATTTTTAGTTTAACTAGGTGTTTTAAGTTCCACAAGTCTTCAGCATACCTAACACTAAAGACAACATGTTAAATTGAGTGAATCAATTAAGTGGGCCCTTTAACATTTTCTTCTATTGGGATGAACCAAGTTTCACATAAAAGTTGGATTTTAACATATATTTACAGTCCAGTAAAACCTCCAGTCAGTGATATTGTAGTGGACAGAGAAAAAAAACAAACAGTTGCTCCTGAGGCATCAGGCTGGCGTGTTTCTCTGTGTGAGTGTGCGTGTGTGTACGTGCTGCTGGAGCTGTTAGACTGTGTAATGTGTGCTTGGCCTTCATTGTGAACTGCTACTCCCCCACACTGTCTAACCGCCTGTCTATTCACATTAAACACTTGCATGCACAGACTTCACCTTTAGCAGAGCTGCATCCGTTCTTTAAGAGCTCAAGGTTCAACATAAATACAGCAGCCCACACTGTCATTAGCAGATTATAAACTCAACTTAATCAAAATCCTTTTCCCATATTGTTACAGATGTATTTCATTACATTTTCTGTTGTGTTTATCCATGTCTTTCCTCCATTCATTTCTTCATTTCACTCTGTCCTTGTATCTTCCTTCTGGCTCTCATCTACTTGATATTCTTTTCTTCTTCAGTGTATGTGAACCCTAACCCTTTCCCTGCGGCGTATACGAGCAGCCCACTCTCCATCAGACCTCTCGGCCCTTTTTCTGAAGGTTTCTCACCTTTGTTGTCTGCAGCAATAAAGCCCAGAATATTCTCGTGCCTTAGCATCACAGTCTGGTAAATCTCAGCTTCACGGAACCAGGAGCGTTCCTCCCGGGAGGAGAAGATTTTCACTGCCACCTCCTCTCCACGCCATTTTCCCCGCCACACCTCCCCGAAACGTCCCTTTCCGATGCTCTCCTGAAGGATGATGGTCCTGGCAATGGTCCTCTGGACAAGCAGTGGCAGTCCTGGTGAGAGACAGACAGAAGTGAAACATCTTTTTTGAAGCTTTTAGCAAAGTGATGAAATAAACAGTCCGGATGATTAAAGACAGATGAGAAAGGACACAACAGAAAATGATAAAGGTCGCTGACAAACACTTGAAGTTAAGGACATAGTTACATTTACCTCGGATGTGTTTTGAAGGGGGCAAAAGTCTTATCAGCACAAGCAGAAAATGTTGCATCAGTATGTTTGAAAGGTTCAACTTTACGAGAGTACTGTGAGAATATTTAAATGAAGGCATTACTGCAGTGAAAAGATGGTGAAATATATTTGAAATCCTATCAATATATTTAGAAACCAGAAGTGGTCCAAGAGCCCACACCTCCACCAAGGCATTTCTGACACAATGTGCCCTGTCCTGGAATGTTAACCCATCCTTGAAATCATTCCTGGATCCACATCCAGATTTCGGATCACCACAAACATCTAATCAGTCTGTGATCATGTGTCTCACTATGAATCATAATGAATGAAAAACACATAAGTAGGAACATGTATTCTGAATAATCAGCCTACATTTTACACCAGCTTATTTCACATGCAAATCCTTCTTCCCTCACTCAAAATGAAGATGACTTTGGGTCATATCATTGCATCATGTTCTTGTTTTATTACAGCTGTATATTTAATAATTTAAGAGAAACTTTAAGCCCCCATCTTTTCCCCTGACTGTCTACAGCAGACACAGCTTAGCCCTGTTAGGGCCTAATTAACAGATCAGGCAGTAATCCAGACAAAGTAGAGTCCTAGTTTTCTATAAACTCACATTTGAATACTGAATTCAGTGTTGTGATGTACTTCTAGGAAAGCTTCATTACAGGCTGGGGCAAAATAGAATAATGAGTATGAGCAACCTGACGAAAAAGCTTGATACCATAACTTAGGCAATAAAATATGATTCTATTGACTAAAATTCTATTATGGATTGTACTAATCGATCTGTTCTATACTGATTCCCTTTCCGATTCCTGTAAATTTCTCGTGTGTAGAAAAAAGGTACCCTTTCTATATCATCAACATCAAATGCATGGCACAGCTGATGTTTGATGCCGTACTGCGTTGGCAAATTCTTTAGCAAGTTAAAGGTGATTTCTTCCTTGCTTGAAATCACAGAGGCACAGCCATGAACACTGGGCTGTTGGTGTCATTTTGTGTAAAATTAAACCAAACTCTGGACTGCTTCATCCCCAGCCTGACTCTCAGGTTGTTGTTCATGCTGACTGTTTCTCGCTATAGTGTGAAGTGACTGATTTAAAAAGCACATAGGACTAAAAGAAAGGTATTGATAAGGGACCAGTTAATAAGAACAGCACACGATATTGATTTGTCAAACTTATGGAACCAATTTAACTCAAACTGGTTCTCGATTCCCATTACTAACTTTGAGATATGAAAGAGAATGGCTTTTTTTGTCTGTGTCCGTGTCTGAACAAGACAATAAAGAAGTAAAAGATAATTATATAAAATCAGTTCTAATAAACAATTTATCTGTGCCTTGTCTTTGAGGTGGTTATAGGCTGTGTGGGGGTGGTGGGCCAACACTCCCACTGAATGGATGGTAGGTGGAAACACTTAAAATGTCAAAGTCTCTAAAAGCCAGAAAAACAACTTAAATTCAGTTTTTATGTTAGTCTGTTAAAGAGTGTTGTTTTTGTACAGTCAAGAATAAAATTAACTGGGTCTTCTTATATGATTTGACAAGAATCATAGGCCATTTTCAGAAAGAAAAAAAAATCTAATGCTTTTAATTCAGATCATTCAGGTTTGATTATACATTAAAGAGATTTAGAGTAGGGATTGAAGATTAAATGCCTTGTACTCTTCTATGTACATTAACTTGGAGAGTGTATTATCTTTGTTCTTTTTGTGTTTGGGTGTATAATGCCTTTTGTATTTGTTTGTAAGGGTTCTTTGATTTTAATGGTGCATTTTGTCGGTTAGTTCCTGGTTAGCTCTTGTGCTTTGTCATTTGTAAGTCCATGTCTGCTTGTCAAAGCACTTTGTAAACCTTTCTTTTTAAAAGTGCTATGTAAATAAAGTTATTATCATTAACATTATAATTATAATAATTATTATTATTATTATTATTATTCTTATTATTATTATTATTATTATTGTTTCATTGTTAAAAAGATTTTGTCAATTCTATACATACAAAGACATATCACAGTAAACTGCAATAAGGACAATATTTAACTTTTCTTCCTGATAGTCTACTTTTTATTTTTATGGTATTAAGAGCCCATAAAATTGTAACCATAAAACAGCTGTTTCTGATCAGTGTTATTTATACAAAGCATAATTCTCGCAATATCTGTAAACTTTATTCTCTGCCATACTGACAGAAATGACTAACAAATCGAACAGTGAGATGGAGAATCAAATGGCTGAATGTCTGCTGCCGACTACATGCCTGAATCTAAACTTCTTTCCACATAAATGGTCCGAAATCCTATAAAACACTAACTATAAAAATTATAATACTCTGCTATAAAATATCAAAACATTATTGCACTGCAAAATATCCTGTTATATTGGTATACTGTACTTTTTATCACCCCTAACACATGGTCAAACTTTATGGGTTGTTAGCTGGTAATTGGGTCAAAAAAAAACATTTGAACTTTATTCTCAATATTAAAAATATAGTCTTGAATGTTGACACATTATCTGTGTATTATAGCAGCATCACTTTATAAATCTCAGGATTGCTCAGTTTTGTTATTGTGACCCATTACTACAGTAACCAGACCAGGGGCTTAGAAGAATTACATTGATTTCCGGAACATTAATGCCTCAAGGTGCCTGCCTGATGTTTTTCTACTTTCATATTTCAAGACAACAAAACAACTTCGATCAACTCCAATTTTATAGAGTACTATAATATTTAATAAAACAGTAAGAATTCAGAGCCATGCTGTATCTGTTTTTTAATGAATAATTAACAATTTAAACATTTACGATGTAAATATTCAAAAGACTACTCTTTAAGAATCACATTGTCCAGGACTATGTAATTTTTGGTTCAGTTTAGTGTCACATCCTTTTTCTCATTCCTTCATCCTATAATAAAAACGCTGTTAGAGAAGGTCGTTACCTGTTGCAAACCAATTAATGTTCTGCTGTCATTATGAATTATTTAAACTGTTTTTTCTTTTCTGATGGGCTGTCTCTCTCCTGTGGGAACTACATATCTCTAAAATATAAACTTATGACAGAGTATATTGATTTAAATCATCATGACTAGGAGTTGTTTTTCATTGAATGGTCTAGAGAGTGGGTGGGAGAGGGGAGAAAATATGTATATGTTTGTCATAAATGTTGACATTACTGTACATAAAAAAGAAAATGTATATAAAAAACATCTGATCACAAAAAAAGGGCTCTGGTTAATCTACCCATACCAGCCTCCTCTCAGAGAACTAAATCCACTCACATATGATGGACTCTTTCTACGACTGTGTGCTTCTGTCATTGTTGGTTTGTCCCCATTTTCTTTACAGAACCTACTCTGGACTGATGACATTTAGGTCAAACTTTTTTTTTTATCTATGGCAGGTTCTGAGGGAGTTTTTCCAATGCAAACACATTTTGTAGGTTTCATTTAAATGAGCAGTACTTGAAAATACAACTGCTACTGTAAGCCTGTCAGCTCACATATTTGGCAAACTGTTGATTAGGAAACAGCAAATGATAGTGCAGGATGCTCCTCGGTTTTACACTGAACAAAAATCTGACTCAGCACAGTGATTATACCAGCCCACGCAGATCTGGCAACACACACACACACAACACAAATGCACATACACACAGTTGCATATTGTGCAATATGGTGCAAATAGCTAGAAAAACTGAATCCAAGTCTGTCCTTGGCAGAGTGCTGGAGGTGCCAGTCTCCACAGAGAGGTGCTAATTTATGGCAAGGAGAAAGAGCAGCTTTTGCCAGTGCATGTGTGTACGTCAGTGTGTGTGTGTGTGTGTTGGGTGTGTGTATGAGGTAATGCTGTCAGAAACTGGGCCAGTCGGTCATATTAATACACATATAGATATGTGCAGCTGCAGGATCTTCTTGGACATGAGCTTTTACAGTGTGTGCACTGATACTTCCTTGATAACTGGTATCTAAACAAAGGTGCAGGCACAAATATTAAGAGTGTTTGACCACAGACATGTTTAAGTTGTTCCTCAGTTTAGTTCAATACTTAGATTTCTGTAAACTACCAATAACAGGGAGATAGAGGTATGATACTGGATTTTTGTCATTATCTGATATTTTCAAACTGATTTTAGCCAGTATCAGTACAAACATAGAGAGACCCTTTATTTTCCACTGAAGCACCTAGTCTCCCATGTACTTGTATTGATGAATTGGAACTGATTGTATCAATTTCCTTGTTTTATATACATATCTGAAACAAAACATTTTATACTGCAGTAAACAAACTTCTTTTTGAATGCATTTATCCAATTTTACAATTTTATAACTTGCAGTAACATAACAATATTCTTGAAGGCCTATGTTTTATTTCTATTTTCATTACATTTTTTTCATTTCCTCCATTTCTGTTTTCTGTTTTTATGTTACTATTTGTCTATCTTGTTAGATTGTATGTCTGTCTGTGAGCAAGACAACTCAAAAGCTCTAAATGGACTTGGATTAGACATTTTGGTTAATGTTAGTCACAAAGAAGAAGTGATTCCATTTTGGTTGTGATGGATACAGATAAATAAATATTTTTCAAGATTTGTTAACATAGTAGGATAGGGCGGTTTGGTGTACTTTTCAATGATAACTTCCCCAACACTGTCTGAAACATCTTAGCAGAGGTTTGTGCTCTCTCAGAACTTCAAGTTATAATCCTCAGTAGGCTGTAGGACTGCCAAGTGTGACATGTAGTTCTCAGGGGAGACGGGGGCAATAGTGACACTTTCATTTCCTCTCATAACTCACGAATAATTTTCAATAAACCCATCTTTTATCTCCAAGAAACATAAAAAATTGCACTGATTAATAAAACTATGAAAACTATTTAAAATTCTAAGGAAAAGACTATTTTCATAAATTTAATTACATAATTAAAAGATTTACAGTTGCTGGCCTAAATTAAAAGAAACATCCAGACCACCTCACATTTCACCCAGTTGTTTTTACAATGGTATTTGGTAGCTACCGATGCATACACACTGTTTTCCTCACCTCATTAAAATATATTGTCTGATGCCGATCGTCTGTTCCAGAAAACAACCTTTAAGAGACCGATTCAGCATTAACTCTCTTAGGGACATGTTTGATCTGTTCCAGAAAGGCGTGTTTCTATCATCTGTTCATTAAACGATTCATCTGATAAAGACCAGTTAATTTCAGATGGACTTTAATTGGGTTTGTGTTTTTAAAAAGGTAATGTTCAGAACATGAGGCACATAGCAACCAGCATGATATTGGGTGGATGGAGAATCTGTTGGCGCCATCCATTAATTCACAGGAAAGGTCAAGGACACAAGGAAGGAGATGTACCTGTGAGGACGGCGGCACAACGGTAAAATGCTTTAATGAATGATTTAGTTCTGCAGGGCAGAAATGCTTTTTATGCTGTACAAACTTTGAAATTTCTTGGTCTGAGCTGTGACTAAGACTGTAATAACTGCTTAGCTAAACTGAGCACTACCAATTCAGTTTGACCTTTAAATTTCATGAATGAAAGGAGGCAGAAGCAATCACACCTGAGCCGGTGACGTTTCAGTGAGGTTATTAAATATTATTCACTGTACCTGATCCAGAGCCTGAGGTGGTCATGTCGTAGATGAGGTCCTTCAGTGTTGTTCCCACAGTAATGAAGGGGTGGTCCATGGAGGGGTCCTCTTCATTGGGCACCCGGTGGTGGTGGTGGTGATGGGGCCCTGCACCCCCTGCGCCAAGACCTCTGTGGCTGTGGCAGACGTAAAATGCCAAGACCAGCAACAGGCAGAGTAAACACACCGGGCCGGCGATCACTGCTGCAAGGGCCACAGGGCCCAAAGGAGGGGTCTTTGCTGTGGGAACTGCAAGACAGCAAGAAAAGACACACAGAGGGGTTAGGAAAAATTAGACTGAGCTGAGAGAGACCTGTGGGTGTTATTAGTTAAGCTGTTCTGATCATCATAGAGGGTGGGAGACGAATCGCTAATAATTGAATATCTTGGGTTGGGCATGTATGCTCGAAAACTGGTTGATTTTGATTGATGGGAAAAGTGACAGTCCCAGAATTAGGCTACTGATGCTAATGCTAACAAAGCATTTGCTTTGTTTTATTCCTAATTAGAAAGCACTCGGCGAGCACAAACCTCCGCCAAGGTAACTCACATATTGCTGTTACATCTATAAGAAATAGTTCCATGATAAAGTTACCATCATAATATGATTCATTGACCCTGAAAACTCACACCTAGCACTCAGAATCATGATATCATTATTAGTTAGACAGTTACTGAGCAAGATGACTGTTCGCTAATGGCAACAATCTAGTCATTTTTAAGTTGGGAAATTACCAACATCTCCTGAAAATTACAGCGAAATCCGTCCAGTAGTTTTTGCGTAATCTTGATAACAAACAGACAAACAAAAACAAAACAATCAAACAGACAGCCAAACACACGAACAAACAAACAGGGCCAAAAACATAACCTCTTTGGCAGCGGCAAAAATGGAAATATATATATTCATATCTATCTGGTACCATGGCACTAAAAACAGGAGATCGAAACAATATTATATATATTTTAGTGGTCTTGTTCTGTAATTTTTTGCTACCCATTGAAAAATGCTATTTTGTGGTTCTGTGCATGCGCCCTATTGTCTTCACTCTCTCTTGGTTAGGTTTAGGTTTAGGGTTAGGGTTGGGGTTGGGGTGAGGGTAGCAAAATCTGACAAGGCAGCAAAAAATGTCAGAACAGGTCTTGATAGAAAAAATTGCTTGCCTACTCCATTTGCAACAGAGGGAGGAACTGGTTTTCCACCCACTTCTCCAAAGGGCTTCTTACATTTCTTGCCAATTCCATCCACCCTCCGAATTTTCTTTACTTTCTGATCAGACCTCTTGTTGAAATATGGGTATGTTCTCATTTTAAGCTAAATACTTTTTGAAAGTATAGAACATTTTGACAGCCTTAATATTGATATGTTCAGATATTTTGAAAAATATAGATGTTATGTAAGAGTTTGTTTTTATACAATCAACAAAAAATCTTAGGTGTCATGGACTTCTCTAACAGTCATCAATATGGCTTATTTAAACTAAATTGAAATCAGAGTTTTAAATTCTTGTACTGGTACTGTTATTGCTTTTTATTAAAATAAATAAATACTGTGTATTCCCATTTAGCTAAAAAATATTGGTATGATTTTGGGTCCTTATCGCCCAGCTCTGATCAACATGTCAGAAAAGACATGACAAACATGGGAAGATCAAGTGAAGCCGCATACTGATAGAAAGGTCAAGTTTGAACATACTGATGGCTGGCATGGATGGCACGTGGCACTTTAAAAGTGCTCGACTCCAGCCAGGAAGCTAACAGGCCAAGTGGTGCGGGGGCACATTCCATCTGCCCGAGTGATGGGAGATTTGGCCTGTAGCATACTAACATACACACACACAAACACACACACACACATTGCCACATGGTCCAGAGAGGCAGCACTTTTTTCCATCTTTCTGAGGTGTATGGAAATAAAAGAGAACAGTCTAAACACAGAAGTGACAGATGACCTAGATAGCTTGAATCATCCATTTTTACAACTGGCATCTGAGTAATTCTCCACTTTTGACCCACTGCATGCTGGAATACGTTGTTATCCTGGAGGACTTTGGAAACAGGGGACAAAACGACAAAATATGGAAAAAAAAAAAAAAACAGAAAATGTAAAGCGCACATTCTGCTGTTTCCATTAGGGCTGAGCAGGTTGGACTTGGACTGGGTCACTATGTCTTGACTCATCAGCAGTTGTTTTGTTTACTTGACAGCCCTCTGGCAGCCAGATTTTCCTTACTATACCTATAAATCACAAAGATATTCAATAATGGGCTTATTTTTGCAATTCCAGCACAAATTTACTTTATTTCTTCATCTGTGTTTGATATGCAGGCCAGAACACTTATGCTACAGAATATATTAATTAAAATGGTATTTTGAGACACATTTGACCTAAAGGAAGTTTTGCACCTTTGACCACTGCAGTGGGCCAACCAGGCAATCATATTTCTCAGTCCTATTTCCATTACTTTAATGGTAATTAATGACAATATGGCTGAACTGGTACATAAAAAACCTTTCTTATTATTCTGAACAGTAGAGGGTATGGTTCGGGGGTAAACATCAATTTTCTTAAAGACCTGAGTAAAGCCTCACTGAATAGTTCATTACTGTCTGTGTGATGGATGACGGCAGGCAGATGACGGAAATTCATAAGTGTATAAGTGTCACCCACTACACTGTTATGTAAATTGATGTAAACAACACAATGTCAGCACAGCACCAAAATGACTTCCTCCAAAAGCCTTCCAGCCTTCATGATGTCTGCCTGTATCAACAAGATGCACACAAGGATACTTATTCTTTATTTATTTGTCACCTTTGCAAACAAATCAAAAAACAAGTATGCTTCAATGTACAAGCAATTTCCCTCTGGCTGATGTTGACTCTCAGCATTATCTATCAAAGGCCCTTTCCAGCACTGAGTCAGTAACGCTGCTTGCTTCATCTGCAGGATTCATCAAATAAATGGCTTTTTGGCACTCAAACAAATGTCTCCATTACGTAAATATAAACTGCTGGAGAGGAACTGGAGATGGTAAATAATGGTATCAGGAGATGGAATTTGAAATTGATTTTGCAGATCAATGGTGTTTTTCCTCCACAGCTTAATTAAAACTTCCACTCCAACCAATTCTGTAGAAATCACATTAACTTTATTATGAAGACCCGAGTTTATAAAGTTACGGTATAAGATCATGAATTGTTATTTTTTCATCATCTAAAGGGGCACCATTATGTAATGGGCAGGTTTCATAAAGGCAGATGCTGCAGTCCATTTTGCTGTTTTGCTTTAAAGCATTTTGCTGATTATTCATCCGACATGTAAACATTGATGTGGACCAGAAACAAGAAGCTGAAAGTTTTTATTTTCTTTTAAGTGGGGTTGTGTGAGGTACAGGGCATGACCCTGATCGTGTGCCACAATGTCACAGCTCAGTTCTCTCTCTATTCAGAAATCTTGGGACAGACGCTATTGCTATACTTTGCTGTACATGCTGCCAAACTCTCCATCATTAAAAGAATAGTTGGAGAAAACAAGTCTCAAAAACAGTGTGGAGTCATCACACAGCACAAACAATTTGTTTACATCCATTAACTTTTCCATTACCATTAAGGACTATTTTAAGACATGGCACAGCCTACGTGTCCTTCCGCCAGCAGCGCTGACTAGCTTGCTTCACACAAAGAAACAATCACCACCAAATGGGATAAATTGATGATTTTTGCGGTGAATATGACCCCCGTTTACTTTGGATACTTGTTTTTTCCTCACTGACACTGACAGAGAGTCACCAGCATTATAAATGAAAACAAAAGAAGGGATGGAGTTACTTTGATTTCCAAAACTGACTGTTTGTCCTGTCACAGGTGATAATACTGGTTCAGTACCACGTTATTTTAAGGGCGATGATTCAGCACATTTTTTAAACCTGCAACCTACCAAGGACGTTTTTCCTTTCTCACCAACACGGCGAAATAAGATAATGACAATAACTAAATAAGTTGGAGGCTTTTCAGAATAACTATTCTTCAGAGCTTATTTATCACTCCGTTAGTCTGCATTAAGAATTGCTTTGGTCTGAATGCTTTGAGGTAAAGTAAACCAAGTTTTATATCAAACTTTACAATCAGCCAAACACAAAACATTCAGCTATTTCACAGCATTCAGGCCTGCATAAAATGTTACAAGGCTTCATACTACTGTTAAAAAAAAACAAAACCTTCAACCTCAGATCTATATTGATAATGATTAGATCTTTCTTGCAGGCAACTGTTTACTTGTATGGGTGATTCAGTTTCCCAGAGCCCCAGTGAGGGGAAGCAAGGGAATAACAAGATAAACAGTTTCAAGACCTCAGCCACAGAGCTGCACTCTGACGGTCCAATAGTGGTTATGATGAAGAGATGTCGATAAAATGGACATGGGAAAAACAAAAGTGGGGGCTTAACAGAGACTTATAGGACCAAAACAGTCCTGGAATAGAAAGAAGCAGGAGCAGAGGAGCACATGTTCGATTGTTGACCAAGGAGGAACACAAATGACTTGGTAGTAGTGCTGCCCATCTTCACTAGTCTCACGACTGCATTCAATTACAGTTATTAAGTTAATGATTAAATTCGATTCGATACCACGATGCATCATGATATAACGCAGAGGAGCAGTATCCTTGATTTTCGATTTTACAGCATCAGGGTACTTTTAAGATTAAAAAAAAAACAATCAGATAAATACAACTCCTTTTAAAAATCAAAAATTCCTTTCGAGAGCTACTGCAGCAAAAATGTCTTTTCATTGTCAACCAAAATAAATAATTTCATGGGTCTCATTTTCCTAAACTTGCAGTATCAGAAACAAAACTGATACTGCAGTCTAGCAACAGCCTCTGCGAGATTGATTGTTAGTCTCTGCTTCACGGTATCTTCATCTACATTCACATCATGATGCATCAATTAAATGATTAATTTTGACACACCATCTTAGTAGTCATCCAATTCTGCTAAAATTATAGGACTTTACTGCCAAGTGTTAGTAACCTAAATTAAATCTAAGAATCACAAACAATAAAACATTTTAAGTAGGTTTAGTTGGTCTTTGTAGGCTTACAAGATTTCGTCAATATCCGAGGATCAGCCGTGGTTTGTGAAACACAGTCTGTTTATATAACAACCCCGCTTACATGACAGATAGTATATAAAATGCCAGATTGAATCCATATTTTGTCCTGGATGGTGTGTTTGGGACAAAGCAAAGAGAATTTTCACCTCAGAGATCCTATACTGAGGCTGTTGGAACAGAGCCACAGAAAAATGCAATAAAGGAGGGAATTCAACTACTCTGGGACATATGACTGGTTCATTACAGAGCCTGCATTCACAAAGGAAACTAAGAAACAAAACTTGTACTTTAAAAGCAACACATTTTGAACAGTGTGTAAAAAAAACTCATGAACAACTTATAAGAACAACCCATCCAAATATTTACCCAAATGAAGCAGGCTCCATCCCTTTCTGGGTGAAAACAATCCATCTAAATCATTCTCTCTCAAACTTAAGTTCACTACAGCCTATTTCAAAACCTGAAATTTATCTGGGATTTACCCTAACCCTCAAATGACCATGATATGAGGCTCAAAGTATAATCCTCCTTTTTGTTCATATATCATTTCAGTGTGGACACTTTGTTTTGCTGACATATTTCTTTCATTTTTCTCTTCATGAACTTGCTTTGGGTTCTCAGCCCTTTCTCCTTGTACCTCTCATTTCTAGGAAAACACAGACAAATTCCTCAAATCAGAAAGAAAATGTCATAATAAGATATTGAATGAAAAGTCTGCTAGGGACACTTGTACAGTTTGTCAGACGATATAACTGATAAAAAGATAAGATCTTCTGTTTCTAATGCTTATAAGACCTGGGACTTAAAAATGTAATCCAGCATTTTTAAAATGTGGCTCAAATTATGCTTATGGTGTTCAGTTTCTGTACATGACCTGTAACTTACCACCTGCACTACCTCAGTGGCCCACCAGAGGGCACTAGCCTATACTTTGGGAAGCAACGATCAAAATAAATGGTTGTGTAAAGAAGGATGCTTTTTAATTATTAGAAATTATAAAAATAAGAAACACCCAAAGGACTTTAAGTTTTTAAGACACCAAAATCTAATGGTTAGTCAAGAGAAAATCTAAATGACTTTTTTTATGCACATGGATCTTCATCATAATGCAATGAAATAATTAATTTAGACGTTTTATGAATTTCTATTCAGTCTGACTGTTAAACTGGACAGATGATCCCATCTTGTGACCGGAGCAGTCAGATAATGACTACACATGCCTCATGTAGAAATGTTTATCCTTCCTTTATTGAAATTTGCTTTAAAAATGTCGTTTGTATGTAAATGGTTGAAGAGTTTGTAAACAGGCATGCCGACAACAGCCCCGGTCCATTGGAACACAACACCAGTCCCACATTTTACCTCTTTACTCCTCACTAGTTTGTGCCAAAAGCCACATATGGCTCCACTTTTGCACTCCTTGGTCACAATTATGTCAAAAGCATTTTGTCTTCAGTTCATCACAAAACAATAGCAGTTTTGTTCTAACATGTAGCTACTTGTGTTTTCTCATTTGGCAGGTGATTGGACGATCATTCCATTAATCACTTTCATTAAAGGGCCAATCAGATAATGTAGCAGGCGGGCGCTACTGCCCTACAGAATGTGAGCTACTTCATAAAACAACCTCTCAGCAAAACATGTTGGAAGTGGAGCAAAAATATCCTTTCTATTGAGAAGTTTATAGTGCTTTTACTTGTTTTTCATTTGATAAAGAAATGTGGTCCAGATGTGATAAAACTGATACTGAAACTGTTAGCACCCAAGCTAATCTCTGTTGAAGCAGTCACTTCCTGCTATCATCTCTCTCTCTACTCTTAAGGATGCTGATTGGGCCGGGCCACTTTGGGCCGCTCACAATCGTTGTAGATCGGGGCTTGGCAAGATGGATCTGTTTGATTACAGACACTGACTCAGGCCGATCCAGCTGCACTGCAAGGTTAGGTGAAAGGCACACTGAGTTACCTGTTACCAATACAAACGTGTGCTACTAGCTCAGCAGTCCCAAACCACAGTGCCTAAGACCAAGTACCAGGGTTTGGATCATTTGGTCATGGGTCCCACAGGAAGAAAACAATAATTAATTTATGTCTCTTTCTGACTGTTGTAGCCTTCATGGTGTTTTCTGTTAGCAAATGACTAAAGCGTAACCTATTCCTGATTGACATGCCAACTAATCAGTAATGCTGACTGGCTGTGGTCAGGGGGTGTAAACATCTAATTTCACAGATCTGTACATTTCACTTCATGCATAAAACTTTAGATATAAAAACAATGCATGTTTCACTTCTAGCTTATGATTATACCCAGAGGCAAATGATAATGCCACTTCTACTACACTTAGAAATAAGCAGAATCCATGTGCACTGTGGGTCTAGCTCAAGCGCATCAACACAAAAGAAAATTAATCTTCAACTACACTATTTCCAGGAATTACAGAACTCCAATTTAAGCCAACCCAGAGCCATGATTTACCGTTTTGCATGTAAACATGTTGAGATTGCAACAAAAGCAGAGAAAACCCAGGTTCCATTTATAACGACCTCTCTTTGTGAAGCAGGGTTTTCTGCAGTGACAGCAGCACACACCAAATAGTGGAGTAGGCTTGACATAAGAAGCACTCTGTGAGTCCAGCTCCATTCATACTTCAAGCAGTGATATTTGTACTCCTGTGATTTTTCGCTTCCACTACGAATGTTTTCGAGACGGAATGAGAGGAACAAGTTGACCCCCCATTTGCTCCGTCTCCAAAGGTAGTATCAGAGGTGTAACATTGGTGTGAGGGGAGCACAGACTCAGTGGGAGGCCAGCACTGTGAGAGTGTCTCTGCTTCTGTGTGAATGTGCAGCATGCATCAAGTCTAGAGATGGGAACCAAATTTGATTCTGCTTATCATCCTAATTCTCTAAAAGGGATAAACCAACTCTTTTATTCTTTTCATGTCTTGCCTCACACCTGAGTCCATGACAAGCAGCTGGACACCACTCTTTTGACTCTGATTCCAGTAACAAGAAAGAGATGGGCAAAGCACGCCCACTGCTAATTAGCTTAGCTCAAACACTGGGAGTCAGTGGGTATTGTTAGCCTACCTCTGCCTACAGTCATCAGATAAACTCTTCAGCAACAGTAAATGGTCCTGTCTGCTTGCTGTGACTCATTTTTTTTACCACGTTATCTTCTACTATCATTGTATTATCTTCTTTTCGTAAACAGACGCTTAGTTTTGTTGACATAGTTCCACGGTGGTTTAAGCTAGAGATGCGACGTTCGCAAACGAGTCGAGTCTTTTGAACGGCTCTTCTAAGAGAACGATGAAAACCGATTCGCGGTTGTGAGTGAGCCGTTCATTTGTGGGTCATTCCTAAATTTGAAGGGACTTTGCATTTAAGAACGGCTCACTCACAACTGAGAATCGGTTCTCATCGTTCAATTAAAAGAGGTGCTCAAAGGACTCAACTCATTTGCGAACATCACATCTCTAGCTCAAACCACCGAGGACATGCTTGCAAGTAGGTCAATAAGACAAAGCCTCTGTTTATGAGTAGAAGATGATAATACGATGATAGTAGAAGATAACGTAACAACGCGGTAAGAAAACGAGTCATTACAAGCACACAGGGCGGTTAAGAGTTGCTGAAGAGTTTATCTGAGGACTGGCAGAGGAAGGCTAACAATACCCATTGACTCCCAGTGTTTGAGCTAAGCTAATTAGCGGTGGGCAAGCTTTGCTCGTCTCTTTCATGTTACTGCATGAAGAGTCGAAAGAATGGTGTCCATCCTCTTGTCATGGACTTGGGAGTGAGGCAAGACATGAAAAGAATAAAAAAAGTTGGCAGATCCCTTTAACAATTACCTGATCTACAAATATTTCAAGGGCGACAATGTCAAAAATGTCAGACCTGATATTCGGTGCCATGCTGCATGGATAAATATCTCTGGAAGTTGCTGGTGTTTCCAACCACTAAATGTTGTGTAGTAAGATTCTCTTTAAGTCAAAAATCACGCCATAGTTTGACCATGTTTGCCCCCTGTCTGCCATGGTTTCAGTGAAACTTTTTTTAGAATTTTTGCTGAATGTCTTGGATGAGAGTGTGATGTCCTTGATGTACAAGGCATGCCGAACAAAGTGAAAGGAACTGAGAAGAATATTGTTGAGTAAAAAGACTAATGATATTGATTCTTTGAGGGAGTTTTTAACAATTCTCAACTGGTATTTGTCTTTGATTCCCATGCCTTATGTCACCCTCTCTTACGTGCCTCCAAAGCCATACGGCATTGTGTACTGACAAAAATATGGCATCCACACAAAATGATGATGGCACTTCTGTATGTTAATACACTGTTAAATGGGCTGTGCTCCATCACCCATGGATGGCACCATTTTGTTGTTGGCCAACAAGATCAGGACTCCCCCCAAAATGAGTCATGCTGTGTGATTGCAAGAGTCTGACAGCTACTAAAGAAAAACACCTACAGATACTGTTCCTGTTAGGGAACCAAAATGACAAAAAATACACTTTAAGAGTTCTGGAGTGCCAAAATGCATATGTGCTTATCATTTTTTTTTCCTTTGGGGTCAGCTACATGAAGATGGTGCTATTGGCAGAATATATCTTAATACTCTACCAGGGTGCCCCCAATTAAGGGTTGTTAAATACAAGGGAGACTCGAGCACATTAATTATCCTGACATTTAGAAGCTGTTGTCCTCTTTTCTACAATGAAGCTTACAAACAAGCCACTACAAACCTTAAGCAGCCTTTAAGCACTGAAAAGACACTGCTGTGGGGGAAACCTGAGGGATATCTAAAGAAACCTTCAAAAGTGTGTCAGTAGTCCCTTCTAAAGAGTAGAGGTATTTCTGGAGGGATTAGTTCTAAAGTTTCAATTCAGTTGCCTTACACTTGCTGATGTCAGTAACCTCTTCTGTAAACATTACTAGAAAGGCTGTCACACACGTGAAAATGGGACATTTTATGAGATGTAGCTTTTTTCTTAGGTCCTAGAGGACAGCAAAGAGCACCATAATTCACCAAACAAACAAGTGATTCCCACATTTACTGTGCTTTTCAACTCAGCTTGACTACACTATTTGGGCACAAGGCGCTTCATTCCCATCACAGTAAATACTTTTGATAGTACTTCCTGAACATAGGCAGGATGATTACAGTGCAGCTGTACAACAGTCATGTACTTTGAAATAATAACATGTGTTCTCTTTACGACAAATTCTGACCCCTACCATCTGACTGTAACAGCAGAAATCTAGCCTCATCATAAGTGGCAACATTTTTTTAATCTTCTATTGTTCGATTTAGGTGAGCCAGTGCGAACTGCAGCCTCAGTTACCAGTTCTTAGCTGTAAGGAGTGGCACCTGGTGTTGTCTCCTGCTGCTGTAGTCTATCTGCTTCAAGATTTGATGTGTTGTACATTCAGAAATTGTCTCCTGCATGCCTTGGTTGCAACAGGAGGTTGTGAGTTCCTGCAGTTTAATCATATCCAATTCACTCTGACTATTAACCTCTGACATCTGGCATCAAAAAGGCACTTCTGCCCAGAGAATTGCCACTCACTGGATATTTTGTCTATTTCTGACCATTTTCTGAAAATCCTAAAAAATGGTTGCTTGTGAAAATCCCAGACCGACAGTTTCTGAAATACTCAGATCAACCTGTGCTAACCATACCATGTACAGAGGCACTTAAACCACCTTTCTTCCCCACTTGAACGCGGATTTGGAGGCCCCCCTCTTCCTTTTTCACATAAAAATGTCAAAGAAAGCTCAGTGGATGAGTCCAGAGTGATATGCATCCTGTTAAATTAATTAATTAATCCTTTTATGCTCCCTTCAGTCTTGTAATCCACAATTCGTCCCCTTATGTTTGGCCTGTGGATAAGCTAACGCTAACTACAGAACTTTATTTTTCCTTTCAAATTAAAAGCTGGTCTATTTAGACATGAATTAAAGTTACCTTTGCTAAAGTCAGTACAAACTACCAAATAAAAGCATAATGAAGGCAAATTTCATAATAAATTCTCCTATCTTAATAGTTACCTTTTACTGGTTAACTCAAATAGAGAAATCAACTGAAAGTGAACTCCAGGAAAGTGTAAATGTTGTCACATCATAAAAGGATCATTGGAGAACACAGTCATAATGGAAAGGCACTTCTGAATGAATATCAGTATCATAGTTTATTTGAAAACATTAATAAGGACTCTCAAGCTGACTCTAGGGCCTGGACCACGCGAATACGATATATTCCTAAATGCACATTTTTCCATCCAATTGGGCCTCTAAACCAGACGAACATGGCGATTTCACCCACATAAACGGAGATATTTTATAGCGATGTTAAACGGAGCTGGTGTTGACACCATGACGTCAAGCACCTAGCAATAAGCCACTGTAGCACACTGTAGCCCTTTTTGTTTTTGTAGTTTAATGTTACATGAAGTAACAAGTCCACCTCATCGTCCATCCACACAAAAGACTCTATTTTATTAGTTTTTTTTGCCATCTTCTTACCGGTAACTTCAGCCAGTTGTTTGTTTTGGTTAGACCGTTAGACTGCTTCTTCTTCCTGTTTTTGACTGCACATGCTCATAACATTCTTCTTCTGTGGTTTTCACATTTTGCTAACCTGCCACCTATCGGCTGGGCATGGCATTGCAGGCTTCAGAGGCAATCATTTTCAGTTTTGCCTCTTTGAATGGACAGAGATATTTCTGTGGTGTGGACAGAGTTTTTTTTTAAACGAGGACGAAGATATCCGGATAAAAAAATATTCATATACGTGTAGTCTGGGCCTAAGTCAGCTAACCTAACCTAACTCTAACCTAAGTCAGTTTCAGATCACATTTACCTTTTATTGAAGCACAAATTTAAATTAAAATAGTCTAAAAATAAACATAATACATACCTTTGCATTCACCAAATCTATGTTTCAGTTAACTAGTAAGAAGAGCTGAGCTTTATCAATGTGAATTTAACCATAAAACAAAACTTAAAAGAGTACAACTATAGAAACTATGCCATTAAATGCAGTTCATTTTGAGTTGAATATTAAAAACTGGAGATGAATCGCAGTTAAAAATTGACATCTCTTGACAGCCCTAATTTAATAAAGAGATATACTGTAGTCCTTACTTTCAGGAAATATTTCTCAGAATGCTGTAACCAGAAATCAATCATTTAATTTTGAAAATAGTGCTTGAGACAGATTTTTCTTGGAATTTAATTCACTTTGTCACTACCAGATGACACCTTTTGATAGCGCTTATGATATTAATGAAGGATCTGCTATTTTAACAGACAGTGGCAGACCATTTAACAATAGCCCATTTAGTACTCAGTCACTTGAACAGTGATACAGCTTTTTCCAGGTCAAGCACTGCACCTTTGTTGTGTTGTGAATCATACAAATGGCACCCTAACAATAAAAATCTTTCTCACTGGGGTAATCACTCGGTCTGTTATCAGTCCTTAATGGGAGTGAGTAGTCTGTTAGCATAAACGACTTGCATTGCTCTGGAGAAAACACTTTGGAGTGGCAGTAAAATAATGTAATATATAATAATACTGGATAATCTTGTGATGAAAACATTCTCGGGTTTCATAAATACAGTCAAGCTCATCTATCTTCATAAGTCCTTTTACAGGGAATACCTTGAAGCTCAACTCAAGTGCAGTGCCGACATCTGTGCTTTCATGGTGACTTTATTGTAAGATGAATGTGTCCCTCAACATGAGCTGACACTGATGCCATTTAAGAATACATTTGTCCTGCTTTACAATATAACTGCAGCATAAAAACATCAAAGACATCTCATTTGTATGCCTCTCACCAGATTTCTGTTTGGCCTTCGCCTTTCACTCAGCTCAAGCTTTGACCCATATAAAAGCCCTAAGCTGACTTTACAGAAAGTGTTGCTGCTGCTATGTTGTTCTATAAAGTTACAGCTATAAGTCCATTTTGAGAAACAGAAGTTTTCAGAACTTGTTTAACTTTGTTCGATATCGATCATCAGATGGACTTCTTTATTTTCTTTGAGTTCAAGTAAATCAATTTTACACTTGCTGCTTTAGTGGCAGTGCAGCCGTTTTTGAAACCTATAAATTTCTTTGCTTAACCAGTGAAGAAGAGACAGGAGTAAAACAGACAGAGCAAACAAACGAGAACTGTGAACACACACCATATTTTGACCCCCTTTGTCCCCGTCTCTGTCTGTTGTCTTGTTTGAAGGATAAAATTAAATCTTTAAGGACTCATTTGAAGCCCGAGGACAAGTGCTACAAGAATGAGCCTTGCATTTTAACACAACCAAGTTTTAGACCAGTGGAAAAAAATGAAACTGAGGTGGAAGCTCTTTGAACTGCAGTTCATCTATCGCCCACTTGAGCCTGGCTACAAGAAAACACCCATTTTGTCTTCTGAATAAAGCCTTTGTTACCATCATGTTATCAAAATAAGCAGATGACAGCTAAAACAAATTTATCACAGGGGAAAGATAAGGTGCTGATATTTACAACATATAATCACTAACTGTGTAATAGCAACTGGACCCCCTATGCCTTCAGAACGACCTCAATTCTTTCTGGCACATGGCACGGTAAACACTCCTCAGAGATTTTGGTCCATATTAACACAATCACTCAGTTGCAGCAGATCTGTCGGCCTCACATCCATGAAACAGATCTCCCATTCCAAAACATTTGAAAAGTGCTCTACTGGATTGAGATCTAGTGATTGTGACGCTATGGTAGTACAGTAAACTCATAGTCATGTTCAGTTTTAGATGATTTGAGCTTTGTGGCATGGCACATTTTTTTGCTGGAAGTAGCCCTCAGAAGATGGGTACACTGTGGTCATTTGGGATGGACATAGTCAGCAACAATACTCAGGTAAGTAGGCTGTGGGATTCTAAGATGCTCAATAAGTACAAAGTACTAGGACAGTGTGCCAAGACAATAACTCCCACACCATTACACCACCACCACTAGCCTGAACCGGGCTTTCATGTTGTTAACACCAAAGTCTGACCCTACCATCGGAAGATCACAGCAGAAACTGAAGACTTAAAAAACCAGGCAGCATTTTTTCAGTTGACCCTTCATTAAGCCCCTCCCACAAACAGCTACTGTCCAATCCTAAGTTAGCAACCCCAACTATGCACGAAAGGCCTGCCAAGCTTTCGACAGGAAAACAATATACCCAAGGCATGTGCTTACAAAACTTGCAAGTCGGACAGTCGATATCCGAGAAGTCTGGAGGGTGGTGTTGATGTTCTGAATGTGAAGTGTCAACTCATGGGGTGCTTGACACCTGCTTTGAGATCCCTGCGCTTTCCCCTCTGTTTCAATGTCCTGAACTCCACCAACATTTGATTTGGTGAATTTATCTCTGAAAAGCTTACTGGAGACTAGGGATGTAACGGTATGAAAATTTCATATCAAGGTTATTGTGACCAAAATTATCACGGTTATCATTATTATCGCAGTATTGTTGCAGTGTGCTCAAAATGTTCAAAAAGTACTTTTACACACACTTGAAATCATTTCATCCCTTTAATATTACAATTATAACAGGTCTTCTTGTCTTTTTTGTCAATAAATGTGTCAGGAAATGTCCTTTTAGCTAATTTTTTACCCTTTTTTTCCATGAGAAATAAAAGTAAACAATTCTGGCAAGTATTTGTCATTATTATGTTGTAAATGCTTAAACTGTGTGTAATTACTAGAAAAGAAAAAAACAGACTTGAACTTTAAACAGGATTCTCTTCATAAGCAATTGGAAATGAACATGTTTAAAGTTTCTGAGATGACCAAAAAATGAACTTACCCTATTTTACAAACACTCAAACATTTTTGTTTGCCTACAGAATAAGTGTCCATGTTACAGCTCATTATATTAGACCATGTCCAGGCGTTTTTTTTTTTTACTGACGATAGTCCCTGGAGCAATTCTTGTCCAGTTAGCCCCTTCATGACTCTCCTCTGGTTTCCCTCTCCCTGGCAGATCTCCTCCACATTTCCTCCTCCAATATTTCCAAATTACGACTGATGAAATCCATAAAACAAGAACTATGATGGAAAAAGATGATCTATTCGCAAAACACGGTGAATAGACGGCCAAAGAACGCCAAGAACACATTCCAGAATGATACTAATGCTATTATTTACAACATTTATACATTATTTAGACAGAAAATACTGATAAATCACCTATAACTCACTCAGGTATGGCTAACTGAATCTTCTCACTCTCACTCTCCCAGGCTCAGTCAGCTCACTTGCTGGAGGAGTCACAGAAGTTTCAATCACACACGTCTTTTTCTTTCGCCGGCAACAGCTTCGTGTTTTAGACAGGGTGACCGTCTTTAATCAACTTCCCCTCGGCATCTTTGTAAAATCCAAAATTCAACCAGACTTCAGACTTTGTCTGTTTCAAGGGGAAAAATCTCTGTTATAGTGTCTGTTTCAGAGGCCAAACATTGCAAACTGCGCATGCGCGCCTCCGTCTGAGGGACCGCTGCTGCTTTACTGAGGAGCACACACATAGTTCCGGCTTTGCCAGGCAATGAGCAGCATCACCGTGAGTTATTGACACAGTGTGGTAATCAAACTCGGTTTACTGGTAATTTTAACAGGACATGTTAATACTAACCGTCTGATCTTACTGCGGTTTACCATTTTACCGGTAACCGTTACATCCCTACTGGAGACTTTTCTGTCTGGTTCTTTCTGATATCTCTGAGGGATTTGTCCAGAAATTTGCAGATATTTCCTCAGGAATACCACTCACTGGTACCGGTAAAAACCCCATATTTCTCATTCTAGGAGGGAAAGTTTGACAGGCGTAGCAACAGTAACCAAGGGGGGGGGCTTAGCGAAGGGTCATTTGGCTTTTGTCCAAGTCTAGCCTCACTTTCCTGTTCTTAGCTGAAAGAAGCAGTGCCTAGTGCAGTCTTCCGCTGCTGAAGCCCGTCTGCCCTCTGCATAATTCTGGTATAACGAGTGATCCAGCAGCAACGAGCCGGAGAACTGTGCTTACTGTACCATTCTCTGTA
Source organism: Cetoscarus ocellatus (assembly GCA_037902135.1). NCBI lineage: Eukaryota > Metazoa > Chordata > Actinopteri > Labriformes > Labridae > Cetoscarus > Cetoscarus ocellatus. The sequence continues at coordinate 1,407,210 of JBAMNC010000763.1, forward strand.
AACCCTCAAGATAGTTGTGTGTTACAATCCCACTGGATCAGCAGTCTCTTAATTACTCATACCAACCCTCTCTTGTTCAAAGTCACTTGAATCTCTTTTCTGATGCTCGGTTTGGGCTGATAGCACAAACAACAATGTTAATACAGTCTGTGTAAAGACTGCACTGAGACTGCGGTCCATGTTACTATGTTTATCACTCAAAGTTCCTGTAGGGGAGTCAGTTTTATGGTAAACAATAAAACAGATGCCCTTTTTTATTCCGTGTGAATTATTTGGAGGATTATTTTCACTGCGCTGCTTGAATCAGTACATGTATGGTTCAAGCACACATATTTTCTGTGACTTCAAGCTCAGATTCCATTTCGACTTATTTGGAAATGTACGCAAATTATAGTCACCCCGTAAGACAGTCAACCTATTCAATCATGCCTACTTAAGTGGAGCAGGGTTCACTGGCAGCAAGCTACGCAAAATGACCCTGACATCCTCTCAATACTTTCTTATTCCTTCTGGGGCATTCTGGGGGATTTCTAATTCCACCAAGTACATTTTTTTGTCTATTCAGGGTTCCTCTACAGTTACAAATGTCTGAAGGACCTCCTAATCAAGGCAAAAAAGGAAGCAACCTAATCAGATGCTGCTTCAACTGGCTCCTTTCAAATGAGAAAGACTGACTTGATTGACTTCACTTTTCAAGTCCAAGCCTCACACCCTCTCTTTTCAGAAGAGCCTTGCTGTCTTCCCGAGAAATCTCAATCCAGACCTTTCTTTTGTTCTCTACTATAATCTCATGACCATAGGTGCTGGTTGGTGCCTAGACTGACTGAGTGGGGTTGAGTCGCTGCCTCGAGTAAAGGTACTGAAGTACTTCTGGGTACTCAGAGGAGAGAGGGTAAAACAGACAGAGTGAGATTGACAGACAGATCGGTCCAACATCAGTCACGTTGTGGGCGTTGTGCAAGACCGTCACTGTTCAGAGGGAGGTGAGCCAAAAGGCGAAGCTTTTGATTTGCTGTCAATTCAAGTTCAAGCAACGAAAATAAAACTGTTAAAGCAGTTTCCATGATTTATTTTGTCGCCAGTGACTTTGCAGGTAGGTAAATCTAGCAAATACAATGTTCAATGCCAGTCTGTTTTTCAATGTGTTTTTAATGTGGGTTATATTTGCTGTACGAGGCTTGTCCAAGGACAGTGTCCGCTACAACTGGGGCAGACATTTAGTGGTGTCCGTCTGTCTTAAAGAACATAACAGATAGGGATGGGAATCGAAAACCAATTCCAGTTAAGAATTCTTAACAGCTCCATCAAAGTATCGATATCATGAGTCTTTTTGCTTATCAATTCCCTTATCAATTACTTCCACTGACAGGGTTCAGAAGCGGTCAGAATTGTGGCTTAATTTTTTACAAAAGGGGCCTACTGCACAACCTTAAGTGAGTGGAAACACCAGCAACTTGCAGAAGCAGTTATCTATGCTGTGATATGTGTGTGTTGACAAATCTACAGGCCAACATTTGCTCACAAGGAAAATCTGCAGGAATCAATAGGGGAATCGTTAAAAAATTGGATCAATTAGCAGGATCGTTAATAGCATTGGTATCGATAAAATATTATCAATGTCCATCCCTAATGACAGAGCACAGGTACATTAGATTATGCTGGAGAGCATTTACAACACAGGAGTTTTCTGTATTGATGCACTGTAAGAAATGGCAACATGACCTGTCTTTGTAAATTAAAATCTTAAATTTGCATTTCAGTTTGACACAAATGGAGTGTGGCTCGATTATCTTGTGTTTTATATGATTACCCTATAAGATTATCCTGTGGTCCAAGGTGTGTTAAGAGTCTGTTTGTCCCAATAATCAGCTCCGAAACGGATAAGGGCTGACAATCGTAAATATCAAACTTGTTCAATATTTACGACCAAAAATCTTCATGTGTGCAGGGAAAGCTGACAACTCCTGAGTCGTGACTCTGTGAATTATGATGTGGAACGAAATGTATCCAATCAAGAAGCGAGCTGACTGAGGAACAAGGAAGCAGGCATGAATAAAAAACAAGCATGGCCGACCTGAAAACAAAGTTTGGAGAACCTCAGAAATGGAGGACCAGCTCACATGTTCACACTGTCTCAAGGATTTTTTCCTCAGTCTTTTCTGTATTTAGTTAGGGTTTTTCCGTCAAAAATAGTCCCACAGCCACCATCATTCCCTCTTCTTGTATGTCCTCTTCCATGTTGCATGTTGTGTTATCCTGTTATTTCTATGTTTCATCTTCTTCATTTCTATTAGATCACGTTTGATCACGTTAGATTTCTGGCTTGGAGGACTTGGAGGATTGTAGATCGGTGGTGGGACAGAATGGTTATGTGTGTGGGGTGCTGTGTTTAGATTATCGGAGCACATTACACACAGCATGATCAAAACTGTTCAATGCCTGATTTTTTAATCTTCATGTGTGGGGTCTCTAACAGATAAAACATCTCTTCAGATTCAGAAAATCCTTATGTGTGTACCCCGCTTAAGGCAGTACCCTCTCTGCCATTCTCAAACAATATCATCATTCTTCCTCTTTATACCTCTCATTGACATTTTTCTTCCTAAGTCTTTGTCAATGTCTTGGTTAATATCAGGCAGTCCTGCATGTTTTTGAGTAAGTGTGTTTTCACCTGGAATGATCTCGAGGTTGGGCTCTTTGTTGCAGTAGTCCTCGGTGCAGCACATGGGGTAAATGCCCTCATCACCTTTGGATGACGGGGCGCAGAAAAAGGGCCGGTCTCGTGGGATAAGTTCATTCTCATGTACACACTGGCGCCGCTCTATGGTCAGTCGGCTGCCTGACTGGCGGATGGCGACATAGCAGACACCATCGGTCGTGCAGCTGGAGTTGGCACTACAGCGGTCGCAGTAACACTGCAGAGCTGGAAGAAGAAGAGAACACATTACACAAAGTGCCCAACTTAAACCATCCAGAAGAACGATTAAACTGCAGCAAAGAATTCATGATGAAAATTGTCTTATTGATACGGAGATCACGATTCTCGAACACACCAAGAAATACCCCAACTTATCAGGAGCCAATTATAGACTGATACATTTAAATTAAAAAAGCAAATTAGATTGAATGTCTGTAGTCACCAGAGTGATCATCTATGACTAAGAACCTAAATCTTAAAAAAACCTCCACAGTCACCTTTAAAACAACTCTGTCAACTTATCTGCTTCTGCTGCTCCGTCATTTACTATAAGAAGCTTTCGTGAATATAAATATCATACTGATTTTGAAATGTGCCCGCAGACCAGCAGGATAAATGATTATCATCGATGACAGCATCACACTGTCATGCATGTTATTTTGACTCTGCAACATAAACTACAAGACGACAACACCATGGGTAATTACTGATGAGATTAAATGTTACTTTAATAAGAAGTTTTGTTTTGTTTTTAAGGACCTTGGAATGAATTCAGTTGTTTGTTATTTTTCTTGTCCTTATAAAATAATTAGCAGTTGCAAAATATATATATTTTTTGAATGATTGCCTTTAATTGACAAAACTAGCTACTTTTAAGCCTCTTGAATAGGCTTTTCAAACTTTAGTTAATGGTTGTGTTCATTAATTCACAAGAAATAGAAAAATAGCAAATGAATCATTACAGTTAGGGATGCATAATGATAGATTTTGTGTAAGAATCCAATTTGCAGATATTCCCCGAGCTACTTCAGCCTGAAATCTATATAAATATAAAGGATATCACTGAAAGTTTTTTTTTAGAATTACACTCTTGTACATGTGTTGTTTCAGTAACACAAGAATCAGTTTCACCTGTCCTATTCTGAGCAAGAAAAGGGGATTTATCAACCTGTTAACACAATTTGACCTTTGATGCAGCTTACTCGATTAACTCAAATTAATAGACAAAACTCCTAAAAGCTTAAGGCTGATATATAAGGCTAGAACATCATCTGTAAATATCAGACGTTTCAACATCTTTCGATACCAAAATTTTGCTTTAATTACGCATCTATCTGTTGAGAGATACCATGACGATGGTGTCGTGCATCCCTGATCACATTATATACGCTGATTCACTTGTCCTTGTGTGCGTAAAAACCATGTTTTCTAATCAGTGAAATATTTGATTTTATTACAGAAATAGCAATAACTGAAACTGAAAAGGAAAGTCAAAAGGCTGAGCGTCTGCTGCCAACTAAAACCCAAAAGCTGCACTAAAAACAAAATAATCGCACTAAATTTCTTTAAATTATAGCTAAAATATCACAATGTCCCACTAAAAATATCAATACAATACTGAGCAGCAAAACTGTGTGATATGTTGGTCTTCTGACATTTTCTTACACCCCTGGTTTCCCAAAAAAAAAAAAAAAAAGCCAAAATGTAAGAACAAACACTGAAAGATGTCCCACACACACCAAAATAAGCACATAATGGCATGCTGCTCAAATATATCATCTAACCTTAATTTTCTTGTTTTTTACTATCAAAAGGAGCAAAAAGCCAAGAATACTGAAACTCAAACTTGGTCAACAGCATATCACTATGAATTTTGGCCTCCATTACAGCTGAAAACAACAGCATTACTGAAATTACTATAACAACACCAATTTAAAATGCATCATCTGTGTTTCCTTTAAATTAATCTTCCTTTAAAAATCTTCAGCATTCAGGGTTAAAATCCTTTTTGATTAAAGTCTATCTCTGATCTCCCCTTGGTTTCATGCATCCACTAAAGTCACTTCCTTTCTTGTGCTGGTGTGCTTTTCCATGAGTGTTTTTATGTATGTGTGAGTGTGTGTAGTTTGGAAACTTGGGGAAAAACTGTCCCTGGGGGAATGTGAAATGTTACATCACTCCTATCATACTTTACACGCAAAACTTTCTGACTCATTTTTCCTCCTAACCGTTTGCTTTGTTTCTGGCACTCTGTGCGTATAAGAGAGATACAGACACACGCCACAGACAGGGCTACGACAGCTGGAGTGCACATGGCCAACATCTGGGAAAGGCGAGGGATGTTTTCCTTTCTGGGTAAATGGATATTTAATGGAAGTGTGTGTCAGACAATCTACTCCTTTTCTGTAGAAATGTCTGGGTTACATAAATCAGATCTTAACATTGAGTTTCAGTTTCATTAATGGCCGACATATTCAATCTTTTAGGGCCTTACCAGAGCTGAACTTCTGCTGCTGTTACAAATACAGAGAAGGGCTTTTTCAACACATAAAATCTGAAGTCATTATCAATGAAGATTTTTTTTCTTTGTGCATCATACTGATTTTGAAAATGCAGCGACACCCAGGCAATCTGAAAAGACAGTACTTTATTAAAGAACTTGTGACAAAAATACACCTAAAATCAATTGTGTGTCTCTGGAGTCTGTGTGCCATGCTGGACAGAATATGTTATATAACGATTGCTAAATCACCCAAAGCTTTGTGCTCTGTCAGATCAGTTTATATCTGAGAACTTACACAACACAAATATGAATATGATTGGGCAGACAGTGAAAATGCATTTGTCTGCCTTTATTTCCTCTATGTCAGTTATATAAAACAATAGAAACATGAATTATATCCCATTTCTCCCTGTAACCACATGCCATTGCTTTAAGTATATTTTTGGTGTTGTTTTGCTTTACTGCAGGAGGCTTTTTACTAGACTTAATTCAGTGGTGCTAGTTTCCCTGCAGTGTGCATGTCAATGGAAGAGCCGGGGATGGGGAAATACTAGCAGGGAGCAGGTAAATTTCAGGTTAATTCCAGGGTAAAAAAAACAAAACAAAACAAAAAAAAAAAAAAAAAAAGCTCACCTGGGTAATTTAAGTGTGAATGGGGTAACAACAGTAAGGCGATGTTAATCTGTTGAGTCATAACAACTACATGCCAACATCTGAAACACTTAACTGCTTAGTCAGACAATAACTTGTCTTTAGGAAGTAAAAATGACTTGTTGGACAAACCCTGATCTGCTTTCATGGTCAAATGTGAGAAAAATATTGGCATTCTAGGTGAATAACGCCAAAAGATATAATAAGGAAAAACAGCATCGGCAGCTGGAAATTTGTATTGAAATACTGGGATAGGACTGGCATCAGACCTGATTTTCACAACTGATGCATCACTAGAAAGTAGGGCTAGGTATTTCCAGAAATTACACTGAGGACACAATATGATGCGTATCAAGATGCAGGTTAATTGTGGACTTCAACTACGCCTTTAACATAATTTCAACTTTTTGTTAGATTTTTAGATTAGGTTAGATTAGACAGAACTTTATTAATGCCTTGGGAAGACTCCCTAAGGGAAATTAAGTTTCCAGCAGCAGCATTATATAGCAGATAAAATGATATAGAAATAAGATAGATGTAAATAAAAACATAAATAGATATAAATAAAAAATATGGCTACTGCTCCTTCCCGTCCTCAATCTTCCTGTTACTCCTCCTCCCCCCCCCGGGAGGAGTTGTACAGTCTCATGACCTGAGGGACAAAAGAGTTTCTTGGTAATTCTCAGTTATAAGTACAAAAAGAGCAAGGACAAGGCTGTTAAGGATTCTACAACTTAGGACACTGAAATGTCAGTTCCCCAAAGACCTAAGAGGCCATTTTAGGTTTGGAATGTGTGCTCCATCATGTAGTTTTGTGTCTACTGCCATCTTTTAAAACTGCATTGATAACATTACAGAGGTGTTTGTCGCAGCATTTGGGGTTGCATCTGTTCTGTAGAACCCATATCAATACTCGTAGCACAGGCCTACTAGTAGGACTTTCAAGACATATTAGGGATCTGCAGGAACCCAGAGTCTGAATCCACAAACATATTACAGTCTTATTTAAAGTAAAAAGCATTTTTTCCAACAAAAATTATTTGCTTTACAGGGACATTAACATCTTAAATTTCCTTAATACTATAATAAAAATGAGGCCTTTTAATAAATACAGCGTGATAAATGGTCTGAGAAAGCACAATGTTCATAAAGGAACCTTATCATTTCAGCAGACTGCATAAGATCTTAAGACCACTTACTACAAATCCACTTCACTGCTTATCAAAGCTTCCCACCAGTCAGCAAAGCCCCAAACCAAAATGTTTTTGTTTGCTTTGGGGTATTTTTCAATGAAGAGACGCTCGTGAGTTAAAATGTTGTTTTGAATTTTTCGTCTCTTTCATCTCAACTGATCCTAACATTTGGAAACTCGTACAAATCCATTTCAAGACTGCGTCTGAATCACGGCTGTTTGTCTTGGAATTTAAAAAACATGTTAAGGCAACAGGTCAGGTCAGTTAAACATGGCGCAACAGTGGAGCCTGCCACACACAGAGTCAGGAATGTGCTTAATGTAAGGAAGTCTGTTGGAAATCCTTTAGGCTTGGAACCATTAGTAATGGTGCTATGGAGAGCTATGAATAAACCAGGTCAGTCTCTCTCTATTTCTCTCTCCTACGTGTCCTTGCCCCCAAACATCGGGCAGACGGAGAGCAGAGAGTCTGGTATCATTATGCAGCTCAGACACACATCATGCATGGCTGGCCAGGTTACAGCGACACACACCTACGATGACAAGATCTTTGAATAATTAACAGGGCAAGGCCACAGTCAGAGGAGTAAAGCTCTGAGAGTGTCTGACATCCACACACACAGGCAGATGGTATTAACAGTATGAAAGGTACGTTGGTGCAAATCTGCCCTATGGTGCAACAACATCACTGTGGTTAGTGAGGATTTACAGGCAAGAAAAGATGCAAGAACAAGTGTCCATTACTTTACCAGGAAGAAGTACACGACCAGTCTGAGAATGTTCAACTATAATCCAAGTTTTAATGTAACAGGAGGCTCTGTCGCTGCTGGAATTTCAGGAATTGTCTGTTGGTGGATTCCAGACAAAGTCAGGGAGGGGAATATAATTACATTGGAAAAACAACAACAACTGTGTGTATTCAGTGTGTGTGTTACACAAGTTGTGCTGTTTAATAAAGACGGAAGAAATTCTGACCAAGGCATGGAGAGCAGAGACAGCTAAATAAAAGCCATCTGACACCGGTCCTGTCTGAGTCAACCTCAGAACACATGAGTCAGATAAATCTGTCCTGCCGACACTCACGCTGTCTATCAGACAAGAACAGCCCAGATGTCTAGACTAAACTGAGATTTTCCAGATGGTGTTGTAAGCCGTGATACAGTGAAGAAAAGTAAATAAAATTGTGGAAAAAACACTGATCACCTGAAAAAGAGCATTACAGTCAATCATTATACTAATTAAGATAATAACCAAAACTTTCTTTACATAGCACTTTTAACAAGAGATGTTTACAAAGTGCTTAACAGACCAAATGAAGGCATATACTCAGGCAAGGGCAAGTGAATATTGATCGTTATGTCAAACAAAGCAGTGTCTATGAAATCCAAACAAGGAAAAAAAATTAAAAAGTGAAAACAGGCATGACTAGAGCAAGGCAAGTAAAGGCCAAACAAGCCGATTATAATTTAAATACTAAGACACATTAAGCAACTGAACACCAAAAAATCTATTAAATTACGTACACGTCAGGCCCTTCACAGCTCCCGATGTGGCCCTCAGAATATCAGCAGAATCATGTGAGAGAAAAATCTGTTATGCTTTAAGATATCTTTTGTCATTACATCCCTATAACAATGAACTAGGGATGGAAGATATTGGATTTTAGTCAATATCTGATATTTCCAAAATTATCATTACTGATACTGATTTTTTTTGCAAGAGTACAAGATATCTCCTTTACAAAACTTGATCTGTTCCTTTCATTTCTGAAAAAAAATATTTGCAAATATCAATATTGTATCATTAACATTGTGCATCCCTACGATGAACACAACCTCCAAAACAAAAGGGATTGAAACAAGAACATTTAAAAGTAAATCTACATAGGTCAAAAGTCACAGCTCTGTGATGTCAACATGTGACTTAAAATCATAAAAATAATTTTAAAAAACTACTTGAGCCCTAGAAAAAAATGCATCTTAAATGAAACAGAAAATAAAATAAAGAATAAACTTTTTAGACTAAGCATTTCAGACAGATTCTCTTGTTGCAGTTGATGGTCCAAACTCTAAACAACATCTGACCATAGCATTAGGCCTAGCATTATTTTTTTGTAATTAGTATAATTAATATTGCATGGAATGAAGGTTAGGTGAGGTTAGAGGAAACTTACTATGTTTATTAATGTATATCTAAAAAAAAAAAAACAACAACAAAAAAAAAAAAACATACTGATACCATGTATTCTAGGGGTGGGCAAAAATATCGATTCATCAATGCATTGCAATTTTTCCCCTCCCAACTCAATATCAATTCAGCAAATCTACTGAATTGATTCACCTTCTGGCCAGTGGGGGGTGCTGTGCACTTTTTCAGTGTTTATCCAGCTGTCGCCGGTCATAGAACTAGACATGCTTGCAGAGTGATAGGATTGCAAGCAGAACGTGTGTATTTTAAGGGTGGTTTATCAGTATTTTCTGTGTAAATTATGTACAATAATGTAAACAAAAGCATTAGTATCATTCTGGAGTGTTTTCTTTCTGTTCTTTTACTGTACTTTCTCTGTCTTGCCGTATTTCTGACGTATTTTCCCCGTGTTTTATCGTCTTTTTTTGTCATTGATCGTCTTTTTCATCATAGTTTGTTTTCAATGGATTCCATAGATAGTAATTTTAGAAATAATGGAGGAAGAAATGTCGAGGTTTGTCTTCAGCTGGACAGGAACTGCTTCAGGGACTACCGTCAGTTAAAAAATGCCTGGACATGGTCTAATACAACAGGCTGTAACATGGACACTAAATGCTGCAGTCTAACAAAAATCTTTGAGTTTATGTAAAATGGGTTAAGATTATTTTGGTCATCTCAGAAAACATTTCTACATGTTCATTTACAACTGTTTTTGAAGAGAATCCTGTTAAAAATTCAAATCCGTTTTTATTCTTTTCTTGTAATTACACACTGTTTTAAGCATTTATAACATAATAATGACAAATACTTGCCAGAATTGTTTAGTTTTATTTCTCGTGAAAAAAGGTTGAAAATGTACTTGAAGGGCAATTACTGACAAATTTATTGAAAAAAAAAAAAGACAAAAAAGACCAGGTGGACATTTATAATAATAGTATTAACTGCCGTGTTTTTTACTTTTGAACTCCAAATGCACAAATAAGTTATTACTGTGCAAATTTTTATTTTCTGATGTTTGGTTGCTCAAACATGTGAGGTGACATACCACATATATTACACATTGGCATGAAAATAAATATTCAAAAATTGTCAACAGGCACTCTGATTATTTGTGTATTTCTGCTTCTTACTGAATCAATACTGAATCGAATCGCAACCAAAAGGATCGAAATTGAATCGAATCGTGAGGTTCTTAACAATACCCAGCCCTAATGTCTTCCCGTTGTCTTTAACTGAATCTCAAAAGTTAACATAATCCACAGCCCTAAGTGAAGTGTTGTTCGTCCAGGTATTAATAAAATTTCCATACCACAGTGGAAATGTGGAGGAAGAAAAATTATGTATTTGTATACCCTCAAAACAAATTATGAGACTTGGCCAGACTCACAGACTGGACCTGATCCGTACTCTTCCAGGAAATAATGAATCAGAGTGTGTGACGAGGAAGAGGAAAAGCTCAGCAGATGCACAGGTCTCTACATGCAGACAGATGAGTCAGGGAGACGCGAAGGAAACAAACAAAAACACACCTATTACTGCTCTTATTATATGGAGCACAAATGCCATCATAAAAATATTGCAATCTGAGTGGCACCGCGTGAACAAAACTTTATTGAAAAGCTGTCACCTCTGGTGATTTTAAAATTGCAATACCCAGTTTTGGTAAACAAACAAGTGGAAGCCTTTTTTTCAATGAAATAATAATACTGTGCCTTTGGCCCTGTCCCCCGAGGCCTCAACCTGCTGCTTCCTACCCAGACTGCTCTCTGTCTCTCAGCAGCACAGCTCTGTGCAAACCAATTAGCAGACGATGCAGCTGAAGATGATGCTGATAAAAAAACACAACCTTTCCTACTGAAAGTCAATGCTCTACAGATATTAGACACTGGGATAAAAACAAAGAGCAGTTATAATGCTCTGAATAGATGCATTACATGTTTTTTTCTCAGATACCAAGGACATTTTATCTAAATTGCAAACTGAATTGCATGGATTAAATTTTGTTTTTCTCCTAAAAGCAAGAACTTTATGTTCAGGGCTGTAAGGAATAATGCAATGTCTGTTTAGAATGAGATGCTGCTTTTGTTTTAAGAAAAGGTCTTTATTAAATACTGAGCACAAACAAGGCTTGGTCGTTGTTTAAGAATTTAAACAGTGTTAGATTGTTGGCAAAAGAAATAAACTTAGTTAAGGTGATTTATGCAGGTAAACAACTGACTGTGCCTTTTAAATAATTCTTTATACATCCTCGGGCTTTGAACCATGAGAATGACTAAAAGAGAAAACAGACATAAACAAATGTTATTTGACTGTTTTTTTCACAGCAGACAAAAACAAGTACAAACAGGTATACCAATGTTATTACGTTAAAGACCAGCGGAGGGCATTTTCACACCCAGCTAGAGTTATATTACTCACGTTGGAAGTATGATTTTGTTTTGTGTTGTCATGACATGTTCTCTGCTGTTTGTCTACAGGAAACTAGAGCTCAACTATAAATCACTTGAACAATGTGCAATAATTACATCACAGGATGAAGAATATCATCATGTGACTCCAAGCATGATTCTGCCATTACTGTATCATTCAATGGCAAGTGAGACAGATCAGGCTGTGTGCTGATTATGTGCAAAGCAGCTGGCCTACTCCTCAGCCATGACAAATCTGTGGGCCCACTTATTGGTCTTTGACCCAAGTGTGGCAAGGGAGAAGTGCTCAGCCCACCCCCAGCTATATGCAGCCCCTTCAGAGTTTTATTATCAATACAACGTGTTAGGGCTTGGCTACTATTATGCTTAAGTTAAAGTGGGTAAACTATTCCAATGAACTGGTTGCTTAGTAAATACGGACAAGAGGAGGTGGAGCCCCAGTGCACATATGGTCAAAAGACAAGAAAAACTGAGAGAAAAAAAATTGATACAATTTTCACTTTTTTTTATACCACCTTACTTTCATTTCTATATACTGTGATTAACAAATTTATTAGACCACCACGCTAAGTACGGTTTATGCCAAAGCTGCCCCCATTTAACAGCATTGGTAATTACCAAAATCACTTTCTATGTTTCTGTAATGGTGAATATGCCAGTACGTTAAAGCTCTTTAACAGAAATATTTTTAATGCTAAATATAATTATCATTGTTATCCATACATTTTTAAATTTACTGTTCAACAAAATAACAGGAAAAAACAGTAAAGCATTTTATCATTTATTGTTGAAGAAGTCAAATTAGTTATTTACTTGCACTGCTGAAGAGAAGAAACTGTTACAGTGGTTGAATGTTACTTGATTAATTCCTGCAGTTTGAAATTCTTCATTCCCATTCAAAGTGTATGTCCAATAATAACAGCATTTACAGTTTTTAACACATTTTTGAAAAATCTGTAAAATGTTTGTTTTCACATTTTTACGACAAGTGGTCTAATAAATTTGTTAAGCATTGCCATTTTAGGTGGTAGCAGGTGCTAAATACTGTGCATAATGCCAGTGTGTCCAGGTACAGAGAGATTTTTCTGATGTGAAAGCAGACCAGCAGGGAAGGAATTGCAGTAAGTGTGCTCAGGCAGGGTTTGAAACAGTATAAAAATCCCTTTATTGTCATTAAATTCCTGAATTTCTTCAGCAAGAAACCACAACCAGTGAGACAGCATTTTCCCTGCACTGTATGAACGCATACTAAAACCTATACTAATTTGGCTACGATATAAACTGGCTCATGGAGCTGACAAAAGCAAAAAAACAGGTATGAAAGCATCTCCTGTCAAATTAACTTAAATATCTAAACAGGCTAAAAATACAGGGAGGGGAAGGAGGCAAAAGCTAAATTAAACATGGGTGCATTGATAGTTTTAAAACAGTATTTCAAAAAAAAAAAAAAAAAAAATTAATAAATGGAGTTACGTATCCAAGTTATGGTTTTAAATACACGAAGGAATGCATTTTCAAGAAAATGACGACTATACAAATAATTACTTTTAGCATACTCATGACTTAATAAATCACACTGTGGACTGAAGCTCGTCAGAACTGGGACAGGCAGAAGTCCGTGGAGGTGGAAACAGTAATAATGAGGACAGTGTGTTTCTAATTAAATCCTAGACTCCAAAAAAGTTCTCATCTGAAATGTGTCTCTATTCAAAATAAGAACAGTTACAGTGTTCAAATGAGCGCTGGGAACCCACTACACACACAGACTCAGAGTGTGTCTGGTATGATAGGAGCAAGTAAGAGCCGGCAGACAGTCACAAGGGCACTCTCCTACAATGTGGTCAGACAGAATTTGGCTGACTTAACTGAGACACTGTTCAGAATGACAGTGAGCAGACAGCCAGACTAAACACACATAACATGGACCAATGGCCTGCCTCGCTGCTCCCAAGGCTGCTCTGCCCTATTTTAATATGCACACAGAGAAAGAGAAAGAGTGTGTGTTTGTTTTGAGTGTGCTCTTCTTTGGACAGAATGGAGCTGTAGTAACACAGAATACATCTGGGAGCAGTTTCTGACCATCAACAAGTCGGTGAAGTGTGAAGACACTGTGTTTTTTTTTTTTTTTTATATTAGCCTGTGATCGACTCTGGATGTCTGATTTACTGGTTCAGCTCTCTCCTACACCTGCCCCACTCAAGTTCTGACTTCTCCTTTCTAATATCCATCAATCTGACACATGACTGTGCAGAGGTGGTCAGATTAAGCTTACATAGATAGATCATTTCATGGGAGAAAAAGAATCATAACCAGAAAGCACTCAGAGAGCACAAACCTCCGCCAGGGTAGCTCACATATTGCTGTTATATGTATAAGCAATTGTTCCATGGTAGAGTTAGCATTATAATATGATTCCTTAACCCTGAAAACCCACACCTAGCACTCATGTTTTTATCATTATTAGCTAGACAGTTATTGAGCAAAAACAATCATTCACTAATGGTGGTTATCTCCATCACCACCAAAATCTAATCATTTTTAAGTTGGGCTATATCCAACATCTCCTGAAAACTTCAGCAAAATCTGTCCAGTAGTTTTCGCCTTATCTTGTTAACAAACAAACATACGCCAGCAAAAACATAATCTCATTCGCGGAGGTAATGAGATATATAGAACACAGTTAGCGGGCTGTTGAGCAACAGTCCACATGGTTTTTAACATGAACAAAAAATATAGCCAATCACATGATGTATTCCATTAAATCTCGGAAGTTGGAATTACAAATCATATGTAAAGCTAGTAATGTCCCATTAAAGTCAGGCAATGTACCTCGTGTTTACCAGCTTGTTAGTGGAGCAGTTGACTCCGGTGTGACATAATTCCCACCTTCAACATCAGAGTTAAGCAAAGGTCAGACTACACCAGTTATGGAGGATTGTGGCCCAGCCCAACAGACGGAGCGCTTTAGGACCAGCTGTGAAAATATGTTGTATTATCTTGTGTAGTGTGACATAGAGACTGACAACAGACCAGTCTGGGATGCCTCACGACTCCATGACAGAAAGTATAGCATGTTTGTTTTTTGTCCTGGCTCCTACGATTTATCACCTCACATCATTGACTGATGAGGGCACAGGGAGATGTGTGATAGTCAGGAGTGTAAACAGACCAAAGTTGATGGTCACAAGGCAGAGTAAAAGTTGAGTAAAGGTCTGACAAAATCCCTGCCTTTGAGATGTGTTGAAGAGAAGCTCCACCAAAATCTAACCATTTCTAAGTTGGGCCATTACCAACATCTCCTAAAATATTCAGCAAAATCCGTCCAATAGTTTTGTGTTATCTTGCTAACAAACAAACAATGTATGGCACATTTCTTTTTGTTTTGCAACAATGTCCAGACATGTACCCTTAAAACATTACCTCAGTCTTACACTGCAGCAGCCAAAGCTCAAAAAAAAAAAAAAAAGACTTCCTCAATTTTATGTTTCAGCAGTCCAAAAGTAAGAAAAGAATTTACTCCACTTTCATTTCTTATTTCTGGGTGTCCTGCATTATCATCTTTATTGTAACTTCTGGTATCCACCCTTGAGAGCGATACGTTAGGCCTTCACCCACATTGACTGGCCTGGTGTCACACTTGGCAGCCGATTAAACTACACTGAATTCCATTTGAATTGAGAACTTTGAAGCCCTTTGGCTTACAACAAGCCTGGTTGAGCCTTTTCCTGGCTGATCCGCTACACTTAAAGTTCACCAAGCTGTAAAATGGAATAGTGAGAAACGTTACAGCAGGACAACAGTGAAAGTAGGCCAGTTTATTCTTTTGCTGTCAAGCAAAGAGCTTCAAATATTTCAGATTGAGTGTTTTATGTAGCTCATCATATTAAGATGTGAATGACAAAGTGAGCGAGGTATATTTTTACATTTAGGCTGATATTTTTCTGTCAAAAAATAAAGAGGATGACATATTTACACATTTCTTTTTATTTTTCTTCCTTTTCTGCATCAGGTGATCTAAAAGCACCTAAAAGTCTAGGAGTGTGCTTATTCTGAGACTGAAAATAACCTTTTACTAAAATAATGAGCACTATTTGTGCCAGCATTTCATGTGTTTGCAGTCCATTAGGCTCACTTTGTATGAATGACGATCGTCTTGAACACTATTGAACTCTGGGTTAGCAGTGAGTGCCGTGTTTAGGAAACATGAAGTGTTTGTTATAAAAGAAGATGTTTTCAATGTTACAGAGGGTCATGGTTAAGTCTGTCACCTGACTTAAGTTCCATTCACTCAATATTTCTCATACTAAGGGGAAAACTGCCTTTCAGTGTTTGAAGTTCGTAAAAATACATTTGAGGTTGTTTTTCTTGTTATGGTTATTTACATTCACTGGTCACTTTATTATGCACACCCTGTCAACTGGTTGTTAATGAAAATAGCTAATCAGCCAATCATGTGGCAGTAACCCAATGCATTTGGGCATGTAGACATGGTAAAGACTATCTGCTGAAGTTCAAACTGAACATCAGAATGGAGAAGACAAGTAATTTAAGTGACAGTATTAGGGCTGAACGATTTCAGGAAAAGACCTAATTGTGATTTTTCTTGCAGATATTGTGATTCCAAATTCGATTCATGATTTTCTTCAAATCAAGCTTCAGTGCAGTATTCAGTATGTTTACAGTATAGACAACAGTAAGGAAATCAATGATCAAAAGCACATAACACATTATTCATCATGAATATTGACGATAAATAATCTGTTTTTATTATTTAAGGGATACTCCAACTTCTACTTCTAAACAGAGGCTTTGTATTGTTGACCTGCTTACCAGCACTTCCGCAAATGCAAATTGCCTGCAAATTTGTAAAATAGTATGAGTAAAATAGTTGACACAACAGATCCTGGGTCAGTCAAGAGCACTGCAAAAACTGCAGCTTTGGCGATCACATGATTGCGTTGTCTGAAATTGCAATTTCGATCCAAAAACCATAGATCTTTCAGCCCTACTCAGTATATCAAGTTTGTTGGTGCCAGATAGGCTGGTCTGCGTAGTTAAAAAATGCTGATTTGTTGGAATTTTCACCAACAATCATCTATCTACTGGGTTTACAGAGAATGGTCTGAAAAAGAGCAAATTCCCAGTAAGTGGCAGTTTCCATGAAGAAAACCCTTGCTGGTACCAGAGGTTTGATGCTCAGATGAACATTCAGCCAAACATCATCTGAACAACAACATTAACATCCAAACACAAGATGACATTCAGCCGTGGCACAACTGTTTTGGTTTTATAGTTTCCTCCGTCATGATGGGGCTCGTTGGCCCTGGGCACACATTTTGTAGCAAAACTACTACAAAATGTGTTTTGCATTATATGGGACCTTTAACTATCAACAGGCCTGTTCCTCTGGACATTTATTGATCTGCTCTTAACATGTTTAAACTTGCATGGTAATCTAAAATGCAGTAGAAAAACAAATCTGTCCAATCACCACCTTCAGTTTCTTTGTTGTCTCCTATTTTTGAGCTGCAGCTCCACTGAAGGTTCAGCCTGCGCTGCATTGACTTGCTTCATTGATCCCTGAAACACCATTTCAAAGGCACGTCATGCATTGTGCATTGTTGGTTGTGCAGTAGCCAGGCAACAGAGGAACAATACAATACAAAGCCGGGCATCAGCATTAAGGGGCTGAACCACGATATCCCTCCAACCACCCCTCCTCTGTCTTCTTCCCTTTGCGCTGCTTTCTTAATAACATCCCCCACCTGTCACTTCATCCCTCCCTCAGCCCTTCCTTTATATGTCCTCTCCTCCAATCCTCTGGCCCCTCACTCCCCCTCCTTTCCTCGCTCCCGTTCTAACAACAATAGCAGGGAGAACGCTGAAGCGAGTGTCAAGCACAAATAAAATAAAGGAATCTACAAGCTTTGGCTGTGCGAGTCAATATTTCAGGATACAAGCATGAAATGAATTCAGTGTAATCTGCCCAGCTTTGGTAGTGTTTACACTTGAGCCTGGTGTGGAACTGAGCGGTGTGAGCGTACAGCTGTGTTAGCACCTCCAGAGTCTATGCAAATCACCTTCTGCTGTGAATCTGACGCAAGATAATCACTTTAGCTGAATAGATGGGACATTTTCAGTAAACAGCTGATAGGAAGAATAGAGAGCAGGAACATGGGTGATGGTCCTCAAGTAGAATCTCTTTAACCTGATAAGGGTGTGTCTGAAATATATAATTTTTGATGCGTTTTCAAACCAAACCACCTTAAACTATGAGAGTGTTTCTGATGAATTTTTCAGTTAAAG
Organism: Cetoscarus ocellatus; assembly: GCA_037902135.1. NCBI lineage: Eukaryota > Metazoa > Chordata > Actinopteri > Labriformes > Labridae > Cetoscarus > Cetoscarus ocellatus. The sequence continues at coordinate 1,425,176 of JBAMNC010000763.1, forward strand.
TTTTCCTCCTCCTTTTTAGTGTTTGATGTTCAAATGTGTTGAGTTTCTTTATGGCTATGGCATTTCTTCAAATGAAATCTCATGACGTATTTATTAATTTTACAGAAATTGCTCTTCAAAGAGAAAAATTACAAACTAGACCTGGGCAATGATCATCTACGTTAGAGCATGTCCTTACAGAGTTAGAGTGTGTCATCACCTTATACCTAATATTCAAATATCTGTTCAAATATGGGGGCAAATTAACATCACACTTTCAGCAGAGGGAAACATAATAAAAAAGAAGTCAAAAATCATGGCAGACAGGGAGCAGAAGTGGTCAAAATAGAGGCTAAGTTTTTGGCTAAAAGAAACCAGTAACCTAGGCATTAGACGTCAAGAGTGTCAATGTTTGACACTGCTGTAAACCTGTGTAGGCCAACATTTGCCCAAACAGAAAATCAGCAGGAATTGATGAGGGAAATGTTGAAGAATGGAATCAATAAGCAGAATCATTAAATGGCACCAATAAAGTTGCATCAATTCCTATTTCTAGTCAGAAAACACATATCATATATATATTATACATATATCAAACTGTATTTGAATTAGAAATATACTGTGCAGCAGCAAACTAGGGTCTCTGGAGCAGTGAACCGCCCGATCCAACAGAGGACCCTTCCCAGTGCGACCCGATCATCCATTGCTTGCTTGACCTCAACAACAGAAAGTACACGACAAAAAAACTGGAGGATGGGGAGAGTCACTCCCAGATAACAACAACTACACCAAAACATCTGAGGAGCGCAGCGAGAAGTAACCTTGGGCTCCTCATGTGTTGATTATGTGCACAGCAGCTGGCCCACTCCTCATCCACAACAAATGTCCCGGCCCATTTTTTGTGGATGATGTCCTTCCACACACCACAATCCAGTGGTACACTGTCAAGTGCTCAGCCCTGTGCGACTGCATCCTCCTACGCAGGCCCCTTGCCAGAGGTGCAGAAAAAGGCCTCCAGGATGTTTTTTCTTGCACCTCTGGTGAGGGGCCCTTAAAGAGGGATATGTTGGCACAGGGCTAAACTCCTCCAGCTGCTTTCCACATTTCACACAGGCTCTTTTTCTTGAGGTATACTTCACTCATTGTCAGAGGTCAAGAAAGCAGAATGAGTGTTTGGATGGTTGGGTTGTGCTAGGAGCGCCCTCTGTTGGATCAGGCAGTTCACTGTTCCAGGCGCCCGCACATGCTGCAGAGCTGTTTATTTACGTCTGCCAAGGAGGTTATGTTTTTGCCGGTGTGTGTCTGTTATCAAGATTACGCAAATGCTATGGGACAGATTTGGCTAAAATTTTCAAGAGATGTTGTTAATAAATGACCCAACTTAAAAATGATTAGATTTTGGTGGTGATCCAGATAACTGCCATTCGCGAACGATCGTTTTTGCTCAATAATTGTCTAAATGATAATGATATCAACTTGATTCTGAGTGCTAAGTGTGGGTTTTCAGGGTGAAGGAATCATATTATGATGCTAACTTTATCAAGGAACTATTGCTTATACATGTAACAACAATATGTGAGCTACCTTGGCAGAGGTTTCCACTCTCCTAGTGCTTTCTATTGCTTGTTTATAATTGAATGTTTATTTACAGTTGGAGTATGGATTCTGATCACCATGCTTAAACAGATATTCAAATTTAGAGACAGCCTGAAGTGTGTATGTTCAAAAAACACTCAAATTATTATTATTATTTTTTTAAAAGTGGCATCCCTAATTTGTGATGTATTATGCTACTCAGGGGACAGTTCCCTCATCCCTGCTCACTGACTCAAAGGCTCAAACGCACCAGAGTAAAACACAAAGAGAAAAAGGCTAAAAAGCATGGAGACTGCTGATACTTAAACCATAAGTACCACAGCTCACACAAGTATTGAACCATGAACAGAGTACCAAACAGTTCAATCTTTTATTCAGGACTGTTGCATCCATACCCTGAATAATTGCATAAGTCTCTGATATTTTTGCAAGCTATGTAAAGGAGAGAACTACTTTCAAAACAAAACCTTTAATCTTTTTAGCTGATACTAATTCACAGTTAAACCAATCTCAGTGTAGAAAAACAGAACTGAAAATGTCCTATAAAGTGGTAAAAATCCATTAGAGAGACTTGAGGAGATCAATAGTGCTTTTGCAAGAGGTCAGGCTAAAAGAAGATAAATAAACTCACACACAAACTAGACAGAACCAAAAACATGATTGGTGAAGTGGATTGAGTTTTCAATTCTCAAGACACAAACATTTTCTTTGATTTACATTAATTTTGCATTAGTGCATGCCTACACAGATTTTCAAGTGTTTCTGCGTGGCTATGATACTGTTTATGATTATGTTCTGAAGGACTAAAGCTCTGGTTCTCCAGCTGAAAAACTATTCTGAGCATATAGAAACTTGTGAGGATGAGACATCATGCTGTGTACAGTAATTAAACCAAGAAGAACGCAGCCACAAAGTATCTGTTACCACATTGATTATACATGAGCTACCAAGATATATTCAATATGCACAAAGATTGTTTTCAAAACAAGCCTTAACTCTATTGGAAATATGTTGACAGAATAGAAGAGAGTGCGTCTATCATTCCACTTTCACACACTGACTGGACTTCAACAGAGACAGAGATCAAGAGGAACTCCATGCAGACTTATGCTGGGAAATAGAGAGCCACTGAGAACACGAAGTATCTAGGTTTATTAAATTATGGACATAAGAACTTAATTCAAATAATTTTAACACTGTCAAGGACAAATTTTCAATATTTAATTTGATTTAACAGCAATGTTGGAGTAACAATTGCAGCTTTCCCTTTGCTGCTGAAGGCTTTGTGTTTCATTCAGACCACACTGAAGCATCATGGGAGCTAGTCTCTGAGCTTGAGACAATGAGGAGATCAAAATATTCTCAAAAAGGCTGTCCTTATCTGGCCTTTTCAGCAGAGTCTCCTCCGGCTTTCCCTCACACACTTGCAATTAGTCTTATCAGAGCAACGTCAAGGGTGGTTTCAATGATGATCATGTCTGGATGCAGCTCGTCTCTATCTGCTTCATGTGTTGCATGGTAAAGGGATGTATGACAGAGCCAACATCTCAGGCATTTGAACTGACTGGGAGAACAAAATTAGTCTACCAGATCAAAGTTTGTATCAATTATTCACTACAGATTTTCTCTGACAGATTCTATCTTCAAGTCTGGAGACTTCAGCAGAAGGAGAAATTGATTTAGTGGTGGATGCCTTTTGCCCTTATATCTTGTCTGTATCACTGAAAGTCTAGCGACTGTCATTAAACCTGTGACCTCAAGAAATATTTGTAGTTTAGATTTAAGATTTCTTTAAAAGTTCTCTCTATCATAAGGACTCTTGTCTTGAACTACTATCAAAAAAGTGAAATTCAGATGTTCTGAGAGAGGTCTATACATTGTTTCAGCCAAGGTCTCTTCCACTGTACATCACAATCTGTCCAGATAATTGATTCAATCACTCTTTACCTTGACACCTGAAGCCAGGGGATAATGCTCAGCACTGGTTTAAGAAATTAAGGGTGACGAGTCCCCACAGGGTGGATAACTGGCAGGACAGAGGCCACATGCAGCTCTTCTCCTTACCTTAATATGGCCACCATTTAATTTCAAATATCCAAAGATGAAAATTATTAAGATGAAAAAACCTGCCAATTAAGTATTAAGTCTGATTTTCTACTATTAAACCATGTAGACAGGCAAAATTCATTACAGAACAAAAAAGTATAATAGTTCTAAAAAAGTCCTAAACAATTGTGTTATTTTATTCTCAACAAGAATTTAGTAAATAAATTTGGCTACAATAGTTCCAGAAAAGGTCTTTTGTGAAGCATTATCATTATTGCTTTCAGATTTAAAAAAAAAGTTAAATTATCCTAAATATCCAACATTTTTATAACTGCTACTTAGTAGGCCTAACACACAAAGAATATTGACCAATTCTGAAATGGTAAAAACAAATAATGGCAGATTTAACAGTATTGTTGTTATAGTATGACACAGCACACCACAACCCAACAGACTCACTCACCAACAGGAAGGGCCTCTGTATGTACAGTTGTGTTCATAATAATAGCAGTCCCACATCACTAGCAAGATAAATCACTGTTTTTGTTAGAATTTCAACTTCTACACTGCCAGTAACTTTCTAGAAGGTTAACCAAGGGTATAGAAAACCAACGGACCCAACAGGCATGACGTGCATGCTGCTGATTCTGTGAAACTGAATCATTAACTGAAAGGGGCGTGTTCAAAAAAATAGCAGTGCTGAGTTCAATTAGTGAGGTAATTGATTGTGTGAAAAAAAACAGGTGTTAAACAGGTGGCCCTTATTTAAGGATCAAGGCAACTGACGCTGCATATGCTGGCTGTGCATTTGTCCTTGAAAAACAGATTAAATTGGGCCGTTCAAGACATTGTTCAGAAGAAGAGCGTTCTTGATTGAGAAGTTAATAAAAGAGGAGAAAACCTATAAAGAAGTTCAGAAAATGATAGGCTGCTCAGCTAAAATGATATCAAATGCTTTAAAGTGGCAGCCAAAACCAGAAAGGCGAGGAAGACAAAGAAAAACGACTATTCGAATGGATCGGAGAATAACCAAAATGGCAAAGGCTCAGCCAATGATCAGCTCCAGGAGGATCAGAGAAGGTCTAAGGTTGTCTGTGAGTGCTGTAACAATCAGACCACGTCTATGTGAAGCCAAGCTACCAGCAAGAAGCCCCTGCATAGTCCCATTGTTAAAAAAAAGACATGTGCTGAAGCCGTTACAATTTACCAAAGAACACATTGACTGGCCTAAAAAGAAATGGCGCAATATTTTGTGGACTGATGAGAGTAAGATTGTTTTTTTTGGGTCTAAGGGCCACAGACAGTTTGTCAGACGACCTGAAAACACTGAATTCAAGCCACAGTACACAGTGAAGACAGTGAAGCATGGTGGTGCAAGCATCATGATATGGGGATATTTCTCCCACTATTGTGTTGGTCCTATTTATGTCATACCAGGGATCATGGATCAGTTTGAGTACATCAGAATACTGGAAGAAGTCATGTTGCCGTATGCTGAAGAGGAAATGCCCTTGAAATGGGTGTTTCAACAAGACAGTGACCCCAAACACACCAGCAAGCGAGCAAAATCATGGTTACAGACAAACAAAATTCAAGTAATGGAGTGGCCAGCACAATCCCCGGACCTTAATCCAATAGAAAACTTGTGGGTTGACATAAAAAATGCCGTTCATGAGGCAAAACCACAAAATGCAGAGCAATTGAGGAACGTAGTACAATTGTCCTGGGCTTCAGTACCTGTTGACTGGTGCCAGAAGTTGATAGGCTCCATGCACCACAGATGTGAAGCAGTTATCAGAAACCGTGGTTATGCAACTAAATATTAGTTTATGATTCTCAGGAAAGTTGAATCATCAAGCAATTCTTAGTTTATACACTACATTTTTGAGTTTGTAAATAAAGATGTCAACACTGCTATTTTTTGAACATTATATTTCTTGACTTTCTGTAAAATATTGTCAAATTCATTTACTTTTTCCAATTTTCTTGCTTTAAATAGAATGTGCAGTGTCCCCAATACATTTGTGTGCATTAAAATAAAATTCATTTGAAGGTTTACTCACCTTTTTAAACACACTGCTATTATTATGAACATAACTGTATATATTTTTTTTTATCATTTATGGGACTAACTGATCAAGTGAAAGCAATATAAATCAACGAACATATAATGTAGTAAACACTTATTTTTTTAAAGAGTACTCTTCACTGGCTTGAATTCCATGCAAAGCTTATTAAATAAAGCTTTACTGTTTGGCTTTGGGGCAGCATGGTGGCAAGTAGGTAGTGCATGTGCCTCACAGCAAGAAGGTTGCTGGTTCGATGCCCATGTTGGTCAGGGCCTTTCTGTGTGGAGTTTGCATGCTCTTGCCATGCATACACTGGTTCTCTCTGGGCACATTTACACTTAGAAAATTAACTGGATTTTGGCATCAAGCACTCTCTGATCCATGACTGGTCCCTGGTGTGAAAGCACCCAAAAACCAACACCCAGAATTGTGACTTGGGCAGACTCAATGAAATAGTTAGTCACTGAGAACAGGAGGTATGGGGTGCTGGTTTGGCGGAGTGGTTAGCAACCAGGCATATCCCATTTATATATGCTTCTGCCGGCCTGGCTTCGAATCCAGCCTGTGGCCTGTTTGCAGAGTGTCCACCCCTACTCTCTCGGCCTCCTTCACAAACCTATCCACTGTCTCTCTCTCCTCAATAAAGGCACAAAAATGCCCAAAAAAATAATCTTTAAAAAAAAAAGAACAGGAGGTGTGAAGCAAGTCCAGGCAAAGTGTGCCAGGATAAAACTTCAACCAAAAACCCAAACACTTCAACGTGTGCATGCACGACAACATGATGTCTAGATTGCACTACGTCTTTTTTAAGAATAACACTGTCTGCCACGGTGAGTAAAGGCCCTCAGCTTGTCAATTTTCAGAATACAAGACATAAAAGTTTTTCTCTTACAAAGAAAGAGTGCTTTCTTTCTCAGCTGATGACATTTTTGAGTGGCTCTTGTAGAGAAAAGGTTAAAGAACTGGTGCAAAAGTAAACACATTCCTCTTCAAAAATGGATGGTCTTCAGCTTTACTTGGTTTGAAAAGAGAGGAAAATCATTTTCAACATGTCAACAACATGGAATAGGCACCATACTCATAAGAATTTAATTATTCAGTTCACATACAGTTTCTTGGTAGATCATACTTTGTAAAACTGAATAAGAAACAAGCATGAAGGGGGCAGTGAATTTCAGCCTGTTTGAACTTCCTGACAGTATGCTCAGTGACCTTTGTACGGTCTGTCAGTGAGTACATCAAGAGAATACAAATTAAAACCACATCTCACTGAGATTTCCTCACATTTTCCTGTCTTCAACACCTGTGAATGTACTGTTTACAGTCATTACCAACACAAAAGTGAATCAGGGAGAAGAGTGAATGTGTATATTTGTGATTACCTGAAACTGATAGACACTTCATCCAGCAGTCTGGGTATCACTGTGTTCAAGTGTAGGAGGAAGTCTGCCATGCATCTTGAAAGCTCTTGCCGCAGTCAGACTAAAAGTGTACCATTCAAACTCAAGTGCATTTATAATTTCCTTTAAGAGCATTTAGTGTCTTTGAGCACCTTAAAAAAAGTCAAGATTATAAAAACTCAAATCGCTTCAGTATACACCAGTTTACTTGGAGAAACTGCAGGAAAAACCTCTTCACTGAAAAAAAAAAAAAAAAACACAATTTGCCCTTTAAAACTGGATTTCTTGACCTATTTTTACCTTTGATTAGTGATTTTTGACAGTTTCAACAGTTCTGGTCAAATTTCTTGCATTTAATAAAAAAAAGCAGGCTACAAAAAGTAATTCACTTTTAGGCACCGAACTGAAATTACACTGTTTATTTTAAAAGACCAGGAGCCCCTGCTTATTGGCAAAGTGAGTTTTTTTGTTTGTTCTCATTTATTTCTATTTCCTTTTGAAATGAGAAAATGGTGGACAGCTACATTCTCCCTCCAGCTTTTTGAGCAGGTACTTTTAAAAGAGAAGAAATATGAAAGGGATTGTGAGATGAAGTAAAGGTGGAAAAAACATTTGGTTATAATTCTGAGATTTAACAGCACAGTGTATAGAACTACACTGCAGACTGTGGACTGCTTGAGTTCCTATGGTATGCAATCAGCTCAACTTGTGCCCCCTGACTTACCCTCCTCCAGCAGCTACCACCATCACCCATTGCATGCAACCTGACATCAACAGACAATTCACCACGTCGAACAACTGTTTGAGGGAAGGTGCGGTGTCAGCTTTTTAACAACTTTTATCCCTCATTAGGTCATATGCACTTAAAGTCAATACTGGTGTTTAGTGAAACACCTTGTGGAGCAATGAATTAACAGACAATACCACTAAATAAAAAAAGACATCAAGTGACTAGCAGAGGTGGGCAGTGCGACATGCAGGCTGTTGGTCTGAACTTCAAAAGTAACTGACAACCATTGCATTAGTTTGCAGGACTGAAAAAAACATGATTATTTCAGAGACAGCCTCCAACATCAGCAACATCTTATAAATAAATATGGCCCTATAAAATCTGTTTGATTTTTTTCCCATATTCCTTCTTTTCTGTTTTAATTTTTTGAGAATTCAGTTTTTAGTACACTGCTAAAAAAAAAAAAAAAAAAAAAAAAAAAAAAAAAGGGAACACTTAAACAACCAAGTGTAACTCCAAGTCAATCACACTTCTGCAATAGCAGTCTGCCCAGTTTTGAAGCAACACTATTTGTCAATCAGTTTCACCTGCTGTTGTGCAAATGGAACAGACAAAAGGTGGAAATGAGTGGCAATTAGCAAGACAGCCCTATAAAGGAATGGTTCTGCAGCTGGTGACCACAGACCATTTCTCTGTCCTCATCTTCTCTGGCAGATTTTTTGTCACTTTTGCAATTTGGCAGTACTCCCACCACTCGAGATATCATAAGGCGGTGTCTACAACCAACAGAAGTTGTCCAGGTAGTGCAGCTCATTCAAGATGGCACATCAATGTGCACAATGGAGGCCACACGCACCACTGAGGCTCATTTTGACTCATCTTGAGGAATCTCCACAGAAGTCGGATCAGCCTGTGGTCTGATTTTCCACTTTGATTTTGAGTGTGATTCTGAATCCAGACCTCCATGGGATGAAGATTTTGATTTCCATTAAGCATTTTATGTTGTTTTGTTCTCAACGCATTCCACTATGTAATGAATAAAGATTTTCATCCGCAATATGTCATTCACTGAGATCTAGGAGGTGTTGATTGAGTGTTCCCTTTATTTTTTTGAGCAGTGTATTTCACGCAAATTTAACCCTGCTTAGCTGCAGTATGGTGTTCCTCCTTTTTCCTTAGGTGTTTGTCACTCTTTAGGTGATCCTCACATGTATCTTTACGGGTCCAGTCAACAGTATTTTCACAAAATTTGAAGAACATTTGATCGCCTGACACATAATAATCGTTGGGAAACTGCTCTGCCCTGCGTTTTGGATTTAGTTGGGAGTTTTGTAGCTTCTTTGCTAACTTAGCCAGTGTCTTAGTGACCCCTTAGGAGTATGTACCCGAGAGGTACGTTCGTTTTTATTCAGGAAAAAAAAAAACATAAAATGTTGGACATTTCAGTGATATTCTGCGTTTATATTGAATTCCGCTTTTAATGTCCAATTCCATGATTCCATCTGCGATTCCTTGATTGCAGATTGTATAGGGCCCTTGTATTTCAGACTGTATGTGAATTATGTCCTTAAGAATTTACTGAACACAAACCATTCTTCATTTATTCTCCTGGAAGAAGCCAAAGTTTGAGTTAGTTTGCATTTAAAGTCCAAGGTTGATAGCCATCATTATCACAAACAAAAGTTGTATTTATTTATTTATTCATTTATTTTCAATGGAGGCTGCTTCTGATGATGCACTGGTGTTGATTTGTTTCCTTTTCATAGCACTGGTTAGTTACAATACTCAAAAGGTTGAAAGGAAAAAGCCAGGAAGAACGAGCTGACAACCTTAATTGCCTGATTAAAAACAGTTGATTCACAACTCAATCAGTCTCTTTGTTTTGTGTAAGCAGAAAGCCAATAACAGAGCTGTTCTGAGGAGATGAGATGAATCACAAGGACAGTTGAACTTGTTGATTTAGCATGGCTGGTGAAATTAATTAAACTGTGACGTGCTCCCATAA